>CM052440.1:85436720-85494148 GCA_028533085.1 Varecia variegata | reverse complement strand
TGTCATCATAGCTCACTGCAGCCTCCAACTCCTGGGCTCACGTGATCCTCCTGCCTCAGCCTCCAAAGTAGCTGGGACTACAGGTGTGCACCACCATGCCCAGCTAATTTTTAAATTTTTTTTATAGAGACAGGGTCTTGCTATTGCCCAGGCTGGTCTCGAACTCCTGGGTTCGAGCAATCCTCCTGCCTTGGCCTCTGAAAGTGCTGGGATTACAGGTGTGAGCCACTGCACCCAGCCTGAAATTTCATTTTAAATAATGGTTTTTGTACTTCCCTTTTTTGACAAGAAGATATAATCAGCAGCATGACCATATGTTTTCTTGTATAAGGTCTGTACGTTAGTAACTGGAATGACGTGCACAGCTGGTTAAACATGTAAACCGCAGGGCATTGTGTTCTGTATATATACTACAGATTCAGTTACAGACCACTGCAATAAAGTAAATATCACAGTAAAGTGAGTCATACAAATCTTTTAGTTTCCCAGTGCATATAAAAGTTATGTTTACATGTCTATTTAGTGTGCATAGCATTGTCTAAAAAATGTACATACCTTAATTTTAAAATACTGTACTGCTAAAATATGCTAACGATCTTCTGAGCCTTCATCGAGTCATCATCTTTTTGCTGATGATCTTTTTGCCTTGATGTTGGTGGCTGCTGGCTGATCAGATTGGTGGTTGCTAAAAGTTGGAGTGGCTGTGGCAGTTTCTTAAAATAAGACAATGAAGTCTGCCACTTCAATTGACTCATCCTTTCATGAAAGATTTATCTGTAGCATGTGATGCTGTTACACAGCATTTTACCCACAGTAGAACTTCTTTTGAAATTGGAATCAGTCCTCTCAACCCCTGGCACTGCTTTATCGAATAAGTTCATGTGATATTCTAAATCCTTTGTTGTTATTTCAACAGTATTCGCAGCATCTTCACCAGGAGTAGAACCTATCTCAGGGAAGCACTTTCTTTGCTCATCCATAAAAATCAGCTCCTCATCCGTATAGTTTTATCATGAGATTGCAGCAGTTCAGTCCCATCTTTAGGCTCCATTTCTAATTCTAGTTCTCTTGCAGTTTCCACCATATATGCAGTTCCTTCCTCTACTGAAGTCTTGAATCCCTCAAAGTCATCCATGAGGGTTGGAATCAACTTCTTCATGGTTCCTGTTAATGTTGATATTTTGACCTCCTCCCATGGATCATGAATGTTCTTAATGGCATCTAGAATGGTGAATCCTTTTCAGAAGGTTTTCAGTTTACTTTTCATCAGGGTTCTTGAATGACCAGGTACATTGTCAATGAGCAGTACTATTTTGAAAGAAATTTTATTTTCTGAGGAGTAGATCTCCACAGTAGGCTTAAAAGATTCAATAAACCATGCTATAAACAGATGTGCTGTCTTCCAGGCTTTGTTCTTTTTACAGAGCACAGACAGAATAGATTTAGCATCATTTTTAAGAGTCCTAGGAGTTTCAGAATAGCAAATGAACCTTGGCTTCACCTTAAAGTCACCAGCTGCATCAATGCCTAATAAGAGGTTGAAGTATTCAAGCCAGGCAGTGACTTCTCTCTAGCTATGAAAGTCCTACATGGTATCTTTTCCCAATAGAAGGCTGTTTCGTTTACATGAAAATCTGTTGTTCAATGTCATCACCTTCATCAATGATCTTAGCTAGATCTTCTGGATGAACTTGTTGCAGCTTCTCCATCAGCACTTGCTGCTTCACTTTGCACTTTTGTTATGAGATGGCTTCTTTCCTTAAACCTTATGAACCAAGCTCTGCTGGCTTCCAACTTTTCTTCTGCAGCTTCTTCACCTCTCTCAACCTTTGTATTAGGTTATTAAGTATGAATGTCTGATTTCCTTAAGTACTAATTTTGACACTTTTTATCTCTGACATTTCACTTTGACACTTCTTGTTTTATTATTATTGTGAAGGTACATACTCAGTCTTTCAAATGCACAGTTTGGCTTGTGATTATCTTTCAAATTTTGTTTTAAAGCAATTTTTGTAAAACCATGGATAAGTAAAAAAATTCATGTTATTTTCAAATGTGAGTTCCATTGTGGAACCAATGCAACACAGACAGCTCAAAATATCATCAAAGTGTTTGGGAAGGATGTGGCTAATGAACTCACAGTAGTACATCAGTGGTTTGAGAAGTTCTGTTCTGGTGATTTTAATCTTGAAAATGAGCCACGTGGGTGACCTGAGACCAAGGTGGATAATGATGCGCTAAAAGCTCCAGTAGAAGCGAATCATCTCAACCTATGTGTGAATTAGCAGCAAGGCTTGATGTTACCATTCGAACAATATTGGACCATTTGAAGCACATTGGCAAGGTAAAGAAGCTGGATAGATGGGTGTTCTGCATGAATTAAATGAGTGTCAGCAGAGAAATCCTCTCAAAGCTTGCCTTTCTTTGCTGTCAGGACATAAAGACGAACCATTTCTACACCACATTATTATGTGTGATGAAAAGTGGATTCTTTTTGATGATCACAAGCATTTAGCACAATGGTACGGTAAAGATGAAGTGCCAAAACACAGTGTAAAACTGAATATTCATCAAGAAAAGGTGATGGTATCTGTTTGATGGTCCAGCACTGGTATTATCCACTACAGCTTCCTGAAACCTGGTCAGCCGATTACAGCGGATGTCCACTACAGCCAAGCAGATGAAATGATGAGGATGCTTGCGATTAAGCAGCTGAGATTGGTTACTAGAGACAGGCCAATTCTCTTGCAAGACAATATTCAACCACATGTTGCACAAACAACACTGCTGTTGGCCGCTGGCCTTACAAACTCTCTGTCATCCACTGTATTCACCAGCCCTTGCACTGACTGACTACCACTTCTTCCAGGCTTTGGACCACTTCTTGCAAGGAAAAATATTCAGTTCTTTAACAAGCTGTGGAAAACGCCTTTCAAGATTTCATCGCCACTCACTCTCCAAGCTTCTTCACTGCTGGCGTAAACAAGCTACTGTTAAGATGACAAAACTGTGTTGATAGTTTAGGTGCATACTTTTTTTAATTGTGTTTTTCTTGTTTGAGATATAATTTGATTCGAAATCGGTCCTTTCATATTTAATGACCTAATAGAATTGAAGAGAATTAGGGCCTTGCTCTAGCTTGTTGTGGCTGGTTTGATCTTCTCTCTGGACCACTCTTACTTTCTCCATATGAATAATGTGGCTGTTTCACTTTCTTGGTATTTGAGTGTTCACTGGAGAAGAACTTCTGATTTCCTTCAAAAAATTTTCCTTTGCATCGCCACTTGGCTTACTGTTTGGTGCAAGAGACTTTTGACTTGCCTTTCTCATTAAACTTAATCATTTTAGCTTTTGATTTAAAATGAGAGATGTATGACTCTTCCATTCACTTGGATATTTAGAGGCCATTGTAGGGTTATTAATTGGTCCAATTTCAGTATTCTTGTGTCTCAGAGAATAGGGAAGCCCTAGCAGAGGGAGAGAAAAGGGGAAAAGCCTGGTCAGTGGAGCAGTCAGAATACTCACAACATGTATTGATCAAGTTCACTGTCTCATATGGGTGAGGTTCATGGTGCCCCCAATCAGTTACAATAGTAACATCAAAAATAACTGATCACAGATCACCATGATAGATATAATAATAACAGAAATATTGCAAGAATTACCAAAATGTGACAGAGACACCAAGTGAGCACATGCTGTTGGAAAAGTGGCACCGATAGACTTCCTAGACACAGGGTTGCCGCAAACCTTCAGTTTGTAAAAACCAGTATCTGTGAAGTACAATAAAGAAAAGTGCAATAAAACAAGGTCTGCCTGCATATCGAGTACTAGATTTTTCAGTGGCAAAATTCTCTTATGTTAATGTATACGAGATTTCAGTAGTAGTGTCTGATTAAATCACAGGAAGACTAATGCTTTTTATGTGTGGTGAACTCTTCTTTCACAATAGGCTTTGGACTCTTAGTCACACTGAAGTGACTGTAGCCCATTTCAGACATTTTAATGGTTCACCTGTATGATTATTTCTTTGTTAAAGAATGAAAATTCAAGCTATCGCATATTTTTGGTACCATATTCTAAATTTACCAACTCTCTTTGCTCACTTTGTTTGTTGTACCTGTGTTCTTTTATTGACCCAGAAGGGGACTTTTTTTTCCTTTCCCTATAGAATGAAGGGAGCCCTTAAAGAGTTTGTACTAAACTTGTTAATGTAAGAAACTACCTGGAGATTGGATCCAGGCTTCTTTTGTACTTCCCTTCTTAGCAGGAGTTTATGTGTATGCCTAAATACAGTTTATAATAAAGTTCAAACTTTTATTTTATTCATTTATTGATTAATCTTTACTTAAGACCTGGTATGTGCCAGATATGAAGGTACAAACCTGAGTGGAGGGGCAGGATCCTTGTCTACTATAGAGACATATATAGAACAGATAATTACATGTGGTTGGAGATTAGTGCTATAATGTATTACCGGATGAAAGAGTGGAGATAAGTGTGATACATGTTTAGCTAGATGGAAGAATGGAGGTGTGTGTACTTGTATATATTAATAATATATACGTGTATATGTATTGATGGAGTATAGACAATGATCACATTACTCTCATGAGGGAAAGAACAAGAAATTCTCCACAAAAGAGATAACATTTATGTTGCATTTTGAAAGCCACATAAAATAAACCAGGTACTTCAAGAAGAGGCTATGATCACATCCTCCTGTTTCGTTTTTCTCCATAGATCGTTTTTCTCCATAGAATTTATCACTGTCTTGCGTACTGTATTCATTCACTCACTTGTTCATTTGTTCCTTCCTTCCTTCCTTTGTCTGCCATACTAGAATATAAGCTCTGTGAAGGCAGGGATTTTGGTCTGTTTTGATTACTCTGTATCCTGGACACCTGGGAAAGTATGTGATAATAGCAGGAACTTGAACTAAAATATGGGTTATATATAGTGAAGGAATGAACTTTGTGAATTCTAGAATAGTTGGCTTTTTCATAATTTTCCTTTAGCTTATTAAGAATATCTCCTTAGAATTTCCTCATAGTTTTACTTAATACTTTTTATTATGTGTACTTAAATCTCCCTAGTGATAACATGCTATTTCCACAATGTTTCTCAAATACATCCATCTCCTATTTTCTATATCTCTTAGTTTGTCCATCCCCCTCCCTCTCCCCCTCCCCTCCCCTCCCCTCCTGTTTTTTATTGAGACAGAGTCTCGCTCTGTTGCTGGGACTAGAGTGCTGTGGTGTCAGCCTAGCTGACAGCACCCTCAAACTCCTGGGCTCAAGCGATCCTCCTGCCTCAGCCTCCCAAGTAGCTAGGACTACAGATGTGTGCCACCATGCCCAGCTAATTTTTTATATTTCCACATGTCTGGCTAATTTCTTTCTATTTCTTTTCTTTCTTTTTTTTAAAAGTAGAGAATGGAGGTCTCACTCTTGCTGAGGCTGGTCTCAAACTCCTGACCTCAAGCGATCTTCCCGCCTCAGCCTCCCAGAGTGCTAGGATTATAGGCATGAGCCACTGAGCCTAGCCTCTTTGTTTAGACCCCATAATCTCTTACATGAACTGATACAGCCTCCTAATTATTTTCCATGTCTGTATGCAAGTCCCCTTAAACTTCTGTTTTATAACCATTAGAATTATATATGTAAAATACAGAACTGGCTAGACCATTTCTGTGCTTATAAATCTCTGATGGTTTCCGTCTTTCTAGAATGAAGTCTGTGCTGCTTAGGATGGCACAAAAGCCCACCTGCAGCTTGGCTTCAGCTACGTAATGGGTTGTCTCTTACTATCTTAATATAATAAAAATGGGCCTATTCATTTTTCTTTGTATCACTAATGCCTGGCACATACTACAAAACTGAGCAAATTTTTTTGAGTAAATGACTGCATGTAAGTGTGTATGAAGGAATGGCTACAATAAGAAATTTCATTGAAAATGTTTGCTGTTAAATAAAAGATGATATAAAAATCTAATTTAACACTAGCATTTAAGAACAGGTTTTTTTTCTTTAGACAGCTGATTGTCTTTCTCACTGTCTAATCTCTCTATCCCTTGTCCTCCATCGATTCTTCATAAAGGAATCCCCTTGGCATTTGCAGTCTCATTTAAGGAGGAAGTCTACTTCTCGTGGCTTTCCGTTCTATATCCCGCTCTCCGCTCCCTTCTTGGTATTGGGTCTTTTCTCCAAGCTATTAGTACTTTCCTTATTGTGTTAGAGATTTGTGTATATGTGTTTCCATCCCCGTGTGTGCCTTTTCTCTGTTCTGGCTTTAAATTCTGGGTTTAAGGTTTTGCATGTAATCCTGAAACTTTTAGGATTAAATTATTTCTACAGAACATATAGATAACCATGACCTATCTGTTTCCAACTTAAAATGATTTTTAATTTTGCTTATTGTATTTTTCTTCATGTCTTTTTTTTTCTTCAATGTTTTTGCACACTTAGATTGAAAATCTTCAAGAACAACTTAGAGATAAGGAAAAGCAGATGAGCAGCTTGAAAGAACGAGTCAAATCTTTACAGGCCGACACCACCAACACTGACACTGCCTTGACAACTCTGGAGGAGGCCCTTGCAGAGAAAGTGAGTGGCCCAGATTCTTCACAGGCACATTTCTGCTGCTTTCTCATTAATCTGAAGCTGGGTGTAGAGTGCAGAAGAAATCCCTGTGGACAGAAGGGAAAAGAGCCCTTCTGTGCTGTTGCTGACATACATAGTGTAAAGGAGAAAGAAAATGCATTTGGTTGCTGCCAATTTAAGCATTTGCTGCTAGGCAAGATGGATTTCACGCTACAGGGCAGTGGCTGAATTTCCTAAAGAATTAGCCATATGTTCCACATTTACTATCATCTGAAGAAAAAGAAAATTCCTTTTTATTTATATGGTCAGCTAGAATTTGGGGATGTGGGAATACCAGGCATGGCCATGAGGAAGCAATACATAATGTCTTCCTCTACTGTCCTACTTTGGTACCTGATACACTCATGCATTTTAGTTATTAATATAATGTGCTTTCTAATTTTCTAGTCTTGGCCTTGATGCTTCATTTTACCTTTATGATCAAACTTAGTTTTTGAGGAGTGGTTGACTAAAGAAGTGGCCCAACCCCTGATGAGTGTTACTATCTTCAAGGGAGCTTTAGGGATTCTCCTTGGGACATTTTAATTGGATTTTTAAAAAAGGGATAGGGTCACCGTTCTGTAAGTCTCTTAGCCACAGAATGCTGCAGGCTGCCTGTCAGGGTCAAGGCTTGATTCTAGAATGTATTTAGAAATAGTACCAGAAATATACTTAAATTGCCTCAATTTTCAAACTTTTTGAGTATCTGTTGACAGAAAAAAGTTTTAATGTTCTCTTTCTTTACCCTCCTTTAGGCATTACCCAAATCTCCTCCCTCTCCTTTTTGTTGGTATATAAATTGTGAGCTGTTTGCATTGCCTTATAAGCAACATGTAAATTATATAGAAAGAAGAAATATTTGTTATTTAAGTTTTTAAAGTTAAGTTATTAACTTATGTAAGTTTTTAGTTACTTAGGAATTGAATAAATGGGAACATTCTAAAAGAATATTTTGGCAATATCTAATACTAGTTGAGATTACAGCAAAAGAACCCTTGGGGTTCAAAAGAACAAAGCCAGGTCCTTGTTACAGCAAGATGGGTAGGAAGGATGAATTCCTTAAAAACTTATCATTGTCTTTTGAACAGAGGATAGAAGTATGAGATTTTCTCAGCTGAAAGCAGAATTACAGTCATATGATGTAAGTATGAAAAGGAATTTCCTCATGTGTTGATGTGCTCTCTTTCCAGGAGCGGACAATTGAACGCTTAAAGGAGCAGCGGGACAGAGATGAGCGAGAGAAGCAAGAGGAAATTGATAACTACAAAAAGGATCTTAAAGACTTGAAAGAAAAAGTCAGCCTGTTACAAGGCGACCTCTCAGAGAAAGAGGTCATATCACCAAAGTGGAATTATTTTGTTTGCTTAATTATTGTATTGTCTGTTCATGTTGTTGGTATTTACATAACACATGTAAAAAAGCATTTGCTGGGAGATTTTTCTAAATATTCTTATAGCAAGATTTTTGTAAATACCTTAAGGGATATTTCAGAAAGCTTTGCAGAGACATAGTAGATTAAGTCATTCATGTCCTAAGAAGCCCAGTTACATTTGGATAAATACTATGTTAAAGGTAAGAAAAGTGATAGCCAAAAGGAGTATGCAAAAGGAGGTAAATTTATTTATAACAACAATTGAAGTACATAACAGCTATTAAATTAGGTGACTTTTAATATACTTTAATCTTGCTTTTGGAGAGTCCTGTTAATGGGACCTAAATAGCAAAAATGCCTAATGCCCTGTGGTCAGATGATAAAGCATGAGTTTCAGGGTCTTTCTCTGGATTTCTATTATCTTCAGGAATTTTTATGGGCATTTAAGTTCCTAATAGAATTTTTCTTCTAAAAGGGAAAAATGTTTTATGTTTAAGTTAATGTAGCTACTAAGGTTGACTACTTATAGTCACAGCGCTTAATCTACTTTCATTTATTTTATGCAAATGAGTATGTTTTGATAGCATTCTTTAAATCTCTGTTCAGTTGGTATTTCTTGGGAATCCATCCTATTTAGTTAGGAACTAATATTGTGTTATATTTCATGAATACTATCGAAATGGAAATACGTCAGTATTTAGTAATGGAAAGAAATTGCAAGCCACCATGATAATAAATTAAAAAATGTAAAGCTCCATTTTGTTAAGGGTTTGTATTTATTCTAGGTGCGTGTTGCTTCTTTTAGGCTTCACTCTTGGACCTGAAAGAGCATGCTTCTTCCCTGGCTTCCTCGGGACTGAAAAAGGACTCACGACTTAAGACACTAGAGATTGCTTTGGAGCAGAAGAAGGAAGAGTGTCTGAAAATGGAATCACAGTTGAAAAAGGTTAAAGAAAAATTTTCACATATTCTTGCTTTGCTTTCAATAAGAACATAGTAGCTAACTCTAGGGTGCTTATAGGGAATAACTTACTGTGGAATCATAATCCCCCAAAGTTCAAATACCATGTATGATACTCGATTAATTCTCTAAGCTTTCTCCCCCTACTTTATTTTATTCATGAGAATCCCTGAACTCTTAGAAAAGTGGCAGTTTAGAGAAAGATTAAAATTTGCAACTCCCTGTAGTGAGATAGGAGACCCCAATGTAAAAATCTCAATTACCTGATGTTTTTCTTCTATTATCAGACTTCCTAGAAAGAGATAATGCAGCAGTGCTAGTCACCTGCATTGGTGAATATTAGGACATAGAGCAGATATTTGTGGTCTGTTTCTTTGATTTATACCTCTGTAATATTTATATAGCAGTTTCTAGTTTCCTGAGCACTTTCATATTTATTACCTCTGAGCTATCAATGCTGTGAGAATTGGAACTGCAACTTTTGAGTTCCATTAACTGGATCCAGGTTGTATGATTACTAATGAATTCAGATGGGTATAGCCTATCTTGAAACTTCCAGTTTTGTTCTCTTTCCATATGTTGGGTGTATTTAACATGATACCTTTATTTAGGAAATGCCAAAATTTAAATCATGTTTTGAAGCAAAGGAAAGGAAAAAATCTAGTATCTTAAAGTTACTTTTGAATAAATAGGAAAGTACTTTTTTTTTAAGGTGAAGGATTCCAGTTCTAACCAATTCAGATTTGATAGTTGGCTTTTGTTTTTGTTTCTCATTCAAAGGGTGGAGATGATTTTTCATTTAACACCTAAATATTAAACATGAAGTTACATGTGTTTATAGTTACAAAACTGAGCGGTACTGATCAAGAGCGATGTTAGTCCTTAACATTCTAAACTCCCGTTTATGACAATCTCACATTTTCTTTTTATTTTGGATCTATCTTGATGCTTCTGTAGTTGGTCATTTATGTGGTCTGGAATATTTTAGGCTTTATGTATGGAGTTATGAGAAAAAGTTCTCTTTGGGGAGAGGAGGTAGGCAGTTTTCTTCTCCTTTGATTTAGTACCTTTCTTCTACCCATGGCTATTTTTCCTTTCGTATTTTCCTATGTTTCATTCTGGAAAGTTGTTCCTTTTCATTTTAATTTGTTACTGGTATGTTCCTATTATACTGCTTCCACGGTGCCCTACTCCAAGAAGGAGGTTGTCATAGTTTTCTTTGTTGCATTTGTTCTTTATTGTTTTTTCTCCTCTTTTTTCTGCCTTCTCTGGTTTTAATTGAGGATTTAGTTTGATTCTATTTTCTCTCCTGTTTTAGCATATCAATTGTACTTATTAAAAAATTTTTAAGTGGTTGCCCTAGGGTTTGCAACATACATTTTAGCTAATCTAAGTCCTGCTTCAAATAACACCATCCCACTTCACATCGGGTCCAGGTACCAACAGAGAATTCCCACTTCCCTCTTTTCTTCCCTTATGACATTGTTATCATTCATTTCATTTCCCCAGATGCCATTATTGCCCAATAGAGTGTTACTAATTGTTACTTGAATGGTTATCTTTTAGATTATTTAAGAATAAGAAAAACAAAAGATGCACTTTTAGCTTCATTTATTCCTTGTCCAGTTTTCTTCCTTTCTTTATGTATGTATATATATCTGAGTTTCTAACCTGTATCATTTTCCTTCTCCTTGAAAAACTTCTAACATTTTTTGCTGGGCAGGTCTCCTGGCAGTGAATTACTCAGTTTTTGTTTGTCTGGAGAAGACTTTATTTCTCCTTTACTATTGAAGGATAATTACACTGGATCTAGAATTCTGGGTGATGTCACTGACCCTCAACACTGTAATATTTCACTCTGTACTCTTTTTGCTTATGTGGTTTCTGATGAGATTCTTAACATTGTTCCTCTATAGGTAAGATGTCTTTTTCCTCTGACTTCTTTTAAGCTTTTCTCTTTCTTTGTCTTTCTGCAGTTTGAATATGATGTGCCTAAGTGCAGATTTTTTTGCTATTTATCCTGCTTGATGTTCTGTGCTTCCTGGTACAATGTATGCCATCAATTTTGGAAAATTCTCAGCCATTATGATGTGAAATATTTCTTCTGCTCCTCTCTTTTCCTTCTGGTATCCCAGTTGTATATGTTGCATCTTTTGAAATTACCCCACAATTCTTGAATGTTCTGTGCTGTGTTTTTCTTTCTTTTTTCTCTTTGCATTTCAGTTTGATAATTTTCTATTGACCTGTATTCAAGCTCACTAATTCTTTCTTTACCCATGTCCAATCTACTGATGGGCTCATCAAATGCATTCTTCATTTTTTTATGTGTTTTTGATTTATAGCATTTCCTTTTGATTCTTTATTAGAGATTCCACCTCTCTGCTTTCATTACCCCACTATTCTTGGATGCTGTATACTTTTTAAGTTAGAGCCCTTAACATATTAATCACAGTTATTTTAAATTCCTGGGCTAATAGTTTCAACATCTATGCCAAGTATGAGTCTCGTTCTAAGACTTGCTCCATCTCTTCACACCGTATTTTTTTCTTGCTTCTTAGCATGCCTTGTAATTTTTTGTTGAAAGCTGAACATGATATATCAGAGAATAGGAACTGAGATAAATAGGACTATATTGTAAGTTTTTTGTTTGTTTGTTTTGGTAACCTGGCTAGAAGTTGGGTGGTATTTATTGTTTGCTGTAGGTGCCAAAGACTTCAAATTCTTCTGGTGTCCTTGTCTCTCCTTTTGACTCTGGTCTTCCCTCTTCACAGAGAGTCTGTCTTGCAGCTCTTTCAGCTGTAATCCACTGTTACTATGCTGGAGCCTTTTGGTGTGGTGGTAACGTGGAGGGGAGGGTGAGAGTTCTGTAATCTTATGATTGTCTCAGTCTTTTACAAGCCCATATCCCTGGCTGTGATATTCACAGGAATTTATTACCTTTTTTCCCCAACACTTGGTTTTCAGTTTGTTTAGCTTTTTCTTATTCTAAGGAAAGGAGTGATGACTTCTAATCTCTGCATGTTAGAGCTGAATGAGTCGTACCTACTCAATGTTATTTTAGGAAGATATCTACGTGAATTTTGCCATTTGGAATAAAATCCAAAGTAATAATAAAATAAAAATGGTTTTTATTTAAGAATCAGATTTAGTTTTCTTAATTAACACATAAATATTTATGAAATGAAGTTTAACCCTAGGAATTTGTGAATGGATCATTAGAGGTCTATGAATCAACAATACACCTGTCTTGTACAGCTTTCTCAGTTCGGCTATAGGTCAAATGAACTTGAATATTTTACCATGTTATAAAAGTGTTTCTAAACTCTTAGTATTTATATTGGAATTTTATTGGAAATTGCCTCTGTTGGAAAGAAGGAACTTTGCTTTATAAAAGGTCTTTCTTAGAATAAATGAGAGCATGTTTTCTAATGTAAGATTGATATAAAAGATAATAAAATGTGAGACTCAGAAAAATTGTTAAATATCCTATTTCAGATTCTATGTCATTCTAGGGAATTCTAGGTCTTGCTGTGGTGCGCACGCTGGTCTCAAACTCATGACCTCAAGTGATCCTCCCACCTTGGCCTCCCAAAGTGCTGGGATTACAAGTGTGAGCCACTGTGCCGTGCTAATTTACTTTTTAATTCTTCTTAGCAACTTATTATGCCTAGAATTTTATTATCTTCACCTTTTGTATTAGCAGTCTTCTAGTGCTTTATACCTTATTTGTAGATTTACATGAAGTACTATTTGGCATATTTTCTTCTTCTTGAACGTTAGGTCCGGAGCCAAGAGGGAGACACACGAAGCCTCAGGTGTAGCAAAATGCTATTTATCTGAGCATCTGGGTGCAAATGGGTGGAGGCCGAAAAGAGCATCCACCCCAAGGAAGGCGAGAGCCTTGGGTTTTACAGAGGGTTTTTCCAGGGGCAGTAAGCAAGTGGGCCAGAACAGCCGCTATAATAAATTCTTTTCAAACAACCGGTTTGTGAGACCCCTGCGTCGACGCAACTGTCTGTGGTCAGAGTTAGAGTTACAACCTCTGGACTCTCCTGACTCCTGCGGCTGGTGTTTCACAGGCCTAAGTTTTCCATTAACTGCCTTCCATCCTGTACATACTTTCCAGGTTCCCACCCTGAACAAACCTAACACTGAACACCATGACTGGTGTAATATTAGTGTTCTAATTTATATTTATTCAAAAGGCTGTGTTTATCATTCAAATTTTCAAAGTAAATTTCTTCTCTGTTTTGTTTAGAGTGGGAAATGACTGGTCTTGAGGTAATGATAATTGTCATTTTTGATCTTTTTATAACTTAAGAATTTATATTCTATACCTGAATTTTGGTATTCTATGTCTTCAGCATAAGATAACCTCTCAGAATTATTAATGATAGGGTTGAAACTCAACTTCTGAGTTATCAGAATTATTTTAAATGCTAAATTCTAAATTCTTTTTTGTTTGAAATAAAATATTTCTAGATTCTGATTTTTTTAATTGAAGCTTTTTTTAAACCATATTTTTAAACTGTTAACTTTTCTTTTTCTTGCTTATCCTGCTCTTAAACTGTTTCATCTACTTTTGTTTTTTTTGTTTTTTTTTTTTTTTTTGAGACAGAGTGTCACTCTGTTGCCCGGGCTAGAGTGAGTGCCGTGGCATCAGCCTAGCTCACAGCAACCTCAAACTCCTGGGCTTAAGCAATCCTCCTGCCTCAGCCTCCCGAGTAGCTGGGACTACAGGCACACGCCACCGTGCCCGGCTAATTTTTTTCTATATATATTTTTAGTTGGCCAAATAATTTCTTTCTATTTTTAGTAGAGATGGGGTCTCGCTCTTGCTCAGGCTGGTCTCAAACTCCGGACCTCCAGCGAACCTCCCACCTCGGCCTCCCTGAGTGCTAGGATTATAGGCATGAGCCACCATGCCTGGCCTCATCTACTTTTCTTTCTTGCTTTCTCCCTTCCCCTTCTCACTCCCTTTGGCATCCTGAAATAGTGTTGAGCCACTCCCCCATGCCCCTGACTGGCCTGACATGGTGTTGCTCTAAAGTCCTGGCTAATAGTTTTTTCTCTATTTTGCATGAATGACTTTTCACTACCCTGTGGAAGAGTAAAAACCCTTAACCTTCTCATGTCTCCCTTCCTCAAATAGGACCTCCAGATTTTCGTTTTTAGGTGATTCCTTTCTGATGTATATTGGGATGAATGCAAAGTAGAAAGGTTTTTGTATGACAAAATTCTCCCCCAAACTGTGGGAGAGGTTTACATTTCTGTTGTTTTTGCTTTGTGTTGTTCTTAGTGGGTTAATTCATTCAGGGTTGCTGCTCTTTCCCTTTGTTTCTACCATGTTGTGACTTTTCTTTTTTTCTTTTTTTTTTTTCCAAGACACAGTCTCACTCTGTTGCCCGGGCTAGAGTGCCGTGGCGTCAGCCTAGCTCACAGCAACCTCAAACTCCTGGGCTCGAGCCATCCTCCTGCCTCAGCCTCCCGAGTAGCTGGGACTACAGGCATGCGCCACCATGCCTTGCTAATTTTTTCTATATATTTTTAGTTGTCCAGCTAATTTCTTTCTATTTTTTTTAGTAGAGACGGGGTCTCACTCTTGCTCAGGCGGGTCTCGAACTCCTGACCTCGAGTGATCCTCCCGCCTCAGCCTCCCAGAGTGCTAGGATTATAGGCATGCGCCACCATGCCCGGCTAATTTTTTCTACATATATTTTTAGTTGTCCAGCTAATTTCTTTCTGTTTTTAGTATAGACAGTGTCTCGCTCTTGCTCAGGCTGGCCTCTGCTTCTGAGCTCAAATGATCCGCCCACCTCGGCCTCCCAGAGTGCTAGGATTACAGGTGTCAGCCACCGTACCCGGCCCATGTTGTGATTTTTTTTTGTTTTTGGAGACAGAGTCTTGCTCCGTTGTCCGGGCTAGAGTGCCGTGGCGTAAGCCTAGCTCACAGCAACCTCAAACTCCTGGGCTCAACCCATCCTCCTGCCTCAGCCTCCCAAGTAGCTGGGACTACAGTGCATGTCACCATACCTGGCTAATTTTTGTATTATTTGTGGAGATGGAAGTCTCACTATGTTTTTGCAGGCTGGTCCCAAACTTCTGGCTTTAAGTGATCCTCTTGCCTCGGCTTCCCCAAGTTCTAGGGTTATAGGCATGAGCCACCACACCTGACCCCCCCTTTAATATTTTGTTCAAACCATTTTAAGGGACTAAATATATTTTGCTGTTTATTGAATAAGGCCTTTACCTTCTTATTAAATAGATTATACTGTGAAAATGTTGGTTTCTACAAGGATATGGTTATGTGCATCATTCTGTAATCATACGTGTTTTAGTGTGACATGTATAAAATGCAGAAGAACAGAATCTTTTCCTCCAGTGTATGCACACTGAGATTTTAATAATGTAAAAGGTAGGCCATTTCTAGTAGAACAGTGCCTGAGGATGGAGAGCTTAACCTTTGACTAAAGTATTTTAAGGAGGTTGTTCATTGTTAAGTCAACTTTTCTTGGCCAAAGGTGACATTTTATACAAATATTGTTATTTCACTAAAATTTGTAGCTTTTTCTTGTGAATGGTCTTAACCTCCTTATATTCTAAAAGCAAAGTGTACAAAATATCTACATTTTTAAAATATAGGTTGATGGACAGTTAGAATTTAAGGAGTAGAAAAGGGGAGAGGAGAATGAAGCCATGAAATTTAACACCTTAATCCTGAAAATATCTGTCATACTGATACTATGACAGGTAATTCTATGGACACAAGACATGTTTACATCTTGAATTAAATGTGATATTCCACAACTTAGAAATCTATTTTAAAGAAATGGTTATAACACTGATTTGAAAAATAACTTTTATTTTAGAGTTTATATTAGTTTTTATGAAGTTGCAGAGGTCTTTAAAGTGGTTTAATATTCTTAGAATTTCATTTTAAATCCCAAATTAACTTAGCAAGAGTTTAGATTTAAACTATTCTGATACAGAATTTATTATATTTAGTAAGGGAAGATGCATGATATCTTTGATTTTTTTTCCTCCTAACTTGATTTATCTTATCTTAAAAGATTGTTATTTTATTTATTTATTTATTTATTTATTTATTTTTTATTTTATTTATTTATTTATTTTTTTGAGACAGAGTCTTGCTTTGTTGCCCGGGCTAGAGTGAGTGCCATGGCATCAGCCTAGCTCACAGCAACCTCAAACTCCTGGGCTGAAGCGATCCTACTGCCTCAGCCTCCCGGGTAGCTGGGACTACAGGCATGTGCCACCATGCCCGGCTAATTTTTTCTATATATATTTTAGTTGGCCAGATAATTTCTTTCTATTTTTAGTAGAGATGAGGTCTCGCTCTTGCTCAGGCTGGTCTCGAACTCCTGACCTCGAGCGATCCACCTGCCTTGGCCTCCCAGAGAGCTAGGATTACAGGCGTGAGCCACCGCGCCTGGCCTATTTATTTAATTGTTTTAAGAGACAGGGTCTCACTGTGTCACCCAGGCTGGGGTGCAGTGGTGTGATCATAGCTCACAGCAACCTCAAACTCCTGGACTCAAGCGATCCCCCTGCCTCAGCCTTCTGAGTAGCTGGGACTACAGGTGCATGCCACCATGTCCAGCTAATTTTTCTATTTTTTTGTAGAGACAAGGTCTCACTATGTCTTACTGGTCTTGAACTCATGGTCTCAAGCAATCTTCCCATCTTAGCCTCCCAAAGTGCTAGGATTACAGGTCTGAACCACTGCACCTGCATCATTCAATATTCTTGATCATCCTGTGGGCTGCATTTAACCTTGGGCTTATATTTAAGTACTGATTATTTTCTCTTCTTCCCAATCATTCTTCTTTTCCTACTATAGCCTATGGGCTATTTAAAATCAAACAGAAACTAGCCCTCTGCTTTGTGCATATTCATTTTTTCAACAAATAATTGAGTTTCTACTTTATGTCAGTTACCGTGCTGGGCACTGAGGATATAGTGGTGGACAAGACAGACCTGTCCCTTGGCCTCATAGAATTTATAGTGTTTGTTAGGGAACATAGAGGCTCAAGCAGGTAATTATAGTCAGGGTGTGATGGAAGCTCAAGTCAAAGAAAACTAATCTCAGTCAGAGTCATGGAGAGCTGAGACCTCAAAGTAAGGACTCACCAGCATGTGTGAGACCCAGAACACTAATACGCAATAGTTGTATTTATGGCATTATAAGTAATATATTTACAATAAATTATTAGAAATCAGAGTTATCTCAAGAACGTTGAATATCAGCTGGCCTTCAAATTTGTTTACACAGTCATCTTTTGTGTGCCCAATCCAAGTCCACTCCTATTGCCTATTTCATCACCTCCATTCTTTGTGGATACTGGGAAGTTTCTCAGTTACTCCTGCTTTTGATCGCATCTTCAGTCTCTTCTTCATTGCTGTTTTCCTCCCTCTTTGTGTGTAAATGTGGTCAGCTTTCTATAAAATATCTCCTGGTCTTGATATTTCTCATACTCTCCTCTTTCCTCTCTCCCTGTTAGACATATTTTATTTTAAAGGCATTTATAGCTGGGTACAGTGGCATGTGCCTGTAGCCCCAGCTCTTTGGGACACTCTGGCAGGAAGATTACTTGAGCCCAGGAGTTCAAGGCTGCAGTGAGCTGTGATCACACCACTGCGTTCCAGCCTGGGTGACAGAGTGAGACCCTGTCTCTAAAAAAAGAAAAAAAGTATCCCGTTTTCCTGCCTTTGAAGAATTAACTGCTACAGGAATTTCCTTCCTACCCTTAGTAAGTCAGAAAGTGACAAAACAATGTGAAACAACTGATTGTAGACATTAGACAACATTTAATGAAGAACAGTGATCTCTTTTTACCTTCCAAACTTGTATAGTTTTTGTTTCTGAAAATACACTTCACAAGTATGTCAGAGTTAAAGGTTGGAGAAGCCAGTAGGTAAGACAGATAAAATAATTTTCACCGCATGTGCAAATTTCACCACAAATGGACTTGGTAAAGGACTTATCTTAAAAGTAGAGCTATCACTTTCACAAAGCCTTTAGCTCAGTTTACATAAACGTTTCCCATTTACTTGAGGTACTTTGCTTCAGAGCTTTCCAAAGTGTTAATGTTTCCTGAGAATGTATGTTTGCCCCTTTAATATTTTTTCAAACCATTTTGAGGGACTAAATATTTTCTCTTATCTGTTGAATAAGAAAAAATATCTTGGCCTTTGCCTTCTCATTAAATACATTATACATGAATGGCTTTAGAGATTCAGGAGGAAAATGAAGGACTTGAAAATTGGTTTTTAATTATTGAAAGAAACTGCTTTGTATTCTAAAATGCATTGATGATATTAGTTCACTTTTATAACAAGATCCTGAATAAAAAAATTCTTTTCTCAGTTCTAAGTGTGGTTCCTGATTTCTGACTTCATTTGTCTGTCTCATATTACCTTATAAGTGGCGGTAGCCTACCATTTTCTTAAGCTAGCTTATGGCATCCCATTGCAGTGTCTGTGGGACTCTAGATACTCAGGGCCAGCGGCGTCACACATTTGGTAAAGCAGCAGTACAGGAGACGGAAATGGAAGTCGGGGTCTAGTGGCAACTGGGGTCTCAGCACTTGTGCTGGCTGTAGCAGATCAACAGTGAGTCCCGGGAGATGCCTTTGATACTATCTTGGAGAGATCAGTCGCAGTCCAGTGGCTTGCTAGTATGTCTCACTAAACTCTGGAGCATCTCTTGAGTTACGATGGTTTTTGTCATACTCTTGACCTTAGCCAAAAGGCTGAGAAGTGATGATTTTTGGCCTAATAATAAATATCTAGAGATATTTTGGTTTAAAAAATGAATCCATTTGGACTCTAATGTAATTCTCCATTTATTACTAACCTTTTGTTTATATAGTACTTAAGCAGATAAAACCTTATAAATTGAAGACTGGCTGTTAGATATTTGATAGTACTCTATTTAAATTGGAATATAAATAGTTCTTTAGGACGTGGTTTGCCCATTGCGCTCTATGTATATCTGATGGAATTGGAACATTTTTCTTTGTAGGCACATGAGGCAACACTGGAAGCCAGAGCCAGTCCAGAAATGAGTGACCGAATACAGCAATTGGAGAGAGAGATTGCCAGGTACAAAGATGAATCTGGCAAGGCCCAGGCAGAAGTTGACCGCCTCTTGGAAATCTTGAAGGAGGTGGAAAATGAGAAGAATGACAAAGACAAGAAGATAGCTGAGTTGGAAAGGTAAGGAGAGGAAAGGTGAATGGGAGTTGCAAGATTAAAAAAGTTAAACTGTGTACTTTGGGGGGGGGTATACTTTTTCGATATATCTGCCTCTGGATTTAGGTTCCTGAGTGCTTGATATTTATTATCTACTTTTTGTTCTAAGTCAGTGTAAATTCTTTGTTGCAGCATTTGTTAATAAAAGGCAACATGGAATGGGAATAAATTGGGAAGCTATGGACTTCAACATCATTGATTGGCAAAAAAGGAAGTATTCATTAAGAAATTGAAGTTTTTTACCAGCTAATCAACAGAGTACAAATAGATATTTGCTTTTTATTATTTTTTCTCTAACAATGAGGAAATGATCCTCAAGTGTAAAGGAGTTAGTCTTTTATCATTGGTTTAGACCTTTTTTGTTGAGGTGATGCTCCTTTGGGCTATGAATTTTTAGACTTTTCACACTTTATATTGTTGAAAAGCAAGCTATTACATCAGTGCGTAGATCAAAATCAGAAGAAGGAGGGACATTGAGAATAATTTAGGAGACTTGGATGTGATTTTTATGGAGCTCTGACTTTGAATTCTTCAAAATATGCTGTGTTTTAGCAGATCCAACCAGACAACTCTTAGAATTTTGGGGGTCTTTTTTTCTCATTAGAATATTTTATACTAAACATCAAGCATATGTTTCTTGACTTCATCTTTTATACCATATATTTAACATAAACTCACAAGTGTATAGAAACGGCTCTTCCAGTAGAACTTCATTAATTACCCATATTCTTCTGAACAGCCAGAAAGACTGACAGTGACACAATGAAGTTACTAATCCATGTGGGCATTTGGGACTGATCCTCAGGAATAATTTATTTTCATGCTCTTAAAGGCTGAGAATTAGATTACTTCCGTAAATTGTTTACTAAGTTACATTTTGGGGGTTATTGGTAGACTGGATATTTTCCCCTGAAGTTATTATTTTCTCCTATTCTATACCCATAGAATTTTAATTTTCAAGAAACCAAAACAACAAAGTCCATCCCTCACAGTTTTTTTTTGCTGTACTGAAAGTGTAAATAACATGGGTTCATTACCTGCTCACTTGTCTCCTCTTGTTTTGATATTAACTCTATTTAGTTTTTTTAATTCTGGACAAGACAAATGAATATAATTCTTTAAATGAGAATTTAAAAATTACCAGGTCTCAAGATTAGCTTATGTGTGTTTTTGTATATCTTTTTCTTTACACCACACACTTCCCTTCAACACATACACACACACACACACACACATACACACACACGCACGCACACATATGCACTCCTTCCATACACAAATACACCCACCTGTCTTTGCTTTTGTACGGGCCTGAAACCAGCAGCTGAAATCAGCAACAATATTGCATAGATGTTAAAATACAATACTTGTGATTAATGACTTCCCACTAAGTATATTTCAGAAAAGAAATTCCTTGAGAAAGTTCAGTTTATGGTTTGATTTCTTTTCTTTTTCTTTTTTTTTTTAATTTAGTCTTTATTAGCTGGCCAGCGACTACCCTCTGCCCCGCCAAAGGCGGCACAGAGAGCAGCCTATGGTTTGATTTCTTGTATTAGAAATCTGCATTTGAAATTATTGCTTGCTATTCCAGGCAGCTTGCTTGAAAATGTTTTTGATTTATTTTTGGCTCCCATACTGATTTTGGGAAATGGATGTGAATTGAAGGGGAGTAAGAAATAGGACAAAGTCTATATTTGATATCCAAAGTGCACCAAATAGCAGCTTTTATTAACCACTGTATTTCTCAGGTTTTGACAAAGAGTTGTAAATGATCTACTCTTTCCACAGAATGTAACTCTTACAAGCTGGAGAAAGCACTATAGGTTCTGTCCTCTGGTCCTGCAGGGTGTAATTTTGTTTTAGGATTTGACACAGTTTCTTGGCTACTGAAATTAAAGAAACAGCTTTCTTAACTCAGTTTTTGCTACCAGCTTTGTAATTTGTTACTTAGCAACATAGTTTAAGATACTGAATAAACAGCAGCATCATAGAATTTGTGAAAGAGATTGACCGTGGCATGTTATGGGAGAGGAAACCAAGAGCTGGAGGAGTTATTCTTGAAGTTACACAGTGGCTGAGCCGAAGCTAAGAGCATGGGGTTTTTAAATTCCAACTGTTTTCTTTCTGTTCCGCCAAGGCTAGTTGTGTTCTTTTTAGACTTAACTGGCAACTGTTATTTGAAGGTTTCCTCTCCAATGTAATTTATTTTTTTGTCCTGTATTGACCCAATGTCTTAAGCAGAAGTGGCTAGCTTAAGTATTATGGCTTACTTAGAAACTAAGATAGATTTTAGTTTTATGCTCTTGAAAGGCATTTTTATAAACTGAGCTCTGCTTATTCTAGGAGATAATCAGTATATTCTATGTCAAAGATAGTAGGGGTTATATTATACCTTTTCCCTCCAGATTTAGTACTGATTTACATGCATGTGAATGCTGTGTTTCTTACTAACCATTTGCTTCTTCTGTTGCCATTCCCCTATTTCCTATGTGTGGGTGTCTGTCTCTGTGTAATTTATCATTTGAGTATTGTCACCTTGATTTTTGTCTTATCATGGTCCTGTTCTACTGGCATTTTTGGTGTCTGTGTATTCCCTGTGCCCCTTGGCCATGCTGTTTCTCAGAAAGCCAGTCTCTCACAAATTGCACCCTCCATGCCAAGTTTCTGTCCCCGTACCATCAGGGGGGTTTGTTTGGACTTCCTGGGAAAGTGAGTGTTATGTAAGGCTACAGTCATGTGCTGGAGTGAATTGCTATTGCTGTTCTGCTGCTGGGGCTTGCTGGGAATTTTGCTTGATCAGAATTAAAGAACAGCCAGTTATATGTCAAGTGGAACTGTACCTCTTGGGTACCAGGCTTTTGGATAAAATCAGTCTGTGTTCACTCTGGTAAAGTTCTGATATTGCTAGTTGTCATTGTTTTAGTCTTCGCTTTAGTCCGTCTTTTATGTGCTGGTTCTTATGCTGGAATGCCCTTTAAGCAGCCCCTTAACTAATGTAACTGTAGTACCATACTGTAATTCAGCATATAGAATTCATTTCTTAAGGGTGTTCAGTAACCTTCTAAGTGCAAAAATAAAAGCAGACGGCTAAAATAATTGAAACTCAAGAAAATGCATAGTATTCTTTGCATTTCATAGTACTTCTTATGTAAGGATCTTCAATATTAAAAGGTTTAGGTTGTAACACGAAGGGTTCCCAGACCTATTCTTTGTGGTCTAGAGAAGTAAACAAATACTCCCTTCCCATGTTGGCTCTTACAGAAAATAGTAGTTCCTGTCAAAAGATGATTTAGTGTTACAGTACTCCCTTAACCTATGGCGATTTTAAAAGGAGGATTAGGTAAGCCAACCTATACATCTGCAAATACAAAATGTTTTCCCAATTAAATCTAAGAACTGCTACTTCTAAATTCATATTCCATACTGTGGTGTATGTCAGTTAGAATTCAGTGAGAGAAGCAGAGCTAGAAGGAGATAGATTATACACACACGGAGAGAAATATATGTATATACATGAAGAGACTTATTACAAGGAGTGTCTCGCGTGACTGGGGGGCTGGCTGGGCAAGCCTGGGATCCCCGTGGCAGGCTGTCAGGAAGGGGCCCGAGCAGAAGGAACTGCTTCAGGCACCAGCCAAAGCTGTGAGCCACAGGCAGGATTTCCTTTCTTAGCCCTTTTAAAGAACTTCCAAAAGATTCAGTTATACCCACTCCGATTATCTAGGGTAAACTCCCTTACTCAGACTGAGTAGAGGCTTTAATTATATCAGCAAAATACCTTCACAGCAACATCTAGATTAGAGTTTGACTGAATACCTAGCCAAGTTAATATTTCAAGAAAGGCGTCATCTGGCGGTTCTGGAGAGTCTAGATAAGACAAACCACCAAACCAGACTGTAAATGTCTTTATGTAAGTAGATAGATTAGCCTCAGGAGCCCTGAACGTAATTGAGAATCTCTCTCCTAACATGAGCGTATTAGAGTTTCTGTTTAGATTAATAATGATTAGGCTTTTCTTTGGCATAATATTTAAAATATGTAAAGAGAAGAATACGGGAGACTTATAGAATCCTAATAGTATTTTTTCAGACTCCAGAAAGAATTGTTGATTGCTCTTTCACCCACGCTGTCCCTCTCAGCTGCCCCATGTTATGGCACGACACTGGGAGCACTGTCCCCTCTGCCACATATTCTATTATGCCTTATAGTTTTGTGTTTTTATTTGCTTTGTTACCTTTTTTCTAATACCAAAATGAGGAATGAATTCAGAGTTTAGTGTTTGTGGCAGAAAGCCTCAGTTTTACTCTAATATGAGATTTATTTTGATTAGATTCAGCATGCTATTCAGAAATTTTTGTATTTAGAGAAAGGCAACCGTCTTCTAATTTTCACATGAGTTAGATATCAAGGATTGCCTTTGGTTTATCGAAGTTAGGAATTGTCAATGATCTAAAGAATAATAGAGTCTATTATTGTGTGAGCTAAAGAATTAATAGAAAATGTGAATTTACTGTATTTCCTGATTTGGGGGAATATAAGAACTGAGATTTTAATGGATACAGAGTTTATTTTGAGGTGCATTTTGAAATTTAGCAGAGGGATTATTTATGGGGTAGTCAGAAAAGACCTGTCTCATAAAGTGATGTTTGAGTAGACACTTGGAAGGAGGTTCTCTGTAAGGAATCCTCAGAAGCCCTTAAAACACCCCAAAGCCAACAACTTTATTGAGGTATAATTTGCATAAAATAAGGTACACCCATTTTAAGCTTATTGTTTGAGATTTAATAAATGGATACACCAATGTAACCATCACCACAATCAAAATATAGATCATTTCCTTCACCCACAAAAGATCCCTCTGGTTCCTTTGCAGCGAATCTCTTCCCATCCCTAGCTCCAGGCACCACAGATCTGAGAGCCACTACTTAAATTAATTTTATACATCTGTACTTTAGCTCCCTCCTTTTACCTTAGCATTTAGTTTTCTGCTTTCCTTTTTTGTTTGGAGTTCAGAATAGAATAGATTATACCAGCCAAATGGCCATCTTCCCTTCTATTCTAGCACAAGCCCGAGTGTGTGTAATTCCCTGCATCCCCAGCTCCAGAAGATTCTGGTTCATTGAAGCCAGTTGGGATAATACCATTCTCTTTTCCAGTGACTAGTTATGCATTGAGTATATAATGCGTGAGTGGTTTGAGGGAAAGACCACAGGGAGGCTTCTGAAAATGATTTTCTTATGAGAAAGACTTGTGAGAAGATAGGTGACCCCTTTCTCCTGGACATTATCATGTCTGATATGATGCCCAGAATTATTGCAGCTACTTTCTACCAGACTAAGATGAAGCCAGTATCCAGAGGGTGACAGAGTCAAGAAAACCGTAGAAAATCAGAACTAGAACCCAAATAGGCTATTCCTGAAACCACCTCTAGACTTCTTGTTATGTGAGATAGTATGATTTCTTACTGTTTAAACCAGTTTGAATCAGGATTTTCTTTTATTTTCAGCCAAATGCATTGAAATGGATAGAGCTCATTACATATTTCTTCCTCTTTTTTTCCTATAGTAGAAGCAATCATTTTGAAAAGAGTTAAAGTTTTTTGATAAGTCAGAGAAGGATCAAAGCTACTAAAAGCAGAAGCAACATAGGGACCCTGACCAAAGTTGAGGTCCCTTTACCTAATACTTTCCAAATAAAAAAATAATTTCCCTACTGTTTTAATTACTTCCCCAAACCAGGAATGATTTCCTCACTTGTGCCCATTTTTGTTCTTTGCAAATAAGGCAGTAATTTGAGTGTACCAGTTAAACCAGTCATAGATGATTTTACTGTGCCCTTATTTTCAGATGTGTCCACACAGGTTTCAGTTCTGTGTTTCCTTTGTTTTCATCCTCTTCGTCTTCGTCTCTGCTCTTAGCCCATCCTTTACCCAAATGCCTGGAATAAATCGTACCCCTTCATCTTTTGGAATAGGCAAAAGAGCAGATTTCTGCCCCCAAACAGGCAATGACTTTAAAGGGGGATATATTTTGAATCAGGTAGATAATTGTCTTTATGAGAAAGATGTCCAAAAATTTTAATGTGATTTGTTTAGTAGTTATATTTGTTAATTTTAGCTACCATTTCTTACATCATACTTTTTTTGTTGTTTATTTTTGGAAAGGGTTCTTTTATAGATTTTTGTTGTACACATTAGGAGGCTCAGGCCCAGAGAGGTTAAATGACTCGTTCTGTATCATATAAGTAGATGGTAACAGAGTTGTGCCTAACAATTCTGTCTCTTCTTCCATTTCTCCTTATGAACCTTCTGTGTTCATTTTTCATTAATGACCCCACCTCCTAGAAGGGGAGGATATAGACAGCTAGATGATTGAGAGGCAGTTCACGTGGGGGTCTGGCTGAGGCTAAAGTTTTCCTACATGCTGGAATGTCCTCTTATAGGACAGGTACTTTGTAACTGGCATGTGGGTTGCTTTGCAGCCAGGTGCCAGTTTTTCCATGTGTGACTCTTAGTACTTCTGTCAGTCTGGACTCAATTAAAGGGATGCTTCTGGCCCCAGAAGACTAAGACTCCAGCAATACAGCAGCTATTGTAGTTTCTTTTATAGATGATGCTAGCACTGACATTCTTCCACAACTTGTCCAATAGCTGGAAATTTCAGTGATGAGGTTTCAACTCCATAAGGTCTGGCTGAGCTCTCCTGGAAGGTAACACTTAAGGTACCCCAGGGGCTGGCCATCCCAATTAACATGCGCCACAGGATGCAGGAGTATCAGAGAGAAGGGACTTGTTGACCTTTGGACTCTTAAGTCTTTGGTCTTTTAATTTCTGAAAGCAATATTAAATGGTAGTAGCATGGGAGGTTGTTTGGGTAAAAGTGATTTTGGATTCTAGACTGCTAATTTCAGGTCCTTGAAATCTAGTGTAGGTAGAGATAGAGAATGGAGAAGGAAAGCCAGGATGTTTCACTGCTGTGACTGTTCTGAGGAAGACAGAACTAGGGATCAGTTTTGTCATTCTTACATATATAAAATTCTTGGACCAACCTTTGAGTAGTTATAATGGAGGAAACTTTGTTTTACTACTTTCTGGTGGTTAATTTTATCTAGTTTTTAACCATCTTTTCCAGACCTCATCTAGAACTATTAGTTCTAGGCTTTTATATCCCAATTAAACTTGAATTTTGTAGACTAGCAAGAAAACCTAACCTGTATTTATAATGTTTTTAAAGGAACTACATTCTGACTTATAAACAGCTGGCTTTGTTTAAAAAATGCATATGATCTATTCATAAGATTTGGGCTATTTTAGGTGAGTCTTTTAAAGCAAAGATGTTCCCAGTTTGCTCAGAACTTAGACCCAAGGTAGTTAGCCCCTGAATTAACTGTCTGAACTGCTAAAGCAGTAACTTTTAACTTTACCTTTGTGAGAGATATCCGTACTTCTGAAGATCAACATACTGACCAACATACTGAACTTAGCTTGGACAAAAAGAATGGAGTCATTTCCTATCATGCTAAATAGTGATTTTTAATCTGGGAGTGTTATTTGCATGTGTGTATGTGTAAGAGAAAGAGAACTTTTCTGGTGGCATTTTGCGAAATTAGGGAAGTTAGTTGTGTGGCTTCAACTTAACATAACCTTAAGGTTATGGCTTTTTTTTTTTTTTTTTGACAGAGTCTCACTCTGTTGTCTAGGCTAGAGTGCTGTGGCGTCAGCCTAGCTCACAGCAACCTCAAACTCCTGGGCTTAAGCAATCCTACTGCCTCAGCCTCCCTAGTAGCTGGGACTACAGGCATGTGCCACCATGCCCGGCTAATTGTTTTATTTATTTATATATATATATATATATATATTTTTTTTTTTTTTTTAGTTGTCCAGCTAATTTCTTTCTATTTTTTTTTTTTTTTTTTTTTTAGTAGAGACAGGGTCTTGCTCTTGCTTAGGCTGGTCTCGAACTCCTGAGCTCAAATGATCCACCTGCCTCGGCCTCCCAGAGTGCTAGGATTACAGGCGTGAGCCACCGCTCCCGGCCGGTTGTGGCCTTTTGAGTTCCTTATTTTCTTTTTCTTTCTTTCTTTTTTTTTTTTTTTAAATAAGAGTCTCATTCTATTGCCTGGGCTAGAGTACAGTGGCATCATCATAGCTCACTGCAATTTTGAATGCCTGGGTTTAAGCGATCCTCCTGCCTCAGCCTCCCGAGTAGCTAGGACTACAGGTGCTCACCACCACACCCAGCTAATTTTTCTATTTTTTGTAGGGACGGAGTCTCACTGTGCTGCTCAGGCTGGTTTTGAACTCCTGGCCTCAAGCAGTCGTCCTACCTCTGCCTCCCAAAGTGCTAGGATTACAGGCATGAGCCAATGTACCTGGCCTGTTTTCTTTTAAAGACTTTGCTAGTGCCTAAAATTTTATGTAATGAAAATGGATATATTTTTATTTTTCATATTTCTCCTAAAATGTTTTGGCAAACTTGAACTAGTTTATAGAATGGTATTTCCAAGTTTTGGTTTGATGATCTTAGAAGAATTCACTGTTTTCTTTCAAAAGAGAAGTCAAAATTAGGAGAGCAGTGCTTTTTCCTTATCTGCCTTTTGTTGTTCTTTTCTCTTTAAAATTTTCTTTACATTTATTTGTGTGAATCTGACCCCTTTTAAATGTTACGTTTTTTGAAAAAAAAAAAAACCTGACTTTTCGGTAGTAACCTCTCATTCCTTTATTTGTGCTTTTCCTATAGTACCTGTCATATTCTGTCCTGTAACTGTATGTTATTGAAAGACCTATATATGTATAAGTATGTGTGTGTGTGAAAAAAAAGATAGTGCTCTTTTCTCATTCCACTATCTAATCATCCCATATCTCCTTATCTTCCCATGACCTATTTCTGAAGACCCTTCAGAAATTAAAGAGATGGAGATTCAGTAGTTTCTTATAACTTGGTAGTTATACTGAAAATATTTTTATATTTGTTTCTTTTATATGTTCATAATTTTATACATGTATATATGTACATAATATGTTTATATATTCTTTTCCTTCTGTAAAAGTATAAGTAAATTCACATGCATGAAATATGCATAAAGTATTCTTATACAATTTAGTGTAATTCAGTAGAATTCGTCTTTTCAGTAGAATTACTTTTAGATCTGTAGATTAAACAAAAGTATAGGTAACTTTCTCTTTCTTCTATTTGTTACATGAAATGCCAATTCTAACTTTATTTTTACAGTATAACATCTCTGAAATTGGAATACATGTACAAGTAGTGGCATGGTATAATTTTCTTTGTTAGTAATATGTAAAGTAATGGTAGATCATCTAGCCTTGGTGAATTGATGTTGAGGATGCATTCAGAGAGAATGAATAAAATTGTTTTCTTGAGTGTAGTAGTAGAAGAAAGTAGTATCTCTAATTTAGCATTATTTTTCATATACTCCATTTTAAACGTGTATGTAACCAAATGAATCTATTACCATTTATAGTTATTTGACTATTTTATCTATATCCGGAGTTTATTTAGGTTGACCTAAAAAGGTTTTTTTTTTTTTTTATCTTTTCATTGGGAAAATGGCTTTCTTTTATGTTAGTATCACATATTCAGATACCTATGGCATAGTGTAACCTAAAAATGTTACACTATGCCACTTGATGTTTAGTCCTCACATTTGTAAATATTTTTCTTAAAGAAATCCTGAATTGATACTCAGCTTAACGTCTTCAAAGCTCTGCCATATAGAAATTAAGCTGTTGTATGTAGCTTTGACATAAGCTGCCATATAATTCATGAGGAGAATGGTTGCTGAGAGAAGGAGTTCCTTAGTTGTAAATATCTGGGTTTGCATCTTCGGTCCAAGAAGTACAGCATCAGGCAATACACTCTTCATGTGGCTGGAGTGGAAGGGAGATGACTGGGGCTGCTGGTGGCTGTGAGGAATTATAGAATGTGTGTTCTTGCTTGAGGGAGAACGGTCTGTGTTTAAAAAATGGAACAATATTGCCTGAAGCTTGGTTGATACAAAAAATGAAATGACAAAAAAGGAAAAGACAGATACCAAAGTATTACAACTGAAGTTTGACTGGTTCTTTATCTGATCCTGCTTGCTTCAGCTTGCTCTCTGGGGAACCTGCCTGTTTCTTTCTTCTTCCTCCTTTGCCAATTTCACTGATTTCACTTAAAAGGAGAATAAATTACATAGCTTTACATAGTCAATTCTATTAGGTCATCTTTCCAAATTTTCTTGTGGCATAGCACCTCATAATTTGTTACTATGCTTTTTTAAGAGTTTCTGCTGAGTGGCTGCTTTAATGTTTTACTTGAAAGTGTAAATCACAATTCCGTGTGCAGATTTTCTCCTCCTAAATTTGTTCCCCAAATGCTATAATTTGATGCTAAAGTGAAATATGATTCATGAACAATAAAATAGTAAAAAGATAATTAAAATTGCTTTCTGTTGGCAGAAATAAGCTCAGTTTTTTTTTCATGGATTTACCCATGTCTTATATAAAGCTTTGTGCCTGTAGATTTCAGTTCATGTCATTGTTGATCTCAAATTATTCTGACTTCCTATGTCATAACCAACAAAAATTAAAAAGATCATGGGGAACAATCATTTAGAGATTGGCGTCTTTTTGCCTTGGAACTTGTCTACATTTTAAATTTTTTTATGTATGCTAAAGGTCCATGGATTTTTATAGATTCCTAAAGAAGCGCCATAGAACAAAGTGTGCCCGGGTGAGATGTCAGCAGACCTGCCTTATTATTCTGTATGTGCCACTTACCCACTGTGTGATTGTGAGCAAGTTATTTTGTTTCTCTGTGTCTTAATCTCTTTATCTTACATAATGGAGATAATAAATCTTACCTGCTTTACCTTTTTTTATTCTCACAATGACTTTTGAAAACTTTGGCTTTAAGTACTGAATTAGACTTTTGCAACACATCACTAAGTTTAGAAAACATTAAAGTACAAATTGAAATAGTACCTGCATTCAAGAAGTACATCTGTTGTTATAGATTCTTAAAGTAAAACTTAGACCATGAAGACAGTCCAGATGGCATTAGCCATTAGAAGTCTTAACTATTTGGAGGAGAATACTGATTTCAGTGAAATTGACTAATTTTTAAAAAGAGAAAACTGCCTGTTGTTATAAAAGGCAATAATGAACCATAGGGGCTTCATGCTATGTAGGAATATTAAGCATGGCTGCTTTTTTACATCTCTGATTGCCAAGCAACATTGGGAATGAATTGATGTTTATAGAGCTGTGTATTCTTGTTCATTATTGCTTTTAGATTGCACCATTTGAAGATTTTGGTAGATTTGGAGTGAGAAATAATTGGTTGTGATTAGAAAAATTATTATGTTTTAACATTTATTATTTCAAGTTATTACAAGAATATTACAATTCTGTATTCTGCAGAATAATTGAAGCTGTCAGTGTTTTTCTGCTTTTGGTTCTGGATAATTTGGATCCTCTTAATGGAGTAGGGTGGGTAAAGGAGCAGTCAATTATAAGGTGGGCGTATATGAAGCTAAGCTGACTAAAGGTGTGAAATCACTTAATGCCAGTTCTAGCTACTTAAATGAGAAGGGGGCGAAAGGGGGGTGTGTGTGACTAACCTTCTGTTCTTTTCCTTAGTGTTTAAGAAATTGGTTTTTTTCCTGCACCAGGAAATGGTAAATTTTGGGCAAAATTTTTTCTTTGGAAACTTTCATTAAAGTATAATGATGTAATCTAATAAGAAAATATACCTGTTGAAAGTTGAAAATCTGAAATTACTAATTTTTAGTGCCTGTGCAGAATCTGTGTTACCCTGTCCTCTTCCCTATTCTTGCACTTCGTGTTTTGTCTATATCCATGAATAATATTATTTCTTAATATTGTCCTCACTAATTCTTTCTAACTTTCTCTTTCACATTTTCTTCCTGGATTTGCTGTTTCCTTCAGTCTCACCTCAAGGTCAGTATGCTTGCATTAAAACAAAGATAATGTAATTGAGCATTGTATACTAACATTATCTTGGATTCCAATAGGGAACTGAAATGATAAAACATGTTCCAAGAGAGAGATGTCTAGAAATCTAGTTAAGAATGCAAAAAATGTCAGAAAATGTTTAGCAGAAGAGCTGATTCAGATATTTGTGCTTCGAAAGATAGTGGGGGTCTCAGAGAGCAAGAACCAGATTGACCAGGTTTTGACTGAGAGAGGAATGGAGGTGAGAAGAGCCACAAGGGGAATGAGGAGGGAAAAATATATTGTTTTAATTTAATTAATATTTCACCGAAGACGTTCTGGCTCTTCAGCGGGGTAAAGGGCAGTAAGAATGCTGGAGGGAAATGTGCCACAGTCTATAGAATTATATAAGAGCCTTTGAATTATTTCACCTAGACAAATCTTTACATACACACCCCCTTTAAATTTGGGATTCATTTTGTGATTCTACTGAGTGGTAGAACTAGTGTTAACAAAACCAATAACCACTGCTACTATTTACATGTGCCAGAGGCGCTCTGTCAGAAGATTTACATATTTTATTTTAATTGACCTCAGCAGCTATGAAGAGAGATTTATTATTTCCAATTTTTAGGTGAAAAACACAAGTTCAGAGTCCGTTAAGTAACTAGCTCATATTCATTGTAAGTAAATAGTAAGAGAAGCTGCACAAAATAATCAGAAACTTGTATTTTTAAAGCTATTTGTTTTGCATATGAGCCATAGCAATGTAAATTAAAGTGTTAGGATTTCTGACAGGGTTCACAAAGTAAGCTTGTTAAGACCATGTGTGTTTTACCTAACAGCTATCTTCTAATATTAATGACATCATACATATTTTATAAAAACATGTTTATACAACATGTTTATAAACAGATGTTTATAAAAACATCTTTGATAATCACAGCTAGCATATAGTTTATACAGGGCAGATTATTATTCTGATGAGGTACTAAGATTAGGAAACATGATTTCCTCACGGTCAGCCAACCAAGTAATGACACTTAGATTTGAAGCCAGATCTGCTCATGTTAACCTCAGGGCTCTCTATGTTATATGCAGTCTAGCCTAGGAAGTACAGGATGAGCTGTGGAGCCCCAGATTGTTTGGATTTTCTTAGATTTCTCATCTATAGTTTTCTAATCTGTAAAACTGGGATAATTATCTAAAGTATTGTGAAGTTTGAGAGAGCTAATACAAAATAGCACTTGAAATAGTGTAAGGCACAGGGTAAACAATCAGTAAATGCAGCTATTATGATTACTCCTTTTGCCTTTTTAATGGAGTGCTATTTGACACATTTTATGATAGCATGATGTCATTCATCCATTTGGGGTTCTTTAAACACTGTACTATTCTTATTGATTCATACTAGTATTAATACAAAGTGCAAATTAGATTCCCAATGCAAAGTTGTGTATGTGTAGAAAATGACAAAAGAAGACATATTTCATCTGCAATGATATTTTAGGACTCCGCTTGCCTTTTGGGGTACAAAAATTTGTATTATAGGTGGAAAGATGAAGTTGAGGCTTTGTGGGAAAGAGATTCTCTTCCCCATTTCTACTCCCTGAAATTTCTTCTTAGTGTTTAAGTTGAGGACTTAAGTGTTACTTCTGAAAGGGTTTCCTTACCTTTGACTCATTTAAAAATAAGCAATTTGGGGTGTAAGTATATTAAATATACAAACAATAAATAAATAAAATAATAATTAAAAAACAATAAATAAATAAAAACTCTTCTTTTATGAACTGCTTATGCCAATCTAATTCCTAAAGAGGGTTCTTCAGCCTGATTCACACTGTCCTCTTCCTTCTCCCTTAGCCAATAAACTTGCCTACTTTACCAAGTAAATGGAGCCTGAAAGGTGTTAACAGTCTCAACATTTGCAACTTTACTCATCTTTACCTTCCTTTTGTTTCAGAGAAAGTAGTGTCCCAGTTCTTTCCCAAGGCTAAGTCTTCCTGTCCTTTTCAGGCCTCCCCTCTTGCCCGCTTTCAAAACCTGTCTCCCTATTCTCTTATTTCCATTGTCTCCCTTTCCACTGACTCCTCCAAACTTAAGTCATGTACTGATTTCCCCCAGCCTTAAAAAATTTTAAATAGTCCTTCCTGGAGCCTTTTCCTCAGCTTCAGTCCACTACAGTATCTTACTTTTACCTTTTACTTTCTTTCATTTTTTTTCTTCCACTTGCACAGTTCTTGAAAGGATTGTTGATGCTTGCTGCCTCCATGTTCACACTTCCCATTTATTTCCAAACCAGTCTAATCTGGATTCTTCTTCAGTGGTGTACTTAGTAGTTGCCTAATACAGTGAACTTGTCTTGGGTCTCGTTGGCCTTTCTGGGCTGTTTGATATCATCGACTGTCCTCCTTCCTTCTAGAACTCTTCTTTTGTGGTTTATATGACAGTGTTTTCTGCTCACTGTCTTACTACATCCTTGACTGTATTTTTCTTTTCTTCTTTTAGATGTTTCTCAACTCTTACTGTTTCTAGTGTTGTTTTTTTTTTAAGTTCCTTTTTTCACCTACTCTGCCTTGTTACCACCAAGGACTTCTTAGATTTATTTTGTTTATAAATTTTTGTGGAACCCCCATTTTGAATAAACTGCATTAATTACAGAAGAAATCTTACAATGTTTGCAATAAAAATAGACAGCACAAATACCGATTTTTAAAATGATATTCCTGTTTTCTACTTTGAACATTTTCTCCGTATGTTATAGTAAAGCAGTATGGGTACCACTTGAGTAATTCCAATTATGGCGAAATCCGAAAGCAGTTGAGCTTTCTAAAGTAGAAAAATATCATTAGGTCTTTTGCTTGTGTTTGGAGAACTTTCATCTCTAAGTTTCAAGCTGACTTATATTTTAGTGGTAAGTTTCATCATTTGTCCTATATTTTGTTGTTTGCATGGCTGGTTTTGGTCTCAGTGTCTCTAAATGAAACGCTGTGAAAAGCTCCAGAAGAATCTGTCCTTGAAGCCATTGGTGTAGACATCATTCTCTGTTATAAGTTATGTGAATTATAATATTGTTAGCTGGTTTACTATAACTTTTGCCCAACAGCAAATGCCATTAAATTATACTTATTTCTAAATAAGTTTGTTTTAACAAGGAATACAAAATAAAATAGGTTTTGTTTTTCCAGTGGCAAAGATCATCTTAGCTTTAGTATGTAAAAGTTTAAAGCCTCTCTTCATTCCGGATTAGAATTTAGTGCAGTATTTTTTTCTATATAGAAACATTTTACCATTTTAATTATTGGTTTTGTCAAGTCCAATTGAGTAGGTCCTTAAGAGAGAATAATTTACTGATGCGTTGAGATAGGATTGTGTGACTTCATTATATGACCTTGGGCAAGACACTTAACCCCCCTGTTTATTTTCAGCACTTGTTTTGTGTTAATAGTGTTGCTGAACTCTGTAGCATGTGTGTTTTAGTGTTTCCACTAAGCATTTGCATTTTTGGTAGATTTATTTTTGTTCCTTTGCTCCTTCCTTCTCCTCCTCTTCCCTCCTTTGTACCCCTTTCCATTCGGTACAGAGCAGAGGGATTTTATTTAGAGTGATGGTGACTGAAGATTCACACTTTCTTTCTTCAGGCATAGGCATCTTTTTATTTCTAATCAATGACATTAGTACCAGTGAATGAATACAAAGAAATAATTCTGTATATAGATGAAATATACAATTTGGTTCAGAATTCATCCTTTGGCTAAAGAATATTCAGAGGTGAGGGCTATAAATGTCATCTCTTAACTCTTTTTAACACTTAGGTCTAAAAAAAATTGAGCTCAATATTATTATTACCTGTGTTTTAATTAGTGGTGACTGTTGCATACTTACTTTCAAAACAAATGTTTAGAATCTGTGTGCTAGTTCCTACCAACTTCATTAAGACCAGAGTCTCGTTATGTAGTAAAAGTCAAAAACTTTATGTATCTTGCTCAAAAACATTCCCCATTTCCATTATTACTGTCTCTTTTATATAATTTGATAAAGAGTTCCAGATTGATTTCTAAAATCTAACTTGGTCAAATAGTCATTTCTCTGTACATTTTAGAAATTTTTTTTTATATTTCTGACTGATTTCACCAAGAAAAGGTAGTAGTCACTAAAACCTCATGAGATGTCATTCACAAAAAAAGGTTTAATTGTATTTTTAAGGGCTGAGTTATTTTCTTATTGTTTAGCTAAAATATTCATGACTTTATAGTTCCTAGAGCATTTCTGAGCCTGTAAAATCTGTTTATGAGGAGTTTGACTTATGGGCAAGAGTATAATGAGCTAGGAGAATGGTTTGTTGTTTCTTGCATTTTTAGCTTCCACTTTTTATTCCTTTGGCTTTCTTAAGCAACTTTATTGTTCAAGAGCATGTTTTCTTATTTATTTTCCTTTTAAATAATAATATTGCCTAGTGTTTTTGTAATAGCCCACACAAGCAAGTGTAGCATACCTTCTGTTAACTAACATCTCCTGAAATAATAATGTCTAGTTTAGAATGATTCATTGGTAGGAAAAAAAATATGTGAACATAGACTTGTGCTGATCTATAATACCTAACTCTTCTACTGAAAAGTGTCATGCTCCTATGCATTGAGAGTGATAAACAGTGTTTTTCTAGGTAGCATTTGTAGATGACTACCTAGTAGAGTTGCCAGATTCAGCAAAAAAAAGACGTGGGGAGGAGGGATTCCCAGTTTAATTTGAATTTCAGATAAACAATGGATAATCTTTTGGTATAAATATGTCTTGTAAATATTGGAACATACATACTTATACTAAAATATTATTCGGGGTTTATCTGAAATATAAATTTCTCTGAGTGTCATATATTTTATTTAACAGGCCAGTTTCTGTCCCCCCATCTCAATAAAACCACTGAAACACATGTCTGATTTCTAACTAGAGCTTTACGCTGTTAAAAATGCTATCACATTCTTTTTTTCTTTTTTTCTATTTTAGAATCCAGATATATTTTTCAAAGATCATGCTTATAAGTAAATTACATAGCGGAGAAACATCAAAATAAAGTTGATGAATAAAAAGGCACACTTGAGAAGTTCAAGTGGAAAGAATAGGACAGTTCTTTTTGTTTTGTTTCTAATGCAGGAGGAAAGGTTAACAGACATATTAAAATTATTTTTTCAGGTGAAAGTTTCTGTCAGTTGAAGTGGTTAACATTGGCGTTTCTTCTTGTACAAAGCAACGCTTTCTTGTGTTGGCGTCTCAGAAGGTATTCAGTCTTCTGCCGTGTACAGACGATACATCAGGGCCACAGCCAGTGCTGAGATGGCAGGGATACCCAGTTGGTCCACCAACTGGAATTAGAATCAACAGTAGTAATAAGAGTCTCCAAAGGCTTGCTTAACTTTGCTCTGGCATCTGGATGAAGCTCCCCAGTGATGTATGTTTTGGACAATTCCCGAGCATCCATAGAGTGCCCGACATCCTCAAAGTTTTCAGTAGCACACCTCCAGCTTGTTCCCTTAAGACTTCTTCCCCACCAAGATGTTCTTCCAAAAACTTGGTCAAATCGTACACCTTGTGGTGCAGGATCAGCCAGGTGCTTTTGCTGTGGTTGTGCTTCTGAATCTCTTGCAGGGTGTAGTACTTCACCTCTTTGTCAGACAGCTCAGCCATCTCGGCACGCGGCGAGCCGAGCCCGGCACACACAGCCCCAGCAGGGCAGGAGAGCTCACATTCTTGATCACACTTCAGCTGTATGGAGTAGATGATTTTCCCATTTCACAGATCAGAAAATTGGGGTTCAGAAAGATTAGAGTATATACTTGGGGTCATAGCTACTAAGTGGCATACTCTAGGGTACAATTCCAGTTTCTCTGATTTCAGGTTTACCACATACTTTATTTTCCTTTATGTCTTGTTCTGTTATGGCTTTGTGAAGTCCAGAAACAATATGTAGGCTATACCTTTTTATTAATAAATATATATTTTTTAGATCCTTGGAGTATGGGGGTGGATGATCGGATTAATCGTGTTATCTGGTATGTATAGAATCCAAAGAAGCAGAGTGTATGGTCTTGGAGTGGAAACCACGTGCAGCTTTACCCCTTACTTGACAACCATTGATAACTGGTGTTCTAATTGTATCTTCTTTTGATAATTATATACTGGGACTATTTTGTGTGGTAAATTGATTAATAGTAAATAAAATCATGATATTGTAATCAGCAGTTAGAAACTATTTTAAAGCAGTCTCATGATGGGTTTATTTTCAAGGGGGCTATTGATATGCATTGTTCCATATGATTATCAACAATATATATGGAATTGACACATTTTAAAAAAATTGTAGTTTCATGTAGCAAAGTTTGAGAAGTTTTTTGTAGCATGTTTTTCTTTTTGCCCTAATTCTTAGATGAGAATTGCTAGTCTTTCACCATTTATAGCCTGTTGTATGAGATGTTCCTTTAGTACTGACTGGATCATTTATATGTGTTGTCCTGTTTATTTATCAACATTTTCAGCCTTGCTCTGCAACACAACTTGTATTTTATGTATTGTGTTATGTGATTATTTGGTAAGATGATTTAGAACAGTGCTTCTCAAGCTTTAATGTCATACAAAGAGAATGGGAGACTGTAGAAGTGCAGTTCTTATTTGATGTGTTTGATTGGGGCCTGAGTTTCTGCATTTCTAAGAGCTCCCAGTTGATACTGATGCTGCGGATCTGTTAGCATGTTTTGACTTCCAAGGCTAGCAAATTAACATTTTTGGGATAGATTTTACTCCTTTTTCTTTTTAAAATTCACACACATTTAACAATATCCCTGTTGATTTTCCTATACTAGCTCATATTTGAACTCGTTATAAAACTCTACTTTTCCTTGGTTTCAGGATACCAAGGTGACCCTTTGCCTCTGTGAAAGGTTCTCTGAGGTTTCCTATTGGCACGGGTACAAGAGGCAAGTTAAAATTTCAGGATGTTAGAGCAAAAGCACTGTTTTCATTGGCACCTGTTGCCTTGTTACTTAAATGTATGGAAACATGTTGAGCAGTGAAACAAAGTGACAAGAAATTGAGGGTGAGGCAAAGGGAGAGGAGAGAGTCAGAGTCACAAACTTCAGAACAATTCAGTTGGCTACTCAGGTATGGGTTATACGTTGACAGAAGGAAACCTTCCTTCCAGCCTCCAGTTTCTATTATCATGTAATGGATGTGAGGTCTCAGAATTTGAGATTGTACACTGGGAAACACAGATGAGGAAATCGGTGATTTTAACTGGCAGCTAGCATATCTATAAGAGCATTAGTTTATTTGCATACACATTGGTATTGATCATTTTTTAAAAAGGGTTTCGTTTTTTTTAAGCTAGAGTTTTAATCTACTGTTCTCATTGCCTTTGTTGATAAAGTTATATTCTTTTATTAATGTTTTAACCATCCAGCTCTTATCAGGCTTGTCACATTTTTCAGTATGATAGCAAAGGTCACTAAAGTAGTTTATTTCTTTTTGCAAACAGATTTCATTTAAGACACAAGTGTCATGGGATTCAGGAACTTGACCTCTGTTACACAAGACATTTTAAAAATTATGTAGCTAGCTGTTTAGCTATTACAAATTTCAGTGTTAGTTATTATGCGTTTCCAAATTCAAAAATCACTTATGCATGTTAATCTTAACTATTTTGAAAGTGGTAGTGAAAAACGATTCCCTTCAAATGTGATTTTTAAAATGGAGATGTTAAAAGGAAAGTTCTTTGTAGATGACTTTCCAAGAGAACTAGAAGGATGGAATAATTGGTTTGGGGAAGTAACCGTAAGTTTACTGATGCAACTGTGGAATAAATTGATTCGTTCCTGTATTAATGCAACAGCTATTTCACCCCCAACCCCTGTGCCAATTATGATTCACTTTGCTTTCCAAATTTTGGGAAATCTGATTATACCACTTCCGTATGTAAGCTATACATCTTATATACTTTGGATAAACTATAGGTTTTTGCTTAGCATATAATTACTTGGTTTTGCTTACCTTTAGCTTCCTTTTTCTCTCCTGTGCTCCTCCAGTGTTAAATTGTAGTCATTCTGAACCGTGAGGTTTTCCTCAACATGACAGTGTCTCCTTTTCTTCAACTCATTGTTTATAGTGTTCTCTCTGCCTAGTACTATATCGCCTGCCTGTAACTTGGACTTATCCCTTAGGAGAGTTTAGATGTCACTTTTCCAGGAACCCTTTCCTGATCATTACTGCCCCTCTACTCCCAGCCCCTCCAGACTAGGTTAGGGCCATTTCCTGTCCATTCTTATAGCACTTATTATATCCTGTATTTGCTTGGATGCCTGGGAGGTATTTGAGAGCAGGAACTATTTTATTCATGGAATTATACCCCCAGTGTTTGATACATGATAGTAGTGCTTAACCAAATATTTGTCTATTTAATGAATAATGAATATGTAAAAAATTTAGCAATCTGTCAAAGCTTAAACAATTGTAGATCCTCTTACATCCTAGAGCCTATTTTCTCCCAGGAGTGCCTTAGGCATATTTTCTAGTTAGTTGATAATTCTGATTCTGCCCGTTGGTGAGATTAGCCCTCTTTACCCTCTTTGCCTGTAACCTAGCATTTTGTCTAGTTTCTGACTTTGAGGTAATTTCTTCTAGATGAAAAATTATTTTCTGACTCCTCCTGCCTAAAACCTTAGGCTTCTTTTTCAGCTATCCACATAAAGTGAAAAAAAAATTGTCTTACATTCATTTAGCATTTAATAGCTTATGATGCACTTTCACATTCACCATCTAATGTAAATGAAGAAATAAATTCTATGGAAAACTAAGGGCTTATTTTGTTATACTCATCATTTCAAGTGGAGAGAATGTGGTAGCTTTTAAAAGGCAAAGTGCATAGAAGTGCTACTAACCTTAGAGTTGAAGCTCATTTTCAGTAGGGTTCAGTTGAAAACAATGAAATGAATTATGAGAATGCCAGGAGACTTACATCATTGGATGTGTTGCTCTTTAGGAAAGAAAAAAAAAAAACACTGAAGGATGAAATGTTTTTAATAACCAAGGAAGATATGCAATTAACCATGTTAATGAAATCCAGGTAAGATAACAACTCCATAAAGCAATGGGTTTCCACCTTCTGATTTATTTTAGGTACTGTGTAAACCATCTTCAGTCAATATTTGATGTCAAAGATCTTCCCAAGTCAATAGATTTTGCTCATAATTACTGTAGTAGAGAGGTTAAGAGTATGATATAGACTGACCTGGATTTGAGTACCAGTTCTGTGATGTCTAAAACTGTAATTTTGGGCTAATTACTAAATTTTATTGAAGGTTTGGTCTTTTTGTCTATAAAGTGAAGTTAATAAAGCCTATAAGAATATTTTGAACAAGATGATAAATGACATGAATTGATGATATGGTATGATAAACATTAAGGTGCTAGGTATATGAAGAGTACTTACAAGGGTTATTATAACATTATATTTAACATAGTGCTAGACTTAGATATAAACATGTAACACATTCAATAGCATCCTTCCCTGCTACTGGAAGAGCGAAGAAGGGCTGGGCGTGGTTGCTTACTCCTGTCATCCCAGCACTCTGGGAGGCCAGGGCAGGAGGATGGCTTGAGCCCGGAAGTTCAAGACCAGCCTAAGCAATATAGTGAGACCCCATCTCTACAAAAAATTAAAAAATTAGCCAGTTATGCTGACACGTGCCTATAGTCCCAGTACTCAGGAGCTGAAAGAGGGATGATTGCTTGAGCCCAGGAGTTTGAGTTCATAGTGAGCTGTGATGATGCCACTGCACTCTAGCCCAGGCAACAAGGTGAGATTCTGTCTTTAAAAAAAAAAAGAAAGGCAGAAGCGGCATAGTCCATGATTCTTTGGATCTTAATGCATGGGAGAATTAGATATTTAAATTTGCATATTAAAATATAACAAGTAAATATGTGTATATATTTGTGTGTTTGGGGGGAAGAGAGAAAAGATATGTTACTAACCTCTTTCAATGTGTCAAATCTTATACTAAGCATTTTCCATGCATTTTTTAATCTACTCCTCATAACTCTATAAGAAATGGACATTATTCCCATATCATAGACTTAAAAAAAATAATTCTGAAGCTTAGAGAGGCTAAAGAGCATGTAGCTAATGAATAGTAAGCCAATATTTAATCCAGAGCTCTTCATGCAACCCTTACAACCTTTGCTTTTAGCCTCTCTAGCCTTGTTTTCCTATCAGGGGTCCTCATGTCCCTGGGAACCTTGGACATATTCTGAGATTTACAAGTTTACCATGAAAATTTTCTGATTTTGTATTTTCATTTCAATGACAGTCACAAAATTTTATGTACATATTCTGGATCATCTGGATGAATATCTTAAAACTAAATGCCATATGTAGCTTCATCCATATTTATGGTTATGATCTCATTGTCTTTAAGTGTTACTGTAATTGTCATGGGCCAATAAGAAAAGAGGAGTGGTGGACCTAATACATAATGCTGCTCTCATACCAAGCAAAATTCACGTGACATTCTAATGCACTGTATGAAGCAAACTTTTTAAAATTTTTCATTTTGGATACATAATAGTTGTGCATATCTGTGGCGTACATGAGATATTTGGATACAGTCATACAATGTGTAATGATCAAGTCAGTGTAATTGGAATATCCATCATCTCAAGCATTTGTCAATTCTTTGTATTAGGAACATTCCCATTCCACTATTCTGGTTGTTTAAAAATATACAGTAAATTATTATTAACTATAGTCACCCTATGTGCTACCGAATACTTGATCTTATTCATTCTATATGTATTTTTGTATGCATTAGTCATTTCCTCTTAATCCCCCCATCTCCGCTACTGGTAACCATCATTCTACTCTCTATGAGTGAAGTTTTTTTTAGCTTCCAAATAATGAGTAAGAACATGCAATATTTGTCTTTCTGTGCCTGGCTTATTTCATTTAACATAATGTCCTCTAGTTCCATCCATGTTGTTGCAAATGATAGGATTTCATTCTTTTTTTCTGGCTGAAAAATATTCTATCATGTGTATATACCTCTTTCTCTTTATCCATTCATCCATTGATGGATACTTAGGTTGATTCCATATCTTGGCTATTGTGAATAGTGCTATAGTAAACATGAGAAATATTGATTTCCTTTCTTTTGGATATATACCCAGTAGTGCAACTGCTGGATAATATGGTAGTTCCATTTCTGGTTTTTGGAGGAATCTCTGTACCGTTTTCCATACTGGCTGTGCTAATTTACATTCCTACCAACCATGTATGAGGATTCCCCTTTCTCTGCATTCTCACCTTGATTTGTTATTTTCTGTCTTTTTGATAATCACCATCTTAACTGTGATGAGATGATATTTCATTGTGGTTTTGATTTGCACTTCCCTCATGATTAGTGATGTTGAGCATTTTTTTCATGTATCTGTTGGACATTTGTATGTCATCTTTTGAGAAATGTCTATTCAGACCCTTTGCCCATTTTGAAATTGGATTATTTATTTTTCCCTATTGAGTTGTTTGAGCTCCTTAAATAATATATTCTGGTTATTAGTCCCTTGTTAGCTAAATAGTTTGCAAATATTTTCTCCCATTCTGTGAGTTGTCTTTTTACTTTGTTGGTTGTTTCCCTTCCTGTGCAGAAGCTTTTTAGCTTGATGTGATTCCATGTGTCTATTTTTTGCTTTAGTTGCCTGTGCTTTTGAGGTCTTAACTCAAGAAATCTGTGCCTAGACCAGTGTCCTGTAGGGTTTCCCCAACATTTTCTTCTAGTAGTTTCAATTTCAAGTCTTAGACTTAAGTCTTTAATCCATTTTAATTTGATTTTTATATATGGTTAGAGATAGGGGTCTAGTTTCATTTTTCTGCATGTGGATATCCAGTTTTTCCAGCATCATTTCTTGAAAGACTGTTCATTCCCTAATGTATATTCTTGGCACCTTTTTAGAAAATGAGTTGACTATAATAAATTCGTGGATTTATTTCTGGGTTCTCTATTTCGTTCTATTGGTCTGTGTGTCTATTTTATATGCCAGTATCATACTGTTTTGGTTACAGTAGCTTTATAGTATAATTTGAAGTCAGGTAATGTGATTCTTCCAGCTTTGTTCTTTTGCTCAGGATTGTTTTGGCTATTCTAAGTCTTTTTTGGTTCCATATACATTTCAGGATTATTTTTCTATTTCTATGAAGAATGCCTTTGGTTATCTTGATAGGGTTTGCATTGAATCTGTAGATTGCTTTAGGTAGTATGGACATTTTAACAGTATTGATTCTTCCAATCCATGAGCATAGACTATCTTTCCATTTTTCTTCAGTTTCTTCAATTCTTTCAGTGTTTTGTAGTTTTCATCAGTGTTCAATTTATTTCATAAGTGTTTTATAATTTTCATTTTAGAGATTTTTCACTTCTTTGGTTAAGTTTAGTCCTAGACATTTTAGTTTATTTGTAGCTATTGTAAATGGGATTACTTTCTTGGTTTCTTTTTCAGATTGTTTGCTGTTGGCATATAGAAATGCTACTGATTTTTTATATGTCAATTTTTGTATCCATCAGCTTTATTGAATTTGTTTATCAGTTCTAATAGTTTTTTGGTGGAATCTTTAGGTTTTTATAAATATTTGACCTCTTCCTTTGCAACTTGGATGCCTTATTTCTTTCTCTTTTCCAATTACTCTGTCTAGGACTCCTAGTACTATTTTGAATAAAAGTGTTGAAAGTGAGCATTCTTGTCTTGTTCCATATCTTAGAAGAAAGTCTTTCAGTTTTTCTCCATTCAGTATAATTCTAGGTGTGGGTTTGCTGTATATGGCTTTTACTGTGTTGAGGTATGTTCTTTCTATACCTAGTTTAGAGTTTTTGTCATGAAATGATGTTGAATTTTCGTGAATGCTTTTTTGGCATCTATTGAAATGATCATATGGTTTTTGTCCTTCATTCTGTTGAAGCAAACTAACTTTTTTTTAGCAATTTGACAAAGAAAATTTCTGGGACAGTTGTGGATCTTCTTATGATTCATAAGAACTTGGGCCATAGTACTAAATACCGTACGTGCACTGTTAGCATTGATTTCCCTATGTATTAAATTAATAATAGTACTTTGAATTTTGTGTTTTAGTTTTCTTTATATTGAATTTATAAATGCTAAATTTTTTTTTTTTTTTGAGACAAAGTCTTGCTCTGTTGCCCAGGCTAGAGTGAGTGCCGTGGCGTCAGCCTAGCTCACAGCAACCTCAAACTCCTGGGCTTAAGCGATCCTACTGCCTCAGCCTCCCGAGTAGCTGGGACTACAGGCTAATTTTTTCTATATATATTTTTAGTTGGCCAGATAATTTCTTTCTATTTTTTAGTAGAGACGGGGTCTCGCTCTTGCTTAGGCTGGTCTCGAACTCCTGAGCTCAAACAATCCGCCCGCCTCGGCCTCCCAAGTGCTAGGATTACAGGCGTGAGCCACTGTGCCCAGCCTATAAATGCTAAATTTAATATTTACATATTTTAAGTATTATCATTTATCAACAGGGGATCTAGAAAATACTTTCCTTCACAATTATATGATATTGTATCATAATCTAGATACAGACCCTTCAGCTCATGGGGATGCAACAATTCTGTTCAGGGGAGTGCTGGACAGCTTTGCCAAGCTACTGCCATTTAAGCTTCATCTTGAGTGCGTGTATGCCCTTATGCTCGGTAAAGATAGGGCAAAGGCAAAAGTAAGGACATTAAGACATCTGAAAAGGCAAAAAACAAAAACAAAACAAAAAACACTGCATGAGGGAGTGGTAGAAATACAGATGGTTGTTAAGGATCTTTTGTACTAATTAAGGGAATTTGAATTTTATTATGTAGTCAGTATGACACCAACAAAAACAAAAAACAGGGGACTGTAAACTGAACTTTTATAATTTGTGTGCATACTGAATTTTTGTAAATTAAATCATGTTTTACATAAAATCAGAACCCTATTGGTTAAGGACCCCTTGAAAGTGGAATGTAACTTTTTTTTGTAATGAAAGTTGCTTATAAATTTCAGATTTGCAAATTATAATTTTTTGCCTCCGTCTCTCCCTTCTTCCTTTGGTCCCTCCTTTCCTTCTTGCCTTCCTCTAGGCCCATCCTTTATTATTTTTTTTTTTTCGAGACAGAGTCTCACTCTGTTGCCCGGGCTAGAGTGAATGCCGTGGCGTCAGCCTAGCTCACAGCAACCTCAAACTCCTGGGCTTAAGCGATCCTACTGCCTCAGCCTCCCGAGTAGCTGGGACTACAGGCATGCGCCACCAAGCCCAGCTAATTTTTTTTTGTATATATATATACTTTAGTTGGCCAGATAATTTCTTTCTATTTTTAGTAGAGACAGGGTCTCACTCTTGGTCAGGCTGGTCTCGAACTCCTGACCTTGAGCGATCCACCCTAGGCCCATCCTTTATCAACAAAATCTAAAACTTGTAACTTTATTCTCCCTTTCCATCTTGATGGGATACTTTAGTGATTAATAGTCTTCTGCCTAATTGATTTAATGATTTTCATTGTATTTTAACCAACATTTATGAAGAAAGCCACTTACAAGGTTTTGTGGTCACTAGCATTTATTTGTACCAAAAAAGAAGCTGTTACCCATATCTACTTAACGGATCTGCTTTTATTAATGATTTTATTAATGCCTGGATTCCCACAGTTAGCCTCCAGCTGTTAACTCTACAATATACACATTGCAGTGAAATGTCCAGGTTAAATTCATTTTTAAACTGAGCCTTGTGCCATCGCCAGGTAAAAAAATACGGATGGTGTGCTGTAATGCATATGCGTTTGCATATGCTACTGTGCAGTGGGACTAAACCAGAGCATTCACAGCTGTCATTATTGATACAGCCTTGAGGGGAAAAGTAACAGGAGTGATATCTACAAAGCACTTTGGAAATGGGAAAGGCGAAACAAGAAAGCAGGAAATGAAAAGCCATATTGTCTGTTCATCCTAGTACCTTACTTTTCCTAGGTCATGGGGCCAGCAATCTCCCTTGGTCTGACTTCCGCCAAGACGGTTTGAGTCCCAGGTTGATTCTGTGAGGCCCGGGGCATACAAACAGAAAAAAAAAGAGTAATAAAATTAAGGGAGAAAATAATAGAGGTTGGGGAAGAGGTTATATATGTTTATTTCTCTTACTATGAACATTTTACTCAAAAGTCTCAGATTGCATGTCCTGTTTTACACAGTGATAGAAATTAAGATAATGCTTAAAATAAATGGGTGCTCTCTTCCATAAAAATGCTTGATACTTCCCTCTGCCATTATGAGTAAGTCAGAAATCCAGAAGGGAACATAGAGCAGCATCCCACCCCCCACCCCCCTTTTTTTAAAGAGAGAAAAAGTTGACTATATTTATTCTGTCATGGGTCCAAAAAGCCAAGTCAGTGCTTTAAGGTAGGGGTTTCTTGGCTTCTCTGTTTCTCTACCACATCTTCGGATTTCTTGGCACATATAGTCATAGCATTGTGTCATATCCTTAGTCTGTTTTTTCAGACTTTATAAATTGATTTTGACTATACCAGCAGTGCCAGATCCTTATCTTCACACAATTTGGGAAATGGACAATGACTGTTTTAGAAAAATAGCTCTACAAATTACACTGTGGTATGTGAGTAGGCTCTCTGCTTTTCTTCTCCTTTGGTCTGCTGCCATTCCTAGGCAGTGCCATTTCTCTGATTTAGGGGATTGTGTAGCTGTTCTGGCTGGAGTAAACCTACTCTTTTCTTTCCTGTGTATTTAAGTAAGTAATTCTCCACCTTGGATTCATGATGCTGAAAAATACAGTGCAGCTCTCCCAGTTCACTCATTCTGCTGTCCACCCCAGCAATTCTTCCACCTAATTGGCACTTTTATACAGCAACCTACCACTTTTTTGTTTTTAACCTCTTATGTCCTTACATTTCCTTCCTTATCCGGCTCAAATTTCATGCTCCAGCATGACAGTCACTCCGTTCTTAACACCCTGGACTTACTTGCTTTTGTCATTCTTGCTTTGCAAAACCTCTATCCTGATTTATTTACTAAAACAAGTACCTACCTATATTGCTTCTTCATTGAGCAGCTGCATATTACTGGGGGAGAAAAATCACACAACTGTGCTGACTTGTCTTATGTTGAGTTTATGGCCACAGATCTAAATGTACTCCTAATTCTTTAGGCAATCCTAATAAAAATGACTAGTAAATTTGATTTCTCATTCTCAGAAATGACTGTATCATACTCACTCTTTTCTTGTCAAATCTGCAGAATCCCTCCGCTCCCCACTTAAAGTTGCTGACTTTATCTTACATTGAGAAAATTAAAATAGTCAGATGCTATCCTTGTATCCTCTCATCATTAAATCTACCGGCCTGCTTGCATCTGTACCTGTGTCTTTTGCCTGTTTCTTTTACAAAAGTGCCATCGTTCCTAAATTTGACTCTGCCACTTTTTCTCTTATTGCTGTCCCTCTTGCTCCTGTCCCAGTCCCCCAACCTCAAGATGCTGCTCCCTCAGCTGCCCTTCTCTTTCATTGTCAAGGTTGTGCTCTCTCCTGGTTCATTACCACAAGTGTACTGACTTGCCTTAAAGGATCCCCCTTCCGTCTTTAAAACTCCTTCCCTTGATGTGACATCCCCGCCTAGTTGCCACCCCATTTCCCTCTTTTCCTTCTCAACAGATCCTGTTAAAAAAATTGACTGTAGTTGCTATCTGCATTTCCTTACCTTTCTCCAAGTTCATCTAATCAGGTTTCTATTTTTATCATTCCTGAGAAACTGCCCTTGGCAGGGTTATCAGTAATATCCACATTGCCTGATCCCGGGAATCCCTTCCCTGTCCCCATCTTGTGTAACCTTTCAGCATCATTCTATACCCTTCCTTTCTTGAAATGCAGTTTTCTTTTGGTGTCTCTCACACTAGGTTCTCCTTATTTCCCCCCCTCCTTCACTTCCTTTTCTACTACCATTTCTGGTTCCACCGCATTCCCCTAGACCCCAAGGGCTCTGTTCTTAACCCAGTTCTCTCTTTTATATACACCTGCTCAGAAGATGTCTTCAAGTCTTACGACTTTCAGTATCAATGACATATTGATAGCTCTCAAATTAATATATACAGTGAGGCACTCCAGATGAATATAATAATTACCTACACAATGTCTTTAATTAAATATCAGATTTAGTTTTACCCAGAAGAGATCTCTCAATCTTGCCCACCCTGTTCAGAACCTCTTCTTCCGCAGTTTTCCCCCACCTCAATAAGTGAGATCTCCATTCACTCGCTGAGCAGGCAGTAAATCACCAGGTAATCTTTGATTCTTGTCTCCTCCCATGCCCCACATTAAATCTATCAGGAAGTCCTTTCACACCTCAGAACTGCAGCTGTGTTTCCATCAGTTCACTCCAGCCTGCTCTGAGCCACCAGCTCTCACCCAGACTACTGCAGTCGTTTTCTGACTGAGGTCTTTGCTTCTACACCTTACTCTTCTACCAGTCCTGCCTCCAGAACTGCTGGACTGAGCTCTGAAAACTTAAAGTAGAAGTTCTCACGCCCTGCTTCAAACCTTGCTATGTTCTCCCCTTACATTCAGAAGAAAAGCCAGACTCCTCACCATAGCTTAAAAGGCTCCTGCCACCTCTGTGGCTCCACCGCTGTGTCCCCTGCCATGTGCTCCACTGTATCAGCTTTGTTTTTTGTTTTTGTTAAAGAAACTAAACTCTTTCTATCCTCCAAGCCTTTGTATTTATGGTTCCCCCTACCTCTCTCCCAGGTCTTTACTTGGCTCTTTTCTGACCATTGTAGCTGAAATATATACTGTTTTGTCACGTTCAGTGTCCCTATGACATTGCCTGTTTTTATTTTTTCCTACCACATGTCCCTGTGCTATGAGATGCTTGTTTATGTTGTCTACCTCTTCCTTTTGAAAATAAGTTTAGTGAGGGCGTGGATATTGTATCCCGTTCTCTTCCTTAGAAGTATGTAACTCTTGGTAGGCAATCAGTAAATATTTGCTGAATGGATAAGTGAAGACCATCTCTTTTCTAAAAAAGTTGACAATTGAGTTGAGAGTACATACTGGCTTTAAATCGTAGACAAATATGTGGCTTCTCAGTTGAGAGAAACTTGAATGTTTATTAGGTTACTCTTATTTTTATTAGTTTTTAAAAGCTATTCCTTTGTACTTCATGATACCAAGAAATTGCTTCCTGACACAAAAGACTTTTCAGTGACCTACAAAGCTGTTCAACAGGATTGGCAAACTACAACCCCCATCCCACCCCCATGACCTGTTTTTGTATAGCCTGCAAGCTAAGAGTGAGTTTTGCATTTTTAAAGAGTTGGAAAAAAAAAAAGAAAAATTTGTGAGACAAATTGTATATGGATCACAAAATGTAAAGTGTTTCCTCTCTGGCCCTTTACAAAAACAGTTTGCTGACCTTTGCTGGAGGATGTGGCCCTCAGCACCTGTCTGACCTCATCCACCAGGGGCCCTGCTTAGGCCATCTTGGCTCCTGCTTGCCCCACTCTGACCTCAGGATCTTCGATTTGCTATGTCTGCGGTGTGGGACGCTCTTTCCTCGACACACGTGTGGCCATGGCTCACTCCCTCACTTCCTTCACTTCTTTGCTTAAATGTTACCCTCATAGTGTGACCTTTCCTGAGCACTTTCTTTAAATTCCAATTCTACCACCCATTCCTACATGCCTTATCTCCTTTCCTATTTTATTTGTTTCTGTTGGATTTATCACCATCTGACATACTGTTTATTTTACTTGTGTTCTCTGTCTTTTTAGTAGACAGTAAACTCAGTGAGGGCTGAGACTTTTGTCTTTTTTTTTCACTGCCATATTCCCAAAGATAGTACCTGTCCCTTAGAAGCTTTCATTAAATATTTGTAGAATTAATGGTAATAGAGTCATTCCGAGAACTAACATTAGAAAAGAACTTCTGTCAAAACATCTCAGTAAACATTGACTGCTGTAAGACAGGCCTCAGCTCAGATCCATGAGAGGTATAAATAGGTCCTTACCCTCAAAGGTATCAGCGTGGCAGTGAGAACAAACATGGAAATAAATGAGATTAAATGTGAGATGAGACTAATTATGCAGGTTTCTTGCAGATTGAAAAAATGTTGAATTGGTCATTTAAAATGTTTTTATAGAAGTGAAAAGTGTTCATCTAAAATCCCAAGTTATTAATGATTTTACATTCCATGTCAGTATGTTTTCCTTTTCATTACAGCTTATTTTCTTCAGATGGTTAGGGGTACAGTTCCAGAAAAATAAAATCCTTATTTAAAATGGCTTTGAAATAATAAAAAACATCTTAGTTAGAGAAAGAACAAGTAAAATTTATTAATAATTTTAGCTTCTTGGATAATTTTTGGGCAGGTATAATATGAAATTCTTATTTTTAGGCAAAGATTAGGTACTTAGGTAATATTAAGTTTTATAATTTTATATAATTTTTATTAACTGAATGTGAGTAGAGCTATTTTTGGGAAGGTAAAATGAGAGGGGGAGAGAGACTGTGCATGTACATGCACATGCAGTATATTAATATATATAGTGATGTGTCTCTTAACAATGGGGGTAAATTCTGAGAAATGCATTGTTAGGTGAGTTCGTCATGGTGTGCACATCACAGAGCGCACATGCGCAAACCTAGACAGTATGGCCTGCTACACACCTAGGCTATCTGGTACATCCTGTTGCTCCTAGGCTGCAAACCTGTACAGCATGTTACAGTCCTGAATACTGTAGGCAACTGTGACACCATGATAAGTATGTATCTGAACATATGTAAACATAAAAAAGGCACAGTGAAATTATGGTATTATCATCTCAGGGGGCCACCTTGTATATGAATGTTACATTCCATCTTTGTGGTCCGTCGTTAACTGAACCATGTATGTGGCACATGACTATATATTCTCTATAAGTAACATTTTATATATGATGTAGATGTTTGTATATAATATATATAATACTTTTGCAATGTCATTTTACCTGTAGGGTATTTTAAAGCCATTTATCTAGCTTAAGCTTCTGTTCTCCAGTGAAAACACAAATATCTGAGTGGAATTTGATTGTCAGTATATTTTTTCAATGTGACAGTGGAAGCATTATGGTTTTTTTCAATTCATGTGGGAGATTTTTATGATATGGTAACATATTGCATTAGCCTTATGTATCTCTGTTTTTGGTAAAGCAAAACATCCAGTAGAAGTGTAGTTTCTGACTGATGTTCCTAGTTTCTTAATACAATAGGAGTAAGTTTTGAAGAAATAAAGCAATAATAATTCCTTTCCCAATTAATTTTGCTAGATATAAGGAAGGTGTTTAATTTTCGGTGCTTACATTGTTTGGAACTTTAAACAAACTATATTTCCCCTCAGACTTTTGTTTTGGGATTTGTCAATAGAGAAGATGTGCTTAGTTTCCTTTTTATGCATTTGTTCTACAAATGTTCAATGAGCACTCTACCTGTACACCACAAGGAACCGCTAGGAATTGTGAAACATGAAAATAGATGTGGACCTTAAACTCTAGAAAAGCATTTTCATAGATTTAATAAGACATGTACATAGACCACCCTAATATGGAGAACAAATTAACCGAATTGAATTAAGATATATTCATTTAAAATGGTATGGGAGTTAGGAGGGTCAGTAGTAGTTATGATCTAATAGATTTACCTAAAATTGTGTTTGGATTTTAAGAGACAGAAGCTTAGGGCAGTAATAACAAAATAAATAGGGACAGAGCCTGTGCAGACCAGTGCTCCTTAAACTTTACCTGTGCATTCATATCCCCTGGGAATCTTGTTGAATGCAGATTCTGATTTAATAGGTTTGGAGTGAACCTGAGATTCTGCATTTCTACCAAGCTCTAAGGTGATGCTGATGATGTATGTTCATGGATCACACTCTAAATAGCAAGATGGTGGACCACATCTTATAAAATTTCTGGTGGAAGAGACCAGTAGAGGTTCAACTACTATTTCCTCTTCCATCTTTGTTTTTCTCTCTTCTTACACTTTCATCTACTTACATCTGTGTGATAGTAGAGAGAGTTAAATCTGGTATTCATCTTTTCATGGTTATAACAGTTGGGAACTTATCAATCATAAATCTGATTTTAAAGCATTGATTCATTTATGAATTGCTCTAATAACTCTTCCTGCTTGAAGAATGATAAAAGATGTAAGTTCACTTTGCATTTAATTCAAATTAGTTCAAACACAACAGCAGTCTGAGAGTTTTAACAAATCTTTACTAAGCCATTAAATCCTTTTCTTTCCAGTAGCACCTTTTGGTATGAATTTACTAACATTTGGCTTTTCTTGTGAATTCAGATTTAAATCAAATTACATATTGCTTTGAGAGAAGGAAATTCTTCATTTCACAGATTCTGTTGTGTCTCAGAGTTATTTGTTCCTAATATGCATTCGAGAAATGCCTTCTCTTTTGCTTTTAACATATATTTAGATGGTTCCCTTTTGCATCCCTTCCCAGAAAAATGGTATTGAAAAAGATATTAGTGAAGCAACAGAGTTGTTGTGTATTTTCATCCATTTTAGTTAATTTGTGAATTCAGAACTATGCATTCATGCTCATGTGTGTATACACGCACACACACATGTGCACATGTCAAGAAGATGGGGCAGGAAAGAAATAACAGGAGAGGAATCAGTTTAATCCTCTCATTCTGTAATTTTCTTGGCAGTCTGACATAGATAAAATCATTTTGTGTTGATATTTAGTTATCCTTTAGTATGTAGAGTAAAAATGTAGAAATAATAGCTGTAAAACTAAGCTAAAGAAGGGAGATTTAAAATATGAATAGAAAATGGATTAGGAAAATCAAAGACCAGAAAAATAAGGGAAGCCCTAATGTGCCATACCGCACTGCTTTCTAGGTAGTCTGATACGGGTGAAGACCCTATTTTGAGATGCAACCATATCTCATTTATAAAAACATAGCTTTTTAAAGAAAATTTAAAAATATTTTATGTCTATTGTAGAGAATTTAGAAGCTATAGAAAACCATAAAGAAAAAAATTAAAATAGTCTAAATTTTTCCTTAGTATTGTTTTCTTTGTTATACATGTGTACACATATATTTAGGGTCATGCTCTGCTTGGCATTTTATCATGTCTTTTTGGAGCTGGTGGGGATAGTCATTAAAATTGTATGTGCAGTATAGTAGTCTACCCTTATCTACAGTTCAGTTTCTTGTGGTCAACCACGGCCCAAAAATATTAAATGGAAAATTGCAGAAATAAGCAAGTCATAAGTTTTAAATTGTGTGCCATTCTGAGTATTATGATGAAATCTCACCACTCCCACTCCATCCTACCTGGGATATGAATCATCCCTTTGTCCAGCATATCCCATAGATGCTACCATTAGTCACTTAGTAGCTGTCATGGTTATTGGAATGAAGTTGTGTTATCACAGTGCTTGTGTTCAGGTAACCCTTATTTTATTTAATAATGGCTCCACAGCACAAGGGAGTGGTGATGGCCTATTGTCATAATTGTTCTATTTTATTATTAGTTGTTCTCTTACTGTGCTTAATTTATAAATTAAACTTTATCATAGGCATATATTAATATATATAGGAGAAAACATAATACGTTCAGGATTTGGTGCTATCCTTGGTTTCAGGCATCCACTGGGGGTCTTGAAACATCCCCCATAGATAAAGGGGGGACTACTGTTTGAAGATCAAAATAAACTTTTGAACACACACAAGCACAACGGGGGTGCTGGGTAAAGTGGGATGGGGGCAATGAATTTCCTGAATTCTTTTTTTCTGAAACATAGCTAAAATCACCATGACCTAGTTCTTTGGTTTGGGGGCAAAGTTAGGATAAAAAAAATCACTTACTTACTCTTAGATATAATTATGATAAAAAATGCTGAGGAATGACACTGGCTTTGATTGGATCAAAAGTTTAGCCTATGATATCTGTCTTCTAACCAATAGAACCAAATAGTCTAGTGGTTTTAATTAGGTTCTTTACTCCATGTGTCAAAATGCCCCAAATAACCAGGCCACTACTACAGGCATTAGTGGTTGCCAGCACCATCTGGAATAACTCACAGATGCAAGGTGAAAGGAATTTATGCACCATTAAATTTTTTTTCCTCCTTGAAACAGAGAGCAAAATTTTTGCATCTAATAAATGAATGTTATAAGGAACTTAATTTTGAGAAAGAGCACTTTGATTTATGAAAACAGAATTTTGCTCGATTTCTTTGTCTTTTCACCAGACTCCAATCTCTTTTTCTCATTAGTTGATATGATTGATATCAGATTATTAAAATGAGGAATATTAGCACAGAAAATTATGGAATGAGAAGAATCAAATATAAACACTACTTCTCTTTTTATTTCTTCTAAAGGTAACTGGTTTTATTGTCTGTGGTACAGACTCCTTCTGTAGATATTCAATTATGGCAAAATGTGGAGATCTGAAGTGTGACTTTTGAAGAGCTTACTAGTGTACATTTATTTCCATTGGAGAATTTTTCGTTGTACCATCTGTATCATTAATTCACCATTTCATCTTGAATAATTTTTGTCACTTTATTGAGGTATAATCGATGAATATACATATATAGTGGAGGATTACCACAGTCAAGCTATTTAACACATCCATCACCTTACCTAGTTACCATTTTTTTCTGTATGGTTAGAACACTTAAAATCTCTCCTAGCAAATTTCAAGTATACAGTGCAGTATTATTAATTATAGTCACCATGCTGTATGTTAAATCCCTAGAACTTATTCATCTTGTACTGAATGTTTGTGCCCTTTGACTTACATCTCCCCTGCTCCCCTCCCCCCAGCCCTTGACAACTTGTCCTCTCTGTGAGTTCTGAATTCAACATTTTTAGGTTCATCCATGTTGTCTCAAATGGTAGGACTTCCTTGTTGTTTTGTGGCTGACAAGTATTTTATTGTGTATGTGTGCACATTTCCTGTATCCATTCATCCCACAGACACCTAGGTTGTTTTCGTACTTTGGCAGTAGTGAATAATACTGCAGTGAACAGGTGAGTACAGATATCTTTTTGGGATCCTGATTTCAGTTCTTTTGGATATATACCAGAAGTGGGATCATTGGGTCATATGGTAGTTCTGTTTTTAATTTTCTGAGGCACTTTCATGCTCTTTTCCCTAATGGCTATACCAGTTTACATTCCCACCCACAGTGTACCAGGATTCTCTTTTTACCACATCCTCACCAACACTTATCTTTTTGTTTGTTTTGAGAACTGCAGGTATGGAATACATTTTTGATAATAGCCATTCGAACAGGTGTGAAGTGATAGCTCATTGTGGTTTTGATTGATTTGTATTTCCCCATGATGTTGAGCATATTTTCATATTTAGTTATCCTTTAATCTGGAGGATTGTTTGAGCACAGGAGTTCGAGGTTGCTGTGAGCTGGGCTGATGCCACAGCACTCTACTCAGGGCAACAGACTAAGACTCTGTCTCAAAAAAAAAAAAAAAAAAAAAAAAGCATGAAAAGAAAAAGTTATCCTTTAGTATGGTGAGCTTTTTTTTTGTATTGGCCATTTGTATATCTTCTTTTAAGAAATATCTGTTCAGGTTCTTTACCCATTTTTTAATCAGATTATTTGTTTTCTTGCTATTGAGTTGAGTTCCTTTTATATTTTAGATATTAGCTCCTTATTGGGTATATGTTTTGCAGATAATTTCTCCCATTCCGTAGGTTATCTCTTCCCTTTCTCTGTTGAGTGTTTGCTTTTCTTTTCTTTGTCTTTTTTTTGTTTTGTTTTGAGACAGAGTCTCGCTCTGTCGCCCGGGCAAGAGTGCCATGGCATCAGCCTAGCTCACAGCAACCTCAAACTCCTGAGCTTAAGCAATCCTTCTGCCTCAGCCTCCCAAGTAGCTGGGACTACAGGCATGTGCCACAATGCCCGGCTAATTTTTTCAGTTGTCCAGGTAATTTCTTTCTATTTTTTTTTAGTAGAGACGGTCTCACTCCTGCTCAGGCTGGTCTCAAACTCCTGAGCTCAAACAATCCACCCACCTCGGCCTCTCAAGTGCTAGGATTACAGGCGTGAGCCACTGCGCCTGGCCCGAGTGTTTGCTTTTCTGTGCAGGAGCTTTTTAGTTTGATGCAGTCCCATTTGTCTACTTTTGCTTTTGTTGACTGTGCTCTTGACTGGATTTGGGGTCCTATCCAAAAATCATTATCTAGACCAGTGTTAAAAAGCTTTTTCCTCCAGTTTTCTTCTATTAAAGAGTAGTTTTATATTTTCAGTTCTTATGTTTAAGATAAATCCATTTTGTGCCGATTTTCGTATATGGTGTGAAATAAGCATTCAGTTTCATTCTTCTGCATGTGGATATCCAGTTTCTCTAACACCATTTATTGAAGAGATTATCCTTTCCCCGTTATGTGTTGACACCTTTGTCAAAGATCAACTGATGTCAATGTGTGGATTTATTTCTGGGCTTTCTGTTCTGTTTCATTGGTGTAAGTGTGTGTTTTTATGCTAGTATCATAATGTGTTGATTACTGTGGATCTGTAATATAGTTTGAAATGAGGAAGTGTGATGCCTCCTGCTTTGTTTTTCTTGCATAAGAGTGGATATTCCGGGTCCTTTATGGTTCCATAGGAACTTTAGGATTATTTTTTCTATTTCTATGAAAAATTCCATTGATATTTTGATAGGGATTGCATTGAATCTATAGAACACTTTGCGTATTATGGATATTTTAACAGTATTACTTGTAGCAATCCATGAACATAGGCTATCTTTCCATTTGTTTGTATCTTTTTCAGTTTTTTTGTCTTACAGTTTTCAGTGTACAGATCTTTCACCTCTTTGGTTAAATTTATTCCTAAGTGTTATTTTTCATGCTATTGTAAATGAGTTTTTTGGTTTAAATTTCCTTTTTGGTTAGTTCATTGTTAGTATATAGAAATACAACTAACTTTTGCTTATTGATTTTGTGTTCAGCAACTTTATTGAATTTGTTTATTAGTTTTTTTTTTAAATTTCAGCTTATTATGGGGGTACAAAAGTTCTGGTTAAATATATTGCCCATGCCCCTCCCATCCCCCCGAGTCTGAGCTTCAAGCGTGTCCATTCCCCAGACAGTGCACATCGCACTCATCATATAGG
>CM052440.1:85419981-85436220 GCA_028533085.1 Varecia variegata | reverse complement strand
AGCTAATATAACATTGATACAAAAACCAGGAAAGTATGCAACAAAAAAAGAAAACTACAGACCAATATCTCTTATGAATATAGATGCAAAAATTCTCAATAAAATCCTAGCAAATCGAATCCAAGTGCTTATCAAAAAAATAATCCATCACGACCAAGTGGGCTTCATCCCAACGATGCAAGGATGGTTTAACATACGCAAATCTATAAATGTAATTCACCACATAAATAGAAGCAAAAATAAAGACCATATGATCCTCTCAATAGATGCAGAAAAAGCATTTGACAAAATTCAACATCCTTGCATGATATGAACACTCAACAAAATAGGCATAGACGGGACCTACCTAAAAATGATACAAGCCATATATGACAAACCCACAGCCAACATCATACTGAACGGGGAAAAATTGAAAGCATTCCCACTTAGAACTGGAACCAGACAAGGCTGCCCACTGTCTCCATTACTTTTCAAGATAGTACTGGAAGTCCCTGTGAGAGCTATCAGGCAATAGAGCAGAATCAAGGGAGTCCAAATAGGGAAAGAAGAGATCAAACTCTCATTCTGTGCTGATGATATGATGCTATATCTGGAAAACCCCAAAGATTCAACCAAGAGACTCCTGGAATTGATCAATGAATTCAGTAAAGTCTCAGGATACAAAATCAATAAACACAAATCAGAGGCATTCACATATGCCAATAACAGTCAAATGGAGAACCAAATTAAGGACTGTTTATTAGTTTTAAGAGGGTTTTTTTGGTGCAGTCGTTAGGGTTTTTTATATATGAAATCATGTCATTTATAAACAGAGACAGTTTAACTTCTTCCTCTTCCTTTCTGATTTGTATGCTTTTTATATCTTTTTTTTTTTCCTAATTGGCTACAACATCCAGTATTGTGTTGAATAGAAGTGGTAAGAGTGGGCACCCTTGTCTTGTTACTTACTAATCTTAGGGGAAGAGTTTTTAGCTTTTCACCATTGGGTATGATGTGAATTGTGGGCTTGTCATATGTGGCCTTTATTGTATTGAGGTACATTTCTTCCATACCTAATTCATTGAGAATTTTTATGATGAAAGGATATTTAATTTTGTCAAAATTTTTTTCTGCCTCTATTCAGATGATCATATAATTTTTATCCTTTCATTCTGTTAATATGGGATATCACATTTATTAATTTGCATCCTTGCATTCCAGGGGTAAATCCCACTTGATCCTGTTGAATGATCCTTCTTAAATACGGTTGAATTCAGTTTCCGAGTATTTTGTTGAGGATTTTTGCATCTAGTTTCATCAAGGATATTGGCCTTAATTTTCTTTTTTTGTAGTATCCTTATCTTGGTTCAGTATGAGAGCAATGCTGGCCTCTTAAAATGAGTTTTGAAGTGTTCCCTCTTCAGTTTTTTGGAAGTTTGACAATGATTGGTATTAGTTCTTCTTTAAATGTTTGGTAGAATTCACCCATGAAGCCATCTGATTACTGCTTCAGCCTCCTTATTTCTTATTGGTCTGTTCAGCTGTTACTATTTATTTATTATTTCTTCATGACTCAGTCTTAGTAAGTTGTATGTTTCTAGGAATTTATCCATTTTTCTAAGTTATCCCATTTATTGGTATATAATTTTTCATAATAGTCCCTATTTCTGTGGTATCAGTTGTAATGTCTCTTTTCAACTCTGATTTTATTTATTTGAATTCTCTTTATTTTTTTTTTCTTGGTTAGTCTAGTTAAAGGTTTGTCAGGTTTTTTATCTTTTGAAAAAAACAACTTAGTTTTGTTGATCTTTTCAGTTGTCTTTCTAGTCTCTATTTCATTTATTTCTGTTTTTTATTATTTCTTCCTTCTGCTAACTTTGGGCTTAATTCATTCTTTTTACTATTTCTTTGGAGTGTAAAATTAGGTTGTTTATTTGAGATTTTTTTTCTTAATATAGATGTTTATTGCCATAAACTCTTATCTTAGAACTGCTTTTAGTATATCCTCTAGGTTTTGGTTTGTTGTTTTTCCATTTTCATTTGTCCAAGATGACTTTGACTTTTGTTTTAATTTCTTCTTTGACCCATTGTTTTTTGGGGAGTCTGTTGTTTATTTTGTGAACTTTTCAATTTTCCTCCTGTTTATAGATTTGTGAATTTTTCAATTTTCTTCCTGTTATTGATTTCTAGTTTCATAGCATTTTGGTCAGAAAAGATACTTGACATGATTTTGTTTTACTTTTATTTATAAAAATATAAGGTAGAAATACTCATGACAATTATAGTCCTTGTTTCTGTAACTGGTCATGTGCTCTTAGGTGGTATTGATAACTACTGTCTTCTATTACCTATTTTGTATTCCCTTTGCCTTCAGCAGGCACTTCAGTTCTTGGTCCTTTACCTGGTGGAGTGACTAAAGCCTTCATTCCTGTTGATATGATTTTACTTTCCTCAGATTTTAGAATTGTTTTGTAGCCTAACATATGATCTCTCCTGGGGAATGTTCTGTGTGCATTTGATTTGTATTCTGCTGTTGATGGAATGTTCTGTATAGTCTGTTAGGTTCATTTGGTCTATGGTGTTATTCATGTCTGATGTTTCCATATTGATACTCTGTTTGGGTGATCTGTCCATTGTTAAAAGTGGGTTAGTGAAGTCCTCTATTACTATTGTATTCCTGGGAGCTTCAGTTCTATTAGTACTTGCTTTGTGTATTTAGGTGCTCCAATGTTAGGTGCATATATATTTAAGGTTAACCTTATATATATGAGGTTATTATATTCTCTTGATGAATTGACTAATTTATCCTTGTATGGTAACCTTTTTTGTCTCTTGTGACAGATCTTGACTTAAAGTCTATTGTGTTTCATATAGGTAAGGCCACTTCTATTCCTTTTTGATTACAATTTGCCTGGAATATCTTTCTTCATCCTTTTACGTTTTTACTTTCAGCTTATGTGTATCCTTACAGCCACTGTGAGTTTCTTGTAGGCAACATATTGTTGGATCTTTTTTAAAAAAAAAATCATTTAGCCACTCTATATCTTTTGATTAGAGAATTTAATCCATTTACATTTAAAGTAATTATTGATAGGTAAGGCCATTTTGTTGTTTTCTCGCTATTTTGTAGATCCTTTGTTTCTTTTCTTCCTCTCTTTCTGTCTTCTTTTCTGATTTGATTGTTTTCTGTGGTAGTGTATGTTGATTCCCTTCTATTTTTTTTATGTATTACTAAGGCTGCTTTTCTTTGGTCACCATGAAGGTTACATAAAATATGTTATAGTTATAACAGTCTATTTTAAGGTTATACTAACTAAACTTCAATCAGATACAAAACCTCTACACTTCTGTTTCGCCTTGCTCCGCAGTTTATGCTATTGATGTCACACTTTACATCTTTTTATATTGTGCACCCCTTAACAAATTATTGTAGCTGTAGTTATTTTAATACTTTTTTCTTTTAACTTTTATACTAGAGTTTAAAGTGATTTGTACCATGATTATAGTGTTACAGTATTCTGAATTTGATTATATATTTACCTTTACCAGTGAGTTTTATACTTTCATGTTTATATGTTTTCATGTTTATACTTTATAAGTATAAACATGTTTTCATGTTTATACTTAGTATCCTTTATTTTTAACTTGAAGAACTTCCTTTAGCCTTTCTTGTAAGGCAGGTCTAGTGTGATGAACTCCCTCAGCTTTTGTTTGTCTGGAAATATCTTTATCTCATCTTCATTTCTGAAAGACAGCTTTGCCAGGTATGGTATTCTTGGCTGACAGTTTTTTTCTGTTGTTATTGTTATTGTTTTGTTTAATCTTTTAGCGCATCCCATATATCATCCCATTCCCTGCTGATCTGCAAGGTTCCTGCTGAGAAATCTGCTGATAACCTTATTGGTGATGGTGATGGTGGGATGGGGTGAGGATGAGAAGGGGGTCCCTTGTATTTGACAGGTTGCTTTTCTCTTGCTACTTTCAAACTTCTCTCTTTGCCTTTGACTTTTCACAATTTGATTATAATGTGTTTCAATGTAATCTTTGTTGAGTTGAGCCTTTGAGATTTGTGAATCTAGATTTCCAAATCCCTCTCAAATTTTGGACATTTTCAGGCACCATTTATTTAAATAAGCTTTCTGACTGTATCTTTCTCTATTCTTCTTTTGGGACTCCCATAATGCACATATTCACTTATTTGAGATCCCATATGATTTTCTCTCTCTTTTTTATTCTTTTTTCTTTTTGTTTCTCTTCTGGCTTATTTCAAATGACCTTTTAGTTCACTGATTTTTTTCTTCTGCGTGATTGAATTTCCTGTTGAAGCTCTCTGTTGAATTTTTCAGTTCTGTCACTGTATTCTTCAGCTTCAGGATTTCTGTTTGGTTCTTCTTTATGATTTACATTTCTTTTTTTTTTTTTTTTTTTTTTTTGAGACAGAGTCTCACTTTGTTGCCTGGGCTAGAATGAGTGCTGTGGCATCAGCCTAGCTCACAGCAACCTCAAACTCCTGGGCTTAAGTGATCCTACTGCCTCAGCCTCCCGGGTAGCTGGGACTACAGGCATGTGCCACCATGCCCGGCTAATTTTTTTATATATATTTTAGTTGGCCAGATAATTTCTTTCTATTTTTAGTAGAGACGGGGTCTCGTTCTTGCTCAGGCTGGTCTCGAACTCCTGAGCTCAAACAATCCTTCCGCCTCGGCCTCCCAGAGTGCTAGGATTACAGGCGTGAGCCACCGCGCCCGGCCTACATTTCTTTATTAAACTACTCATTTTGTTCATGCATTGTTTTCCTGATTTTTGTTTACTTGTCTATCTTCTCTTGAAGCTCACTGAGCTTCTTTAAGATGATTAGTTTGACTTCTTTGTCAGTCAATTCATAGATCTCTATTTCTTTTGGATCAGTTATAGGACATTTATTGGTTTTCTTTGGTGGTGTATTATGTAATTATCTACATAGAAAACCCAAAAGAATCTACAGAAACATAATTAGAATTAGCAGGAGCATTTACCAAGTTTGCCAGATATAAAACCCATGTATAGAAATCATGTGTGTGTTTATATGCCTGGAAAAAGCCATTAGAAAATGTAGTTTGAAAAAAGACACTAAAATAATTTATTCAGGAGAAGTTCATCACTGCATGGAACCATTATATGAAATGTTGATAAACGGCAAACTTCATACATAGAAGAGATCACCTGTAACTGCCTTAAGTCACTGATGAATCTTGGCTTTATTAAGGGTCGGAAAACCAGACATTATATACTTTCAGATGTGAGGTAGTATCAAGTATAGAACACTTATCTAAAACATTGACACTGAATGTATTCATGTCTTTATAGCTAACATTCAGTACCAAGAAAAACAAATAAACAAACAAACAAAAAAACAGGAAATAGAGAAACAAGTTAAATTTCACCATGAAGCAGCAAAAATACAATCCAGAATGTGAGTCCTTTTATGGAATAACTGACTGTTTCTTTTGAAAAGTCACTGGCATTAAAAAAGGGGACAGAGAAACAGATAAGAGACTTTTCTCTAGTTTAATGGAGACTTGAAGGATCTAACAAGCACAACATGGTTTTTTTTTTTCATTCTGGTTCAAAAAAATCAGTTTTAAAAATAATAACTTTTTGAGATGACTGGGAAAATTTGAATATGGAGTATATATTATATGATACCAAGGAATTATTAATTTTGTTAATATTTACATTATTGAAAAATGCCCCTTTTTGAAGATGCATAAGGAAGCATGTATAGGGGTGTAATGAAATTATGTATGGAATTTAAAATGACAAAAAACCACGATGTTCATAGGAATAAAATGGATGCAATTAATTTTATGGAGGAAAGTATAATGTTTTTTTAGAAGCCTTTTTAGGAGACCTAAATAAATGGAGAGATATACAGATAGTCCCCTACTTATGATGGTTCCACTTGCAATTTTTTGACTTCACAATGGTATGAAAGTGATATGCATTCAGTGGAAATCGTACTTCAAATTTTGAATTTTGATCTTCTCCTGGGCCAGCGATATGTGGTACGATACTCTGCTGTGATGCTGGGCAGCAGCAGTGAGCCACAGATCCCAGTCAGCCGTGCAGTCACAAGGGTAAACAACTGATACTTTACAGGTTAAGTGTATTAAGTGCATTTTGGACTTACGATATTTTCAACTTATAAATGGGTTTATTGGGATGTAACCCCATTGTAAGTTGAGAAGCATCTACACTATGTTAAGTAATTAAAAGATTCAAGAGCATGAAGGTGTCATTTCTTGCAACCTTAGTCAGAATACCAAAGGCTACTGTGTAGTTTTTGTTGCTGCAGTTGGTTGGTTGGTTTGGTGGACCTTGACAGGCTAGTTCTGAAATTTGTACAGAAAGCATAAACGGCCAGGAATAGCCAAGACTATTTTGAATAAGAACATAAAGGTAGGGAGGCTTGCCTTACCAGTTGCTGAGGCTTCTTGTAAAGATATAGTAATTAAAGTTGTATAGATCTGGCACTGAAATATCATAACATACCAAACTAGAGAGCCACAAAACAGACACACATGTATATAGTAACTTTGTATATGCCAGAATTGGCAATGCATGTAAGTATTGCTGGGACAATTAGCTATTAGTACATATAAAAAATGAAATTTTATTCTTATCTCATACCATCCCCCCAAAATGAAATTATGTCTTTATCTCATATCATACACAACATCAGTTTCTGGTGGATTAATGATTTCAGTGTGAAAGACAAAAGTTATAACATTTTTAGGGGAGTATCTTTATGAACTTGAACTTGGGATGGACAAAATTTTGTTGAAAAACATCACCAAATTGCACACCATCAAGGAGAAGATTGGGTAAATCTGAAACAATTTACATTTTTAAATTCTATAAATGAAAAGATACCATGAAGTAATCAAAGAATTCATAGATTTGAAGAAAATATTAAATAACATATAGCAAATAAAGTATTATTATCTATAACATATAAAGAATACCTCTAAGTCAATAAGAAAAAGATACCGTAGTTTAAAAATGAGCAAGACATGAATAGCTGTTTCAAGGAAATGGAAAGAGGAATGCCTAAATACCATATGAAAAGATATTCAGTGTAAGTAGTCAGAAACATGCATCTTACAACTATAATGAGATACTATTTTATATCTACCAGATTGGCAAAATTTATAAAGTCAGATAGTACCAAGTGTTAGTAGATGTGGTGAAGTGTAATAGGCATTGTTATGTACTACTTTTGAGAGTATAAATATAACTTCTTGGAAAATAAAATAAGGTGCACCTATTATATGGCCTAGCAATTCAGTTTCTAGGCCTATACTGCCTTGGAGAAACTCTTTCACAGGTATGACAGAAGGTACCTAGCAGCATTGTTTATAATAGGAAAAAATGGAAACAACACAATTGCCCATCCATTTGAGACCAGGTTAAAATATTACCATATATCATTTCATACTGCAGTGAAAATGGAGCGGATAAAAAGCTACATTACACTCTGATTAGTCCGAGTCTCAGAACATATTGAAAGGAAAAATAGCTTATTAATAAACTTTATAAAGTTCAAAAACATGCAGACTGTAAATGAAGGGCCTATATGTAGATGTAGCAAAACCATAATAAAAAGCTGGGGGATTTTAAACATGAATTTTCAGGTATAGGTTACTCTTATCAGTGGAGGGTAGACTAATAGGCAGTGGAATGGTATAGGGAGAGGCATGTGGGGAGCTTCAGAAGTAGGTATACTGTTCTCTTTCTTAAGCTGGGTTCCTACATCTTTATATCACTATTTTCACATACATATACTTAATGTATAGCCTTCTGAGTGTTTGAAATATTTAAAAATGGTAAAGTTAGATTGATACTACAAAATCTTTCTCATAGCCATCCTAATATTTCAGTGCATTGTTGTCAGGAGACTGCTTCTATTTTTCCAACCTAAATCTCTGACTTGGTTTCTTTTTTTGTCATTTAAAATTATCCCATGCCTTTCTTTTGTTTTATGATTTCATTGTGCTTTATAAACTACATGCTGAAATGCATGTTCTTTACAGGAAATTTTTGTAAACAATTTGCTACCATTGGTACAAAAGAGTTGTAGAAAAAATTTTGCAGCAGGAATTCTTTATTGGTTTTCAGCTGTTCCTTGATGCCACTGATGTAAGGCTGTGAGTAAACATATTCTTTTCTATGCATACGTATGCAAGACTTGATTTTTCTCCCCCTGTCATTAGGCAAGTGAAGGACCAGAATAAGAAGGTAGCAAATCTGAAGCACAAGGAACAGGTGGAAAAAAAGAAGAGTGCACAGATGCTAGAGGAGGCACGACGAAGGGAGGACAATCTCAATGACAGCTCCCAGCAACTACAGGTTAGAACACAGGAGAATCTGAAAGGGTCGGGTGAAGAGATTGAGGCATAATCGCATGTTGTTTTTCTCTTCATCTTTATCCTCCTCCTTTTTCTCTTTCTAACCCCGCTTGCTGCCTTCCTCTCAGAGCAACTGTTAGCAGTAAAGGAATGGCTTTAAATAGCAAATGCAAGTTTTATTCCACAGCTTTGTGAGGACACCTCAGCATAGGAGAAAGTTCATCTTGCTTCAAGTTGATCACACTTAATTGGTAAGTTCAACGACAGTTTAATGAGTGAGTTATATTAAGCTTCAGGGCTGTCATTATAACTGCTAATTCTATTCATTAACATGCATTGCTAATCTTGATTTGTGTCTTTCTTCCTTTTTTCCATTCTTCTTTCTCTTTCCTTTTCTTTCCTTAATCTTTCCTTCCTTTCCTCTTTAAAAAATTCAATTTAGAGAGAATATTTTATCATCATACAGGACAAACTATTTTTTTTTACTTCAATGGAGCGATAATTGAAGTGTAAACCTAATTATTCACAGATTAATTAAACCAGGCTAAATAACTGTAGCAGCAACTACCATATTATAAGTGCCAATTAGCTCCCCAGTATTTAAAACTAGGCCCTGGTCATTCATTTTTTTCTAACCTTCTCAGTAATCCAGTGGAGCAGGTGCACATTTTGCAGATGAGGAAATAATCTCAGAGACATTGCATTACTAAGCTTTATAAGTGGTTCAGCCATGCTTTTTTTTTTTTTTTTTTTTTTTTTGAGACAGAGTCTCGCTCTGTTGCCCAGGCTAGAGTGCCGTGGCGTCAGCCTAGCTCACAGTAACCTCAAACTCCTGGGCTCAAGCAATCCTCCTGCCTCAGCCTCCTGAGTAGCTGGGACTACAGGCATGTGCCATCATGCCCAGCTAATTTTTTCTATATATATTTTTAGTTGTCCAGCTAATTTCTGTCTATTTTTAGTAGAGACGGGGTCTCGCTCTTGCTCAGGCTGGTCTCGAACTCCTGAGCTCAAACGATCCACCTGCCTCGGCCTCCCAGAGTGCTAGGATTACAGGCGTGAGCCACCGTGCCCGGCCTCAGCCATGCTTTTAACTGGGACTTTCTTGATCTGTAGCCTGTCCTGTTTGTCTCTTTTTTTTTTTGAGGCGGGGTCTCAGTCTGTCACCTGGGCTAGAGTGCAGTGGCGCATCATAGCGCACTGCAACCTCAAACTCCTGGGCTCAAGGGATTCTCCTGCCTCAGCCTCCCAAGTAGTTGGGTGGGACTACAGGTACACACCACCGCACCCAGCTGATTTTTCTGTTTTTTCTAGAGATGGGGCCTTGCTCTTGCTCAGGCTAGTCTTGAACTCCTGGCTTCAAGTGATCCTCCCTCCTCAGTCTCCCAAAGCGCTGGGATTACAGGCATGAGCCACCGCGCCCGGCCCTATTTGTCCGGACCGTAACGCTTCAGAATTAAGGTTTAGATTTTAGAGAAGAATACCATAAACTTGCTGAAATCCTCTGAAACTCTTGGTTAAGACTACTAAGGCACTGCCAGATTGTTTTTCTCTAGTTGCATTTTCTATTTGGATATGATAGAGTGTGTAGCCACAGTTGCATAATTATACAGTCGTTACTGGAGAGATTTGGAGGAGTTATCTAGAAGCCATTTTTAGGCTTTACAAATAATTCCTTTAAGACGTGAGGACTCTGCTTTTTACTTCTTTTTTTTATTCCTCTTTTATATAACTTTTACTGATTATACTCCTTATAGAAAAAGTATAAATTTCCTCAAATGCACCAACTTTTGGAAAAAGCAGCATACTGATTTTCCCTCACCCTTGCCAACAATAGTTAATATTGGCAATTTTCTCTTTTTCATGCTGTTCTTCCTTTTTTAAGAAAGTGTAAGTCTGATGGGTAGAAAATATTTCATTTTTGTTTTAATTTATATGTCTCTGATGATCATTGAGATTGAGTGTTTTTTCAGGTCTTGAATTTTCATTTGTTTCTTAATGTAATTGAGATCTCTGTCCCTTCCATGTTAGCTTCCTCCCTTGGATTTTTTGCTTAGTTTATTCCCATTTTGAGAGTATATATTTACCCGTAAGTATTTTTAAGTTCTGTGCTTTTATTTTTTACCTTTACCTTTTAATTTATTTTAGGGTATTTTGTGCGGTGACGATATTTCTTCCTTATAGCTAACAATTACGCTAGAATGTTTATAGTAAGTTATTTCATTGCCCAGAAGTTTGAAGTGGCATCTTTATATTTTATGAAATTTGTTAATAATTTGACTGTTTCTAGGGTTTCAATTTAACCTCCCTTCTTTAGCGATGATCACATTGTTTTTTAATTGTAGAAAATATTTATTTTATGCTACGGCAAGCCTGTTGTTTATGTTGGCCCCTTACCTGTTTCTTTTATCTTCTCTATCCCTCCCCACCCATTTAATGTTTTCTCTTACCAGGCTATCTTTGTAAACAAAAGATACTCTTCTAATTTTCTGTCAGTTGTTCTGATAAAACCAAAAGTTCTTTCATATGTAATCTCTTATTTCCTGTTTATATAAGATGAGAGACATTATTTATTTATATTTTACATATAGAGTAGGTAACTGATTTTTCCAAGGTGCCTCAGTAAATGATAGATATCAAAATTATAAAAAATGATAGCGAATGGCCATGTGCAAGTTACACATGGATGTAATTCATTCAAATATAGTGAAAAGAACACTGGACTACAAATTAGGACACTTAGGATCTGATCTCGGTTCTTTTACTAACTACTCTGTTATTAATACTGAAGTATATTTCTGAATCACGTTATTGCAAACGACAACCCAGTGGTTGTGAGTGTCCCTAGCACCGAGATTGTGATCTTTATGTGTGATCACCACTAAAAGAAGCTTGGGATTTCTTGAAGAAATGGCTGATTCCAGGATTAGAGAAGGAAGTATACAAGATAAACCTAGATTAGTGGTTCTCAAACTTCAGCAGGTACTAGAGTCACCTGGAGGACTTTTTAAAAAATAGATTGCTGGACCCTGTCCCTAGAGTTTCTAATTCAATAAGTTTAGGGTAAGCCCCAAGGATTTGCATTTCTAACAGTTCCCAAGTGTTGATGACATTCCTGGTTCAGGGACCACACTTTGAAAAGCACTGCACTATAGCATCATTTGATATCAGAAATTAAGAAGCTGTCAAAGACTATTGGGGTCATTTAAGGAGGACAGAGAAACAAGAATGAAGGGGCTATCATTGGCTTCAGATGGACTGTGTGAACATAAAAAGGACTAATGACTACAGTGGCTTAATACAAGTCAAGTATTTTTAAATCCAAAAGTTTCATGATGAGACTATGAAAATAATTTGGAGATTCCTAGGATGTCACAGCACTAGTGCTGGGGTTTATTTATTTATTTTTTTCATTCCAGTGGTAGTAGGGGAAACACTGGCCACTTTTTGGATAATTATTGAATCTGAATGATGGTGACGTGGGGTTCATTATAGAATTCTCTCTATAGTTTTGTGTATGTTTGAAAATTTCCCTAATAAAATGCTAAAAAACACAGGTATCACTTAACCTCCTGACACTGTTTTCATATCTCTAAAATGAGTCCTAAGACAGTCAGGACTTGACTTTACTGCATGGACTTTAGTGTGTCTTTTAGTTCTAAGCGAGCCTATTGAAACATATTTACACAGCCTGGAACAGAGTCCTTGACTCTGGCTTGGTTTCTTAGCCATACTCATTTGTGTTTCCCTCCTTTCCTTGAAAAATATTTTTTATATTTTCCAAGTAAAATTTTATTTCATATTTTTGCTTTTCTGAGAGTTGGTTTATTCAATTTTTAAACTCAGGTCATATACATTTGCTTTTATTGTTTAAAATTACAGTTTTAGGCCAGGTGCAGTGACTCACGCCTATAATCCTAGCACTCTGGGAGGCCGAGGTGGGAGGATCGCTCAAGGTCAGAAGTTCGAGACCAGCCTGAGCAGGAGCGAGACCCCTGTCTCTACTAAAAATAGAAAGAAATTATCTGGACAACTAAAAATATATATATAGAAAAAATTAGCCGGGCATGGTGGCACATGCCTGTAGTCCCAGCTACTTGGGAGGCTGAGGCAGGAGGATCACTTGAGCCCAGGAGTTTGAGGTTGCTGTGAGCTAGGCTGACGCCATGGCACTCTAGCCCGGGCAACAGAGTGAGACTCTGTCGCAAAAAAATAACATAAAAATTACAATTTTAATTAACATACTAGAAAAATTATTCAATAATATTTAAGTTTGCTTACATCCTTCCAAGTTTTCTTCTAAACTCTAATTTTACTCATTTGTAATAATAATTATATACACACACTATTATGTATCTCGCTTTTTAAAAACTTATACTATGTGATTAATACATTTCCGTGAATTGTGTCTTCATAATGATGCTTATACTTATTTTTCAATTGAATCCAAAGTTCAGTAGCTTTATACAAATTCCTCCTTTGCTGGACATTTTTTAAATTTCAATTTTCACTGAACAAATTTGTATAGATAAGTTTTACCCAATTGGGTGATTTTCTTTGGGCACTTCTCAGAGCAAAATTAACTTGCTCAGAGTATATGAAGTGTTGTGGCTTTTCCCAAATTTCTATCCACAAAGGTTGAGCTAATTTATAATACCCCCGGCAGTTTGTAGGCATTCTGTTTTTCTCATGGCCACCTTGGTTCTATTTAATGTTTTGCTCATTTTACAGACAGATGATGATATCCTTATTTGTTTCATGTTTCATTTTTTTAATGAAACTGTACCTTTTTCCCTTATAACAATTTATTATCTGAAATTTCTATGTCAAATTTTAATTACATTTGCTCCCAATCATTAATCTGGGTATGATACTTACTTTAAATTGATATATTATCTATTAAGTTGAGGAATGATGCTTGTCAAATATTTTTTCCCTGTCATTTTTATCTTGAAACTGATTTATTATATTTTGTTGTTTAAACTTTTCTTTAAAAAAAACTTACAATTTGCCTACCCTGTCCTTCCAAGGCTATTTTTTCATTTATCTCCCATTTATAATAGGGTTAAATGTATTACTTCCTTTTAGTTCTTTAGCTATGCATATATATGTGTGTTTGTTTATTTATAAGTGTTCACCTCTTTAATCCATGTGGAATTTATTTTGATGTACCTTATGAAACATAGATTTAAAGTGTTTTTTCTTTACTCTGATACCCAGTTCTCCTAGTAGCATTTAGTAAATAGATACTCTTTAAAATTTTTTTTTTTTCTATCTAGCTAATCATATGCTAAATATTATGCAAGTTTCCATTTAGTTCTAGGTTCTAGATTCATTGTTTTGGCTTTAATCCAATTTTGTGGATATGGTGTTTGGAGATATATTTACAAAGTTGGTAGGTCATCTTCAACCTCATAATAATATCTGAAAACTTTTTTCCCTGGGTAAATTTGTCAGTTTTTTTAATAACTTTTGAAATATCCCTTGAGACTCTTTACTTTGTTGAATTATACTAGTAATTTAAAGATTATTATCACTTGTAGTTTATTCAGTCATCTCCAGTCAGGAACTAAATTTATTTCTCTTTTTATTTATATCTACATTTATTATTTATCATATTAAAAATTGACTGCCAGGAATAAAATATTTGTAAAGAAATCGCATATCCACATTACAATCAAATTACTACAGATATCTGATAGATCGCAGAGAAGAGAAAATTAAATGAAACTCCAAACCATAAAAAGTATGAAAAAATTAGCAAATATACTGTAGTATATTCACCTGTAAAATGAAGGTAATATTTCTCTGTATGAAAACTGAGACAAATTCCTTATAGAGCTCCTTTCTCCACAGGTGGTAATGATTGATGAAATGGTATGTGTAAAAGCATCTGTCACAGCAGATGTTAACAGAGTTGGACTATGTAGTAGTCATGTACCAGGTAGAGGCAGCACTCTGCATCTGCGGTTCTGCCTCCTCAGATTCAGCCCACCGCAGATGGAAAATATTTAGGAAAAAAACAATAAAAAGTAAGAAAACAACCAAAAAAATAGCAATGCAATACAGCTACTTATATAATGTTTACACTGTATTAAATATTGTAAGTAATCTAGAGATGATTTGAAGTATACGGGAAGATGTGCATAGGTTATATGCAACTGCTACGCCATTTTACATAAGGGACTTGAGCACCCATGGATTTTAGAATCCATAGGGGTTCCTAACCAGTCCCCAGCAGATACTGAGGGACTACTGTGGTGATGTAGCGAGGGAAACATGAGAGATTCTATAATTATCTTATGAAAGGAGGCACCCATTTCATTAGGAGAAAACATTTTTTTTTTTCCTGATGGAATTGTGGGATAAATTTGTCTCATGTTGCTGTATTTAAAGCAGTAATTCTCAATGAGGGGCTATTTTGGCCTGAAGAGATATTTGGCAATTTCTGGAGATATTTTTAGTTATCATCACTTGAGAGACGCTACTGGCATCTAGTGGGTAGAGGGCAAGAATGCTGCTAAATGTCCTATAATGTACAGGACAGCCACCACAGCCAAGATTTATTCAGCCTAAACTGTGAATAGTACTGAGGTTTAAAAACTCTGATTTAGAAACACCTTGAACACCAGTTCTTTATTCAGGGTATAACTATGGATGAAGTTTTCATGATTAACTTTGAAAAACTATAATACATGTGGCCATATTTGTCACACAGTTGTAATTGAATGTCTTTAGCTATATATTTGGTGTCTCAGAGAATAGGGGAATAGCAATTAATTGGGCTTTTTTATTTTAAAAATTCTTACCTGAATTTTTTTGTTTTTCAAATTTCTGGATATTCATTTGGTTCTCCCATATATTAATACTTCAGTTTGGGAACCATGTCTTGGTACTTTGCATATAGTTAGTACTCCATAAATGTTTATTGATTTTAATTGTGTCTGTAGATGTCAAGAACTTGCAGTCACATGCATTTTAGCCTGGAGTCTTAGTTTCTTTGGGCTGCTATAACAAAATACCATAAACTGGCTAGCTTATAAAAAACAGAAATTTATTTCTCACAGTTCTGGAGCTTAACAAGTCCATGATCAAGAAACCAGCAGATTTGGTGTCTGTGAGGCCCGCTTTCTGGTTTGTGGATGGTGTCTTCTTGCTGTGTCCTCACATGATGGAAGGGACCAGAGTAGCTTTTGGGGGTTTCTTTTATAGGGGCATTCATTAATCCCTTTCTTGAGGGCTGTGCTCTCATGACCTAATGGCCTCCCAAAGGCCCCACCTCCTAATAGTATCACATTGGAGATTAGATTTCAACATATGCATTTGGGGGGGGGGCACAGACATTCAGACCACAGCACTTGGCATTTGAAGTCTCCCATTAACCAAACCCTCTAAATGTTTTTAACCTCATCTTTAGGTAAGATGGTCATGAGCATGGCTACTGTGTTGTGGACAAGCTGATAATATTGGTGTTAATTTTTTGATTTCCTAATCTGTGCTCTTCTCTTTATGCAGAATTTTTTTCCTGTGGATTTCCAATTTTAGCACAAGAAGTTTCTGCCTTAAAATTATCCTTTGTTGATGAACTCTACACTGTTCATGTTATTGTCTTATCTGTTGTTTCTTACCCTGTGTGTTTAATTATGCTTTCTTGTTTTTATACCTTTTAACACATTTAACCAAGGAGGTGAAGGACCTCTATAGAGAGAACTACGAAACACTGAGGAAGGAAATCGCAGAGCATGTAAATAGGTGGAAATCCATACCATGCTCGTGGATCGGAAGAATCAACATTGTTAAAATGTCTATACTTCCCAAAGTGAGGCCGGGCGCGGTGGCTCACGCCTGTAATCCTAGCACTTGGGAGGCCGAGGCG
>CM052440.1:85404991-85419481 GCA_028533085.1 Varecia variegata | reverse complement strand
TTTCTGTTCATGTCTTTTGCCCACTCTTTAATGGGGTTGATTTTTTTTTTTTTTTTTTTTTATACAGAGTCTCACTCTGTTGCCCGGGCTAGAGTGCTGTGGCACCAGCCTAGCTCACAACAACCTCAAACTCCTGGGCTCAAGCAATCCTCCTGCCTCAGCCTCCCGAGTGGCTGGGACTACAGGCATGCACCACCATGCCCGGCTAATTTTTTCTATATATATATTTTTTTAGTTGTCCAGATAATTTCTTTCTATTTGTTTTTTTAGTAGAGACTGGTCTCGCTCTTGCTCGGGTTGGTCTCGAACTCCTAAGCTCAAACGATCTACCCACCTTGGCCTCCCAGAGTGCTAGGATTACAGGCGTGAGCCACCGCACCCGGCCAGGGGTTGTTTGATTTTTTTCTTGCTGATATGTTTGAGTATTTTGTAGAGTCTGGTTATCAGCCCTTTATTGGATGTGTAGCATGAGAATATTTTCTCCCATTCTGTAGGTTGTCTATTTGCTCTATTGATTGTGCCCTTGGCTGTGCAGAAGCTTTTTTATTTGAACAGGTCCCATTTATTTTTGTTGTTGCTGTGATTGCTTTTGGGGTCGTCTTCATAAGTTCTTTGCCTAGGCCAATATTTAGTCTTCTTAAAAGAGTGAAGACAAATAAGAATATTAATATTAATAAATACTAGTAAGACTTAGCAGTGTGGTTGATACTCCAGTATTTGTAGGACTAAAAGGCTTTCCTGTTCATTGCTTGCATTGGCTCATTATTTCATTAAATTAAATAGGAGATTCAAGATGTGTTTCAACACAAAGGAAACATCCTTGGTTTGCCTTAGCAGATACCTGTTATGATTCCAAAAGTAAAACTGAAGCCAGATTTTACTCACTAGATAGATTAAGTAGTTAATGAAGGTGAGGTAGAGATTTACTACCTTCATTCTCTTGCTGCTGCCCTGGTTTAATACAGTTTCCTTAGAGCAAATGATTCCATACTTAGCTGTCACATGACTTATATTAATACTATCCCATAAATATTATTTAACAGTCCTCTGCTTTATTTGTAGTTTCACTTGGCTTTTGTTCTTCATCCTTACTATTGAGAATGATTTTGAAACAGCCTTTGCCATTAAGTCCAGAAGACTTTTCTTAAATAAATGGCCTTGTAGTCTGAGATCATCTGGTAGACGCTGGTCTCACCACTGATTTTGAGGAAACTTACATTATGAACCCTACACCTATCCTCTGCATTATGACAAATTACTAATCATCTTCCCTCTTAAAAATTTTTACTGATACAGCCTCAAAGCTATTTCTTACGCCATGCAGGTGTACAAGTAAAGCTGTTTGCTTGAAGTTGATTCCTGGGAAGTTACTTGGAATAACTGTTTCAGCCTCCATTTAGGTGAGGATAACAGAAGCTTCTCAGGAGACCTCCAAAAAATAGTTTAAGAGCAGGATAGGGTAGACTGGACAAAAACATAAGACTGGGTTTTGCACAACAAATTGATAAGGAGAAGCATTAGTGTGTATTTCTACTTACAACTATATTTCTTAATCCCATGTTACCACACATATAATTATTCTTATTCATTAGAAGATTTGAGAGGGCGGAACTAATCATTGCAGCCATTCCTTACCTCTCATAATCCTTCTCTTACGTTTAATTGTCTTTGATTCTGAAGAGACCATCTTGGCCTGCCTTCTGGCTGGCACCAGTCCTTGTCTCCTCTGTGTTGCTGTTTTAGAAACCCTCACTGTCCTCTGCTGTTCCTGGCAGGCCAATGGGAAATGTTAAGATTTTGACAAAGCATTTTTTGGTATAGCTAACCTGCCTTGTGTAAAACAGAACCTTATTAATGGGAATAGATCACAGTATTTTATAACATCTTTGAGAAGAATGAAAATTTATTCTTAAAATGAACATGACATATATCACCAAAATATGAATACTCTTTTTTCTAAATCTCATTTTTTTAAATTTAGAAAAATGAGAGAGAACAAAATATTTATCAACTTTTTATTAGAAAGAATGTTAAATAATAAGATGCTGTTCTTCCAAAGTGGGGAGAAAAATCTGACTTATCTTTGACAGATTTCAAGTTCTGAATTTCTGAAGGCAAAGTTGCCAAAAGGTACTTTTTTGTAACTTTTACTTATAAAAGTGAACTACAGTATAATTAAATGAGAATTGCTTAAAGACAAAATTCTTTCATATCTTTTCCTGATATGAGTACTCAAAGTTGGAGTAGCAAATCTTGTTCTTTTGCTATAATATTAATAAAAGGCAGCACTTTTCTTCGTAGTCTTCTGGTTCTATAAGAATTTAAAGAGAAAGTGTTTATAATAACCTGATGAATCCAGTTCTCCATCCTACTTGAATTCTTGTTCATTTATCCTTCTTATGTCAAGATTCCTCCTATCTTACATGAACTTAAAGTCCTGTCGGATTTTGTCTTTCTGATAGATCTATATTCACCTCTCTAAAAGTTATGTTTTAAATTTCTGTAGACTGTCAGGGCTGGTGGCAGTGGCTTGGCTGACTAAATTGCCCATTCTTAGCCAGAGCAGTTCCTGGTATCCATCCAGTTGTCACTTTTGGTTTTCTCGTATAAGATTGAGAGAAAACTGCACGTTCTTGAAATGTTAGGAAGTATTGCCTTCTTTTTATTTCTTTTCAAAAATTTTGCCAATAATTATCTATATGAAGAACATAATCTGAAAGATCATGCTGTTTATTTTTTCATATAGGTTTAACTTTGCAGGGGAAGAGAATATTTTGGTATTCAGTCTAATTATTTAGACTTCATCAAAGCTGGCTTTAAGCTCCATTTAGAGAGTAGTTCAAAAACAGCTTTGTGATTTTAAATAACCAAGCCCTTGCTACTTATGCTGTCTAATATAGTTTTATTCTCTCTGTTGCAGAGAGCAAGTTCATCATCTCTGTCTTGCTTAACTAACTTGATACTTTGCTCTGAATAATATACTTCTGCAACTTCCTTTACTTCTTTTCTTCCCTTGTTTTATTATTTCCTCTATGAAAATATCTTTTTGGCCGGGATTTGCTTCTGAAGTAAAGAACATTTAATAAGCCAATAGTCCTTTCTTGATAAATAGGCTCTCCTTAGGTTAACTAATTAATCTACTTCACCTAGTCTTCCATCGTTTTCCAGGACAGTCTCCGTAAGAAGGATGACAGGATTGAAGAGCTGGAGGAAGCACTAAGAGAAAGTGTACAGATAACTGCAGAGCGAGAAATGGTGCTAGCACAAGAGGAATCAGCCAGGACCAATGCTGAAAAACAGGTCTGAGACTTTATACGGTTATTAGCAATGCTGCTGGTTAAACAAAAGGTAAAACCCAATTGGTATAGTTTAGGTAAACTATAAATATTAGATGTTCATAGGGTTTCAAAAACACTACATCAAGCATAAGTATTTAGACTTAAATAAAAATTGAAATATAGTTGTATAAGAATTGCCTCATGTTAATGCAGAGGCCTTTACGTTAATAACTTAGGACTGATTTCACATATATTTATGTAGTATATGCTAATATATCAGATGAGATGAAATGGAACTTGTCTGTTTGCTGCAAGACTGGGCACAACCCTGGCTTTTAAATTCAATGAGAAAACACAAACATTTCTGACACAAAGCTGTTAATTTCAAATAGCAAAGAGTTTGTTTATTTTATACCCTGCCTTGTTTGAAAGAGCAGTTAAGGTTATGACAAGTTAAGGTTAATAGCGAGTATGAGGGACATAGATATCGTGGCACTTGAGTCCCAGATTAGCATGTCTCAGCCACAAGGTGACTTGTGAAGATTTCTGCTGTTGTTGTTTGTGATGTTTGTTTATATATTTTCCACATCTTTTTAGATCTTGTTGCTTTTGACTTTTTATTAGGAAGAATAACTAAAGATGGGAAGTTTGAATGGAATAAATAGTTTTAACAAGTGAAGTCCATAATCTCAGTTCCCATTCTGAGAATGTGATTTATGGTTTTGAATCTACCTCACACAGAGGTTTATGACATTTAATTTTGCAGTAATTATATCTTTTCCATTTCTTTGTGGGAGAAATGTAAATGCTAAACAGGTTAAAAAAAAAACAAGTTCAATGAGAGGATGACATGAATCTTTTGGGGAACCCCCTTGATCAGACCACTGTGTTACTGTGCACTAAGGTAGTCGAACAGTTAAGAATAAGGGTACATTTTCAAGGCAGACATATTGTAGTATATATCTCAAGGAGTCCCTTCATGGCCATGTTAAATATAAGAATATGGTTTCTTTTGTATCAGATATAGAAAGAAAGACCTTTCTTAGCAAAGCTGACAGGAAATTGAACTTTTCACAGAATGAGCATTTTTTAGTACCTTGTTCCTAGATGAATTCCTTGTCCATGTTCTCTTTGAGTATCTTTCTAATGCTCAAATAGAGCTTCCATAGTGGAGAGCTTCAGAGAGGGGATGGCAACAGCCATTGTTCCAGGGTGGGAAGGGATTTTCTTTTATCTTAATTTCACCCTTTTTACATTCTCTCCTTTATTTTTCAAATGCTCCTCATAAAGACTTTTTTTCTGTAATGCTTTGGTATAATTATTTATTGACAAGTATTAAACATCAGAGATCATGCAAAGATTTTGACAATAATAGATCATGTCATTATGGTATTTAGACTTCCCTTTTATGTTTTTTAAGCTATTTTGTGAACTGAATATAATGTACTTTTTTCATATGTTTTATTTGTTTATAATTAATAAACTATTTTAGAGCAGTTTTTAAGTTTATAGAAAAATTGAGCAGAAGGTAAAAGGAGTTTCTATTTACTCCTTTCTCTACCTCAGTGTCCCCTGTTACTAAAATCTTGCGTTGTGTGGTATACTTGTTAAAATTGATGAACTGATGATGATAAATTATTGCTAGCTTCATAATCAGTCTGTGGTGCACTCTTTGCTATGTGTCGTTCTGTGGGTTTTGCCAGATGTATGACGACGTGTATCCACCATTACAGTGTCATACAGAGTAGTTTCACTGCCCTGAAAAATCCGTGCTCTACCTATTGATTCTTCTCCCACCTCCCCAAACCCTGATTTGTTTTTTTACTTTGTCTATAGTTTTGCCTTTTCATTTACTGATAGTTGGAATAGTACAGTATGTAGCCTTTTCAGACTGGCTTCTTTCACTTAGCCTTTGCATTTACGGTTCTTTCATGTCTTTTTGTAGCTTGATAGCTCGTTTCTCTTTATCTATGATTAATATTCCATTGTCTGGATGTGCCACTGTTTGTTCATTCCTCCACCTGTTGAAAGACATTTTGGTTCCTTCCAACTTTTGGTAATTATGAATAAAGCTGCCATAAACATTCATGTGCAGGTTTTTGAGTAGACATAAATTTTCAGCTTATTTAGGTGAATACATAGGAGTGTGAATGCTGGATCACATGGTAAGATCATATGGTAAGACAATATTTAGCTTTATAAGAAACTGCCAAACTGTCTTCCAAAGTGGCTGTATAAATTTTGCTTTTAATTGCATGCTTTTTTCCTTCTCTCTTTCCTGCTTATCTTGTTTTCCACCGTTCTGCTACTTACTGCCTATCTGAAGCTGTTGAGTGAAATATTGCATGAGACCAGTCATTTGGGCTTTAAGTGGTTCAAGGTACGAAGAAACTGCTTTTATATTTCTGAAGCCTTACAACCCTCATCCATTGTCCTCTTCTCCCCCATTTTTATTCTTATTTTTTATCTTTTTCTGTCTTTTAACTCCACTGTTAATTTTACTTATGTATATTATTTGTATGCACCGAGGTAATCTACAGATATTCTTTTGAAATGCCTTAAGTGGATGAAGCTTTTTTTGTCTAAGGACATTATTCTTATTTTCTTACTCAGTTCCAAAAGTTATCTATTTCTTGCTTAAATTTAGCCTCTGAGAAGAAAAGACTCCCTCTGATAGAGGGAGGATATCTGCATCTCTTGATTCCTCCAAGAGCAAAGAAAAACTATGTGGGAACCATAGTTCTTACTAAAATAAGACATAGAACTTTCTAAAGTGTGAGCTGGGAAAAAACTCCCAAAGGAAAACATTCCTTGATGCCTTTCCTATATTCTTACAGGATCCGGTCACAGTTTCTTTATTTATCCCTAATAATGCTTTTCTGCATTGAGCCCATACTAGACATGGAGAGACCTTTTATAATGACCTGATGAAGGAAGGTACCCTCTAACCTGCGCTGGCAAACAGAGAGATGGAAGTGAATGCTCCCTAAAAGGGCAAATCCAAGGACACCTGCACTTTTGTGTCGTCCCTTTCCACAGGGGGATTCTTTTTCTGAAACCTCTCTCTGCTCAACTTTTGGCAGGTTTTTTGTCTTCTTGAATGTGAAAGTCTGTTTTCTTAAAATGAGCATAAACAAGTTCTCCTAAACAAGGCTCAGAATTGCCAAGGGCTAAGGAACAATATGCTTAGTTCAGCCATGCTATTATGAACTTAAAATTTTTGAAATGCTTTTTCTCTTTAACACTTGAAAAGAATGTTTTAAATATCTTCACTGGTATTCTTTCAGGGTAAATTTATTTTTAGAAGGAGTCATTTGCAACCCAATCTGCTGAATAAAGATTTTTTAAAATCCCCATGTAGTAATAAGACTTTTTTTGTGTGTGGCTCATTAAGTTGGATTTATATATGCTCCTAAAAAATATTTTTTAATATTTTGTGCAATGACAAAGGCATATTCTCTCAAAATGCTAACATTTGCATATATGAATTCTTATATTTATTTTAAAAGCCCATTTTTTAATAGTGATAACTCATTTTTTCAAATTGCCATTTTGACATTTGGCTTGTATGTTTAGTACAAATTTTTGACCTTCAAGATAATAAGATTTTATCTATGGTTTGCTAGATAATTATAGGTTAAGAGCGTTTTTAAGAATTACATCCTTTTTTAAAAGATTTATTAAGTTCTTCATTGGCTGCAGATCTACTCAGTCATTTATGCAGTAGTTACCACCATAATACCCAAGTGCATTTTCAGATGGAACAGTTGCCGCTGTGGAGGCAGCACCGAGAGCGGGCAGCCTGCTGAAGGCGATGTGTGCCCACGGAACCGTAACTGTACTCCCCAGTTCTTCTTCCTGCCTTTCACTTCCACGTATCCCACGAATGTACAGTTTAGTCTTTGGTTTTATAAACTTAATCCTTTACTGGTCTGAATCCTTATAAGTTGTATTTCCCTCATTGTTTTTTATATGGCAGTAATGCCCTGAAAATAAAATGATACTTCTGCCTCTTCTACAGACTTTTTAAAATATCTTATATTTTTCCAGATGCTACAAAAATGAAAAGGTAATAGATATTGCCTCTGCCTTCAAGAAGCTCATAGTTTATTGGGAAAGACTGAAGAATAAACTTATAATTATGGTTTAGTTTGATATGTATCATGGTAGAAGTCTTAACAGAGTGCTGTAAGAATAGAGCTGGAGGAGCAAGCGTGTACTCCATATTGTAGAAGTCCATAGAAGGCTTCCTGGACAAGGTGGCTGTGCATGAGCTGAGTCTTAGAAAGAAGGAATTAGACAAAGAAATGAAGGATGTTCAACATATTCCATTAGAGGGAAGAATATAGGTAAAATCTAGAAGCATCTAGGCAACTAATTGGTGATTAGTAGCTACAGTTCAGGGGTAGATATGAATAGCAAGAACTATGTGAGGAAGAGCAAAAGACGAGGGAGAGAGAGAGAGGTCACTGACACAAGCATGTGCAGTCCTCTGTTATATTCAGGAACTTTTATAATTCAAGGCAGGCGGTGGAGAACTATTGGAGCATTTTAAGCACAGAACGATATTTGTTATTAGTTTACTTGCTCGTTCACTCATGCAGCAGCTCTTTCCTGTCAGTCGGTGGGTGCTGTGGTAGTCCTGGAGAATACAGAATGAGGAACACAGCAGCTGTGGCTTTTCCCCTAAGAGACCTTGTAGTTTGGAGGGGGACACGGATACTAACCTGACAGATAACATTTGATTACAACTTATTACAAAGTACTGTAAAGAAAAAGAATAGGTTTTCAGCAATAGACAGTATTTGGTGGAAATTGAGGGGGTTAGAAACTATTTTAGATAGAGAAGGCCCTGTGAGAAAGTAACATTTAACCTGAGCCCTGCAGGACAGGAAGGAGTTTGCCCTGCCAGGAGTATAGGGAAGAATCAGCAATTGTGATGGTAAAAAGGTAGGAAAGAGCTGGAAAGTTTGAGGAAGACTCTTATGACTGACGGGAGGAGCAATACAAGGCACGCAGGGCCGCCTGCAAGCCACGGCAAGAGGTTTGTGCTTTGAGAGAGGATGGGCGCCCATGAGGAGGCGGCATTCGTGTTCTAGCACGTCAGCTGGCTGCTGGGCGGAGCACGGACCGGAGGGGAGTCCGTGCGGGGAGGAAGGTCTGAGGGCTCCTCAGAGCGGCCGGGCCGGCGCGGCGCCGGCTGAGGTTGCACCAGCCCCTCGCTCTCCAGACGCGCTCCTCCCACGGCGTGGCCGCCCCCCACCACGTGGCCGCCCCTCCCCCCCGGCGTGGCCGCTCCAGAGGCACCCGAGGCCTGCGGTCTCATCTTCGTTCTCCGTTCCCAGCCGCCACCCGTGCTTTCCAGCGCGCCTCCCTCTGCTAACTCCACTTTCCTGCCTTCCTCTGGGGAGAGGAAACTCTGGAACAGTAACAAAGGGACCGTTCACCGTATTAGTGTTAAGAAAATGCATGAGTCTGTCAGGTTGTTTCCAATTCTTTGATTTCAGCAGAATTGAAAGAGAACCTAATCAGGTTGCCAGCTGATAGATTATGATAAATAATTTTTGATGACAGGTTACTATGTGGTTTGGGACATAGAATTCTGAAGGAGTGCAAAGAATTGAGTTATACTGCTGTAACAAAACTCCTTCCATTCCTATCTAGTCATTTATATGAAGAAGGTTATATGAAGTCATTATATGAAGTGTGCATACCTATAAAAATGAGACCTACCAGTAGAATGATTCTAAAGTCTTATCTTTCTAATAATAAGTAATATTAATCAAGGGATATCTAAACTAATAAAAGCATAAAAGTTCCATTAATCCCATTAAGATAAATATGTTTAAAGATAAGGTACATTTTAATAAAAATTTCTTTTGTGTTTAATTATTCTTATAATATTTAATATTTATATTGTTTTTGATTGATTGTATATTATTAGTGATTGTAATAATAACACAGTCCACAAGAATTTTTGAGAGTTATGAACATAGGGAATTTTTAAAATATCAAATTTAAATTTATATACATATTTTTGTTGAGAAAAATATGAGAGGGGATCCAGGCAATCACTCTAACTTAAAGTAAATGACATTAGTATAAAATTGTAGAGAGAATGGAATGGAAACACAAGATCAAAGAGAAAAGGACAACATAAAGAACAAGTTGTCCTTACAGTTTTTAAATAGGTGATGGATATCAAGTCACTATGGTATCTATATTTCACTGGATACTTTCTTTTTTAAAAAAGAGTGATACTTTATTTTTTAAAAAAGCAAATTTTAATACCCAAGAAATTACATTCTTTACAACTCCATAAACCTATGATGTAAAAAAGTTTGTATAGTACATTAAAATCATAGTTGTATAAACTCTTTTAGGAAGTAAACAAGCAAAAATGCTAGACTGCTGCTGTAGGCAGTAGGCTGGGCATCTTAGGCAGTGGCTGATGAGATTCCACAGTGGCAGTGGAGATGGAGAGATGTGGGTAGATTTAAAACGTCTTTTGCAAATAGAGCTAAAAAGATTTGGTGAATTGCATGTATTCACAAGAAGGAAAAATTTGAGGATAAGAATCAAGACATTGTGCTAAAAAAATGTTAGTTATGTTATCAGTAATAGCAGAATTGTTACCACATCAGATTTATATTTTTATTTACTTATTTTTTAGAGATGGGTCTAGCTGGTAGCCCAGGTTGGAGTGCAGTGGCTGTTCACAGGCGTGATCATAGTGCACTGCATCCTTGAACTCCTGGCCTCTAGTGATCCTCCCGCCTCAGCTTTGAGTAGTAGCTGGGACTGCAGGCGTGTGAGATTTATATTTTTAGCCCAGTTTTCTCTTCTGAGATCCAAAGTAATGAAGTAGACAGCAATCTGCTCCATATCTTTACTCCAGTATTTGACTGACATCTCGTGAGAAACTGTCCAAATCTGAATTCTTGATTCCTACCTTCAAACCAGTTTTCCCTCAGGCTTTTTCATCTCATCCCTCTAGTTCTACAAAACTGAAATTAGACATAGTGAGTGTTAGGTTAGGTACAGAGATTTTTATACTATGGTTCTCCAGTTCAGAAGGTCATTCCAGAATCTTAGGGAAGCTGTATTCCATAATGACTGAGCAAGTGCCTCTGGAGTTAGAAACCTTGGTTGGAATCATGGTTCCACCACTTATAAATTGTAGTCTCAGACAGATTACTTCTGTGTCTGTATCCTGAACTTTAAGAAAATAGATAAGTGTATCTGCCACATTAAGGTGATGAGATATATGTGTATATGAAGCATTTATTCTGGTACATGGTAAGCCCTCAGTAACATTCACCACTGTTGGTACTTCTGTTGTCACTGCCACTGTCCTCCATAGTTCCAACGGGAGGGGCTGCTCTGACCAGCCAATCTAAGGCCCAGGAGAAACGTAGTGTCTATAGACTCTACCTGGTTGAGTCAGCACCAGTGGTGAAATACTTATTGTTAAAATTTCTGATTTTCATATATCAAGTTTTAATTCTCCTTCCTCTGCCCAGCCCTATATCCTAGAATTTGTAGTATTTATATCAACTGAGAATAACACAGCCTGCGAATAGGTTCATCCCATGGGCGTTGTTCCTACCACTGGATTATTCGGTCTCTGAGTGTCTCTCGAGTCAATGCAGTATCTTGATCTGTCCATTATTTCTCTTTTTACTTTTAGGTTTTCCTCATAAAAAATAGCTTGTGTAGTTTAGTAAATGGCTAGAAATATATGCTGTGAAATCTAATCCAAATGCTTTCCAATTTACTAAGCCATGTATTCTATAGTTTGCTGAAGGAAGAGAGGGGGGAAAATACTTTCTTAGCACTATTTAAAACAAAATATTGGTTTCAGAACATTGTCCTTAGATCTTATTTCTAGAAGTAAGAAGATAGAGAAAATTTAAGGTTGTGAAGATTTTTTTAAGGGTTTGATTTTGTGATCTTAAATTGGAATTGGAAATATCTATTTGAATTTATGACTTTTTTTCTCTTAAACACACACACAGATAGAAACACATACATTTCCCATGTACTGAAAATACCTAGAAGACAATGGTCCTCTCAATAGCAGTGCTCCCTCCTAGTGCTCTCTAAATACTATTGCCTGTTACAAGGACTTGAATTCCAAACAGAAGTTATTTTTTTTTCCTTTTGGCATAAAGTGAATACTTTAAATATGCATTTTTCTTCACAAGTGCTTATTGGTTTCTGAAGCTTCTGTAGCCTTTATAGCAGCACTGTGGAATAGAACTTTCTAAGACAAAGGAAATATTTTTTCTCTGTTCTACCAAGATGGTAGCCTCTAGCCACATTTCTATTGAACATTTAAAATGTGGCTAGAATACTTTAAAAATCGAGTTTTTACTTTAATTTTAAATAAATTTAAATGGCCACATCCGGCTAGTGGCTAATGTATTGGAGCTTAGCTCTGTAGTGTGTTGGGTGGATGGGTGGATGGATGGATGGATGGATACCGACATATACACATACACAGTTGGCAGATACTAATTAGTTTCTCCTCTTGAGCCTAACAGAGTTGTAGTACTGGAATATGCAAATAGAAACCCTTTCTGATACAGGTGGTCATTTTTTTAATTTTTGTTTTTGGAAAAACATTGGTGGTCTAAAAACAGGTTTGTCAAAAGTGATTTTTCCTTTAAGAAATAATGGTGAAAGACTAGGTTAGTAAAGGGCTAACTTACTTTCAAGAGATGATGATAATTGTGTATGTGCGTTTTACTCCATATTCATATACTACTAAACACTTAAATTTCTAACAAGAGTGATAGAATCAGTGCAGGAAAAAGGAGAATAGTTACAAAAATTAGGGTCTTCGACAATAGATGTCCATAGTGAGAAATGTGCCACCCCAGCATTGTTACAAGTTTAATGGCTACATTTATTTCATTATTCGTTCAGTTAATGTTTATTTTTGCTAGAAACTGGGAATGCATTAGTGAACCAGATGAACATGGTCCTTTTCCTTATGGAGCTTATGTTAGTGGGGGAGGTAAATCCGGTGATCACATAAATAAACATACTTTAAAATTTGAGACATGCAAATAAATAAAAGTATAGTATTTTATAAAAAAGTATAACAAGGGGACCTTATTTAGAGTGAATGGTCAGGGAGGGCATCTCTAAGACATGGATATTTAAGTTGAGACATGAAAAGTAAGTAGGAATTAGATTAAGAATGGCAAGTAATTTACTTCAGTGGGAACAGAATGCTTGGGGACCTTAACGCAAACAGCTTGGTATAGTCAAGGAACCAAAAGAAAACCAGCGTTCATGGAGAATGCTAAGTCGAAGTGAGTCAGTATTTCTTATGGGCAGGTAGGTGAGTGAGTGAGTGAGTGAGTGAATAAATGAGTGAAAGAACAGATGGCTTGGCATGAAACTGGAGAAGTAGGCAGAAACCAAGTTATGTAGGACGGTCATGTTAATGATTTCAGGTTTTATCTTAACCACAATGGTTAGTTAGCCTCTAGGTCATTTTAAGCCAAAGAATGGTAAGATCCATTTCCTGTTTTTAAGATTATTCTGGCAGTTATATGAAGAATAAATAGGAGAACAAGGATAGAAAGGGCTGAGGACCTGTTAGGAAAATGGGAATCCAGGGGCATGATGGGGTGATGGCAGTGGAGAGGTAGAGGTCTCTTTGGACCTAGATTCAACAAGATTTGCTGATGAATTGCATGCCGAAGGTAAGGGAGAGGGATGCAGCAAGGTGGATCCCCACGCTTTTTAGCGTGAGGATCTAAGTGGATGGTTGTCTGAATCCATTTATTGTTGCTATAAAGTAATACCTGAGGCTGTGCAATTTATTTAAAAAAAAAAGAGAGAGTGGTTTATTTGACTCACAGTGCTGCAGACTGTGCAAGAAACATGGCACCAGCACCTGCTTCTGAGGAGGGCCTTAGGCTCCTTCCACTCATGGTGGAAGGCAAAGGGAGCCACTACTGTACAGAGACCACGCGGTGAGAGAGAGGAAGCAAGGGGGTGGGAGGAAGGGACCAGGCTCTTTTTAACAACTAGTTCACAGGGGAACTACCAGAGTGAGAACTCACTTCCCTTCCACAATGAGCCATTAATGTATTCATAAGGACCCGCCCCCACAACCCAGATGCCTCCCACCAGGCCCCACCTCCAACAACGGGCATTGGATTTCAAGGTGAGGTTTGGAGGGGGATAAAACCCTGTGTTGTTACTACTAAGAGACTGTCTCCATTTAGTCTGATAGAACGAAGGCTCCTCGAGGGCAGGAGCCGTGTCTTGTTTGCTGTTGTGTCCTTGATGCCTGCCATTATGCCTGGTACATAATGGCCTTCAATGAATATTTATTGAGTGAATTAATGAGTGAATGAATGAAATTTTATTCTGACCTCCTGAATATTTGTACCCCTAAGAACAGCAGTATCACTGTATTTGCTAAACAATTTAGGGTTTAATGGTAATTTTATAATTTTTATGGTAGTTACCAAAACAACATTTTGAAATGTTTGTATCCTTTGTTGTAACTGCTTTTCCACTGGGTTTGATTAAATTACCTTGTCATCTGAACAGAAAAATTCAAAAGAGTTCAAAATTGTAGATTTAAAGAATTAGAATAAATATTATTTACTTGAAAGTAACTTAAATTTTTTAATGCTTGATTTTAAAGCATTGTAGCCAGAATGGAATAATAAAATTTAGGCATCATTAATACCCCTGACCTGTCCTTCAGTGGGAAAACCAGAGGGCTTATATGTCTTAGAGAGTGAATGTGCAAAATTCTAGCCCCACTACTGTTGATCTTTTGGCTGGTAGTAGCTAGCTGAAAGTCTGATGTAGCAGGTAGTCTTCAACTCTGAAATAGCAGGTAGCCATGTTTGTGAAAACATGTAATAATTAAATATTCTACAGAGTAGATAAAAAGTTTTCAAATTAGTTTGAAAATCTTTTTGATCCTTCTTTATTTCCTTTTAGTGGGACTGATACTTCTGATCATCATTGGTAAATTTGACATTAGGTTTTTCAAGATTTGTCTCATCTTTCCCTGCCTTGAAAATAGGTTTATAATATTAAGACCGGCTCCTTTTATATAGTGCTATGATGGGCTACATTTAATAGTTTATAGAAGTTTCTTAACATAGATTCCTTTTCTTTTTTTTTTTTTGAGACAGAGTCTCACTCTGTTGCCCCGGCTAGAGTGAGTGCC
>CM052440.1:85379228-85404891 GCA_028533085.1 Varecia variegata | reverse complement strand
AACTCCTGACCTTGAGCGATCCACCCGCCTCGGCCTCCCAGAGTGCTAGGATTACAGGCGTGAGCCACCGCGCCCGGCCTAGATTCCTTTTCTTTACTTACACTTGTAAGTCTTAAACTGCTTTCTGCAACAGTAATGGTGGAGATGCTTGAGACGGGTGGCTGAGCAGTCTAAAGTATTACAGATACAAACATGTTTCTCAGAACTGTGTAGGATCATTCAGTCTTACAAGAAAGCACAGTGTTAACTTAGCAACATAAACTGCTTGTAAAGCAGTTTACTGGTTTCTGCAGAAGTCATCATTTTTGGTCAATGTGTAGATGTAGATGTTGTTGTTCAAAGAGATTTTATTTTAAAAACATAAGATGTTGTTATGAAACATATTGATAAACATACAGAAAGTATATTTTTAATTTTCCAGGGATCTGAAGAGATGTGACAGTTAAGTTCACCATCATTTTCTCTTTGCCATTGTGTAATCAGTTCAGTAATTAAATCAAGCTTTGTCAAGAGGAGCCTAGTAAGTTTTATTAGGCTCTTGCTCTAATGTCAAGGAGTTTGAATCTCCTTTGTTATGGCGACTGGTTATGAAATCAGTCACTTGACAGACCCTGAAGTGAGACTGCTGGAAATACGTCATGTCTGCCTTCATGGTGACAGCTGGCTACAAAACAAACCCCACCAGAGCCATTCTGCAATTGACAAGGGACTTCAAAGGCCAACGGGGCTGCCACTTCAAAGAGAATTCTGCCATCTCTGGCTTTTTGAAAGCAGTTGTAGCAGTTGTTAAATGGCTGTATCCTGCCATAGCAGAAATCTCCATGTTTAGACTTCTCCTTCGTATGATCTTAGAAAGATGTATGAAATGGCCTTAAGTTAGAAGGATGATGTAGTCTGCAGTAATGGCAACCCAATAAGATTCTGCACTTCAATCCATTTATTAATGGAAATTACCCAGATAGTTTCTAATAGGAGCAAGTCTAAAAATTCAGCATGTCAGAGAACATTCAGAAGAAGAGTTGAAACTCCATAGTAGTATTGTAGTTACCTTTAAAAATGGAGAGTAAGTAAGATGGAAAATAAAATGAGACTCTCAGTATATTTTTAAAACTTCCCTTCTGATTCTCCATCTAATTTTTATCCCCTTTAGTAGAACCAGATCCTGAATGTTGATAGAATGGCAAACCACACAAATTTTTACTCTCAAAGTGAATTTGCATAGTTTAAACTGACATTTCTCCACTTATAGTAACTTTGTGAAACTACTCTGCACTATATTTAAAATCATATTCATCCTGTTATGCTGGATACAATTTTGAAATAATTACCTCATCTTTATGTCAAACAACAGAAAAATATCTCAGAGTTTAAAAACTCATTTTTTAATAAAACATCAAAATACTAGCAAGCATCTTCAAGAATATCAAGGGAAAGGGCAGTAACATGAAGTCTTTTTTTAGAATACTGATATCCCTAAAAGATATCCCTCTGATGGAATCATGGCTAGTATACTTGAAAAAGAAAATAGAAAACTTTATAAATTCTGTGGCAGTAAAATACAGACATACTGTATGTGATGTGGGGGGGGTATGGATTAGTTGGAATTTGAAATCCTTATAAGTCACTGATGTGATCTTTTTCTAATTACGTGTTTTCTCTCTTATCTTGTGTATTATAGGAGGATAAAGCTAAGAATCCTGAGATTCTTTTGCCCTGATTTTCTAATTTTTTATTTCTCTTAAAATTTTTCTTTATGTAAAATTTTAAAAAAATGAGTTGGCAGAAGCTTTAGCCACTATAAGTTCCTCTATAATTTTGCCAGATGGGGTCAGTAGACAACTACTAAAGAAATTCCGAAACAGAAAACTACAGCCCCCAGGAAATAACCACATGACATGGTATGACCAAAAAAAATCTCTGGCAACATGAGTGATTCGTAACAGTAGTTCTTAAAATAATGCATTTGGATTTGTCTTTTCCTTATAGTTTCTTCCTCTTGAAAAATTTTTGATAAAGAAGTGCATGATTATATCGTCTTGTAGTTCAGGAAATATCTATGCCTTTAAATTTAGGCATGGGTTTTATTCAGTAAAAGGGCCACATCTATGTTTTCAAAAGTTATAACCAAATGAAAAGATTAACTGTAGTGGAAACAAAACTTTGGCACACGCCAAAAATGAACCCTAGAGCTGATTGCCCACAGTCTGCAGATAATGGCTTTCAAAGTAGACGTGTTTTTATACTTCCGTCTAAACTGAGTAACAGCTGCACTAGGAAGCACTTTTGGAAACTATGTGGCAGATCCATAACAAATGGTAGTTTTCTTGTAATTAGTTCTCAGATTGTTTGGCCCTTATTCTGTTATCTCCTACTGAGAAGTTTGATAAACCAAGTTATTGACCATAGAAGCAGTCCTCCAAGATAACGGCTAAATTTGAAGCCGTAAGAGCTAGATGGCTTCCCACTGATTTTAACATGCAGTTTATTTTCTCCTTGGCTACATCTTCCTGGATGTTTCAGTGAAAGATATTTTTTCTAGAGAAATGTGCACAGTGGGATTTATCCTACTCAACAGATAGTTTTTGTGTGTGGCATGTCCCAAACTCTGTTGTGGCATTCAGTTATCCCTTCCTCTTATCTCCACCCTTTTTGATAAATGTATAAAGATGTAATAAAGGTTAGTGTAAAGTACATTGGATTAGAAGTTGAGTGATGTAGATTCTATTCCTTGTTCTATTTACTAGCTGTGATTTAGGGTAAGTCCCATAATCTCTCCAAGTATCTGTTGGCTCATCTAGATGGAAGAAATTATTTACCCCCACAAGCATCTACTCACTGCCTCACATTGAAATAAGTATTTGCACATGTGTTAGTAGCCTGTAAAGGCAGCATCCAAATGGTGAGCCTTATTATTATGGCCAGAATGATATACACACTCACATGTTGCTTTGGGGGTTCCCTCTTGGTGTCCTTGGGTTGACGGACATTAAATCCCATCCTTGTACTTTTCTCCTTTGGCTAATAGTAAACATTTGACAAGGTCAAATAACTTCTATTTAATTTGCCAACATTCTGTTTCTAACAACTATCCAGAGTTACATTGAAATAATGCATTTTATCTACAAAATATGTCTCTAATTAATGAAATGTCAATTCTGTTTATTTCTAGGTGGCAGTTTGATTTTTTTCAGTATTTCAAATAAGGATTAAAATTTCATATTACAACACCAATAAATTCTTACTGTTGAAAACTTAAGGAAATGGATTGAAGCTGTTTTACTCAAATTATTTCATTTAATCTTAGAAGAAGGGCTCATGCCCTAAATGTTCTATGTTCTGTGTTGGTGACTTTATGCTAGTGAGAGGATTGCTGTTTTCCTTAGTAAAATGCAATTAATATTTTCTCCATTTGAAATGACCAAATCACTTTAACTGAGAAGGAAATTTCTTTCCGAAACCTAGACAATTTATAAAGCCATTCAACACTTACTTCATCCCATTGTCTTAGCTTCCTAGCAAATGGGATAAAAAAAAATTTTTTTTTTCCAGAAGAGAACTTATCAGAGCTCGAAGTTCAAGGGAAGGTCCTATCTTATACCTCTATTCATATTTCTTTTCCTGAATTACTCATCTGTCACAAACCCTAACGAAATATAAATAGCTCAGACCCAGATGCAGAAGAAAGTGTAAAATAATGGTTGCCACACCTTTGTTACTGCCGCTGGAGAAGAAAATGTGATCTGTTATGTAGACTGTTTCTATCTGTCTTTCTTCCAGGAGTACAGAAGAGCCATGGAGCTCATGTGGACCCAGGAAATTATTAATTTTTTGTTTTATCTGATTCTGACACAACCTTTTTGTTGTGGAAATAAGCAAATGATGAGAGATAATCAAATAACATTATGAAAAAGAATGGTTTGTTTCAGTGCATTAATGTAGATTTTTTACTTTTTAGGTTTTTTTTTGGGTTTTTTTTTATTTTTATTTTTTTTGAGACAGTCTCGCTCTGTTGCCCGGGCTAGAGTGAGTGCCGTGGCATCAGCCTAGTTCACAGCAACCTCAAACTCCTGGGCTTAAGCAATCCTACTGCCTCAGCCTCCCGAGTAGCTGGGACTACAGGCATGCGCCACCATGCCCGGCTAATTTTTTCTATATATATTTTTAGTTGGCCAGATAATTTCTTTCTATTTTTAGTAGAGATGGGGTCTCGCTCTTGCTCAGGCTGGTCTCGAACTCCTGAGCTCAAACAATCCGCCCACCTCGGCCTCCCAAGTGCTAGGATTACAGGCGTGAGCCACCACGCCCAGCCTACTTTTTAGTTTTGATACTGTGTTGCCAAAAAGTCACCTAAATATAATTGGTAGTGATGAAACATTGGCCCTTCTTAAAGCCTCTTTCCAACCCCAGTGACATAAGATGATGAGAGTCATAGCAGCAGGGTGACATTTGCTTTAAAAATGTGCACTCACATTTTATTGATGTCTAATTTTTCAAGCTCCACTTAGGAGTGAGGAGTGCTTATTATAGAATTTATCTACCTAAGCCTTTTTAGTTTATTTTTTTAAAAGAAGAGGAAAATTAAGATGGCTTTCAAAAGAAGCATTTCTTTCACACTGACATGTTTCCACTCTTGTTTTAAATTTATCTTCAGTTGCAGAAAATTTGTTACCGCACATAATATTCCTGGAAAGTTCAAAGCAGCTGTCAGTGAAGAACACGCGAGGCAGTGTGAACTGACCCCCTGCACTGCGGTCCTACTCGCACGGACACTTGCAGCCCGTGTGCTTTTACAGAAAAGGCAGCGCTGCTAAGTGTCCTAGAGGAATGGGAGCCGGATTGTGAGAGCTGGTAAAAACATGTGCTGATTGGTTTTCATTCTCACAAACCTTTAGCAGTGTCAATTTAATGGAAAAATGTAATGATATATAAAAATTCAAGAAATCTACTAAAACCCAGAGTTGAATTGTGGAAATGTGGTTTATTCTTCAGTGTTGGATCTGCTACTCCTGCTTACACTTGGGTCCTTCGTACAGTCAGTAGTAAAAGATGGCAATAGTGTCTGACAATCCTAAATTTAATAAAATACTGAATTCAATGGTATCTGTTTCCATTAGGTTATATCAAGATTCACTTAGAATTTCTTATTTTCAGTGAACGAATAGAAAATGTCATTAACACCATTTATATAAATCATATGCATTTAATTGGGGACCAAAGGAAAAAAAAATTCAAGTGGCATCTGATTTATTTTGAAGGTATGGTCCATTGGGACCAGTGCCCATTCTCTTCAGAGAAACTAGTGGACCTAATTTCACTGGGCCTCTCATCCTGGGTTTCATCAGGCATTGTCCAAACCGTGTATACACACCCACTGCACTATCATCCCTGTATTTTTCTGTACTTTCTTGCCTTAACCCAACCGCCGTCTTCTCTGATTCCTCCTACTGCTCCTCACTAAATCACCAAAATTTACAAGTTCATCTGTTTTCATTCATTCACTCATTCAGCAGGTATTTATTGAGTGTGTATTCTGTGCCAGGCTCTGGCATATAATATTGCTAATCTTTTTCTTGAACCTCCTTTCACCTTCTTTGCCTGAAATGTAATGTTATCTATCTACTGACTACTCCCAATAGCCCTTTCTGGTGATGAAAAAGAGTTTATTCTTAACCTTAGTAGTTAAATGTGGGACTTATATACTTTGTGTTTTCCCTTATATCTTCAGACCATTACCCACGTTCTTATAAGAACCCCTGCTTCTTCAAGGCTCATGCCATTGAGTTGTAGCATTGAAGCTTTTCACTGAAGGCTTGTGATCTCACTGATTTCATGAGTGAGAAGTGTCTACATGGATGACTATTTGCTAGTTCGTCCACTCAGTTTCTTGGCCAATGGCCTTTGTTTCCTGAGACATTCTTCATTCCATCTCAGGCATCCTAGACCTTGCTGTAATCTAGTCTGCCTCTAAATTTGCTCATTGTAGCAACTTTCTCTCTAGTCATTTTAGCTTTTTTGTTCAAATATTCACACTATAACTATCTTTCCACATCATTGGACCTCTAGCCCAGTGTCTCCTTTTGCTTTATTCTATTCCATCAGCCCTGTCTTTGCTTCTCTCTCTATTCTGCTTAAATGCCTTTTCTATTAGGTTAGCAATTCTAATTTTACCATTCTAAATCTTCTTGCTCCTCTGTTTAATCAGATGTCTTTTGGTACTTTCCTATTGCTTTTGGGATAAAAGCCAACTTTCCTAATGGCCTACAAGATCCTTCTTCATCCCTTTCATCCCTCTCCTGCCACATTTGTACTCTTAGTCCTCTTGTTCTTAGGGCTTATGATATTTTCATCTTTTGATATTATTTTGTAGGTAAGTGTGCCCACTTCAGGGCTGCTGTACATGTGGGCCCCTAGGCTGAAATGCCCTTTTCTTCCCCAGCTGCTCCTTGACTGTCTTGAGGAAACTTTTTCTAGGCCCCCCCCAGGACATAGATCAAGTCCTCACATTAAATACTCTCCTGGTACCCTGTACTTTTTACATAATATATTTATAAATTTTATTAATGAATGACTATATCTAAGCAGGGAGACTGTGGATTCTTAACTCAAGAGGGCTAGGGAAACGTGTCTGTTTTGTTTTCCATTATGCCCTCAACACGTAGCACATAGTACTTAGCATTTGGTAGACATTCCATATTTTGAGGAGTGGAAGAGAAAGGAAGGATGGAAAGACGCAAGAGTGAGCATGGGAATACTCCCTACAGTAACTCATTAGATACAATTGTAGAAAGCTGCTTTAGGATGTTTCTGGTGAACACTGATACATTGTAGCAAAGCAGCATTAACTGTGATTAGTAAGGAGTCAGACTGCCTAGGTTGAAATCTTAGCTTTGCTTCCTCTGATTGTATGGCCTTAGGCAAGGCATAAATCCTCTTAACACTGAAGTCCCCAACCCATGGGCCGTGGACGGGTACCGGTTCGTGGCCTGCTTGGAACCAAGTTGCACAGCAGGAGGTGAGTGGTAAGTGAGCGAAGCTTCATCTGTATTTACAGCTGCTTCATCTGTATTCGCATCACCACATAAGCTCCGCCTCCTGTCAGATCAGCCATGACATTAGATTCTCGTAGGAGCATGACCCCTCCCGTAAGTTGCACATGCGAGGGATCTGGGTTGTGCTCCTTATGAGAATCTAATGCCTGATGATCTGACGTGGAGCTGAGGTGGTGATGCTAGCTAGCGCTGAGGAGTGGCTGCAAATACATATTATCGTTAGCAGAGAGGTTTGACTGCACAATAAATGTAATGCACTTGAATCATCCTGAAACCATCTGCCTCACCCCAGTCCCTGGTGCCAAAAAGGTTACCACTGCTCTAAACTTTCCTCTTCCATAGAAATAAGGATAATAATACGTAATGCCTACCTTACAGGATCATTATGAAGTTTTAATGAGACGATACATGTAAAGCACCTGAACAAAGTAGTCAAATAATCTGTTATTATTGCAATAATAATAACTATTCCATATCCATAAAAACTGCACTATTGGTATTTATCTTATCAAAGAATTACCATGCATTGGCAAAATGAACGTATTGGAAAGAAGAGATTCTATTATAAATGTTAAACCTAAACCTCTGTTAGGAAATATATTTCAAGTTCTCATTAGCAGTGATTGTGAGAGACCTAAAGGATTTAAGAGAGGTTGATAGAATTTATGTATGTAGGTGTATATGTATGTATGTTCTCATAATACTTCAAAAAGACTTCTCAACCCAAGAGCTTGGTCACTTTTTTTTTTCATAATAGTAAAACAGAATAGGACTTAATCTAGAATTTTGTTCAAGTTAAGAAATCTAGTGGGATTCTCAAGGGACAATCTGGCTTGCATGATGACTACTTAACCTCTAGATAATCTTTTTGTACCACTCCCTTTTTCTTCTAATTGTTTTCTTTCTTTGGACTTGTATGCCTTTTACTCTCCCAAGAAGCTATAATAAGATTTTCCGTAAGTATCTTGGAGACTACAAAAAGTATTTTGCTCTCAGTTGTGGAACAGAAGAAGGTGGGCGGCTCGAAGCTGCAGGCTTTGCCGGCCTCTGCAGCGCCCCACTGCTTTGCTTTCCTAAGTAGAATAGGCCTGTGGGAAAGTCATGATTTGTTCCCTTCTTATTGGAGCAAAAGTTTATTAGCTTGTGATTTAAACAAACCATCTGGTCCTGTTGGCACTGCACACTGTCAAGCCCTGTGTTTTCTCCTTAATATGTTACTGGAGGCAGTTAAGTTACATATTTGAATCCCAGCTCTGGCCTGGGCGTTTTTTGTGTCTTAAAACTGCTTTTGAAATTGTTCCGTGACCGGGAGCATATTTAAAAATTGTGGAGAATTTCTCCATTGTTTAGTGTAAGATTTGTGTCTTCTTTTCTTTTACTTAGCTTTCATGACCTTCATTTCTCAATGACTGTACCCAATGTCATACAACTGCTGTGTGACAGGCATGTTACGGGATAGATATCCAAATGGTTCTAGCTGAATGTGTTCTCTAGGATTGTGGAGAAGTAACAGAAAATGAAGTAATTCAATTTGACTTTGAAACTGTTTTCCTGGCTTGGAGCCAGAGAACAAATGAGATGATTGGTTGGAAATCCTGGTTTATGGTACCATTCTTGCCTTGAATACGAAAATAATTTAAAACTTACTTGGATGTATGTGTAATCTGAGGTAGAAACACCTTGAGGCTCTAGCACTCACATGCATGGGAAAATTAGGCAAACTTTAAAAAAACTATATTAACACAAAATTTCTGGAAGTAAAAGGTTTTTAAATTTTTTATTGATACCTAATAGTTGTAAAAATTTATGATGTACATGTGATGTTTTGATACATGTATATAATGTGTAATGATCACATTTGGCTAATTGGGATTTCGATCACCTTGAGCATTTATCATTTCTTTGTGTTGGGAACATTCCAAATCTTCTCTTCTACTTTGAAATATGCCGTAAATTCTTATTAACTGTAGTCACCCCACTGTGCTATCAAAAACTAGATCTTGTCCCTTCTATCTAAGTGTATGTTTGTACTCATTAACTAACCTCTTTTCCCCCTCTCCTCCTCCCTGCCTTCCCAGCCTCTTGTAACCATCAGTCTACTTCCTACCTCTATGAGATCAAATTAATTTCTTTTAGCTCCCACATATGAGTGAGCACATGCAGTGTTTTGTCTTTCTGTTCCTGGCTTCTTTCACTTAACATAATGTCCTTCACTTCCATCCATGTTACTGCAAATGACTGGATTTCATTCTTTTTTTCTGGTGGAATAACATTCTATTATATGTATATATGACATTTTCTTTATTCATTTATCCATTGATGGGCACTTAGGTTGATTCCATATCTTGGCTATTGGGAATAGTGCTACAATAAACATGAAAGTACAGATATCTTTCTGATACACTGATTTCCTTTCTTTGGATATATACCCAGCAGTGAAATTCTTGTATCATATAGTAGTTCCACGTCTGGTTTTTTGAGAAACCTCTACACTGTACTAATTTATATTCCTACAACAGTATACAAGCATCCCCCTTTCTTTGCTTCCTTACCATCATTTGTTATTTTCTGTCTTTTTGATAACAGCCATTTTAACTGGGGTGAGATGAGATCTTATGGTGGTTTTGATTTGCATTTCTCTGATGATTAGTGATGTTGAGCATTTTTTCATGTACCTGTTGGCTATTTCTGTGTCTTCTTTTGAGAAATGTCTATTCAGATGTTTTTGCCCATTTTTAATCAGATTGAGGTTTTTTTGGAAGTAAAAAGTTTTGAATGAAAGGTAAAGCATATCTTTAAACACAGCAGACCAGATGCTGGGAAAATAACTTCCATAGAAAAAATTGAAGATGATTGATAAAATATGCATTCATAAGTCAGCAAAACAGTAAGAAATTCTCAGGGAGTGAATAGGCAGGGGTTGGTGTGCTGGGTTTTGTGTTCTGGGAGGATAACAGAAAAGGTCCAGGGCAGCCCAAGGAGAAGAGTCCAACAGGCAGACAAATCCCTCTCCTCCTTTTGTGAAAAGGAGCCACAAATCCCAGAATTGGTTCTTTGAAAACATTAAGAAAATTGGGATTTGGTAAGACTAAAAGAGAAAAAGAAAGACAGCACATGAACAATACTTAGAATGACAAAAGGTTCATAACTACTAGTCCTGCAGATGTTAAAAAGATTCAAGGATATCTTTGCCAATACTTTTGAAAATTTAGACTAAATGACCAAATGCCAAGAAAAATGGAACTTAGTAAAGACAGCTAAATATGAAAAGAAAATCTGAAAAAATGTCAGTAATAAAAATTTTTCCTGTAAATTTCTACCCCAGAGATTTATATTAGTGACTTTTAGCAAACATACAAGGAACAAATAATTTCAATCTTACAGAAACAGTTCTGAAAAATGAAAAAGAAGGAGCAGTCAATCAACAGCATATTTAATAAGGTTAGCAGAATTTCATGTCAAAACTTGACAAAGTTAGTACAGCAAAAGAAAAGCTCAGACCTGTCTAAACCCTGAACATATAGCAAAAATTCTTAAACAAAATATTGCCAATTCAAAATTATTTTACATAAGAAAGACAAATATGCGTGAAAAAGTTAGTTTTATTACAGGAGTTCAAGGTTGGGGCTTCACATTAGAAAACTAATTATTATAATCCACTACAATAAAAGATGACAAAATGAAGTCATATGAGATCATCTCAAGAAATGCAAAAAGTATATATTATAGTTTTAAAAAATTCTTAACTATCTAGCAATAGAAGGGAATTTCCTTAACTTAATAAAGGATATCTATTAAAAATTATACTACTTACTTACAGGTAAAACTTATAAAGCATTCCTTTTAAAGATAGAATGCATGCTATCATCACATCTCTATACATTGTAGTAGACATTCTAGATGGTGTAACAAGGCAAATGAAAGAAATGAATATTATAAGGATTGGAAGGAAAGAAAGAAAACTCACTCTGATATGATATGGTTGGTCTACTAGTAAATTTGAAAATCAGATAAAAGCATTTAAGAAGACTGCTAGATTATAGAATCAATATGTAAAAATCAATTGCACTTCTATAATCTGCACTGAATAGAAAATTACATTTTATAAAAAAATACTATTTGCTGTAACATTAAGAAACATATGAAATACCTAGGAATAAATGTCATTAGCATGTTCAAGATCTTTATGGGAAAAATTATAAAACTTTTTGAAAGATACTAAAATCCTAAATATATATCTCTTTTATTATCTGTTCTAGAACAGTACTTGACATATGATAAACAATAAATATTTTTTGCAGAAGTTCAGGAATAGCTAAGATGCTCTTGAAAAAGAACAAGATGACAAGACTTGTTTTATTAGATATCAAGCTTATAATAATTAAGATAATGTGGTATTGGTACAGTAATAGGCCAAGTATTGGATCATAATAGAAAACACAGAAAGATATCCATGCTTATGAAGATATGTATCAAAAGTGAGGAAAGAGGGGATTTTTCAATAAATGGTACTGAGACATTGAATATTCAGATGGGGGAAAATGAGATTGGAGTTCTACCTCTTCCATCTTATGAGCCAATTCCTTATGCTAAGTCTTTATGCACACACACACAAATATCTATATCTATATACTGTATTTGACACATGTCCTGTTGGTTCTGTTTCTCTGGAGAACCTGACTAATATTCATATAATAATAAGCATTTATTTCTCACTCACATAGACTGGGGGGCTGAGCATGGTGGCTCTGTATTAGGTCTTGACTGGGGTGGCTCTGCTCTACATGGCTCTTTAATAGGACCTAGCTGAGGGACAGCAGCTACTTAGTATGTTGTTCTCTTGACAGTGGCAGAGATTGTCACAACCCAACCACATCGATTATAAGCCTCAGCTTGTGTCAGATCTGCTAACATCCCATTGCCCAAAGCAAGTCATATAGCCTAGCCAAAATCAAGGTACTCTGCCCACCATGAGGCCACAGCAAGGGTGTGGAGGCATACTGTTACTATAGAGGAATGAATAATCGGGGCCATCAATTCAAACTACCAATGAAGCCACTATAAAAGTAGGAAATGGCCATGCGAGGTAGCTCATGCCTGTAATCCTAGCACTCTGGGAGGCCAAGGCGGGAGGATCGCTTGAGCGCAGGCGTTTGAGACCAGCCTGAGCAACAGCGAGACCCTGTCTCTATTTTTTCAAAAAATTAAGAAAAAATAAAATAAAAGTAGGAAACGTGACTTTGGTTATAAGGAAGAGTTTGTTAACCAGAATGTAAAAGCCACAAATCCTAAGATAAATGCTTGATAAATTCAATTATAGTAATATAAGATACAGTCATGCTTCACTTAACAGGTACTTTAATTATGTGTGAGAAATGTGTTCTTAGGTAATTTTGTAACCGTATGAATATCAGAGTGTAACTTACACAAACCTAAATGGCATAGTCTACTACATACCCATAGCCTGTTGCTCCTAGGCTGCGAACCTTGTTACAGCATGTTACTGTACTGTACATGTACTGTAGACAGTTGTAATACTATGGTAAGTATTTGTGTATCAAAACATATCTAAACATAGAAAAGATACAGCAAAAATGTGGTATAAAAGATTAAAAATGGTACACCTTTAGAGGGCACTGACCATGAATGGAGCTAGTGGAACTGGAAGTTGCTGTGGGTGAGTCAGTGAGCAGTGAGTGAGTGTGAAGGCCTAGGACATTACTGTGCAGTACTGTAGACTTTATAAACACTGGACACTCAGGCTATACTAAATTTATAAAAATATTTTTCCTTCTTGAATACTGAATTAACATTAGCTTGCTATAACTTTTTAACTTTATAAACCACTTAATTTTTAACTTTTTTACTTTTTTGTAATAACACTTAAAACACAAACATTGTACTGCTATACAAAAATATTTTTCTTTACATTTTATATTTTAAAAATAAGATTTTTTTTTTTTTACTTTTTAAACTTTTTTGATAAAAACTAAGACACACACACATTAGCCTAGGCCTACACAGGGTCAGGATCATCATTATCACTATATTCCTCCTCCACATCTTGTCCCACTGGAAGGTCAAGGAACCTTCCATGGAGGGACAGGAACACACATGGAGCTGTCGTCTCTTATAACAGTGCCTTCTTCTGGATATCTCTTGAAGGGCCCCCCTGAGGCTATTGTACAGTTAACTTTTGTTTTTAATAAATAGAAGGAGTAGACAAAAAATAACAATAAAATACATAAACCAGTAACATAGTAGTTTATCATTATCAAGTATTATATATATAGTGTACATAATTATATGTGCTGTACTTTTATACAACTGGCAGCGTAGTAAGTTTCTTTACACCAGCATCAGCACAGACATGTGAGTAATGCCTTGTGCTGTGCTGTCATGATGGCTATGACATCACTAAGCTATAGGAATTTTTCGGCTCCTTTATAGTCTTACCGGACACCATTGTATATGTGGTCCATTGTTGACTGAAATGTTATGCAGCACATGACTATATTTCTGATCATTAAAAGATACTATAATGAAAGGAAAGGATAAGCCATAAACTAGGATAAGAAATTTGCTACATATGTAATTGATAAAAGATTGGTGTCTAGAAAATATGTTCGTTAATGTATTTGTAGCTCCTTTAAATCAACAAGAATAAGAAAAACAGTGAATTGTGGTATGGGAAATAGATATGACTGGGAATTTCAAGGAAGGAGAAAATAAAGCATGTTCCCTAAACAAATAAAGCATGTTTAACCTCACTGATTATTATTAAGATGATAAATGAATTTGATAAAAGATTAATTGAGAAATTTATAATGAAATTAGACCGTTGCCATCTGACCCACTAATCAATGTTACTGCTAAAAGTGAAACACACAACCATTCTGTGTCTCTTGATGTGATTATAATATGAACTGCACAGCCTTACTTATGAAGGATTATTGTCTAAAAGACAAAAAAATCAAACCCAAATCTAATGAAGCCTTTAGATCTTTCAGTTTATAGGATACATGAGGACAAGAGGTACAGATTAAATGGCACTATAAAGAAATAGTCAACTGAATTCAGAATGTGGTCTGTTCTACAGCACAATGACCGTTTCATCAAGCAGTTAATGGCATTGAGAAATTAAAAATGTGAAGGACTGGGGCATTTGTCCGAGAGTCATTTGTTCCCACTGAATTGTCTTGGTCCCCTTGTCAAACCCTTGACTCAGAACATTAGGGTGTATTTATAGATTGTTGGTTCTCCATTGATCTGTTTGTCCCCCATTAAACCAGTACCAGCCCTGAAACTTTGTAGTAAGTTTTGTAGTTGAGAAGTACAAGTAGTCCTCCAATATTTCTTATCCTTTTCAAGATGATTTTGGCTATTCTGGCTCCCTTTTATTTCCATATGAATTGGAGGATCAGCTGGTCAATTTCCGCACAAAAAAGACAGCTGGGTTTTTATAGGGATTGTGTTGAACCAGTAGATCAATTTGGAGAATACTGCCATCTTAACAATATTAAATCTTTCAATCCATGAACACGGATGTCTTTCCATTTGTTTACATTTTCTTTAATTTTTTCAATAATGCTCTATCATTTTCAGTATATATGTCTTACATTTTTCTTGTTAAATCTATACCTAGGTATTTCATTTTTGATGTTATTTTAAATGGAATTATTTTCTTAATTTCATTTTCATTGCTGTGTATGGATATACTGCTGAATTTTCTATATTGATCTTGTGTCTTGCAACCTTCATATACTCATTTATTGTCATTGATTTTTAGTGGTTTTCTTAGGATTATTCTCTGTACAAAAGCATGCCATCTTCAACTATAGTCTGTGTCTTCCTGTCTAAAGAGGATACCTTTTAATTTTTTGTGTGGCCTAATTTTTCTGGGTATCCCATCCAGTACAGTGTTAAATAGAAGTGATGAGAGCAGCAGACATTCTGGCCTTGTTCTTGGTCCTAGTCTTAGAGGTAAAGCATTCAGTCTTTCATCATTAAGGATAATGTTAGCTGTAGGTTTTTCATAGATGTCCTTTATCAGTTGAGGAAGTTCTATTTTTAGTTTTTTGAGTATTTTTATCATGAAACAGTATTGGAAATTGTCAAATGCTTTTTCTGTATCTATTGAGGTGATCATATGGTTTTTGTCCTGTATCCTAGTAATACGGTGTATTACTGTCTTAATATGCTTAGTGTTGCTATAAAGAAATACCTGAGGCTGGGTAATTTATAAAGAAAAAATATTTATTTGGTTCCTGATTCTGGATGGCTGGAAAGTTCAAGATTGAGCATCTGGGTCTGGTGAGGGCTTCAGGCTGCTTCCGTCAGGGCAGAAGGGTAAAGGAGAGCCGGTGTGTACAAATATCATGTGGGGAGAGAGGAGTCAGGGGTGGAGAGGTTCTTTTTAACAAACAGCTTTTTCTCTCAGGTAACTAATAGAATGAAAACTCACCCCCAAGGGAGGGTGTTAATTTATTCATGAGAGATCCGCCCCCCTGACCCAAGCACCTCCCACTAGGCCCCACTTCCAACATTGAGGATCTTATTTCAACATGAGGTTTGGAAGGGACAAATGTCCAAACCACAGCAACTGCATTGATTGATTTTTATATGTTAAACCAACCTTGTAGTCCTGGGACAAATCACAATTTTTATGTGTTGCTGGGTTTGGTTTTCTAGTATTTTGTTGAGGATTTTTGCATCTGTATTCACAGGGGATATTCCTCTGTAGTTCTTTCTTTCTTTTTCTTCCTTTCTTCCAATATCTTTAGCTGGTTTTGATATCAGAGTTTCTGTGTTCTTTTGCCATGATTATTATTTCTCTTACTTTCTAGCAAAAGATGTACAAAGTTTGTCTTGTACATTTATTGCCCCAAATCTAGAATCAGGCATCGTTCCAAGGAGCCTATCCAGTTTAGTGGGAAACCATAATCTGTGTGCTGCCATCGTAGTTAATGCTGCTGAGCTGTCATTGCTTCTAGCTAGCTCCTGGGTTGTGAGTACATAGGTGTGTGTTTTGCTCTTGGTTCTAGAATATACACATATAGTGAGCCTTTTTTTTAAAAAATATGCATCATAAAGCATAACGGGTGAAATAAAGTCAGAGGATTCCATTTATACAAAGTTCATGAACTGATAAAAACAAACAGTAATTTATTTTGGAATATATACATTAGAGATTAAAAAAAATATAAGGGAATAAGTAACACAAATTAAGAATGCTGATTCCCTTTCATAGGGGATTTAGGGGGATATGGTTGGATAACTGCACTTACAAAGCTCCTGGGTGGTGAGTATATAGATGTGTGCCTTGCTCTTGATTCTGAATATATACATATGGTAGTCCCTTTTTTCTTGCATGCATTTCACATTCTTCATTTATAAAATTTAAAGGTGGTTATGTGCAATGTAAAGCATTGTTAAATCATTTTTTCGTATAATTTTAAGTAGTCTTTAAGTAATTTCTGATCTTTTGTAAAATAGATGGAAAATTCTTTCTAACCATGACTATTGAAGTCCTTCTACTGTTTATAGTGCTGAGTCAGTTGGATATTCCTATTGATAAAAAAATGAATTTTGACCATTACAACATATACAAATATCAGTTGCATATATATTGTAGATCTAAACATGAAACAATACAGAATTTATGAGAAGGGATAGAAGAGTATCCTCATGACCTTGAGGTAGACAAAATCTTATTCACCATATAAAAAGCTGTCAACATAGAAGAAATATGAAAGAAAAAATTGATTAAATGTCATTAAAATTAAAAACTTGTCATTATCAAAAGTGCTGTAAATAAATTTTGGCATTTTCATACAGTTATGAAAATTACAGAATTATGATTATGCCCAACAACATAGATGAATCTCACAGATACAACACTGAATTTAAAAATGTGTAAAATTATATACTATATAATTCCATTTGTATAAGGTTAAAACAAGCAGACAAAACTAACCTAGAGTGTTAAAACACAGAATACTGGTTACTCTTTATCTGGAAAGGAGATATGAGGGTAATTTCTGGGTGCTGGTAATGTTTTATTTATTGGTCTGTATGTTGATTACATAGATGTGGTCACTCGGAGAAAATTGTTCAAGCTGTACATTTATTATTTGTGTATTTTTCTGTATTTACATTGTATTTTAATAAAAAGTTTACTAAAGAGTTTAAATACATAACAGTAGTATAGAGTGTAGAAAAAGGAAGAATAGGTTGTTTATACATGCTTACCTATACATGTGTAAAATATCTCCAAGTTATGTAAGAAACTGATACCATTGGTTATCTAGGGTGTCAAAAGACAGGATGGGAAGGCGACTTGTTGAGATGTTTAAAGTAAGTTCATAAAAGATGGACACATCCTGTGCTTTATGCTTTAGAGCTCCTGTGCTTATCCATTACTGGTTTTGTGTTATCATAAGAACATAGGTTGGTGTATCATTTGTGCCCAATTTTAGATGAGATTTTACATAAATTAAACTGATAAAATGTAATCAGTGATATATGTTCATGTAAAGCTTGCCGATATCTGAATACATATCCCAGGAGATCTGTATAACCATATCTTCCCATGGCAACTGAGACTGTGAAGATGCTATTGGCTGAGGACATTACCTTGATCACTTCCTAAAAGATTAAATAATTTAGATGCCAAAAAACTAAATGCATCTGCTTACTATCAGTGTTTAGCAGCTGTTCCCAGTCGACATAGAGACTTTGTTTAGATATCAGGCACTAATATCCAGGGTTCTGTAAACAACTCTGGTTTGTCATTCTGCAGTTTTGTCTTTAGAATTCTCTCCGTTTTAGCATCACACAAACTGGGTGAATGTAGTAGTCATCGAATGGCAGGTGCGCTGCCTCTACTGCCCACCCCTCCTGCCTGCCGCTCTCTCTCTCTGAAAAGATTTGTTGTCACCAAGATTATTTCTTGGCAAGCAGCAACCTGACATAAACTCTCATTACTGTTGTAACTGGCTGTTTGCTTACCTGAATGAGGTTACTTTTGGTAATAGCATATGTGTTTGTCAGCATATATTTTGCTTCTGAATTAAGATGAACCTGTTTATTTAAATAATTCTGATTTGATAACCACCCAGAGTAAGCAGAAATGACTGATAAAGTACATACTTTGCTCTCTTGGTTTCTTTTCCTTGTGTTTTAGTAGTCTGCCTTCTCTTGGGAAGTTTTTTATTTGTTTGTTTGTTTATAGGTCTGTTTCTAGCAAGGCGTTTTTTAAAGGTCTTTTTAAAGCAGTCTGTCTCCTTTTTATCTGTGTTTTACACACACTCGTACACATACATACACATATACACACTTTTTTCCCTGCCTTCCTTAAAAATAAAACCCTACCTACATGACTTTAGAGCAAGAAATTATCTGATTGAATTCTAGCTGTTTCATTAAAAAGGAACTTTTTAATGGCTAAACAGGAAAATTAGTTTAGATGAGTAAAAGTTACTCATCTGTGTAAATGCTGAATCTGTTATTAGTCAAGTTTATATCTTATTTTCTAAAATTCTTCTATATATGATTTTGTTCTTTTTATTTTTACTTGTGTTGTATTATTATTTCCATAGATATTTCTGAACAATTTCCAGAAAGTTTCCTTAAAAGAAATTGTCTATGGCAACGTGTGACTTCTTAAACTGATGATTTATATGTGCCCTTGCATGTATCAAAAAGAAAATTAAGTTCTTTCTGACCTAAACTGAAAAGAATTACAGTGTAGGGATATCATTTTCTGCTGTATCTTCTTAACATGTATGTCTGATCCAGAAAGCATACAAAATTTTGTATGTGTTCTTGTGTATCTTCCATATTGTGGATCCAGGAGTTGTCTGTTGCCCAGCTCCTCTGACGATAATTGACCACTATGTTCTGTTTTTGTCCTTTTCACATTTATAGGTGGAGGAGTTACTGATGGCCATGGAGAAGGTAAAGCAGGAACTGGAATCCATGAAAGCAAAGTTGTCCTCCACCCAGCAGTCTCTGGCAGAAAAGGAAACGCATTTGACCAATCTTCGGGCAGAGAGGAGGAAACACCTAGAGGAAGTTCTGGAGATGAAGTAGGTGTTGTTAATCTTACTCCTCGAGCGCATGCTCAGTAGAATTACTTTTCGTCATGGCTTTCATCTTAAGGCTCGGTTCATTACCCCTATCATACTTAGCCTAATATTTTTTTTTTATAATTTTCTTTATTTCAGCATGTTACGGGGGTACAAATGTTTAGGTTACGTATATTGCCTTTGCCCCACCTGAGTGAGAGCTTCAAGCGTGTCCATCTCCCAGATGGTGTGCACCACACCCATTAGGTGTGAATATACGCATCTCCTCCTCCCCCTCCCACCTGCCCGACACCCGATGAATGTTACTACTGTATGTGCACTTAGGTGTTGATCAGTTAATACTGATTTGATGGTGAGTACGTGTGGTGCTTGCTTTTCCATTCTTGGGATACTTCACTTAGTAGAATGGGTTCCAGCTCTATCCAGGAAAATACAAGAGGTGAATCACCATTGTTATAGCCGGATAGTACTCCATGGTATACATATACCACATTTTATTAATCCACTCATGTATTGATGGGCACTTAGCGTTGTTTCCACATCTTTGCAATGGTGAATTGTGCTGCTATAAACATTCAGTGCAGATGTCTTTTTTATAGAATGTCTTTTTTTCCTTTGGGTAGATGCCCAGTAATGGGATTGCTGGATCAAATGGTAGTTCTACTTGTAGCTCTCTGAGGTTTCTCCATATTGCTTTCTGCAGAGGTTCCACTAGTTTGCAGTCCCACCAGCAGTGTACAAGTGTTCCTGTCTCTCCATATCCATGCCAACATTTATTGTTTCGGGACTTTTCGATAAAGGCCATTCTCACTGGAGATAAGTGATATCTCATTGTGGTTTTGGTTTGCATTTCTCTGATGATTAGAGATGTTGAACATTTTTTCATGTTTGTTGGCCATTAGTCTATCTTCTTTTGAAAAGTTTCTGTTCATGTCCTTTTTTTAAATGCTGATTTGTATTTCCCACTCTCTAGAATAAATTTGGTCAAATGTGGAACAAATTCTGGTCAAATAGAATTATTTTTGCCTCCTCTTTAGTAAATTTTAAAGTCCTCTGGAATGTATTTATCTGTGTCTAATTGCCTCTTTGAAATTCCTAAAATCTTCTGGAAAGTTCAGACAAATTGGTGAGCTTATTGGGGAAGAGGACAGTTGCTTCTGAGGTTGTGTGATGACTAGGCAACTTTTTAAAACATTTTTTATTCCAAACATTTCCAAAGGTACACAAGGTAGAGAGAAGAGTATAATAAACTCCCATGTGCCTATCCCCCAGATTCAACAATTAACATTTTGCCACACTGGAAGCCAGTGTTTACAAAATGTTTAGCAAAACTTGCTGTACGTCATTTTCCTGTTTGTCCCACATCTTGAGGAGTCCTGAGACTGTAATCTTTTGTGAAGCATGTATGCATAGTACATAGTACATGCTTCTTTTTCTTCTCTGTGACCTGCTGTTTAGAACAAGTATGTCTCTTTTGAAAATTCAGTAGTACTCTCTCATTGACCATTCCTAACCCTTTCCCTTACCTAAAGGCCCTATGTTTATTTTACTGAAATGAAGTCTATTCTGGGATTCCTCAGTTACCTTTATTGTGTCAGCAGTTATCTATATGCTTGTTGTCTTCACTTTTGTCTCAGAGGAGATAGTTTCTCCTTCATAAGGCCGGCTTCTTATCCCTATCACAAATTTTAATCAGTGATCCCCTCCTGTAGTCTTCCTCTGTCAATAATTTTCTCTCTCATAATCCTTTCTCACTTTTTATTAGTTCCTTCTTCTCTGCAGAAATACATGGTCTTCCTTTGGCCTAAAATAAACAAATTTTTTCATCTGAACTAGCACTGTAAGCTGACATCACCTCTTCTGCTACTTCACAAAAATTTGAATACCTGAATAATAGAGTAGCAGAGGATCTTGCCATGATACCTTAGCATGAGTTTTCATGGGACTTGATTATTGTGATATTGTGACAGCAACGTGAGAGTTGAGGAAGCAAATGCTGGGGTGTCACCTGTAGTTGTGGGTTGTTAGACCACAGTGCAATGTTAAGAGATTCTAACCTTTTAGAAAAATGTTACGGATGCTATGCTCTTGGAAGGAATGAGTAAGTGAAGGCACAAATAGGTTGATATACTGGGAGAATAGAGAGAGGTTAGAGTTGTGAGTATCACCGTGACAAAAAAGCTTGCAAATATGCTTGTTAGGAGCAAGTTAGTGACAGAGGTATAAGATAAGCTTTTTTGTCGGTGAAGGCAAAATTCAAAGCTTGCTATTTTGAGGTGGAGTAGTAGAGGCGATTCTTTGGTGATGGAGAGTAAAATCGTTAGATTGAAGAGGTCTGGGCACCTTTCCCAGAACGTGGTGGGAGATAGAGTTGGGGAAAAAAGTAAATCAGGTCCCAAAGTCATTAAGAAAATGGAGGAAGGATGGAGATAATGTTGGGGAAAACAAGGTATTGTACGTGATATTCCTATGGAGAAAGGGGCCTTGTTAAATAAAGCAACAGTATATTAGTTTTGTTGTGTTTTCTATAAGTACCAATACTGTATATAACTTTGTCAGTCTGATCTTTCCCATCCAGTTCAAATAGCTATTATAGCAGAATAGTGGTATATGTGTAGGAATTTCCCTTTATTATTTAGGACTTTGAGAAGATATGAATTTTTGAAAGAATGCTCAAATGAAAAGTGAATTGTCTGTGATTATTTTTTGTACTGTAGTGTTTTTTGAGACAGAGTCTCGCTCTGTCACCCTTGCTAGAGTGCCATGGCATCAACACAGCTCACTACAACCTCCAACTCCTGGGCGCAAGCGATCCTCCTGCCTCAGCCTCCCGAGTAGCTGGGACTACAGGCACGTGCCACCACACCCAGCTAATTTCTTCTATTTTTAGTGGAGATGGGGTCTCACTCTTGCTCAGGCTGGTCTCGAACTCCTGAGCTCAAGGGATCCTCCTGCCTCGGCCTTCCTGAGTGCTAGAATTACAGGCGTGAGCCACCATGCCTGGCCTGTACTGTAGTATTAATTATGAACTTCCCTTTCCAACCTGGATTAGAGATTACATTTCTGGAAAATACTGTGATTAGCAAAACTGTTATTGGTAAGATCAAGCACTCACAACACAATAAAGCATAGGATAATGAAAGGATATAGAGAAATGAGGGCCCAGGCGCTGTAATCCCAGCACTTTGGGAGGCTGAGGCATAAAGATCACTTGAGGCCAGGAGTGTGAGACCATGCTGGGCAACACAACGAGACCTCGTCTCTACAAAAAATAAAAAAAAATTAGACAGGCTTGATGGTGCATGCCTGTAGTCCTAGCTACTCAGGAGTCTGAGGCAGGAAGATCACTTGACCCCAGGAGTTCGAGACCAGCCTGAACAACATAGCAAGACCCGGTCTTTACATAAATAGAAAAATTAGCTGGGTGTGGCGGCATATTGTAGTCTCAGCAGGAGAATTGCTCGAGTCCAGGAGTTGGAGGTTGCGGTGAGCTTTGATCATGAGGCAACACAGTGAGACCTTGTCTCAAAAAAAAAAAAAAAAAGAAGATATAGAGAAATGTATAAGCAGCGTAGAAATTTAAAAAGCAAACATTAAATAAAAGCTCTGGCAACAAAATATTAAAACCTGGCTCTGAGATGCGTCCAGTTTCTCAAATCCCCTTCTTCAGATGCTCAGGATATATTAATATTACTGTGACATTATGATGTTCTTAGTCAGATTTTCCTCAAATTTTATGTCGTTCAGATTATGCTATCTTAAAGTTTTTAAAGCAGTTCTTACTTTAATTTGCATTTAAATTTCTCCTTGTTGTTGTCTTTCATTTTCACATCTTAGCAAGATGGTTGTCTAATACTTTTCTTTTAATAAATTATCTCAGTGCTTTAGGCCTAGTTCTTTATCCATATATTCTGTTGAGAAAGTAGTGATTCTTCACAGATCTTCTATTTGCACTGCTCTGTGGACCAACCCTCATGGTTCTACCAAGAGTGAGGAGCAATAGTTATTCTATTCTTTCCACCAAGAACAGTAGTTTGAAACCCCTGAACTTTTCCTAAATGCGGAACTAATCTTTTTAAAGTTTGCCATACAAATATAAAGTAATGATTCGTAGAGCCTCTACTAAAAACTAGGCAATTAACCTAACTAAGTGTAATTATTCACAAAATACTATCAGTGACATGTTATGGGCTCTGATACAGTAAACTTTCAGTTCCTTTTCACTAGGTAACCAAGGGAATAGTCTTTTTCCTGCTATCTTCTGGTCTCTTCCTCTCCATATTTTGAACAAGTTTTGCTATCTTCCCTGGGCTGTGGCATCTCAGTTTCAAAAAATTTGCTCAGCATTTACTTTATTCTGTTGTTAATTTGTAAGGTGTTTTCTCCCTCCAAGTACCATGATATATGCCTCTAATTACTTATGGTAACTAGTAAGAATATACTTCCTGTGGTATTAGAGCCTGAATCTGAATTCTGACTCTGCCATTTATTAGTTCTATGACCTCAGTAAGTTATTTAACCTCTCTATGCATCAATCAGTCTTCTCTCTTTCTTTCTTTTTTTTTTTTTTTTTGAGACAGGGGCTCTCTCTGTCACCCAGGCTAGAGTACAGTGGTGTCATCATAGCTCACTGCAACCTCAAACTCCTAGGCTCAAGCGATCCTCCTGCCTCAGCTTCCCAAAGTGTTAGGATTACAGGTGTGAGCCACCATGCCCAGCCCTCAGTCTTCTCATTTTTAAAAAAGCAATAATACTTGTTCGTATTTCATAAGAGTTTTTATGAGAATTAAATAAAAAATTAATATATAGAAATGAGAACAGTGCCTGGAACAGAAAGCACTTAATGTTACCTATTATTAGTTTGCTACAGGTTTTTCCTGGTGATGATTTGTAGGAAAACAGAAAGTTATTTAAGTAAAATATGAGGAGAAAGGCAATATGCTCCCTGTGGCTATTGGCAGCGACACCAAGTTCTTCACTCTGCGGTCATTGCAGGACCCACCACATTTTAAAGGTTTAAATTATTCAATTGTTGGTAATTGAACAAGTGAAAAAACTTGCTAAGTGTAACTAGAATATTTGAGAGACAGAAGTGTGAAGAGAAGGCAGTGTGCAAAGAGACTGAAACGTGCGTATGTGTGACTCTCGATCTAGAATAAAAAAGGTCTTCCCTGAGGAAAAGATAATTAGCCCATTTGTATAGAAAATTCTTCAGGAAAGCACTAGCATAGTCTATTTTTCTGGAATAATCCTGACCTCATCAAGCCAAGAGAATAGTTTGTTTCCATCCCTAGCATTTATAATTTTTGAGCATCTGTTACAGATAAATGGTGGCCATGGTTTGGGGAGATGTAAAACGACCCACTTGGTCGCCTGCCAGTGGTTCACTGGAACACTGAGCTGGTTAGCCGGCCCTGAGGAGACGGGGCGCTTTTACTGGCAGATCCCACTGTGTTTCTTCTTTTCCTTATGCTGTGGTTTTGTTAGCCATTATTTTTTTATTCCACTTTTATGTTCATCTCTTTCCCTTAAGAAAGAAAGGATGAAAGGGGGCAGCAGGAAAAATAATAAAATAACAACCGTAATAACTATAATAAATTTTAAGTATCAGTCAAGGTCATGAGGTTCATTATGAAGAATTCTAGATGAGCTGGTTGGTTCTCCACTGCCATGATTCGAACTCCTCCTGCAGTCCCACCCTACATCAACACTCAGAATAAAGCTTAAATGATCCATTTCTTGTTTTTAATAAAATTTTTATCAAGCTACGAATTTGACTTCCCTGAGAACTGGTTTGTTCAGGGAAGGGGTGGAAGAGCTCTTTGGTTTCTTAAAGAATCCAGAGCTGTTCAATAAGTAGCATACCACATCCAGTCTATTGGTAGCAATCTCTACCCAAGCCATTGTTCCAGACATCATCATTAATTGCACATGTATGCACTGTCTCTCTCTTTCTTGCTCACTTTCTGCCTGTAGGCCTGCATTTAATAGCCTTTTTTCTCCCCACTGTCCTACCTCATCTTATAGATAGGTGTTATGGAAAGTTTTTTTTTATTATTTCAGCTCATTATGGGAGTACAAAAGTTCAGGTTATGTATATTGCCCATGCTCCCCCCATCCCCCTGAGTCAGAGGTTCAAGCGTGTCCATTCCCCAGACAGTGCACATCGCCCTCATTATGTAGATGTACACCCATCCCCTCCCCCCACTCCCCACCTCTGTCTGATACCCAATTGGTATTATTCCCAAATGTGCACTTAGGTGATGATCAGGGAAACCAGTTTGCTGGTGAGTACATGTGGTGCTTATTTTTCCATTCTTGGGATACTTCACTTAATAGAATGGGTTCCAACTCTCTCCAGGAGAACAAAAGAGATTCTATATCACCATTATTTCTTATAGCTGAGTAATACTCCATGGTATACATATACCACATTTTACTAATCCACTCATGTATTGATGGGCATTTGGGTTGTTTCCACATCTTTGCAATTGTGAATTGTGCTGTCATAAACATTCGGGTGCA
>CM052440.1:85352000-85378728 GCA_028533085.1 Varecia variegata | reverse complement strand
TCTTATATCTTCTTTTGAAAAGTTTCTATTCATGTCCTTTGCCCACTTTTTGATAGGGTTGTTTGATTTTTTTCTTACTGATTTTCCTGAGTTCTAAATAGATTCTTGTTATCAGTCCTTTATCTGATGTGTAGCATGAGAAAATTTATGGAAAGTTTTTAATGTAATTATCCGATTTTATAATGTGGATTTTAAAGCAGTTAAGTGTAAGTCATTCAGAGAATGAAACCATCTAGTAGGAATTAAACAAACCAATGTATTAATTGGGAACTTAAAAAATAAATGGATAATTATGATTTAAAAAATAGTATCAACATACAAGTGAAGTCAACACACAGGTAAAAAATGGAAAACATTAGAATCTCCTGAGCTGACTAGACAGACCTGTTTAAAAAACTGGTCTTCTCTTGAGATTAGTAAAGCTGTCAGAGAAATCCAAACATCTGTGGGTTAAATTATATACTGATGAGATACTCTTTGGCTAAGGAAAGGTCTCCCACAAGTAGAAAATAAGTTTTCATATATACCTAAGAAGAATCCAGTACTGTAATCTGAATTCTGGCATTTAAAAAATCCTTGCCTTTTAGGAGAGAATAGTAGAACATGCTTGGGATTAAGTGTGGTATAGGAAGCTATTGGAAAATGTTCAGGCTTTTTGGGGATAGTATAGGTATAGTTAGGTGATGAAGCTGTTATGCCTTAAATAATTAAAATGAAACTGTATTTTAAATTATTTTATCTCCTATAGTATTTCATTTTAAAATTATTTGTAGAGTTGCTGACATTTAAAAAAAAATACCATTTGGAGATTTATGACAGTCTTCCACATTAAACACAAAATTGTAAATAGTTACCCAAATTATATCCCATTAACAATTTAGGGGAGGAATCAAAATTGAAATGCATTCTAAGTTACATAAGAACATGTGTACTTTTTGCAAAACCATATTTATTCATATTCCACCAAAAGCGTTTGTTTTTTTTGAGTCATTAGACATATGATGGAGGACTTTTAGTGGAGTTGGAAGCATTTTATGTAGTGGGCCAAAATACTAAGGCTTAAATATTCTGTAGGAAATCCACATAATATAAAATTTTTTTACACTTGAATTGAAAAAGAAAACAAAATTCCCTATACAGTATAGCTATAAACAAATAGTATTGGTGGGATTGGTAGTAGATAAAATTATAAAGCAAAGTTTATATCTACAATCAGCTATTCCCGGGACATCTCCCTAATTTTGGTTACTCTGTGATTCTGCCCCTCTTATTTCTACCCTGATATCCAGCACTTTTACACTACTCACCATGTAGAATCTATGATCTGGACTGTTCCTAACATTTTTATATCCTCAGAGCTAATAGTTTAATTGGGCTCTGAGTTGTTGGGGGGCAGTGTTGGAAATGGGTTTATTTAATATAGTAATTATTAGGGTTCTTTACTTCTTCCTGCCCCTAAACTTTGACCATGATGGTCAGCTTCCCACAAGATGAAACATGAATATTACAACTAAATGTTTTTCTCAAATCTTTTTACTTTTTTGTGACCTGAATTGGAGTCAGTTACAAGTAACCCTAAATGTTCCTTGCCTTTCTCCTCCCTTAAAGCCTAAACTGATTCCACATTTTAGCCATTTAGGGTCAGATATAACTTTCAAATAGAAGAAACCACATTCTTTTTTTTTTTTTTTTAAACTATGTCAAGTTATCTTGGTCAAAGAAAACACATTCTTAAAAACAAATAAAAAAAAAAAAAACCAAAACTTGCTTGCTAATCATCTTTTCATGTAAAAAGCCTCAAATGGCTGGAGTGATCTCTAAGTAGCAAGTAAAGAAGAATTGAACTCAAATAAAGGAGTCCCCCAAAGTCTCTTTCTTTTCCAGCTCTTCCAATTCTTTCTCTCCCTGTATTAGTGTACGGTCTGTATGTGAAAATGTCCTCACCTATGTAGGGATGAGAGTAAGAGTATTTGGCATCCTCTTTCTCCCAAGGACAAGGGAGTGGGATGATTGTCCTGCCTTTTCCTTATCTTTCTTTTTTTTTTTTTTCCTCTGCTGGAGGTGTAGGGCCAACCCTGGTCCTTTTTGTTAAATATAAGTGAACCAGTTAAAAGGTTAACTATTACAGGTAGGTAACCTAATGCCTTACCTTAATTGTACTATACTCATGTCAAGAAAATCTGTTATACAATATACCAGTATGGCAGTTCTTTGGTTTTGTTTGGATTTCAGGGTTTTTTTAAATCTTTTTTCTTTCAGGACCATCTTTTTCAGTGTGCCTCAGATCGTACCATATAGGTAGCTACTCACTCTGCAAATAGGTAAATCTTCCCTGAAGCTATGGATGTAAAAGATAAAAATCTACCCATTTAATCATAAGCTTTTCCTATTAGAAGATACTGAATGAAAGAGAATTAGAAGATGCTCTGTATAGCAGAGAATGTGCTTATTACATTTTGAGCCAGTTTCCTACCTTATGAGGTTGTTGTGAGGATTGAATGAGATAATATAAGAAACATTTTGAAACTGGTAAAGCTGACTGCTTGCAAAGCATGCTATTTATAACTGAAAATCCAATTTGTATTTTTGTATTTATACCTGGAGAAACCACTTAACTTTTCTGATTAGCAGTTTTCTCACTCAGATATGAAAGGTTTCTAAATCTCTAAGAACCCCATAGATTGTAAAATTATGTAATTCTTTGACTAGGTGGCCTTCTGAGGTCCCTTGATACTGCAGTTGTAAATGCCCTGAGTAAATCAGGAAAGTAATTCATATACAAATATTAGACTGAGGATAAGTTGGGGGTCAGATATCTGTGATTTTTGGCTGAGAACAAGGTTGCTCCTTCACTGCATGAGACTACTCAGAGCTTACTAGATGCGAGTGGAGTGGGAGTAGAAGTGCAATATTAGGATAGAGCAGTGCTGGCGAATTTGGAGTTCCAGCACAGCCGGAATGGAGAGATCCTTGGTAACACTCCAGTGATCTAGCTGAGGTAACAGAAAAGCTAGGTTTTGGAATAGGGAACAGGCTAAGTAAACTTTAAAACCCCAAGTAAAGTCTTCAAGGTAAACAATTTGGGGGATGAGTCCCACCAAGATAGAGAAGCCCAAAAAATACCCTGAGTTTTAAACACATCAGCCTAACAAAGGATAAATTTAAGCCTATACAAGTTCAAGGAGTCAACTATTAACTGAATTATGTACTAGAATAACAATCATTGCTCTTCAGAAGGAGGTAACAGAGCCAAAAGTCTTTATAGTGTATTGCTTGCAAAATCCTATATTGAACTTATAAAAATTTGCCAGACATTCAAAGAAACGGTAACATATGACCTATATTGAAGAAAAGAAGCATGCAGTAGAAATCACCTCAGAGAAGTTCTATTCAATTTAATAGAAAAAGACTTTAAATTCATTCTTATAAATATGTACCAGAGAAGTAAAGGAAAATGTCATGTTGATGGGGGAACAGATAGAAAATCTTGGCAGAGAAAGGAAAACTACTTAAAAATGGAAACTTGAGAGCTGAAACAGAAATGAAAAGTTCACTGGTCTTAAGGCAAATTAGAGCTGTCCAAAGAAAGAGTAGTGAACTTTAAAACAGATCAATAGAAATTAGTCTGTAGAATAGAGAGAGGAAAGGATTTTTACAAAATGGACAGATCCTCAGTGACATGTCAGACAATGTCAAATGGGCTAACATGTGTGTAACTGGAACACTAGAAGAATAAAAGAGTGAGAATGAGACAAAAAAATTTGCAGAAATAATAGCTGAAATACTTCTCTAATTTGATTTAAAAGCATAAATCTTTGATTTATAAATCCTAGAAATTCAATGAAACCAAGCAGGATAAATACAAAGAAAACCACAGCTAGAAACATCATAATCCAATTGCTGGAAACAAAATATACAGAGAAAAATAAAAGCAGCCAGAGAAAAAAGGCACAGTACATAAAAAGTAACTATCAGAGCTCGAGTTCTTATCAAAAACATTTAGAGTCTGAAGAAAATAGAACTGAAAAAGATGTTGTCAGCCTAAAATTCTGTGACCAAAGAAAAACATCCTTTAAAAACCAGGATTAAGTAAAGACATTTTCAGATAAATAAGTAAATATGGAAAGAATTCATCTCTAGAAAATACTCTGTAAGAATGCTAGTGTGTGTTCTTCAAGCTGAAGGGAAATAAAACCAGATTAGAGCAGGGATCTACAGGAAGGAAAGAACACCATCAGACATGGTAAGTAAGTTGATTATATAGAAAATTTATCATCTCATAATTTCCCTAAAAGACAACTGACCATTTAAAGCAAAAATAATAACATTGTAAGATGGAATTTATAATGTGTGTAAAAGTGAAAGATATGACAACAAAATCCCAAAAGATTAAGGGGTAGAATTATACTGTTGTGAGGTTGTTACATTTGTGGAGTAGAAAATACAAAGTGTCAGATGCAAAGTGGTGCAATTTCTAATCCAAATAGACTTTGATAAGTTAAGATTCACGTTGTTAGCTGCAGAGCAACTACTGAAATAACAACAACAAAAATAAAAAACAAAAATCCGAAGAACCAATAGAGGAAATAAAATGTAATGCTAAAAATTACTTCATTTACCTGGAAGAAAAGACAGAAAACAAACAACAGAGGAACAAAGAAGAGGAAGGACAAATGAATGAGAGACATGAATTTAACCATACCAATACTCACATCAAAATCAGATGGATTAAACATTCCAATTAAAGGACAGAGATTATTAGAATGAATTTTTTAAAAGAAGCAAGGCCCAACTATATACCATTTATAAGACCTACGCTGTAATAAACACAGATAGGTTGGAATTAAAGAATGGAAAAAGGTAGACCTTGGAAACGGTAATCATAAGAAACCTGGTGTGGCTGTATTAATATGAGACAAAGGAGACTTCCAGACAAAGTGTATTCCCAGAGATAAAGAAGGACACATCATACTGATAAAGGGGGCAATTTATCAGAAAGACATAATAATCCTTAATATGTATGCACCTAACAATAGAACTTCAAAATTCATGAAGGACAAACTGATAGAACTAAAGGCAGGCAAAAACAGACAAATCTGTAGTCATCAGTCATCACTGGAAATTTCAACCTCTATTTCTCAGAAATTGATAGAATTAGTAAACAACAACAAAAAAATCAGTAGAAATATAGAAGGTCTCTAAACATTACCAATGTGACCTATTTAACATTTATAGAATACTATATCTAACAAATGAAGAATATATATGTTTTTCAAATACATACGGAACGTTCACTAGTATAGACCATATACTGGGCCATAAAAGTAAGTCTCAGTAAATTTCAGAAAACTGAAATATGTCAGAGTTGTTTTCTAACCACATGGAATTAAGTTAGAAGTTGATAATAAATATTTAGAAAATCCCTCAAATGTTTGGAAATTAGACAACATAACTCTAAACACCATGGCTCAGAGAAGTAATAAGGAATATGAGGAATCATTTTGAACTGAACGAAAATGAAAATTCAAACATGAAATTTTGTGTCACACAACTCAAGTACTTAGAGTGAAATTTATACCTTTAATGTATATGTTAGAAAAGAAAAGTTTAAATTCAGTGGTCTGAGTTTCTACACTAAGTAGAAAAAGAAGCAAAGTAAACCACAGTTAATAGGAAGAAAGGAATAACAAAGGTGGCAGAAATCAAGGAAATAGAAATCAGACAAACAACACAGAAAATTCACAAAATCAACCATGGTTCTTCAAAAAGTTAATATAATTGATAGGTCCCTAGCAAGACTGATAAGGGAAGAAAGAAGAAAAATCAATTACCAATACCTGGAATAAAAGAAGGAGATATCACTGCAGATGCTAATGATATTAATAAAAAGAGAATTTGGGGGCAACTTTATGCCAATACATTTTATGAATTAAATGTAATAGATAAATTCTTCGAAAAATACAACTTACCAAAACTGGCTCAAGAAGGACTAGAAAACTGAGCAGCTCTCTATCCATTAAAGAAATTGCATTTGACCAGCCTGAGCAAGAGCGAGACCCCATCTCTACTAAAAATAGAAATTATCTGGCCAACTAAAATATATATATAGAAAAAATTAGCCGGGCATGGTGGCGCATGCCTATAGTCCCTGCTACTCAGGAGGCTGAGGCAGTAGGATCACTTGAGCCCAGGAGTTTGAGGTTGCTGTGAGCTAGGCTGACGCCACGGCACTCACTCTAGCGCCCGGGCAACAGAGCGAGACTCTGTCTCAAAAAAAAAAAAAAAAGAAAGAAATTGCATTTGTAAGTAAGAACATTCCTACAAAGAAAACTGCAGGCCCAAATGACTTTACTGTTGAATTCTATCGAACACGTATGCAAGAAATAATACCAATCTTAGAGAAACTCATTCAGAAAATAGAGAAGGTAGAAATACTTTCCAGTTCAGCTTGAGACCAGAGTTACCCTCATACCTAAACATGACAAAGACATTATAAAGAGAAAAAAATTACAGATCAGTCTCACTCATGAACATTGACATAAAAGTCTCCAACAAAGTCCTAGCAAATTGAATTCAAGATAAGTAGGAAAGCTAATATATCACAACCAAGTTGGGCTTATTTCCAGAATTCAAGATTTGTTCAGTATTCAAAAATGAGTTAATTAAATTCATTACATTAACAGAATAAAGAAAAAAAATCACATAATCATATTCAGAAAAAGCGATACCCATTCACGATAAAAATTCTTAGCCAACTAGAAATTGAAGGCAATGTCTTCAGCTCCATAAAGAGCATCTATGAAAATTTTACGACTAACACTATGCCTAACGTTGAAAGCTGAAGGCTGTTCCCCTGAGATTACAAAGATGTCCACTTCTTCTCCTCTTATTCAATATTATATTGGAGATCTTAATCATGCAAGGAGGGAAAGAGGATAAAATTCAAAAGGAAGTACTAAAACTATCATTAATCATGGGCAACATGATTGTCTAAGTAGGGCAATATCTTGGAGATATGGTGGGTTTGCTTCCAGACCACTGCAATAAAGTGAATATTGCAATAAAGTGAGTCACGTGAGTTTTGGGGTTTCCTAGTGCATATAAAAGTTTGTTTATACTAGTAAGAGTGCAACAGCATTGTGTCTAAAAATCAATGTGCACACTTTAATTTAAAAATACTTTATTGCTAAAACATGCTAACAATCACCTGTGCCTTCAGCAAATTGTAATCTTTTGACTGGCGAAGGGTCTTGCCTCAATGTTAATCGCTGCTGATTAATCAGGGTGATGGTTGCTGAAGTTTAGGGTGGCCGTGGCCATTTCTTAAAATAAGATAACAAAGTTTGCTGCATCAATTGACTCTTCCTTTCAAAAAATATTTCTCTGTAGCATGCGATGCCATTTGATAGCATTTTACCCACAGTAAGACTTCTTTCAGAATCGGAGTCAGTCCTCTCAGCCCCCGCTGCTGCTTTATCGACTAAGTTTGCTTGTTATCATTTCGACAGTGTTCACAGCATTTTCACCAGGAGTAGATTCTATCTCAAGAAACCACTTTCTTTGCTGATCCAGAAGCAGCAGCTCCTCATCCATTCAAGTTTCATCCTAAGATTGCGGCAGTTCAGTCCCATCTCCAGGCTCCATTTCTAATTCTACTTCTCTTGCAGTTTCCACCACATCTGCGGCTGCTTCCTCCACTGATGTCTTGAGCCCCTCAAAGTCGTCCATGAGGGCTGGAGTTAACTTCTTCCAAACTTCCATTAATGCTGATATTAATATTTTGACCTCCTCCCATGAATCATGAATATTCTCAATGGCATCTAGAATAGTGAATCCTTTCCAGAAGGTTTTCAATTTATTTTGCCAAGATCCATCAGAGGACTCACCATCTATGGATATTAATAGCCTTACAAAATGTATTTCATAAATAATAGGACTTGAGAGTTGAAAGGACTCCTTGATCCATGGGCTGCAGAATGGATAATGTTATAGCAGGCATGAAAACAACATTCATCTCTTTATACATCTCCATCGGAGCTCTTGTATGACCAGGTGCATTATCAATGAGCAGTAATATTTTGAAAGGAATCTTGTTTTCTTGAAAATCAGGTCTCCACAGTGGGCTTACAATACTCCGTAATCCATGCTGTAAACTGATGTGCTGTCGTCTAGGCTTTGCTGTTCCACTTACAGAGCACGAGCAGAGTAGATTTAGCATAATTCTTAAGGACCTTTAGAATTTCAGAGTGATAGATGAGCATTCACTTCAGCATAAAGTCACCAACTGCACTAGCCCCTAACGAGAGAGTCAGCCTGTCCTGTGAATCACTGAAGCCAGGCAGTGACTTCTCTCTAGCTGTGAAAGTCCTACATGGCATCTTCTTCTAATGAAAGACTGTTTCTGTTGAAAATCTGTTGTTTAGTGTAGCCACCTTTATCAAGGATCTTAGCTAGATCTTCTGGATCTTTGCTGCTTCACCTTGCACTTTCGAGTTATGGAGACAGCTTCTTTCCTTAAACTTCATGAACCAAACTCTTCTAGCTTCCAACATTTCTTCTGCAGCTTCCTCACCTTTTTTCAGCCTTCATAGAATTGAACATATTTAGGGCCTTGCCCTGGATTAGGCTTTGGCTCAAGGAAGTCCCATGCCTGGTTTGATCTCTCCAGACCACTAAAACTTTCTCCATATCAGCAGTAAGGCTGTTTTGTTTTCTTATCATTCATGCATTCACTGGAGTAGCACTTTTAATTTCCTTCAAGAACTTTTCCTTTGTATTTACCACTTGGCTAACAGTTTGACACAAGAGACCTAGTAGCTTTCAGCCTATCTTGGCTTTCGACATGCCTTCCTCAGTAAACTTAATCATTTCTAGCTTTAGATGTAAAGTAAGAGATGTGTGACTCTTCCTTTCACTTGAACATTTAGAGGCCACTAGAGGGTTATTAATTGGCCTAACTTCAATATTATTGTGTCTCAGGGAGGCCTGAGGAGAGGGAGAGGGACAGAGTAGCCAGAACACATACGTTCACTGATTAAGTTTGCCATCTTATACGGGTGTAATTTGTGGTGATGTAAAAGCTTGAAATATTGTCAGAATTACCACAATGTGACACAGAGACACCAAGTGAGCACATGCTGTTGGAAAATTAATGCCAATAGACATGCTCACACAAGGTTGCCGCAACCTTCAATTTGTAAAAAATGCAATATCTGTGAAGCACAATAAAGCGAAGCACAATAAAATGAGGTCTGCCTGGATGTAAAACCTCCATGTATTTCCATATACTAGCAACAAACAGAGACCGAAACTTTAGAAAATATTATTTTCAATAATATCAGAATGCATGAACTACTTCAGAATAAACAAAATTTTATAAGATCTCTACACTGAAAACTACAAAACATTACTGAGAAATTAAAGAACACCTAAATAAACTACAGATGGCGTATGCCTGTAGTCCCAGTTGCTAGGGAGGCTGAGGCAGGAGGATCACTTTAGCCCAGGAGTTTGAGGCTGCAGTGAGCCATGATTGCATCTTTGAATAGCCACTGCACTCTAGCCTGGACAACATGGCAAGACCCTATCTCTTAAAAAGAAAAACAAAACAAAACAAAAAAAAAAAAATAACACCACACTAAATGGAGATCTATCTAGTCAATGATTTGAATCAGTTAATCTTAAGATACCCGTTTTCCCCAAAGTGATTTATATTTGTAACATAGTTCCAGCAAAAATCACAGGGGGCTTTTTTGTAGAACTGACAATTGGAATCTAAAGTTTATTTTAAATTTTACCATGAATCTAGCAGAGCTAAACTAATTTTGAAAGAGAACAGAGTTGAATCACTTATGCTACATTATTTAAAGTCTTGCTAAAACTACAGTAATCAAAACACAGTGGTATTGGTGCAAAGGTAGATATATAGAATAATGGAACAGAATGAAGAGTACAGTAATAAACCCACTTACATATGGTAAAAGGCACCAGTGTAATTTAATAGGGAAACAATTGTCTTTTCAACAAATGATGCATTTATAATTAGATGCTTTTAGGGTAAAAATGAGGTAACGACCTAATACCACATACAAAAACTAATTCAAAATGAATCACAAACCTAATCATAATAGGTAAAACTATAATCTTCTGTAAGATAACAGGAAACTTTGGGATATGCAAAAATCTCTTAGTATACAGTAAGTACCAACGTAAAAGGAGAAAACTCAGATCAGAATTTAAAACTGTTCTTCAAAAGATACCATTAAAAAATGAAAATAGGCCAGGAGCAGTGGCTCACGCCTGAAATTCTAGCACTTTGGGAAGCCAAGGCAGGAGGATTGCTTGAGCTCAGGAGTTCGAGACCAGCCTGAGCAAGAGAGAGATCTTGTTTCTACCAAAAATAGAAAAAATTAGCCAAGCACGGTGGTGTGTGCCTGTAGTCTCAGCTACTCAGGAGGCTGAGGCAGGAGGATTGCTTGAGCCCAGGAGTTTGAGGTTGCTGTGAGCTAGGCTGACACCATGGCACTCTACCCAGGGTGATAGAGCAAGACTCTGTCTCAAAAAATAGAAAAGAAAATAATTAAATGACAAAAGCAAAAAGTATTTATGTGCAAAGTTTTTTGTGTAGGACTTTATAGTGATTGTTAAATTTCTATTTTATCTGTGTTTCTATAAGATTTAACACATTGTATTATAGTCATTTATTTACAAGCTTTTATTATCTTCCCCCAAATGCTTCATACTCACAATTGTTGCTTATCTTGAATCCCCAGAAACAAGTATAATGCCTAACACATAATTGGCACTCAGTAAATATTTTGCATTATATTGAATTATTTTATTCTCAAAGTAAGTATTCTATTAATAAGAGCATATATAGTCAAATAACTGACTGTTTTTAAAAAACCATTTTACTGTTTGTCTTGTCTACAAGTTAGACCTTCAAGATTGAACATTGTTTAGACCCAGAGTTCATCTTTTCTCTGTGGTTTAAGGTTCTAGGAAATTAAGTAAAAGATGCCTGTTTGGTTAGGAACAGTTGCTATGGAAAATATTTAGGATATACATATCAATTTTACACATAAGCCATTCTCAGAGGGAAAACAGATGAAGCTGTCACTTCAGCAGAGGCTGACATTGCCATGCATGTGCACAGTTGTGGCTGGGTTCAGTCTTTCTCCTCTTCGTTCACAGGGTGACATTCTCATAACACCCCATCGACACTGGTGTAGTTTTTAATGCAGAGTGAAGTTATTTCTTCTCAGTGTGTTCATGACCATGCATTGTCCTGGTTATGCATACTGTTACTTTTTAGACTAAGCTGATTACTAATTAGCAGGGATAGCAAATACTCTTGATCTTGAAATTAAGCTTGAGTTTCCCAGGTGGCTGTGTGCACATTTGGAGAGTACCTACAAGAGTGCATCTGCCTGTTTGGGGCTCTGGCATTGTGTTTGGTGTTCTCTTTCTAGCTCAGAGTATCCACAGTGTATTATAGCCCCCTTGGTCTTGCTTTGTCTTTGGCTGTATCTACATTGTATACCTTCCTTTTCTTTCATTATTCCTTGTTTTTACCTTACTGTCTTTCTTATTTATATTTTCTTTATGTTTGTGTTTTCTTAGCTCATTTATAAAATGTTTGTAATCCTCAAGATTGCCAAATTGCTTTTATCAAATGGTCAAAACCTGGAGTTGGGAGTTAAAATTGTAAAAAAAAAATGAGAAACAGCAAAAATAGGATAGTTATCTTTTCTCACTAAAAGTGTTTGTATATGTATATTTTATGTATATATATATATTATTTATTTATTGAGACAGGGTCTCGCTCTTTTGCCTGGGCTAGAGTGCAATCATCATAGCTCTCACAGCAACCTCAAACTCCTGCGCTCAAGTGATCCTCCTGCCTCAGCCTCCCGAGTAGCTGGGACTACAGGCGTGTGCCACCATGCCCAGCTAATTTTTCTATTTTTTGTAGAGACCAGGCCTTACTATGTTGCCCAGGCTGGTCTCAAACTACTGTCCTCAGATCTTCCCACCTCGGCCTCCCAAAGTGCTAGGATAACAGGCGTGAGCCACCGCGCCTGGCTCAGAAAAGTATAATTGTTCAGATATGTGTATGAATACTATTTATTAACTTTTTTAAAAAAAGAACAAAGAGCTCTATTTTTCTTTTGGTAAAAGGCAGATATTAGATATATTCATTTCATACTATGGTTTCCTCTCCTATAACATGAAATATAATAAAGTCTTATGTTACTGTTTTCATTATTTTTATTCTCTTTTCTCATTTGGGGAGAGCAGTGGAATCCCCATCACTAAATTGAATGTGAACTGGAATGTGGACAGCGATGACCTTTCTAACACGTAGGTGTGTATTCAGGACGTTTTGTTCCCTAACAAGTTGCTCAGTGGAAATGTTTCCTACTTTCATTAGGAACATAAATCTAAGTATGTTACTCTTACATTTAGAAACCTTCAGATGCTTCATGTTTCATTCCGCCCTCCATAATTTTGTTCCTGTTGCTAGTTGCATTTCTGACTTTATCTCCCTGTATACTTACTGCCTCCATTCTCCAGAAACATCTAACTATTCATACTTACCTTATATCTTCCCTCCTTCATGCTTTTGCTAAAACTGTTCTGTCTTAAATACTTTTTTCATAACTTTGCCTTTTACAGTTCCACACTTTTGTCACGGCCTCCACCAAATGACACTGCCTGTGATGGAATCTGCCCAGACCTTTCAGTCAACACTAGTCCCTTGTCACTCAGCTCTGTGTTTTGTTTTGTTTCATTTTAGTTTTTAGAGTATTTTAAACTATTGATGCCTTGTTTCTTGGACTTGCTACATGCAAGTAATGAACTAGCACAGCAATAAGAATACACCTTTTTCTTATTGCTGTGCTAGTTCATTACTGTTTTATTTACTGTTCTTTTTATAATTCTGGTATGTAGTAGAACAAATCTCTCCTCAGTGTTCTTTCTCAGCAACATCTGGAACCTTTACTCTTTTATATGAAATTTTATAAGGACATTGACTAGTTCTTTTAAATCCTTTTGGGACTTTGATAGGAATTTGCATTGATTTTATACTCTAGTTCAGGCAAAATTTGTTATTTTTATAACATTTTTTCTATCCATTAATGTGACCTATTTCTCTATTCACTTAAGTTCTCCTTTATGACTTCCACTAATGTCTTGTGCATTTTGTCAATAAAGTTCTTACATATCTATGTTAAATTGATTCCTAGATACCTCATTTGCTGCTATTACGAATGATATTTTTTCTGTTAAATTTTCTAATTTTTTGTTGCTGGCATTTAAAAAGGCTATTTTTAAAAATTTGCTATTGTATACTCTATTACACCTTTATTAGAGTAGCACAAGCTGCTATAAAAAACCCATCCCAAATTTTCAATGGCTTATTATAGTAGAATTTTATTTCCCACTAACATAACAGTCCAATGCTATTATTTCTAATTGGTGAGTGCTTTTTAAAATCTGTACTATATTTATGCCATTTTTTTCATTCCTATACTTTGTGGTTTTTATCTTATTTTCTTGTTCAGTGTTGCTGGAGGTTTGTCTACTTTATATATTTTTTTAAGGAGCTAGATTTGTTGATTCTCTGTTTTGTATTTATTTTTAACTCCTTTGGATTCTGTTTTATTATTATTTTCTTATTTTCTTTACATTTACTGTGCTTTTGTTTTCAAGTTACTTGAGTTGAATGTTTTCAGTTATAATAGCTAAAAATTTTTCTAAGAATTACATTAGCTATGTCCAAGTTTGATATATATATATATAGATTTTTTTCTTATGTATTATGAAAGTGTTTTGGTTTCTGGGCTTTTCTTTTTAACTTATGTGTTATCTGGGGTGTGGTGGTTTCATTTCATAAAATTGGGGGGCAGTAGAGAGGTGCTCATTGTTGATTTCACAGTATTATTGCCTTGTGGTGAGGAAACATAATGTATAAAAGGAAAGCACAGAAGGCATGAATACAACTACAGTGAAGATTTTTTAAATCATCCACTGACCAGGTGTTCTGGCGTTAATCTGTGTTGATTTTATCCTCAGGCTGTTACCGGGATCATGCCGTAATTTCCAGGTGCTCCTAGGTCTCTTTCTCAAGCAGAAGAAAATCTTTCCTAGAGTGCTTGTCTCCACCTTCCTTCGTCAGTGGCTTCTACCCAACATGTGTTTGGCCAGACTGAGTCACATGCCACATCACTGGGAAGGAAAAGTGGGATTACCTTTTTTGACTTAGACTAATCAGTATCTACCTCTGAGGTCTAGAGATAGAGTCTTTATCTTTGTGTCACACTGTGGAAAGGTGGATACATGAAAAAAAGCTAGAAGGAAAAAGATAGGAAGTGGGAGTATGGATATTGGTTGAGCAGCCAATGGAGTCTTCTTCAGTTGCCTCCTAGCTGCGATCTTTCAGTATGCTTTGGGCACCAGCAAATTTATCGGAAGAGAGAAAAGATACTGGTTAATCTGGAGAATTTGATACTTGGCCTTCTGTTAGGAGAACTTCTGTTATACTTATTTAAAGGCCTTTTCACACAGTTCTATTATTTCTAGTTTTTACAACGTGAAATCTCCTGTTTGTTGTAACCCTTAACTTTCCTTCATGGATTTGTTTTTTCATATGGTTAGTGATCTCTGATTGTGAACTCTTCTTCTGTGGAGCTACTTTCCTTAGGAGTCCTATTTCTTTAGATCAGCTTTGAGTTTGTCTCTGTGGGGACCCTATACATTCACTGTTTCTGGACCAGTTTTTATATTAATTTCTGTGCTTGGGGTTCTGTGTGTCTCTCATGTAGCAATGATTTCTCACGAGTGATTCTTTTCCCACCCATAACCCTCCACTGCTTCACTGGGCTGGTAGGCAGAGTTTTTCTAAAGGTCTTCATTTTTACAGATGGAGCCAACTTTTGTGACTTTCTTTATATAGAGAGGTTAGTTTCATCTCCCCCTGAGCCTGAATCCTGGAATCTCCTCCCTAGTCCTTACCTATCAAGGCTTATAACGTAGTTTTTTTATCACTACGACCCGCCTGCCCCAAGCCTTTTCCACTTAAAGTCAGTGCTCTGAGTTCTTTCTTCAATGTTGGCACTTCTCCTGGTTTAGCTAATGCTTGAGACCTAATTGTTATTTTCTTTTTGTGTACTGTTTTTATGAGTTTGGAGCAAGGGGGAAGGGTCCTTTTATGTTAGGTCAGTTCAATATTTATCAGAAGTATAAATTACAATTTAAACTAAATTTATTTTCAGTCTGTTAGTCTTTTTTCTCCTTCTCTCTTCTCTTAATTTTTGTCCACTGTTACTTTTATATACATACTTTTCCTCCCTGAAGTCTTCAGAATCCATCACATGGATTTTAATTGCTGCTTTTTAGACGAGTTTCTGTTGCAAAATTTTTGCCACTGCTTATGGGATGGGGTAAATTACAACTCTCTTAAACCACAATTTTACATGGAAAGGAGGCAGCAAAAGGCAATGATGAAAGATATACTTCCCACTCCTCATCTCTGTTTCTGAAATCTTGTTTTGTTCTCTTAAGTTTCCATAAGAGTTACTTCTGCTTAAAACTTTTGCCTTTACCCAGACTTTACGTATCGTTTATGGTATCTTTTATTATGGTATCATTTTACAATATCATTTATTTTTCCAGTATACTTTAAAGAAACAAAACCTTTCTGTTTCCAGCCTGTCATGATATCCAGCTCCTGTAGTTTTGGCTCAGAGTTCCCTCCTGCCTTATGATAAACACCTTCGTATCTCATTATGTCTTAACTCTCTGAGCCCTAGGAGCACTCGGCTTACAGAGGGAGCTCACTGTACTATTTAAATGGGCCGTGACAGGCCTCGGAGTGGAACTCACTGCTGGGAAGTAGACCAGGTGGCATTAAAAGGGCTTGTTCCATGTGGTAATTGCTCAACCCACTGATATTGAAGTAGAAACTGGAGGGTTAACCTTGTTCGGCTGCTAATTTCCTGGAGTGATTAAAACAGCCACACAAAGCTTGTATATTTCCTTCTGTCCATGTAAAATTGTACCAGAATTGTACAAAATTGTTTCTTTTTACTTCTAGGTCTGATTTTTTGTTTGTTTTATTTTTATTTTATTGGCAGGCTTTAAATGTAGCTAACCCCCTCGGTGCTTCAATTCTAAGACACCAGGAGATGGATTAAATTGATATATTATTAAGTAGATCCTACAGCTCTTCTTGCTAGGGATGAAGCTCTGTTGTGATGAAATAATGTGGCATAAAGCTGTCAGTAATTTGTAGATGTGGAAGAGGAAAATCAGAAAGTTTCTTGACCAGAAACTTTCTTGTTCCAATGGGTCTCTGAGAATTAAGAGTATGTTAGTTACTCCTTTTATTGTTAATTCTGTTAGGAAGTACCCAAATAATTGCAAAACATACATAAACTTTTATGTATATATCACAATAGAAATATTTTGGTGTGGTTGTAGTTGGGAGGTTTCACATGGGGACATCGTGAGCAAGCACCATTCTGGGCAGTGCCGATGGTCTGCAGAGGAAGAGCGGCCCTAGAGACCACCTGTGACATCCAGTGCTCCTCAGTGTCCCGTCTCTTTGATCACTAAGAAGATAGCTATTTTAGCAAATCTCAGCTGTTGTCAGGTTCTGTGGATGGATTGTCTCAAAGAGAAACATAAATCAATTGTGTTTTTTTCTGTAGATAACTAATCAGGTCACTTAATTTTGGAACAATAAATAAAAGAACAGTTGAGTTTGATAAGAGCTGCATAAAATAAGTGCTTTGCAATTTGACCCTGGGTTGAGTCAGCATGTATCTTCTTCTTTTGAATTCTCTGCTCCCTGCTTTGTGGTGTTGTATAGAATACTTTAATGGGTCCACAGGCCCTGTAATTATGTTAGATAAGGTGTTTGTTGTTTTTTAGTAATTGGGATTGAGTAGAAGTTGCGCATTGAATTTTGAATGAGTGACTTCTTGGTACAGTTAACTCTGGTGTGTCATTAGTTTCAAAGAGTTCCTTTGCTGTAGCTGCTTCTTCCCCTCCTAATACTCTTTAGCTTTGGTTGCATTCCTGTGGCATACTGCTCATAATTATATCTCCGTTTTCACTTTTAAAGCATAAGGAAGTTCCAGAGCTGTTTGGTTTTTATTTTAAATTAATATCAGAGCTTCCCTTTAGTTAGTCACCAGTCACTAGTTAGGTAAGTTGATGATTCCTTTATGCTGCCCAAGATTTCTTATTTAAAATTCAGCATTTTTAACTTGATTTTTAGGTCAGAGGACCCATGTCCTCTGTGGTATTCCTCCTCCATCTCAGCCTTTTAAAGCATAAAATAGAGGCTTTCAACTTAGAAAGTACTGTGTGTTTCATTGACTAGAACTGAACTGAACTGTAGGCTAATAAAAAGTACCAAATGAAAATATTATGGTATCTCATTGCGCTCCATTGTAGAGGTAATGTAGTGTGAACAGTGGTAGCTTTGATTCATTGTAAATCCCATCTGAACACTGACAACATGGTTCAAAATATCAGGAGATAAATCCCAGAGGTCACATTTGTGTCAGTGATCATTGTGCATATATAAGACATTATTTCATTATTTTAAAAAATAGCAATATTGCTCATAAGGTAGGACAGTGTCCTAGCCTCTGACAGGGATAGAGGTAAGATGAGAGTCGGTGGCTGTTGAATTGTAATATTTTTGTAGTTGAGGTTCTGTTTCTTCTTAAAGTTTTTTTGCATGAATAGTAACAATTACTCCATAGGCAAATTTCCCTTGAGTCCCAGAGTATTGCAGCTGATTAGCATTAAATAAAGACCTGAGATAATGAAAAAAAGAACTATATTCAACTATATTAAAAAAAGGAAATTTTGGCCAGGTGCAGTGGCTCGTGCCTGTAATCCCAGCACTTTAGGGGCTGAAGCAAGAGGATTCATTTGTCTCTACAAAAGAGGAAGGACTTTGTCTCTACAAAAAATTTAAAAAAACAAGTAGCCAGGTATGGTGGCACGTGCCTGTGGTCCCAGCTACTCGGGAGGCTGAGGCAGGAGGATCACTGGAGACCAGGAGTTTGAGGCAGCAGTGAACTGTGGTTGTGCCATCGCACTCCAGCCTGGGTGACAGAATGAGTCCCTGTCTTTAAAAAAAAAAAAAATTAATAAAAAACAAAAGCAATTTATGTTTTTCCACATACACAAAATGAAAGAGTACTTGAAATTTCTTCAAACTTAAATGGTAGACTTCATGTTCTAACTTTCTTAGAGGAAATCTATTTCTTTATAGTAGGGTGGAGGTTCCCAACCTTTCTTGGTTCCAGCACAGTCAGTAAATTTTTCATGACCCTTACGCCAAAATAAATACCTAACAGTTCTTAACAGTACTTAGATCTGTACAGTTTAAATATTAATGGCCTAACAATTTGGTACTCACTTGAAAACTATACACCTTTTTCCCCCAACAACATCATTTTGTCTTTTGGTGGGGAACCTGAGGCCTCAAGGCCACATGTGTCCCTCCGGATCCCCAAGTGTAGCCCCTTGACCAAATCCAAACTTCACAGAACAAATCCCTTTATTAAAAGGATTTGTCCTGGATTCAGTCAAAAGGCAGCACTCAAGGATCCAGAAGACCACCTGTGGCCCCAAGGCGCAGGTCCCCACCCCGGCATGCTAAAGAGAAAGTTGCCAGAGGCAAAAGAAGGTGTTATGTTTGCTTATATCCTCCTCACCCACTGATGGTGACAATGTATTTGTTTCTCAGAGAAGTAGAGCAGTTATTTGATTTATAAATATTTATAATAATATATTGACTTAGGTTGATTCTTTCCTCACTTCTAAAATAATTCTGTCTGTTAAATTACATTTATTTTTAGGCTTCATTATCCACCACATTTATGAGTTGGTTGATTCTTTCACAAGTTGAGTTTGTTTTTAAACATCTTACTTTCAAAGTCCCTATCTGCTTCTACTACAGCCACTTTTATTTTAACGCTTATCATGTTATCCCTGGATAACTGCAACCAGTCTTTCTAACTCTTCTCTCAACTCTGAGCTGTCGACATATACATGCTAGAATGACTTTTCTCAATCATAACTTTTGATAGGTTACCTCAGTATTTGCTTGCTTTTAATGAAATTCAGAAGATGCTTCTATTGCAATAACAGCAAAGAAAATATTAATAGAATAAGGGTTTATTTTTCTCCCCTAACAGGAAGCATAGATTTAGGCAATCTGGGGCTGCTACAGTGGTCCCAAGATCCCTAAGGGATCTGGGCTCTTTCTTTTCCACTGTCCTTGGTATATGGCTTTCCTCCTCCTACTTGTAATATGCCTGTGCATGTAGGTTCAGACTATGAAGAGAGAAGGGGAAAAATGTATGTGCCAACTGAGTCTAACTCTTTTATCAAAACAACAGTAGTCATATCAAAGACTCACCCTCTAGATTTCCTCTTCTTATTGGCCAGAACTGTGCAGCATTCCCCCGACCCCAACACACACACCAGCTACAAGGGAGCCTGGAAAATCACATTTTAGTTGGGCAGTGACTATGCAATGCAAAATCAAGATTCCACTAGTAAAGGATGGTGGGATGGCTATTGAATAGGCAACTAGCAGTGTCTGCTGCAACTTTCCTGTTTGGAAACATGTTATAACTTCATACTGCCTAGCATGTTAGGCTCTCCAGCCTATATAGAATTGCAAGACCAGAATCAGACCTCTGGAGGCACTAACCACTGAAAAGAGGCTAATCACCTCTCATGTGTAAGTCGAACTTTGTAAAAAATTGAACAAAGTATAGGTAAAGACCAAAAACATTCTGATTTTTTCCCATGAGTGTTTCAGTATCTTTCCAAAAATATCAAATATGCCTCCTAAAATCTTTTCTTCCTCATTTTTTGTGGTGGTGGTGGTGAGCTGCGGGGTTTAGTGAGTTTGCCTCGCTGACATGCTAGCTACCCCACTCCCTCTCTCCTTCAGCAGTGCTTCCTACACAACCTATTAGAAAGATGAGAAGGATGCCTAAACTTGAACTCCATGAAGAAGGCTGTTCATTCACTGCAGAGCCAGAAGGAAGTTATTTAACCACTCTAGCCCTATGTTTCATCATCTATAAAATGAGAACATTGACCCTAATAGAAAAGTGGGCAAACAACCTAAATAAGCAATTCATAAAAATGTACGTGCAGATAACCATTAAAACTATAAGAAAATATTAAGCCTCACTATGACAAAAGAAAATTAAATTTAAGTAAAACATACTTTTCTAAAATCTAGCATAGTAGCAGAGATGTAATACCCAGTGCCAGTAAGAATATAAGGAAACAAGTACTCTCATTCACAAATACCAGGGCAATTGGATGTATTTATCAAAAGCTTTAAATATGAACAGATTTTTGACCCTGCAATCCTACTTCAAGGAACTTTTCCTACTGAAATTTTAGATAAGTGCATAATGATTGACCTGGTAAATGGGTGTAAGGTATTTTAAATTCCAGTTTTTTTATTTCCTATAATAATTAAATGGCATGGTGCTTTTTAAGAAATAAATTTATAATTTACTGTCAAACCTTTTTCATTTAAAGAAAATCTAAGCCATGAGCGTTTAGTATATTTTTTTCACATTGTATTAGATACAATACAGTATTTTTTAAATAGATACAAATATGTAACTTTTTAAAGTAAAAATTGTGAGTTTCTTTGTTCATATCTTTATTTTGCTTTAAACTGTCCATTTTGGTCTTGTCTATTTTACCTACAGTGAAACTTCAGCACAATATTTCCAAATGAAACTTGCCTAATGGTCTAGGGCCATGAGGACTTTTGCTTTTATCTTCTATCTTGTCATTGGATTTTAGTCAGTAAACACCATACTCAGAAGTTTTCTGCAATATTTTAAAACATTGAAGCTGGCTCCTTCCCCAGTTTATCCTCGGACTTATTTCTTTCCTAGTGCTGTTCTACCTATAAAATATTCTATTCATTTACATTCTAGACTCAGATTTGGTACCTTGTGGGGAGGGGAAGATGAGGGGGAGAAGAGAGAAGAGATGAGACAGATGGTGTAATTGAATTTACAGAAAGATGGTAAAGTGAATCATGAGTCCCAACTCTCATCACTTTTTAAAACTGACGACAATCATATCATCTCTAGAAGCATGAAACCACATTTTGAAATGACAAATATCTTTTTAAAGCTAATGGGGAACATTTGGGCTAACTGAGCACTGGCCACTATTAAATATATAAGAAGGTTTTTTGACAAACCTCCCCATAACCTTTTTGCCAGATAAATTGAGACTTTCTTTTCTCTCTGTTAACCACGCCAATTGATGCCCAGAGCCTGCTGGAACAGCTCTTGCATTACTCTCCAATATGCCACGCATGGCTTAGATAACCTGTTGAGTTGTATTATTGTTAAAAGCTAGTTATGTTTGTTCTTAAACTTGTTTATTCCAGTTATTCTTGATATTTTAATTATGTATTTTTACTGTTATATGACACCAATGACATATGAAAAAAATATTTCTATGAAACTATAATAAAGCTGAATGTCTTGGGAAAAGGACACAGGTAAGTCATTAAAAAATGCTGTTGTTGAATTAGGTAAAAGTAAGATAGTTATTGAATATTGAGGGAATTTTTTAAATCTAAAAGCGTTTTAAACTGGAATTGCTTATATATATCTTTAAGTACTAGCTGGCGCCACTTTCACAAAACCAGAACTGGAAAGGATATGAAAGATACAATGCAGAACACAAGTTATCGGGTCATACAGTGAGCTTTGGACCTTGCCTAGTTAAAAATATCAGCAAAGCAATATACATTTATACGTATAAATTTTTGATTCTTTAAGGGACTTTGTAGTTAATCGGCTAGCAAACTTGAGTGTCACATAACAGGGCTTCTTCTATAGTGTCTCGTAAATAATTTGTTGATTCCAAGAACTCTAAAAGATAAAGCTTTTTATAGCATGCATGTATTGTAAATTATAAAAATGTTGTAAAGACCTAATTCTCAAGCAGTAAGTAACTAAAAATTAACGCACCTTTTCCATGTTGTGGTATCTTTAAGATTTGACACAAACTAAATTAAAGGTACTGGTATGGATTTGGTTTTGATTCCAAAGAAAAATTTACCAAAGGATTTTGTAATTTGGGGGGACTTTTAAAACTGAATTTTTTTTTTTACCTGTCACAAAAACTAATTCTGAACCCAGGGAAATCAGGGCAGCTGCACTGTGATATGACTTGCCTGGGTTTGGTATTTTACTGAGATACCTGCCAACTGGGATTAGAACCTGATGGGCATAACCAGGATAGACTTAATTATTGGCTTACTATATTTAAATCAAAATGAAAACCTCATGCAAAATTTTGTACCCATACCCTGAAAAAATGTGAAGCTGTTTTTGGACTAAAATTTTATAGCTTTTGTGGCTAATGAGGCATGAAATAAATTGGCAAGCGCAAACTGCTCAGAGTACAGTGGTATAGTGTGCATTTTCTAATTCCCAGCCCTTGGGATTCCAGCAAAGGTCACAAATTAAACAAAGTCAGGATTAATCAAAACTACAATCAAATAAAACCCAATCGTTAATCCTCTTCTGAGTTACAATAGAGCGATTGTGTAATTGTATGAGAAGCACTGGAGAGGGCTCTTTTGTGGTATATAGGAAAATCAACAGTAAGGTGTCAAACAGAAAAATGAAACCCTGCAGGTGAAGCTGTCTCTGGAGCCAAGAGAAACTAGCAATTTATGCAGAGTTGCAAGTGAACCTTTGGAGTATTGAAAGGGGTATTGGCACTGAGCTAGAGAACATGTGGGGCTCTCAGTGGGGCCCTCCCCAGAGATTACTTTATGGGCTGCAGCAGGCCCTGTTTGCTAAGAAGCTCAGTGTTTGGGTGTAGTAGCTCCAAGCAACAGTCTTTGCAAGTTAACTGCCAAAAATTTACTGTGTAATTCTCAGCTCTGTGATTCTGAAGTTGTTATAGGAAAGCATTTCCTCTGTGGGAATAATTGAGCATTGGAAAATGTCATCCCCAACAAGGGCAGGGGGAGGTTCGCAAAGAACAAAAATTTCATTCCATATTTCTTTCATGTTCCTCCTGACTTCTGAACTTACTGATGCTTGCTTTATGATAGCTGTCTTATAATTTCTGTGATTTTATATTCCACAGTGATCATTTACTTTATTTTGCATCCATTAGTCTCGAGTCAATGTCAGTTTTATTGCCTATTTTTAAAAGTTGACGGTGATACTATCCAGTTATGCTAAGATTATTACTTTAAGAATCAATTTTGATGTTTAATTCATCCCCCACGGTTTATGTTACATGTATGTTTTTTATGTGTACTTTAAGGGTAGTATTTGCCTCTATTTGTTAGCATTCTGCTTTGCTTCATATACTAGAAATTCTCACTCATCCCATCTCTAACTTAGTAACTGATTTGAAAGCTTCAAAGCAGGTGATTGCCTGTCATCACATGATTCATTTCAAGTTTCTATATTACAGAATTTCTGTTTCTTACATTGCTTTTTACTGTTTATGTACTAAGCCCTCTGTGTATGCAGAACACCATTAGGTCCTATGTGGGATATATGTTCCTTTCTTTCCAGTAACTTAGTAACTAAGGTCTAGGCATAGCTGTTCAGTCCCATAAACTTACATTACTAAAAATATCACATGGGTCTTTCTATAAGCACGATTTCATGGTAATGATGTATTATTTCAGATTTTGTCTTTCCGTTTAAGTTCTTATATATTACATTTGGTATTGTTACTGAGACAAATTTATGAGTTGAGTTCATCATTAGAAAATAAAGGCCTCAGAATTTTGATAATTGTTTTCATACTTTAAGCCATCAGAGAACTGTACTTGGCATACTTAAATCCCGTATTTTTGTACTTACCTTTAATAAGTTTTAATTTTCAAAGTAGCTAAAGCTACAGCAGAAATGAGAAAGCATATAGAATACTTTTGTGTGTGTTTATGTGTGAGGGGGTTCTTATTTAACTTTATTTTATGTTTTTCTTGTTTCTCTGATTTTATATAAATGAAATGTTAGATACATTGTTCTGCGATTTATATTTTAACAGAAGAATATTTATGCTTATATTTTAATGTCAACATAAAGATCTGTTCTATTTAATTTTTCTTCCATTAACACACATTTAAGTTACTTCTAACACTTTGCTATAACATATAATGCTACAAAAGAATAACAAATTTGTAGTAATATAAAATTTTCATAAATATAAGAATAACCTTATACAAAAGTCATTTCATATATATGCAAGCATGTCTATAGGACAAAGTCCAAGAAGTAGAATTGCAGGGTCAGAGGGCATATGCTTTTGTAATTCTAATGTTAAATTTAAATAAGCAAGATGGAAAACAATGTGCATAATACACTACCATTTGTTTAAATGGGGAAGAATAAGAATATACATGTGCAGACAGCAGACAAACACATACTTATATGTTATTATCATGATGCGTGGGGGGAAATGAAGGACAACGGTGAGAGCGACATTCTTCACTTTGTGTGTGTGTATGTGTATCTTTTTTACTTTTTTATTCTTCATGGGAATATATTACCTATATAATATGTTAAACATTTATTTAATGTAGTTGTAAAAGCATGAGATTTCAAGTTGGAACTAAATTTAAGTGTCCGCTCTGTGACTTAGGTCACAGCAGGACATAAACACTTAATTTACTCTGAGCCTCAGTTTCCACGTATATGTAAATTATACTAGTAAATGCCTGTCTGTAGAGTTGTGAGAATTAAATGAGAAGTTGCATGTGGAATTATGTACCACAATGGCCAGCACACGATGCATGTAGTAAATAGTAAGTCCTTTTATATTTCTTTCATTCTGCCAAAGTTATTTCTATAATATGAAATGCCAAGAGGTTATATTTAGAGAGAGAAAATTTAGTCGCAGAATGTCTGTTATCTATTCCTCTCTCTTTAGATGTGAATACGGAGGCAGAAGTGAACCATTTGTTTTGTTAGGAAGGAGGCCATTACCCCTGGCTTGATTTTGACAGTGACTTTAAAGGAACTCATAAAAATGATTGTATACCAGACAGTGGGAAAATGAGCATGAGCGGGAAACTGATATGCCTAACAACGGGTGTAGAGCAGAGCTCTATAGCATAGTGCTCCAGTGAATAAAAAGCCTGTTCGGAAGCTGGGACTGCTATGAGCAATCCTTAATCCTTGTTCTTCTGTTATCAGGTGTGTGTGTACACTTGCATTGTAGCACAGATGTGTGTAAGTGTGTGTGTGTGTGTGTGTGTGTGTGTGTGTAGAAGTGGATCTGCTCATAAGCCAGTACAGCTTAGGCACTGATAGCTTCTGGGTAATTGCTATAGAAATAAATTTCTAAATTGCTATAGAAATGAATTTCTATAGATACTCTACAGGAGTATCAACTTTTTTTTTTCCAGACAGTGTCTCTCTCACTCTGTCTCCCCTGCCAGAGTGCAGTGGCGTCATCACAGCTCACTGCAACCTCCAACTCCTGGGCTCAAGCGATCCTCCTGCCTCAGCTTCCCGAGTAGCTGGGACTATAGGCACCTTCCACCATGCCTGGCTAATTTTTCTATTTCTCATAGAGATGGGCATTTCACTATGTTGCTCAGGCTGGCCTTGAACTCCTGGCCACAATCGATCCTTCTGCCTCAGCCCCCCAGTGAGCTAGGATTACAGGTGTGAGCCACCATGCCCAGCCTCAACTTTTTAAAATAACAAGTACATATTATCAGAGTGTTTTAAAATGTCTGGTATTTAGCCGGGTGTGGTGGCGCATGCCTATAATCCTAGCACTCTGCAAGGCCGAGGCAGGAGGATCCCTTGAGCTCAGGAGTTCGAGACTAGCTTGAGTGAGAGCAAGACCCCATCTCTACTAAAAATAGAAAAAATTAGCCGGGCATGGTGGCACATGCCTGTAGTCCCTGCTACTCAGGAAGCTGAGGCAAGAGGATTGCTTGAGCCCCGGAGTTTGAGGTTGCTGTGAGCTAGGCTGACACCACCGCACTCTAGCCGGGCAACAGAGTGAGACCCTGTCTCAAAAAAATATATATGTATATATGTATGTGTGTATGTATCTATCTATCTATCTATCTATCTATCTATCTATATGGTGTTCCTTCCAAGTTCACTCCTTCAGTTTTCCCTTACAAATCATTTGAATCTCAAAGACTTCATAAAACTTTTCTTGGCAAGGATGTCAAATTAGAAAAGATTGCTGGAAAGTTTATTCCTAGTCTTTTATTGACATCCAAGCTGCCCTTGAGCATAATCATCAACTCTAAAAAATTGAAGAGATCCTAAGTGCAATTCTTTTCTTTCTTTTTGCATTTATGTGCTTGTTAAAATTTTGCATCGTTTATACTAATTTTTATTTTTTTTCTCTGCATCAGTTTGCTTGGCTGTGCTTCAAATTATCCGGTCTCCTCTTACCTGATAACTTTTTGCCACTTCAGATGGTTAGCATTTGTAAGAGATAAATTATTTACTGATGCAAATAAATGTGTAGTTCTGAAAGTCCCTTTTTAAATATTTACTGTTTAAAAGAATAGAGTTAAGGTGATTTTAAGTGCCATAATTAAATTGACTTGATAGATTATTAATCTGATTGTTCTGTAGATCTTCCTTTGAAATGTTACAAGAATTCATATTCAGAAACAATACAGGCCGGG
>CM052440.1:85326899-85344043 GCA_028533085.1 Varecia variegata | reverse complement strand
GTGATTGCCTTTGGGGTCTTCTTCATAAATTCTTTGCCTAGGCCAATGTCTATAAGAGTCTTTCCCCCATTTTCTTCTAGAAATCTAATAGTTTCACACCTAAGGTTTAAGTCGGTTATCCACCGTGATTTGATTTTTGTGAGAGGTGAAAGGTGTGGGTCCTGTTTCAGTTTTCTACATGTGGCTATCCAGTTTTCCCAGCACCATTTATTGAATAAGGATTCTTGTCCCCAGCGTATGTTTTTGTCTGCTTTGTCAAAGATTAGATGACTATATGAGGATGGTTTTAATATCTGGATTTTCTGTTCTGTTCCAAAATTAGTCTCTTTGGAACATGTTTTATCACTTCCAAAAATGAGCATTATAATAACTAATTCATAAGGATGTTTAAGCATAAAATGAATATTATTTTTAATAACGTGAAAATAACCAAGAGTGCATAGTACATGGTAGGCTTTCAGTGCATGTGGTTTTCGTTCATCCTTGCCATCTCTTAGTTTTTACATTTAAGGAAATTAGTATTCAGAATGTCTAAGTAATTTGCGCACAGTCAAAAGGCCAGTTTAGTAATGGGACCAGGACCAGATCCACGACTTTGATTATGACTAGATTCTTTTCTACTATACCACGCAACATCCATATTCGTACAATTTGTACAGTTTTCAGTGAGGAAAAAATGAGCAGAAACTATTGGTTCATCTTTTTTCTGCCTTAATAATGTCTAGTACTTATAGAAATTACTAAGAATTAAGCATTTATTACACTACACCCATTCCAGAGAGGTGGGTGTTGAGTTCCAGTATAAACATCTTCGATAATGATAATTGCACAATTATCAGCAGTTTCTTTTAGATTTACTTCTTCTCAACTGATAAAAATTTTCCAATTCTGGCTGGGCGAGGTGGCTCACACCTGTAATGCTAGCACTCTGGGAAGCCGAGACTGGAGGATCACTTGAGATCAGGAGTTCGAGACCAGCCTGAGCAAGAGTGAGACCCCGTCTCTACTAAAAATAGAAAAATTAGCCGGGCGTTATAGTGCACACCTGTAGTCCCAGGTACTTGGGAGGCTAAGGCAGGAGAATCACTTGAGCTCAAGAGTTTGAGGTTGCTGTGAGGTAGTCTGATGCCACTGCACTCTAGCCAGGGCGACAGAGTGAGACTCTGTCTTAAAAAAAAAATCCAATTCTGAGTTCTTTATTCTTAATGAAATCTGCTGTAATTTGCCCCAGTAGTCATTTTTCCATTTTGAGCATGCTTATCTTTTTTAGACTTACACTTTTAAGTGGGTTTTCCAGCTTGCTGATCTTAATTTGTCCATTTTTAGAACATCCAAAATATCTTTGATTTTGCTGGATTCATTCAATTTTCTCTGACTTCCTTTTCCACATCTGATTTTCCTTAGTCTTGTTGGTTAAAGATGAATAAGAGTTTATATGCCTCAACATTGGATTGATATAAAGAAAACTCTGGCCCAGGAATTGAGAAACCTACTTTCTATTCCATCTCTCCTCTTGTTGCCAAGCTGCTTCATCACCACAATAGGAAAAATTACATTTGTAAAGTAATCTCGTGTCTTAATAAAGAGGGTCCAAGTTGGTATATAGTATATATTTTATGGGGAATGAGGTGAACATTCAGCTTTTGACAAATAATATTAGATATAAGTGTGCAGTGTCTAAAACCCTAATAATTCTAATTGTAATGTCAACACACCTACTTGGTGAGTTGAATTATGAGGCTGGCAATAGAAAAAAGAAAGCTTGCGGCCAAACGTATCATGTTATAATTACATGCAATGTGTTCAGCCTTCGTTTGGAATATTAGCTTTCCCGTTAGCCAGGGTAAGATATTAGTTAACTTTGAAAATAACAACTCCTTACATTTGCATATTGCAGTTTTTCAAAGCACTTTTATACACATCGTGTATAAATAATGAAATTATATTTCAGAGTAAAGAAATGGTCTTTCTATCTAATTCTTCTACTGCTACCCCATTTGAAAAAGGTCTCAAAGGTTATTATTCTGTGAGTGTTGTGAATATTGACAATCAAATGCGATGTTCGCGTGAGGAAATCATGATCATACCTAGAATACATTCTTTTACATATTACCTGGAGTCCGTGGTCTCAGTGTTCTCTCTGGTGTGGGTAGATAGAAAGTGTAGCAAATTCATTGCAGAGAATTGACTGTGACCACATTTTACCCCGTAAGAATTCAAAAGCCGAATACACATTCCACAATAGAAAATGCATTGGGAATATATTTTGCTTAAATGGAATGATTGCTCTTTTCTTTTGTCTTTTCTAGTCCTTATTTTAAATGTGCAACATGAAACTGCTTGTTGCCGTGAGAGCTGCATGCTCCGCCCCTTTGCCAGGCTTTCCCCTGTGTGGCTTTGTGCACCTGCGAGCTCCGGACCTCTGTCCGACTGGAACCGCAGGTATTAGCAGTGCATCAGAGATGGATCAGTGCTCTTGTTTCCCCCAATACATATCTTGACTTTCCTGCTCGTCGTCCTGACAGTAGGGTATTTGAGTGGTGCTCCTTTAGTGGAATATCTAGTGTCAGTCACTTCCTCTTCTGAGTTAATTGATCTGATACATTAAAATGGGCAAGTGAATATAGTGGGTTTAAAAAGTATCCATCTGTTCTGGATTTGCTTTTTGCTTTGGAGAAGGCAAAATGGCCAGGAGTTAGTGAGCAGCTTAGTCTTCTCTCATCATGGGCAGCTGACAGACATACTGATGAGGTGATAATGAACTCAAAATCTGCCCTGTGGACCGGCCTGCCAAGATTTTTGCTTTTTAATACAGTTCGTTTCAAGGAGGGGTTAAGAGATAGACTTTCCTGGATACATGTCAGAAGTGTGACTTAACCATTCATGGATACCAAAGAAGGATGTATGTCGTACTACTCTCAACACAGCAAGTCAAAGTCTCAGTCCCCGTCATCCGGATAAGCCAGGCAGAGAGGAAGCATTGGAAGCAGAGCTCGAATATAAAGTTCCTTTTTTTTAAATTTCTTTCTTTCCATTAAAATAATTACCTGATACATATAGTATGCCAAATTAAACATTCCAGAATTATTTACCACTGTTTATTCGATTTCTAGAATGTTTTCTAACAAACCCAAACTTAATTGGAAACAATGCTGTACTTCTTCCAAGTATATTTGTTTTTAGTTACCAGTGTTGGTGAGTCTCCCGTTATCCCAAACTCAGTTTATTTTCCTTCAGTGGGGAAGTGTTTACGGGTCCTCCCACCCCCACTTCACGTGGCCCATTGGCAGTGGCCCCTCATCCACATGCATTTTGTAGCTCACACAGGGAGCATCTTAATGTGAATGTACAAAATCTTTTTGGATTAATCACTGGAAGTGTGCTGAATATGGAATATTGGTGGGTTTTGAAAGTCTGTAAACTTTAAAAATCATCAATTTTATGTAGAAAAATATAAATATTATTGTTGTAATGGATACTCTATTGCTCAGTGTTCCTTTTATAAAGACTTATCTTTTGGTGTTCATAAAGAAGCTCTTCAGCTTCCCTTTTTCAATTGTAGGCAGAACATGAACTTTGGGAAGTTTTTAAAAATTCTATCATTATTCCCATCCAGGTTTCCCTTTGTCTTTAAACTACAGTAGTGGTCTAGCAGTTTAGGATGTTTAATAAGGCAGAAGCAGAAAAACCACATTTTTAACAAGAAAGCATTAAGAATAAAAGCAGCGCGTACCACTGTTTTGGGAGTCTATGTTGATGAGTGTTGTCAAACTGCCAGAACATTTCTTGTTTAGCTTCCCTTGATAAGTTGAAAGGAACCCGTACTGTGCTCTTTTTAACTGGGTAAGAGGTTGAACAATGCTAAGAGTTTGTGTCCAGAGGTTTGGTTAAAGTTGCTAATTCTGCCAAGTAACCATTGAGTTTGGCCTTGTTCTTTATTCTATTTAACCAGCATTTTCTCTGCCATAAGAAAACCATCCTTAGAAGCCAAGACAACTGATTTTATTGGTAAACATATAAATGAGGGCATGTTTCACAAAGCTCTATAAATTTAGTATTGGAAGGACAGAAGTTAGAGAAGACAGTTCAGTAAAGAGAATATTACATATTTTTTAACTTTGATACCAATCACTTATTCTTTCTTGAGAAAGAAACTAAATATACAAAAGTGTGTAGACGTTAAAGAATAACCTAAGAATTATAGTTTTGAATCAGCATTTCTTCTTTCATGACTATAGCTTATTGTTTATCTCTTTCTTAATACAAGATATGTACCAATTTGTCTATCCATTCCTCTGCACTGGAGTCCAACCCTGCTTGCTTCTTTAGTTGTGTCTCATTTCTTTATATGGTCATCACTTGTTACCACTGTATACGGTCACTTCAGTCTCATATTTGCTTTTGGTTTAATAATATACAGACTCTTATTGAAGTCAGATAAACCTTGCTGGTTTCAGGGACCTGTGTGTGATGTGAAACTACCAATCTTCTACTTTAATAATCATGATTCTAAAACATCTTGTTCATCTGTGAATCCTTATTTTCTGAAAGTAAGATAGAAAAATGCTCACTATATTGATTTGCATCCTCTGGCAAAGTGAACAAGGTTGGAATCAAGGTATTTTACTCAAAGCCCACTAACTGAAAGGGGGTAAGTCAGAGTCTGGCCTAACCAACAGTCCTTAGACCTCTCAAATTAGATTGAAATATTAACAGCATTAAATCCCATTGTTTCACCTAAATTGTCTATCACGTGATAACTTCTGGTCAGACTGGGATAATCCTGAATCTGTAATACTGAAGGCATTCATAACAAAAGCCCACCCTTTGAAGCAAAAAGCAATTCACCTGTGGTCAAAAAAGAGAAGCAAACTAACTTTTGATCCTGCCTGATAGTACCATTTCCAATTTGTACTTTGGTAAACATTTTTTATAAAAGCCAGAAAGAGTATATGCAAAAAGAACTTGAAACAGACTAGGTACCATAATTCTTTGTGTTTGAAAGGTAATGTTTTAGACATAGAAAAGGAAATCTCCCTTGATGTTTTTAGGGGTTTGTTTTTGTTTTTTGTTTTCGAGACAGGGTGTCACTCTCTTGCCCAGACTGGAGTGCAGTGGTGTGATCATAGCTCACGGTAACCTCCAGTTCCTATGCGATCCTCCTGCCTCAGCCTCCCAGAGTGTTCAGATTACTGGCATGAGCCACCGCACCCAGTCTCCCTTGAGTTTTGATAGGAACCGTTTATAAGGACCAATGTTTTAGGTTGAAAACAGTATTTTTTTAGTTTCTCTGTTTATGAATAGTTTATAGGGTAATGTCAGCCATTTTAAATTCCTTATCTCTCCCTCTTGGAAAGGTCATAGATTGCTAGCAGGAAGCAGAACTTCTTGTCCCTTTCATGTCTTTCTGTGAAATATAGAGTATGACATTACTCCAGGCTCAATTTTAGACAAATACTATGTTTTTTTAAAAATAATGTCAAAAGTCTGTGGATAATGTATAATAAGTTGACCTACATCCTACTAGAACTAAAATATTTCAGTTCGTGGTAAGTGTATGTCCTACCATGTTACCTCATTAATAGTCATTGGTCCATAATTGCTGGTTGTTTTTTTTAATTTAACTGTTTTTATATCTAATACTGAAAATCAACATAATTTAAAGTTATTTCATCTCCTATCTTAATGTCCTGGTTTTCATTCTGAATCTGTGTCCTAAGTTACTAATTGCTACAATAATTTAAATTTATAAAATCTTTATGATTTGAGGACCAGTTACTTTGGAGAAGAAAAATATAAGACATTTCTATTAAAGTAACAAGAATGACTTTCATATGTATCTGTGGACCAAGAGTCATTTTTTATATCTTTATGTTCTAACAATAAAGTTCTTATAAACTTGCCTTTAGCAGAATAAATATATACTTATACCAGTATTTTAGAGTTACTTAGAGTAGCATTTAGAAGTCTTTTACCCCATGATTATATAGCATGGAATGATATCCAGCCCCTGAATAAATTCTTCTCTGGGGAGTTCTTCACATTGCTTGACCATGACAGTTGATCTCTGGTTCCTTTACGTACTCATCTTGGTTTTCCTCCTGTGTCATTGGCCATTCCTTTAAAGTCTCCTTTTCTCTCCCTTAAGATTAATGTCCTCATGAGTCCATTTTCAGTTCCCTTCTCTTCTCTTCTCCTTGTGTACTTTCTCCCCCTGTATTTTCTCCCCAAGTAATTTTATCTATTCACTGGCATCAACTATGGTCTGTAAGTGTTGATGATTTCCAAGTACAAATAAACACATACATGCGTAGTTTACTCCAGCCCACATCTCTCTTCCAAGCTTTGGGCCTCTATACCTGACTCTGGAATGCTCCACAAACAATCTCAACATATCTAAAATTATGCTCATCATTTTCTTTTACAAACATGCTCCTCAGTATTCATAGTATCAATAAATGTAATCCATTCACTCAGTTGTTCAAGTCAGAAACTATTAATAATTAGATTGTTCCTACCAACTTTTTTTCTCTTGCCTCCCTCAATTTTTTCAGTCGTGTGTTCTATTGATTGAACATTTGAAACAGATCTCCAGTAGATTTCCACATCATTTTGTTTCTCTCCCCTAGGAATTTTTCTAATATTTTTGTCACTTTTGTTTTTATAACAGCATCTTAATTAATTTCTCTCGAACTAGTTTTGCCCTTTGCCAGTTCTTTTCTTCTGCTTCTTCCAGGTTAATACTTTTAAAAACACATATATGGCCATATTATTTCCCCTTAAAATTTTCCAAAGGCGACTTGTTGCTTTCAAGTGTCCTCAGCATGGTGTTGGAGATTCTTCTCATCTGGCACCTCCTCACTTTGATCCTTTCACTGTCCTTCCTCACTTCTTCCTCCTTCTCTTTCTCTCTTCTCCCTGCTTCCCCTTAGTCCTTCACCCTCTCTCCCCCCTTCTCTTCACTTCCCTCCGTCAGTTGAGATGCTGCTGCTTCTCTGAAGAATGTCGGTACAGCAGGAAGTTGTTCTTTTTGCTGAGCTTGCAAGAGAGTCTGAATCTCTCTTTCGCTTCTTTTTTTTTTTTTTTTAACCACGAATTAAAACTATCTGTGTACTTGTTTTCTTTACTGTTGAATCAGGAGCACCTATTTCAGTGTTAGGCACTGTTCTGCCTCCTGGCAGTCTAAATAGGAATAAGACAGAGCTTCTGCTCTCAAAGAGGAAGGGAGAGTTCTTGTCTTTTTCATTCTTGTAACTCCTTAGAGCTCATTTGACAAATGAATAAATGTCTATTTGAAAGTTTTTTTAAATCTTAAAAAAGGTTGTATTTTTTCTCAATTTTTCAATATAGATTCATCTAATATCAAAAATAATTTTACAATAGCCTGAACAAAATCAACCACACATATATTAGTGATGGTCTTCTATAAATGAAATCCTATTTGGAATGCAAAATGATGCAGTAAATACAACAATAATAATAAATTTTTATGTTGTTTTACATTTTCCAAGTATATATTGTGTTCATTTATGGAAGCCTCACAGCAGCCTGTGAGAAAGATGCTTTCATTATCCTTGTTTTATAGTTGAGGAAACGGAGGCTGTAATAAATTGAGTAATTATCCCAATTATCCCAATAAATGGAAAGGAACAGATCGATGACTTTGGCTTCCTTTTGCCATGTAATGCTGCTCTTTAGATCTTACCTAGTTGGGGAAGGGAAAATGTGAATAAGATATTTTAAAAGTGGATGTTAAAGTAATTCAGGCAAGAAATAATGAGTTAGGGTCATGTCAGAGGTAGAGAATGAAGAAATACTGAGGAGGTAGAATGAACAGAAGATTTAATGACAAAGGAATATGTGGAATTTGAAGGAAAGGGAGGAGTTAAAGATGATTTAAGCTAAAAGCTCCCAGGACTTTTGACCTCAGTTTTGTAGTATGCTTGGTTTTGCCTTTAAAGAGATTCTGGAGAATAGTTTAACAATTCCCAATGGAAGTAAATTATAAAAGCTGTGATGGGGACATTTAAACCCCAGAGCCAGCAGTAGTGGATTCAACCCTGAAGTTTTAAGCAGTATCCTTTGTTTCATGACTAAGAACCAATATCATCTGTTATGTAACTAGGAATAGCAACTTCACCTTTTATAGGACCAACATTTTATATGATTTTCTTATTATATTTATATCATTTTCTTTTGTGAAATATATAAGCAACATAATGCATGACAATGGTGAAAAATCAAATAGTACAGAAAGACCTATAAGGAAAAGCAACAATACCCCCACCTTTTCTGCCCCCAGTTCCACTTCCTAGAGTGAATTATTCTTTTTGAGATTTCTTCACTTGAAACGTTACACTTGATCTTAGTTAAAAGGCTGAAACCACTATTCTGACTTCTGCATGCATGTTTTAATTTTGCTTGTTTTTGTATTATATATAAATGGAATTATAAAATACGTGCTCTTTTTTGTTTGTGTTCTTTCACTCTACATTGTGAATTTTATTCATGTTATTGCATGTAGCCAATAGTTCTTTCAGTCTCATTCTATATAGTATTACGTTGTGTGAATATATAGTATTTAATCTGGCAGTTATCTATTTATTTATTCACTGTTGCTGGAGAAATGGATTATTTGTTTTGGGGCTCTTACAAAGAGTGGCACCATGAACATTTCCAGTATAGTACTGGTTCTTGACCCAGGGTGATAGTGAGGCTGTCACAGAGATACAGTCACAGAGCCAGTAGATGTCTTGATTCTGTTTCTGTTCTTGAGGCTGTCTTCTTGATTCTCTATTCCCCAATCCTAAAGAATAATTAGCAATTGGGACAGGAGATGAGTATGGAATTATAGCTTTTGGTTTTAAGCAATGAGCCTGTGTCTTCTATAATGTACACTTAGACCTCATCATCCAGAAGGAATCAAATTCCTAGCCTCCCAGCCTGCTCTCGATCCAGATTCTGTTGGCTCATGGCTTCGGCCCTGTGTATTGCTTTTCGGCTCTGTTCCATGTGTGGTCCACACATAAGTTTAAGTTGTATTGAGCACAGCTGTGGCTTTCTAGATCTCTCTTTATCAGTCATTGCTATGTATTTTATACCTCAAAGCATGAATTTACTAAACGATCTTGACCAGGATTATTTCTTTGAATCTGAAGACTCCTGGATTTGGGGGGTATTATCTGTGACTTCTTTTTTCCGTCCGTCCTTGCTTCCTTCCTTCCTTGGCTATTTTCTTTCCTTCATTTTGACTATCCTCACCTTCTAGCTCTAGGTCTCCCCCAAGTAGTTTGTAAAATGTCATAGAGAAGATCCCTTCAGGTTTCTCTGTTCCTTGCTTGCTTGTTTGTCATAGACAGGGAAAATAATAAGCTATTTGTCCTGTATAAGAGGATGAAAAAGTGAGGAGGGGCAACTCTTACAGCTATTCAAAAGGTAGACTTTCAGTTAAACCCCTTGTTTCTGGTTTCTTATTCCTACCCTCCACACATGCTGGTTTTGAGTCCTGAATCCCTTGGAGTTTTTTCCAGGGTAACATCTCGCTTCTCTGCATTAGCCCCTTCTGCATGTGTCCTGGATTACAGTTTGCTCTGATCTGTTCATCTGTCAGCATACTTATTTTTATATTTTTTTCCTTCTAGAAATTTGTTTAATTCTCCCATCTGCTATTGACCCTCTTCCTGTTGACATCACTGTTATGGGTATATTTCCAATTTGTATTCCTTTAGTATCATTTTAATGGGATTCCCATTGGACTGGAAGAGCTTCTAGGCACCAAGCCAAAAGGAATAATTGGGAAGTTCAGATCACTGCCGCCAAATGGTCCAGTTATCGAAAACTGATTAATTCATTCAGCAAATATTTCTTAAATATCCCTTATGTGCTGCAGAGTAATCTAATTTTTAGAGATAAATGGTGACAAAGACATATAAAGTTCCTGCCTTTATGGGGTTTACATTTTAGTGGGGGGAAATGAACATAAAATAAGTAAACAAATAGGATGCTTTTAGATAGTGATGGAAGTGACATGAAGAAAATATGAGAGTTCTGCGATAGAAAGTGAGTGCTAGGGGATTTTGATGGAGTGGTGGGAAAAATTCTAGACAGGGAGGTCCCAGAATGCTTGTTTTAGATCTTGCTCAAGCATTACCTCCTTTATGATGAGAAAAGGGTATCTACGTGACTATCTGGAGGAAGACCATTCCAAGCAGAAGATGGTACAAATAGAAAGAGCCTGAAGCAGGATTGAGCTTGGCCTGTTTGAAAAGCAGAAGCAAGACCAGTGAGTAAAAGTAAATGAGGGGATTTGTAGGAAATGAGTCCAAAAAAGCAGGCAAGACTACAGGTCGCATGAGGACTTAAAGGAGAATGAATTTTGCTCTAAGTATAAAGGGATGCCGTTAGAGAATTTTCACCAGGGTAGTGACATGATCATATTGACGTTTTTAAAGCTTATATATCTATTAATAGAATATATTTGGTAGGCTGAGCCTTTGGCATTCTGATGGATCAGATGTAGGGGTGAAGGAAATGGAGGTTATCAGGGAGGGCGTGTTTGTTTTGACTCGAATAGTTGCTCCTGCGTAGTGCCCCAGATGCTTCACTATGCCGTGGTGATGTGCCTTTGCTGGCCCAGGTTGCTAGGTGAGCCACAGTGGTGAGCCTACTTAGGTTCCAAGATTCCTAGTTTACACTCAAATGCTCACACATTTGTTCCCCATAGCCAGGATGGATAAAACCAGAAGGACTTCCAGGCTTATCAGTATGCTGTGCTGGAACCAGTCCTCTCTCACCAACTGCTGATGCTTTTGAATTTATGAGATAACTCTCAATTTTTAAGGAGCTACCTGAATGTAAGGAGTGCACTCTTCAGTCCACATAAATGAGCAGATTCTGCCATGGTTGCTCGGTCTAGTTTTCAATCCTCTAAGCCAGTAATAGCAAATACAGATATATTCAAGGGCCAAGCAGATCATGTAAATTATTGAGGTCTAAAGGCATTCAAGTTCATTTAAAAACAAAACAAAATGCCATGCAGACAAATGGGACACTTGCATGAGTGAAATTCAGCCCTCAGGAAACAATTTCTGGTATCTCACTAATCTTTTCTATAGTTCTCTGGCTGGGGAAGAGACATTTATTTTTTGAAATGGAAAGACTTACTGATTTTTTCCTTGTTATAAAAATACTGCTTACTTTTTTAAAAAATTCAGACATTTCATAAATATTTAAAGAGGTAAATGAAAATCACTTGTAATCCTACCTAAAGCTAATTGATTATCTTATTTGGTGTATGACTGTTCAGACTTTATTTCGTTTTTATATTTATATAAAGTTTTTTTCCTACTTAGCAGTAAATATGAAAATCTTTCTAAATCAGCTAATGTCAGTCTATATCATTATTTTAATACTACCATAGTAGTCCAGTGAATGATACATAGTGGTCCCCCTTATCCACAGTTTAGCTTTTCACAGTTTCCATTATTGCAGCCAACCCCAGCCTGAAAATATTAAATGGAAAATTCCAGAAATAAACAATTTGTAAGTTTTTAAATTCCTGCTGTTCTAAGTATCATGATGAAATCTAGCACCATCCTGCTTCATCCCACCCAGGACGCGAATCATCCCTGTGTCTGGAGTATCCACGCTGTAGATGCTGACCTGTGCCTTAGTCACGTCGTAGCCGTGTTGGTTATCAGATCTTCGGTTTTAGTATCACAGTGTTTGTGTTTAAGGAAGCCTTATTTTACTTAACAATGGTCCCAAAGCTCAGGAGCGGTGATGCTGATATATTGTTCTAAGTGTTCTGTCTCGTTAGTTACTGTGGTTAATCTGTTACTGTGCCTAATTTATAAATTAAACTTCATCGTATGTATGTATAGGAAATAACATAGTATATATACGGTTTGGTACTATCCACAGTTTCAGGCATCCACTGGGGTTTTGGAACATACCACCCTTGGATAAGGGGGGACTACTGTATTATTAATTATCTGTCCTCTTTTGTTAAGGATCTGATATTTTTCCAGTTCTTGTTATTTTAACTTTTTTTTTTTTTTTTTTTTAAACAGAGTCTCACTCTGTCTCCCATGCTGGAATGCAGTGGCATCATCATAGCTCATTGCAACCTCCAGCTCCTGGGCTCGAGCGATCCTCCTGCCCCAGCCTCCCAAGTAGCTGGGACTACAGGCACGTGCCACCATGCCCTGCTAATTTTTATATTTTTTGTAGAGACAGGGTCTCACTCTTGCTCATACTGGTCTTGAACTCCTGGGCTCAAGCAGTCCTCCCACTTTGGCCTCCCAAAGTGCTAGGATTACAGGCATGAGCCATATTTTAACTCTGAAGTGGTGTATTGCCACTTTTTTCTACCACTGTCTTAGCTGTTATTCTTCCACAGGGACAAATATATATCGGTTTAAAACATAAGAATATTAACATTTCTATTTTCCCTCAATGTCCATTAATTCTGTACTGTAGGAAATATGTGGCAGGATTTGGAGAAAATTCCCTGAGATATAAAATGTGTCCCAGAATTACAAATTACCTGCTAGAGAAATTCAGACATTCAGCATGTTCACTTATTAAAACTATTAGGTTTCCACTATGTGTCAGGCATTGCTCTAGGATAGACTTTCATAAGCATTTACATATATATATATATAACTTACAATTATCTTTTTTTTTTTCTTTTTTTTGAGACAGAGTCTCACTCTGTTGCCCGGGCTAGAGTGCCGTGGCATCAGCCTAGCTCACATTAACCTCAAACTCCTGGGCTCAAGGAATCCTTCTGCCTCAGCCTCCCGAGTAGCTGAGACTACAGGCATATGCCATCATGCCTGGCTAATTTTTTTCTCTATATATTTTTAGCTGTCCAGATCATTTCTTTCTATTTTTAGTAGAGATGGGGTCTTGCTCTTGCTCAGGCTGGTCTCAAACTCCTGACCTCGAGCGATCCTCCCACCTCGGCCTCCCAGAGTGCTAGGATTACAGGCGTGAGCCACCGCGCCCGGCCTACAATTATCTTTTTTAATTCAAATTTTTATGTTAGAAAAAACATAAAATATACCATCCTGACCATTTTTAAATGTATGTTCCGTAGTGGTTTGTACGTTTTCATTGTTGTGAAACAGATCTCCAGAACCTTTTCATCTTGCGAAACTGAACCTCTGTACCTTAAACAACTCTTCTTTCCTCCCTCCCCCAGCTCCTGGTAACTACCCTTCTGCTTTCTGGTTCTGTGAATTTGCCTACTATAGATACCTCATGTAAATGGAATCATATGGTATTTGTCTTTTTGTGACTCACTTATTTCACTTAGCATAATGTCTTCAAGGCTCATCCATGTTGTGGCATGAGACAGGATTTATGGTTTTTAATAGGCAAGGAGTTTGCAGCTTTAAATTCAGCCTGGTACACTTCAGGTAAATTCTGTTGATAGTTTTGTTCTGAATCACTTTGTGAAGAATGTCTTCTTATATTTCACTGAATGGTAAACAATCTGTGCCTGTCACTGCTCTGTTTTGGGAATTCATAGATGAAAGGGCATGGTTTTTACCTTTCCTGGTCTGCTGTGGAGAACTCATAATATACTGTGGTAATAGCTATGAACGATGCATGAACAGTGTTGGTGAGAGGTTGTGGAGAGGGCAGGGATGTAAAGGCAGCCTTCGTAGTCCTTAGCGAGCTCTTGGAAGAGAAGCCTGGGAAGAGAGCATTGCAAGTGTTTTTGATTGATAAATTGAGAAAACAGCATCAGAAAAGTCACAGAGGTATGAAGTATCAAGGTGTATTTGAAGAGCTATGAGAAATTTGGTACTGTTGGAGCAAAGACCATTTGAAGAAAATTATGAGGGATAAAGCTAGACGGGCTTTGCATGCCTTGCCACTAATTTAAATTTTTATTCCATAGGCATAGGGAGCAGGGAAGTGACACGATCCAATCCATGTTGCAGGAAGATAGTGTTGGCCCTCTTAAGGATGGATTGGAGTAGGAGGGACTAGAGCAGAAGTAAGCAATCCATTGCATGAATGCAGACAGGAACGCTGTAGAAATTTATGAATTAAGCACCCTCCATAGAACATTAATGAGATAAATACCAATAGCTGTGTTATCTGTCTTCTTTGCCTGTCACTAATGCTGTCCCCACAACTCCTTCTAGGCCCTAAACTAATTGGTCCTGGCATGAGGCAGCTTTGAAATGTTTGTTAGAGCACCTGGACTGAAAGCAGACTTCGCAGCTTCTTCTGGGGCTCTCTGGGCAGGCGCCATGAGGTCAGCAGAGCCCTATGCCAACAAGCTTCCTAAGCAAATGACCATTTTTTTCCCATTCTAGACTCCATCCCTCAAAAGAGAGTGCCATTTGTCGCAACTAGCATTTCCCTTTTCCCTGTACCACTGATGCTAAGATACTTCATAGAACATTCAGGTTACGGCTGCTTTGGTGTTATCCTTTATGCTTCTCAGCTTCAGAGGTCTGCTGCTCGTTACTTTGGCGTGAAAACATCCCATTCAGTCATCACGCTGCTTTTAATTTTAAAAGTTCCTGTGAGCTACACCAGGAATGCTGTGTCTAACACAAAAACTACATGCCTGTTCTTCCTTGAAGAAGATCTTGTAACTTGAGAGTTTAGTTATCTTCGTATTGATATTGAGTTATTTTTTTAGGGAGTTTTGTGGCTTTTATTAGCTCAGTGCTGTCATCACTCATTCACTTAACTACCCTTTCTGAACACCTGTGTGGTGCATTTGCTTTACCTCCTCCTTTCTCACCCAAGTCTCAGATGCTTTTATTACATTCTTTACGTTATTAGGAAAGATTAACACATTATACAATTCCAGTTACTTCAGGGCTTTCCTTTGATGCTTCTAAATTACATCCTAATATGCTGAAATGAAGTATATTCTGAGGCTTATTTTTTAAATTATTGATTTCATACATAAAAACATTTTCATCTTTGTTTATAAATAAGGCATCTGATTATGCTTAAATAGTTTTATGAAACTCAAAGAAGCGGGGGGGGGCTGTTGGGGGGATCACGCATTTATTTATTTATTCTTAGAGGATATCTGATCCAGTTCTACGATGGTTATTTTTCTTTGCTAATCATGACCTTTACTTTGTGCAGTAGAGTCAGTCAGCATCTCAGTGGGGGCAAAAGGGGTTTAATACAATTTGAATATAATATTCTCTTTGCCTTGAGTCAGGAAGACATTGATCTCTCTGAAGAGGAAAGGAAAGACTTTGGAACCCTGTGAAAGTTCATGCTGTGAAACCCCTTACCAGTACAGTTTGGTCATCATGCTTTAATAAAGCTACCGTCCTTAGCCACACTTACCTTGGGAACTAAAACTTGTATCCATTTGACTCTTGACTAAAGGTTAAAAGATACAATTGGAGAGAAATCTAAAACTCAGAGTATAATTCAGTTTCTTTCTCTTTCAGTTGTTAGAACCTGAGCTCTTTAGGAAAATTAATGTTTGTTAAGTGCTTCCCATGTGCCAGATTCATATCTGAAATAGAGATTATTATTTTAAACTATCACAATCTTGGTAATGACTCTGATAAGTTTACACATTTGTATTACCATTTTATAGATAAGAGCAATGAAGTTCAGAAAGCTGCTCATCTAGGGTCCCACAACTAGTACAGTAAGTGGCAATATTGAAGTCTAAAGCACATGCTTCTTTTTTTGTCTCACAGTGCTCCTCAAGTCAGTTTTCATTTACTTATTTATTAATTAATCTTTTATAAATTTAAGCAGGAGCAAAAGATAGAAAGAAGAAACAAGCAAAAATAAATAAATAAAATAAAAAGCCCTAAAGTCAGCTGCCTAGGAAAATCATTACTTGTAGTAGGTAAGCAGGATTACTGTCCTATTCCTATGTACATATAAAGAAGGAAAAATAGGGGGGAAATTAACAGGATCATAACAACATACCTTTGAAAATAAAAATTGAATTTAATTTTACTTTAGCAGATTAAACAAAGGGAATTTCAGTACAATATTTCTCTACTGTAAAGGAGAGGAATTCCTAAGCCATCCTTCCAAGGTTAAAAAGATATTAATTTTAAGAGCTTGGGGTCATGCTCTATAACAGCATCTTTTATTTTAATCAGTATTAATTCAGCCCATGCTCTAAAAGATAAAGAAATTAGCTCTTCTACTCACCATTTTTTTTTTTAAGAGAGATTCTCACTCTGTTGCCAGGGCTGGAGTGCAGTGACATGATCATAGCTCACTGCAATCTCAAACTCCTATGCTCAAGCCATCCTCTTGCTTCAGCCTCCCAAGTAGCTGGGACAATAGGCATGCACCACCGTACCTGGCTAATTGTTTTCTTTTTTTTTTTTTTTTTTGTTTTGTTTTTATTTCAGCTTATTATGGGGGTACAAAAGTTCTGGTTAGATATATTGCCCATGTCCGTCCCATTCCCCCGAGTCTGAGCTTCAAGTGTGTCCATTCCCCAGACAGTGCACATCGCACTCATCGTGTAGGTATACACCCATCCCCTCCCCCACCCCCATCCCCCCAAGTCAGAACTTCAAGCATGCCCATTCCCCAGACAGTGCGCATTGCACTCATCATGTAAGTATACACCCAGGGTCTCAATGTATTGCCCAGCCTGTTCTCAAACTCCTGACCTTAAGCAATCCTCCTGCCTTGGCCTCCCAAACTGCTGGGATTACAGGCATGAGCCACTGTGCCAGGCCTCCTCACCAGTTTTTAAAGATATAATCTTTATTTCTGCTTGCTAAGGTTTATAACATTTACATCTTATTTTATAATTCCCAAATTTACTTAGTCTAGGTTCTATATTTAAAATTCAGTGCGAGAGCTATCAGGCAAGAGAGCAGAATCAATGGAGTCCAAATAGGGAAAGAAGAGATCAAACTTTCACTCTTTGCTGATGATATGATGTTATATCTGGAAAATCCCAAGATCTCAACCAAACGACTCCTGGAATTGATCAATGAATTCAGTAAAGTCTCAGGATACAAAATCAACACACACAAATCAGAGGCATTCATATATGCCAATAACAGTCAAACGGAGAACCAAATTAAGGACTCAATACCCTTCAAAATAGCAACAAAGAAAATAAAATACCTAGGAATATATTTAACTAAGGAGGTAAAAGA
>CM052440.1:85253591-85326399 GCA_028533085.1 Varecia variegata | reverse complement strand
AAAATTCAGTGCTTATCACCTTTTGCCACATTTTCTCTGTCCCTGAATTTTTTGCTTTGATTTGTCTTTTTGTTTATTGAATTTTTTTTTAACTGACTTTTTCAGGAAAAACTGATGCTGAATTCTGCTTTTTTTTTTGTTTTTGCATGTTTATTTGCCATTGTACTTGAAGAATAAGCTGGTGTGCTGCTTCTAATGCAGAATGGATAAATGTTCCTCTGCCCACCCCTGCCTTATCTGGGACCTCCTGTCCCCCTCTGGGCATTGACCACAGTCTGCTTTTCTGTAGCCTGGGCATGTGGGGAGCAGGGACATTGCTCAGCTAGGGCCATGCGCAGTCTTTATGAGAGAGACTGGACTCATTGTTTTGTTTTTTTTTTTCTGAAATTTTGATAAATGTCATGTATTCATCCTACTCAGGTTGAGTAGGGTTCAGATCATTTGCAAAATTCTTTGGTGATTGGTAGAAAACAACATATTCTGGTAATTTTTCTTGCCTGTACTGGGGTTGCTATAAAGAAGTATTTTCTCCTGACTTTCATTTCTTAAACCATTAATCCACCCTTCAGTATGTTTTTCTCCAAATTTGGGGGTATTACTGGAAATTCTCACAATTTCATCATCTCACTTCTGATCATGGTATTATTTCTGGGCTTAGAATAGGCTGCAGAGCTTCACCATTCTTCACCAAAATTTTTGTTTCATTTTCTTATCTGTAACTGAAGTTGAGATTGTGTCCTTTTTCTGGTTTGGTTGCTGTAGATGAATATTTTGCAAGCTTTTGCACTGTTTTATTTATTTCCTCTAAGTATTGGGGAGGAAATTCTGAAATCTGCCACCTTTAGACAAAATTGCCATATTTAATTTTAAAGGCAATCTAAAAGTTTATGCTATATTTGTGATGCAGGGTGCTGTAGCCTACTGCTATGTGACAAATAGGTTTCAGATGTGGGCCAAAAGCAGGCTTATCTTTTTATCTCAATTTGCCCTACAGATATTATCATTTTTTATGTGTTCTGTGATGTGAAAAGGGTTCAGAAACCCTAATCTAAATTCCAGGACATAAAATCCATAGGTTTGTTGTTTTAATAAAATTTATTTTGGTCATGGATTGCCCAGTATACATTCTCTACATTTATGTACCTATTCCTTTTTTAGGGGAGAAAAGTTTGTGTCTGGAGTTAGAATAATTAAAAATAGGAGTTGAGAATTATAATTGCTGGTTCTGCACAATTCTTGTTTCTTAAAGTTGTATATGTTAAGTGTTTGTGTAACATGGTTATATTGAAGATTTAATACAAGTGTGTTCATTCAACAAGTGTTTACTGAATACCTATGTTAGGTGCTAAGAAGGGACATACATTAAAGCATGATGAAGTTCAAATATGGGAGCAAATACACAAAGCTCCTGTGTCTGACCACACTGTGCTATTCGCCTGTTGACTCACGTTGAGATGTGCAGCGGCTCTGCCAGTGCTGTGTGTAAAGGTGACACAGAATTCTGGCAATGGTCAAATTATTTGATACTTTAAATAAGGTAGGAATGAATGATAAAGGACATAAAGGTCACTTTCTAGGAGGGTATAATACCAGAAAAGTATTTTTAAAGCTGAACAGCAGTTGATAAGACATTGAGAGTCACAAGTCATTCAGTAATATTGGGGCATAAATTAGAATTGATAATGGCAGAATTTAAGACCAGAGAGGAATAATCATAGCTTATGAAGGGCATTATGTGCCCTGCTAAGGAACTTAGCCTTTATCCTATGTATTAATTATCTATTGCTATGTAACAAATTACCCTGAACTTAGTAACTTAAAAAAACAATTATTAAGGTCATTAAATAAGAATGCCCAATTTCAAATCAAAAGTGTAGTTTATTATATCTCAAACAAAAAGCAGTACAATTAATCAAAGTATGTGCCTAAACTATCAACACAGTTTGGCTGCAGAGAAGCCTGCAGATCGAGTGGCAATGAAATTGCAAAAGGAATTTTCCACAGCTTGTTGAGAATTGAATATTTTTCCTTGTAAAAAGTGGTCCAAAGCCTGGAAGAAGGGGTCGTCAGTTGATGCAAGGTCTGGTGAATACAGTGAATGACAGAGAGTTTTCAAGTCCAGCTGCCGTAGTTTGAGCAGCGTTGTTTGTGTGACATGTGGTCAAGCGTTGTCTTGCAAGAGGAGTGGCCTGTCTCTATTGACCAATCCCGGCTGCTTAATCACAAGCATCCTCATCATTTCGTCCAGCTGATTGCAGTAGACATCCACTGTAATGGATTGACCAGGTTTCATGAAGCTACAGTGGATAATACCAGCACTGGACCACCAAACAGACACCATTAGCTTTTTTTTAATGAATATTTGGTTTTGGACTGTGTTTCATCACTTCATCTTTATCCAACCATTGTGCTGAACACTTCAGATTGTCAAAAAGAATACATTTTTCATCACATGTAACAATACAGTGTAGAAATGGTTTGCCTTTATATTGTGACAGCAAAGAAAGTCAAGCTTCCAGATGATTTCTCTTCTGAGGCTCATTTAATTTATGCAGAACCCATCTATCCAGCTTCTTTGCCAGTTTTTTTTTTGTTTTTTTTTTTTTTTTTAGACAGAGTCTCACTCTGTTGCCCGGGCTAGAGTGAGTGCTGTGGTGTCAGCCTCGCTCACAGCAACCTCAAACTCCTGGGCTTAAGCGATCCTACTGCCTCAGCCTCCCGAGTAGCTGGGACTACAGGCATGCGCCACCATGCCCGGCTAATTTTTTCTATATATATTTTTAGTTGGCAAGATAATATGTTTCTATTTTTTTTAGTAGAGACGGGGTCTCACTCTTGCTCAGGCTGGTCTTGAACTCCTGACCTTGAACGATCCACCCGCCTCGGCCTCCCAAAGTGCTAGGATTACAGGTGTGAGCCACCGCGCCCGGCCTTCTTTGCCAGTTTGTTTCAAATGGTCCAATATTGCTGCAATAGTAACGTCAAACCTTGCTGCTAATTGTAGGTTGAGATGGATTTGCTTCCACTACAGCTTTCAGCTCATGATTATCTCAGGTCACCCACATGGCTCATTTTCAAGATTAAAATCACCAGAACTGAACTTCTCAAACCGTCGACGTACTATGTGCTCATTAGCCACATCCTTCCCAAACACTTGGTTGATATTTCGAGCTGTCTGCGCTGCATTGATTGCACGATGGAACTCATATTTGAAAATAACATGAATTTTTGACTTATCCATGGTTTCACAAAAATTGCAGTAAAAAAATTTTGAAAGACAATCACAAGCCAAAACGTGCGTTTGAAAGACTGAGGATGACAATAAAAATAAAACAAGAAGTGTCAAAGTGAAATGTCAGAGATATCAACTGTCAAACTTAGTACTTAAGGAAATCAGACATTTCATACTTAATAACTTCATAACCTATGTTATCTGACAGTTTCTGAGGGTCAGGAATTCAAAAACCGTGTAACCGTGTGCTTCTGGCCCAGGACCTCTCATGAGGCTACTGTTAAGATGTCAGCTCACGCTGGAGAATTCTGAAGCTTGACAGTGGCTTTAGTAGCCTTGTCCAGCGTTGCTCACTCACATGGCTGTCGGAAGCATTCTCACTTCCTCACTGGCTGTTTGTGGGAAGCCCCATTTTCTTACCACAGGAGCCTCTCTGTGGGGCTTCGCACAGAGCATGTGATCCAGGAGTGCGAGGGCACTAAGACAGAAGCCACGGTGTCTTGATAACCTGATCTTGGAAGAGAGATACCTCACCTCTGCCGTATTCCATTGTCACACACACCAACACTGATATAATGTAGGAAGGGTGTACAAAATAGTGTAAATACTAGACTGTGGGGACCTTTAGGGTCATCTTGGAGGTTGGCTTCCCCATCCACAAGTGATAAGAGTGTTAAATGTTTTGAGTGTATGAATGATATAGATCTTTGCCTTCCAAATATGTGGCTCTGGAGACAGCCTGGAGAATGAGATATAGAGTGGAAGATTACAACCAGGAAAACACTGTAAGTGATCTACAGGTGCTGGGATCCTGAACTAAAGCAGTGCTAATGAGGTGTTTAAGAGATTTTTGAGAAACTTTTAAGAGACAGAAAAGACATAATTTCTTGGTCATTGATTGCATGAGATGGGGTAGGAAGTAGAGCACTTCAGGATGACTGTTAGATGACTGTTGAGAAATTAGGTGCATGTGTTCCACTGAGATGCGGAGCATTTAGAAACTAGCCAGTAGACAATGGGCCTGTCTGTAGGTTTGGAGCTCAAACAAAAGGGAATAGATAAGAAAGTGTGATTCCACAGAAGCTGAGGGAGGAACTGTCATTAACCTATAATTGTAAAATGTAACACTCAGTGAAGTTCTGAATATAGTTTAGAAAGCTAAACTTAAATGCCTTAATATAGTGAATTAGCATGGTGACACGAACCCCAGTGAGAAAGCAAAATATAATATGAATCATTTTTCCAAGGTAATATTGTTAATACCTATTGATTCCTTTATGTTATATATATTTAACCACAATTTTAAACTATATAATAAATAATTTTTTAAATAAAAAAAACTTCAACACAAAAAAAATCCCAAAAAGGCAGTAGAGTGAATATTGCCTACGGGCTGCAGTTTGTCACCCCTGGACTATAAATATACACTCCTGAGAGCAAAGATTGTATCTTTTGGAACTTGTATCTGTAGTGTCCAATATTTATAGCTATTTTATTGAAAATACAGAGAAGTTCAGTATAGCCAAACAAAATTAAGAATTTGAATCTTCCTTTTTTACTTATATAATTATTTTCATAGTGGGTTTAATGTTTGTTTAATATTTAATTAATGTTTAATGCAAATCAAGAGGAACAATTACTCTATGATGTCTAAAGATCACAGGATTAAAAAGAAAATATTGATTTTACATAAAACACTAAATTAGGAAAAAAATATATTTTTGTCATTAAGCCTTAAATGATTTTAATCTTTTCCTTCATATAATTTTGAAAAATATCATTTCTAATAAGCCAATGCTCAAGTTATACATAAAACTTTTTATGTTCTCTCTTTACATATATGTCTAAAAGCCTTAAATTTTACGTAACGCCAGTTTATCTTGGTGGCAAAACCTGTAACAGTGAGCGGCCTGGGTGAGAAGTTGGCTATGGTAAGTTTGTTTTCCTTTCTAGCAGTAGATAGAACTATTGAAATCACTAATGCTGGGAAGAATATCCAAAGGGTTTTCCATAGACAAAAACCTGCTCTTTTTTCACATTTTATTGCTTTACATTTCTTCAGGGCTGTTTACAAATATTTATTAATCTTCATAATCTGTTTAATACAGGTCCTTCTGTTTTACAAAGGAGAAAACTGAAGGGAAAAAAGTTTTGATAAACTTTAAAAGGGATCATAGTCTTTAATTACAGGAAGAATCTTCATGTGTTATTTTAAAAACTTAGTCAACTATGGCCCAACTCAAAAAACTGACTACTTTCATTTCTGGGAGAACCACTGATGGACCCTAATAGAGTAAGTAGATTCTATCAGTCAGTTATTATACTATAGTGTAAAGCAGCAGTCCCCAACCTTTCTGGTACCAGGGACTGGTTTCATGGAAGACAATTTTTCCAGGGATGGGGGCAGGGCAGGGGGGTCAGTGTAGCTCAGGCGGTGTTGGGAGCGTGGGGGAGCGGCTGTAAATATGGATAAAGCTTCACTCACTCGCCTGCCGCTCACCTCCTGCTCAGCCCCATTCCTAAGTTTCATGGAAGACAGTTTTTCTGTGGGGCGGGGGTGAGAGTGGGAGGGGGAGGCAGAGCTCAGGCAGTGATGTGCAGCCGGGTTCCTAAGGGGGTGGGGAACAGACCACAAGTGTGAAGGAAACAGAGTGTGTTGTGACATTTAAGAGATAGATGGGTTGGAGGTTTTTGTTTGTTTTTTTGGTTTTGGTTTTGTTTTATTTGGGGGGAAGGTATGGAATCATTTGACGATGATATTTTGTAGTTCAGAGAAGGTGAGAGATGTTTAAAGAATAGTAGAATTGAGACAAACTCAGCTATTTATCTTTGTTGAGACTCACTGTTGGCAATCTTCAAATGTACCTTCTTGAAATGTGCCATTGAAATACTAGTACATATTTTAGTGCCAGCTACTTTTTTTTACTTTTTCAAAGTGTGCTTAACTTATTAGTAAATTTAAAATGTACCCAAATCAAAATTAACTGCTTTGAAAAGGGAAGTTGAAATAATGTAGTACAGCAATTTCTTTCTTTTTTAAATGTATTTTTTAATTGACAAAAATCGTATGTAGGCCAGGCGCGGTGGTTCACGCCTGTAATCCTAGAACTCTGGGAGGCCAAGGCGGGTGGATTGCTCAAGGTCAGGAGTTTGAGACCAGCCTGAGCAAGAGCGAGACCCTGTCTCTACTAAAAATAGAAAGAAATGATCTGGCCAACTAAAAATATATATATATATATAGAAAAAATTAGCCGGGCATGGTGGCGCATGCCTGTAGTCCCAGCTACTCGGGAGGCTGAGGCAGGAGGATCGCTTAAGCCCAGGAGTTTGAGGTTGCTGTGAGCTAGGCTGACGCCACGGCACTCACTCTAGCCCGGGCAACAGAGCGAGACTCTGTCTCAAAAAAAAAAAAAAAAATTAGATGTATTGTGTACAACATGAGGTTTTGGAAAATGTACACATTGTGAAATTGTTAAATCAAGCTAATTAGTATATGCATTACCTCACGTACTTATTTTTCATAGTGACAGCACTTAAAATCTACTCTCAGCAATTTTCAAGTTGTCCTTTCCATATAGAGAAATCCTGTAAAACTCAAGCATGTCTATTTTGATAGTTGTTAAGATATATTTTCTACAAAATACTATATAAATTTTGTGATTGGTATCAGTTTTCACTTTAGCCACATAAACTATCCTTTTTGTTCGGAGGTTAAGAATTCAAGACTTAAAGAAATGAACACAGGTTTCTCATATTTCTCTCTACTTAGTTGATTCTCTGGAGTGTGATTTGTTTTACAGTGTGTTATCTGCAGTGTTTATTTACACTGTCTGGCAGGCTACAAAGATTGGTGGCATTTCCTAGTGAGGTGCAACTCTGGCCCATGTAAATGTTCTGCCACGGCTGCCTCCTGGTTTGGATGTCTAGTCTAGCAAGATACAGATACAAGAAGTGAGCCAGAGGTCATGAAGAAGGAACATGTCTGCCACTCCTGTTTCCAGAAGTTTTAATATTTATTCATTAAAGGACTTTACTGAATTCTGTTTAGGAAACTTATTGGACTCCATGATCAGTGATGAAGAGTAAAGCTTAAGGTAAAAAACATATATGATGTCTCACAATATAATACAACAAGATTTCCTGCTTGGAACACAAAGACCTGTCTGTGTCCTTTAAGATACATGGGAGATTACATTGTCATCAAAATGTAGGTTTTTGGTAATTGCTGAGAATTCTTTCATTTCTTTCCTCTCCTGTATGATTCACAGGAAAGCTTTGGGCTTTGAAATGTCTATGATTCAATTATTACAATTTACCTTGACATCCCACTGCCATGCTCAGATTTTCCCACACCTCGTGCATGCACACAGCCCCGTGATTTCCGTGACTTGGCAAGGAATGCAGACGCTAGCGAACTAGACTCCATATTTTTTCTGGTTCTATTTTCTTACTGTAAAGGAACATAGTTACATACTGTGGCTTTTTTTGTATCTATTGTTGGCTGTGTGTCTCCAAAACATATGCATCAAATAGGTCTTTACTGAGTAAACGTAAACTTGTCTTAGTTGTACCCTGGGAGTCAGTTTCATGGTTTATTATAACAGAGTCCCAACATTTCTTTTTCTCCAGGGCTTCCACAAAAAGAAGCATAAAACAGTGTTGGTATGTGACTGGCGTATCTTTGGTGTAGAGGCTTCAGTAAATCCATAAAGTGAGATTGATTAGGATTAATAGCTTTTTGTCTAGCTAAAAACTCTTTGGGATCTTGGCTTAAAAGGAGTCCTTTCTGATACCTAGGAATGTGGTTTTATTTGTTTTAGCTGCTTTAAGCATTTTATTCAAAGAGTTGAGAACATAAAAGATAGCTTAGTGATCATGCTTAGAGCTTAAAGTAAAAAGCTTTTTGGAATTCAACAAACACATAACCTTTACGACTGATTATATTTCCAGTTTTCCTAAACAAGAGTATGGTGCTATTGCCAATATTGGTTTAAAGTATGTATAATCTACATAAATAGCACTGAGTGCAGTGCAAGTCCCTAAGCCCAGAGAATGCCCTGGCAACTTTGTCCCCACAACCACTCTAACTAGTGCTCCTTGTCGAGTGACCTAGAGGGAAACCAGGTTGACAGTCCCTTGCTTTCTCATTTTGGCACCAAAAGGGATTCTTCTTGGTTAATGAGTTACAAAGGATAATAAAAGGACTGAGAGGGAAGTTTGACATGGGGAATATTATTTTCTCGAGTAGGTAAATAAAGTCAGGGAAAAACAGGACAGTGGAGATAAGAGGATGAGATGCATTAAATTTATTTTGTAGTTCTACATAATTCACACAGAAAGGACTCATTTTGAATTCATATTTCGTATTAAAAGGAACAGGCCTGGGCCAAGTGCAGGCCAGCACTGAGAACAGTGGTGGGTTGAGACCTATTGTATTTTTTAAGTGGTTCCAAGGCTGTCCAGGTGTCCTGATTTAAAGGCTGCCTCTTAAGTCAGGAAATTGTATCTTGTTCTGAGGTTTACTGTAATAAAGTACACAGTCCTAGGGGATGGTACTTGAGCTCCATGAATCACTTTACAGGCTGGCTGTGCTGACCCAAGCCCCATGATTTATTTATGCCATAGCACAGTAAGAATGGCAAATATGTAAGTCACACATGGCCTCTGGGATGGGCCTTTAACTGGGAAACTACCGTAAATCCATAAAGTGAGATAGGACAGAGCCAGCAGCAGCCCGTGTCATGTCCAAGAGAACTCTTCCTATTCTGTAGGGGCTTGCAGTTCTAGAGATGGTTAAGTCCAGCATCCTTCTTGGAATGTATCTGTCCTAGTCCATTTTGTGTTGCTTTAAAAGAATACTTGGGGCTGGGTAATTTATGAAGTAAAGAGGTTTATTTAGCTTAAGGTGCTACAGGCTGAGAAGTTCAAGGGCATGGCTCTGATGGCTCTGGCTTCTGGTGAGGGCTTTCATGCTGCATCACAAAGTGTCAGAGAAGGTCAAAGGGGAAGCAAACACCTGCAAAGAAGAGGAAAACCTGAGGGGCGTCCTGGCTTTATAACAGCCCATTCTTGCAGGAACTAATCCATTCCTGTGAGAACTAATCCAGAGAGCAGGAGCTCAATACCATTCCTGAGAGATCCACTCCCCCACAACCCAGACACCTCCCAGCACGGCACACTGGGGATCAGATTTCAACACGAGTTTTGGTGGGGACTAACCATATCCAAACCTTGGTGGTATCCTTGGGCTTTGTGTGTGCTATGTTTTAGTCAATCCGGCCTTTGATTTCACTGCTTACAAATCTAAACAATAGCTCTGAAATGTAGTATGGTACTGTTGCCACTAATATTTTCTCTTGAATTTATTTCTGTAAAGTGTTGCCCATGTTTTTCTAGCAATTTTTATGTTTTGGAAAATACTACATTGGACTGCTAAGCTAATGATTAGTCATCATCTTTTGTTTCTAAGCTTAGAATTGCCAGTACTGCAGTACGATAGGAATTCTACCCATCTTTTTGAACTTTGTTTGATTTCTCAGTACTAATAAAGAAATGCTGTTAGAATTGCACTTAGGATTTATATGGGGTAGTCAAATTTTGAGCCTAAATTGACAACATAATAAATTAATATTTCATTTTAACCTGAATAAAATAATGTTTTAATTAAACTTTATTTTGAGATAATTGTAGATATACATGTAGTTGTAAGAAGTAATACAGAGAAATCCCATGTACCCTTTAGCCAATATGTCCCTGAGGGTAACATCTTGCAAAACCAAGATGTGATATTATATGATATATGTATTATACATTATGCAATGGTATATTATGTATTATATATAACATCACATCTTAGTTTTGCAAGGTGTTACCATCGGGGGGGGGGGGTCTGGCTAAAGGGTACATGGGATCTCTCTGTGTTATTTCTTATAACTACATGTGAATCTACAATTATATATATCACGACCAGGATACTGACATTGATATGGTCAAGATACAGAACATTTCTGTCACCACAAAGATCCCCCTTTGTAGCCACACCCACTTTCCTCTTTCAAGAATGCTATGTGAATGGAATCATAGAGTGTGTAATCTTTGGAGACTGGCTTTTTTCACTCTGCATAATTCTCCGGAGGTCCATTGGGTTGTTATATCTATCAGTAGTTCATTCCTTTTTATTGTTGAGTGATATTCTATGATATAGATGTTTCACAGCTTAACCATTCACCTGTTGAAGGATGTCTGGGTTGCTTTCCGTTTTTTGCTCTTACATATAAAACTGCTATAAACGTTTATGTACAGAGCTTTGTGTGAACTTAAGTTTTCATTTTTTTGGAAGAAATGCCCAGGTGTGCAACTACTGGATCATATTGTAGTTGCATGTTTAATTTTTTAAGACACTGCCAGACTCTCTTATAGAGTGGCTATGCCATATTACACTGCCATCAGCCATGTAAGGTAATCCTGTTTTTCCTCATCCTCACCATCATTTGGTGTTGTCACTATTTTTGTTGTAGCCATTCTAATAGTGACATCTCAGTGTGGTGTTAGTTTGCATTTCCCTAATGAGGAATGATGTCAAACATCTTTTCATGTGCTTGTTTGTTATGTGTGTTTCCTTTTCAGTGAAATATCTCTCCATGTCTTTTGCTCATTTTCTAATTGAAATTTTTTTAACTATTAAGTTTTGAGAATTCTTTATATATTCTAGATGCTAGTCCTTTGTCACATGTGTGGTTTGAAAATATTTTCTCTGAGTCTGTATCTTATCTTTTCATCCCCTCAATAGTCTTAACTAAACATTACTTCAGTCATTTAAAAATTTTTTTGATTAATAAACTTAAGTTTAGTTCAGTTTTAGATTCACATAAAAATTGAGCAGAAAATACAGAGAATTCCCACATATCCCCCCCACACACATGCAGCCTCCCACTGTCCACATCCATCACCAGAGTGGTAGATTTGTAATAAACAATGAACCTGTGTTAACATGTTGTAATCACCCAAAGTCTATAGTTTACATTAGGGTTACAGTCTAGCGGTTCTGACAAATATGTGAAGATGCGTATCTACCATTATAGTGTCACACAGAATGGTTTCACTGTCTGAAGAATCTGTGCTCTGCTGATTCATCCCTTCCTCCACCCTCAGAACCCCTGGAAACCACTAATCTTTTTACTGTCTTCATAGCTTTGCCTTTTCCAGAATGTCACATAGTTAGAATCATGCAGTAGGTGGCCTTTTGTGATTGGCTTTTCACTTAGTAATTTGCATTTAAATGTTTCTCTGTGTCTTCTCATAGCTTGATCACTCATTTCTTTTTTGCACAGAATAACATTCTACTGTCTAGATGTATTACAGTTTATTTTTCCATTCACCTAGTAAACGAGATCTTGCTTCCAAGTTTTGGCAATTATGAATAAATCTTCTGTAAATATCATGTGCAGGTTTTTGTGTGGACCTAAGTTTTCAACTCCTTTGGGTTAAAATACCAAGGAATGCAATTGCTGGATTTTACGGTAAAAGTGTATTTAGTTTTGTACAAAACTGCCAAGCTGTCTTCCAAAGTGGCTGTACCATTTTGCATTCCCACCAGCAGTTAATGAGAGTTCCCATTGATTCACATTCTTGTCATCATTTGGTGTTTTCAGTGTTCTGGATTTTGGCTATTCTAATCAATGTGTGGTGGTATCTCATTTTAATTTGCATTTTCTGGTGACATATGATGTCATGTATGTCATATAATTTGCCATCTGTAAATATTCTTTGGTAAGGTATCTGTTAAGATCTTTGGCCCTTTTTTTAAAAATTTTTCTTTTTTGTAACATTTTTGACTTTTTAATTGACATATAACTATTGTACATATTTATGGTATATAGTGATATTTTGATAAATACAGTGTATAGTGAGGCCCATTTTTAATCAGGTTCATTTTCTTATTGTTCAATTTTAAGAATCTTTTGTATAATTTGTATAACAGTCTTCTATCAAATATATCTTTTGCAAATATTTTCTCCCATTCTGTGGCTTATCTTCTCATTCTCTTGATATTTGAATATTTAAATACCTATTATTTATAAAGTAATGCTACATTATTTATAATAATGGTTAAACAGTTGATAAATAAATCTCTAATTAGCATATACTGCTTTGAAGGGCGCAGAGATCCATTAGGCCTCCATTTTGACCCAACACAACACACTGAAATTCTCTATTTCCCCAAAGCTTTAGAAGGCCTCACGCCTGACCCACCCCATTTTAAGTGAAAAGGATTAAAAAGGTACTGGGAAAGGAAAAGGCAGCATATATTTGGAGAACATGAGAAATTTCTAAATGACTGGAGCATCAGGCTGGAAGATTTAGGTTGGAGCCAAACTGCAAGTGGCTTGAATGTCATCATGTATAGTTTATGTATTTTGTATATACTTATCTTTTCTGTAGAATGTAAATTTTTATAGCTAGAATGTTCTTAGAATTCATCTTTTTATTTCAGAAAACATCCCATTGAGATCTGTCAGTAGACCCCCGAATAATTTGTTCTCATACCTTCCGTCTGCACTTAAAGCAGGTGTCCTCCACCACACGTGCACATGCGCACAGTGACTGCAGAAACCTGAGGGAATAAAAACAATATGTTTAACTAGAGACTATCTGGGGGAGGTTTTGGAGACTGTAACACGTTTTAATTTTATCTATTCTTTCTGTTGCTTTTTCTCTTTATTTCTTTCAAAGTACATACAAATATATATTCATTATCTCTTGTGTAAGACAATGTGTATTTACTCTTGAATCAGACTACTTTAAGTTTGAAGTATCTTTTTTTCTTTTTAGAATGTTCTCTTAGCCAGGCACCCTTGCTCATGCCTGCAGTCCCAGCTACTCGGGAGGCTGAGGCCTGAGCATCACTTGAGCCCAGGAATTCAAGGCTGCAGTGAGCTATGATCATGCCACTGTACTCCAGCCTGGCCAACAGAATGAGACCCTGTCTCTGAAAAAATAAAAATGTTAAATGTAGTCTTAATGTGATTTAAGCGTGTGTATTCAATCAGATCTCTTAGTTTTCCTTTTGATAAAATTCTAGGGTATGAGAAGCAATCAAGTCTTCTTACCCAGAAATGTGTTTAGACAAGAAAAATAATGAACTTTATTAATTGAGATGATGTGATGGTTTAATCTCTGTAAGATTTCTTAAAATCAGTCTAATTGGCCAGGTGTGGTGGCTCACGCCTGTAATCCTAGCACTGTGGGAGGCTAAGGCAGGAGGACTGCTTGAGCTCAAGAGTTTGAGACCAGCCTGAGCAAGAGAGAGACCCTCGTCTGTACTAAAAATACAAAAAATTAGCCAGGGATGGTGATGCACACCTGTGGTCCCAGCTACTCAGGAGGCTGAGGCAGAAGGATTGCTGGAGCCCAGGAGTCAGAGGTTGCACTGAGCTACAATAGCGCCACGGCACCCTAGCCAGGGCAACGAGCAAGGCTCTGTCTCCAAAGGAAAAAAAAAAGTCATTCTAATCATGAAAGAGCCTTTAAAGATCCATATTTGTTGTTTGTTACTCTTTGTATTAATTTTTTAAGGCTTTGTTCTCCAAAATAGTCAAGGCAGGAGGTCCAACATGTATTGACTCTTTGTTTAACTGAGATTTTAAGAATAGACTATACACATGATACAGCTTACAATTGCTTTAAATAACATATCTAGGCATACTTGCCTATCTTTGAAATTCATCAGCAAATTGGCCCATCAATTGCCAGTTCATTCGGGACCCCTGGCTCTTTAAGACTTTTATTCAGTGTACTTAGGCTTAGGGAAGAGCTAAATTAAGCCACAGCACCTTGATCAAATTTTTGACAAATAATTGTTTAGTACTAAGGAGACAGAAGAGCATTTCCAAATATTTTAAGGATTATCATTTAGAAGAGTGATTAAATTTCTTTTATGTGGCCTGAAGGGATAGAACTAAGGAGATAACAAAGAGGAAGCTTTTAGGATCAATTGTAGAAAGTAATTTGCTAAGAGTTAGCTTATCAAAGCTCATACAGGCTGCTTTGGGCGGCTGGAGCTCCATCTCATGAAATGTGTGTGCACATAGGCTAGAGGGCCCGTTGGCAAGAATGTAGTAGAACAAACGCAGTGATTTTCGTGAATGGATTAGATCTGTAAGATCCTTTTTTATCATAAGATTCTGTGATTCTAGTTTTGTCCTGTGTGATCTTAAGAGACTGATTTATGATCTCTTTCCACTTCTTCATGACTGCTTACTCCTCAGCCCTTTTCAGTATAGCTTCTGCTCAGCACTGAACTGCTTTCCAAAATAACTAGTAACTTTCTAAAAGCTAAATCCAATGGAAATTTTATATTCTTTGTTTTAACCTGTTTGTAAATACCTTAAAGTGTTTGATTTCTTCATATTTCTTGAAATTTTCTTTGGCTTCTAAGAGACCACTTTCTCCTTATTTTCTTTTATCTCTAAGACTCCTCTCCCTCAGTTCTTTATAGACTTTTCTTTACCCAGTGCTATATGCCCCTCCTCTTTCCTTGGTGGTCTCGTGCGCACCTATGATTTCGGTTACCTTCTAGTTGATCATTCACACATCTTTAAGTCAGGTCCTGACTGCAGGCCCACCAACACAACTGCCTGCTGCGTATCTCTTCTCTGAGATGTGTGGGGTTGTCATGAGAATTAAATTAGTTAATCCATGTAAAGTGCCTAGTAGAGTATCTGACTCTCTATAGTAATCATGCTGGCAACGTTACTCATAGTGAATTTTAACCCAGATCAGTCATACTCTTGAGGAACCATTGACTTATCCTTAAATCGCCACTTTTCCAACTGTGTCTTGGATTACTAGTACCCCTCAAGGTGTTAATTGGTGTTCCGCCCAGAAAAAGGAGGAGGTAGGGGGTCCGTGGTCAGTTAAGTTTGGAAAATGTGTCCTAATAGAGTTGGCAAACTTTTTCACTAAAGGGCCAGATTGTAAATTTATCGGGCTTTGTGGGCCATTCAGTCTCTGTCACAACACTCAAATCTCTTGTAGCACCAGAGCAGCCACAGAAAATATATAAACAAATCAGCATGTTTGTGTTCCATTAAAATGTTATTTATGGACTGAAATTTGAATTTCACATAATTTTCACAAAATATTATATATTATTTTGTTTCAGAAAACTATTCATATTTTCTTTTTTTCAACCATTTAAAAATGTAAAAATCATTCTTCACACATGGGCTGTAAATAAAAAGGCGTGGACCGGACTTGTCCATGAAAAGCAGCTTGCTGACTGCCGCTTCGAAACAGCCTCCGCCCGAAGATGTGAAACCCCCACAGCAGAAAGCTCTTCTGAGTTCTGTAGCAGCACTGTTAGCACCAGCGCTCCTCACATGTACTTGACCATGGAAATCCCTATTCCGTGGTTATTTGTCACTATCCCTTGCCATACGTCTGTGGAGTGACTCTTGAGAAATGCTGACCTGGAAAACAGCTGTGTGTGCAGGGGTGATGTTGGTGCTGTGGAGTAGACCGGAGGTAACAAGAGGAAGCATTTTCTCTTCATTACTCTTGCTCTGATCAGCTGAGCTAACTGGTCACAGGCACAATTACCTGTTGGAAGACTGAATTAGCCCTACGAGGAAGGCACCAGCGAGCTACTCTGACTGAGTCAAAGATCGGCTGAATTGAAGATGGACATGATGAAGTTCATGCCATCAGCCAGCCTCAGAAATGGGAAAAATGTGTACGTGGCTATGAGATAAAATAGTGATGCTCTCAGTGAGCTAAAATAGTCAGGAGGAGGAAGAGATCCAGAGGCCATATACAAAATATAAGCAGGAATAGGTATCAATTTCTGTTGCTTTTAAATCTTACTGCCCTGGCTAAAAAATAAGCAAAAGTTTAAAACTTTTTTTTTCTTTTTTGATACAGAGTCTCACTCTGTCACCCTGGGTAGACTGTGGTGGCATCATCGTAGCTCACTGTAATCTCCAACTCCTGGGCTCAAGCGATTCTCCTGCCTCAGCCTCCTGAGTAGCTGGGACTACAGGTGTGCGGCACCACTCCTGACTGATCTTTTCTATTTATAGTAGAGACATGGTCTCGCTCTTGCTGAGGCTGGTCTCGAACTCCTGAGCTCAAGCGATCCTCCCACCTCAGCCTCCCAGAGTGCTGGGATTACAGGTGTGAACTACCAAGTCCAGCCAGTTTAAAAATTTTTTTAAAGGAAGTCTAGTTTACATATAGTGAATTTCTAAAACTTGTTTTGAAATAATATTTTGTGTCTTTGAGAAGTAAATATGTGATGACACAGTAGGCAGGGAAGTTTATTGCTTTACTATTTTTGAGCATATTTTCCCCTAACACAAATAATGCCATTGCTAAGCAGAAAAATTTCAAATTAAGAATAGTTTTATCAAAAGATTCTGCATTTTCCATTTTTTATGCCTACTTTAACCATGTGCACTTTATGGAAAGGAAAAACAGATGTAGTAAGCAGTCTTTCTAAACTACATCTGGCTTTTGGCAAGCAGCTAGCACCTATAGGAGGAGGCAAAGAAGATGGGATCATCCCGGTGATCATAATAACAACTCCTCTACCTAATGCAAGCACAGTCACTTGCCCATCCCCACAGAATTTACACACCAGGTGTCTCAATCCAAACCTGTGTAGGAGAGAAGGTGTTCTTACCATTTTTGCCAACAAATTGATAGCTGGTGAATGATGGAATTATTGAGTCATTAATGCAGGAAGATAATAAATTACAGGGTTTGTTTTCATCCATTTGGCCAGTAAGGGTTTTTTGGGACCTCCCAAGCTCTCAGCAGCCCCAGTGCCGTCAGTCCTCTCTCAGTACCCCAGTAGTCACTCAGGTATATCCCCCACAGCTTTCATAAGCTTTCCTATACAGCTTGGAGAATGTCTTGGATATTTACGCATTGGAGCAGTTACTACTTTTTTTGTCAGACAGTATACTACAAATCTAAAGATTAGATGTTCTGTGTGCTGTTGGCTGTTTGTGAGATCAAGACACAATTGGCTCTTGATTGTGCTCGAGGTGGAGAACTGAGTGCCATGACATCGCTGGCATTCTTCTAGCAAATATCATGGCAAACAGACTTGGAATGCAATGCAAGCTAAAGAAAGGCAAGTGAGCCCCCTTAGTAGCACCGTGTGGACAGCTGGTATGTACGTGTTATCCATCTGAAACTGGGAAAGGTTGAGTAAACAGTGGGACAGTGACAAAGTGCAGGGATTACTTGCTGGAAACATTCAATAATTCTTAAAACAGACATCTAAATAAATGGAGGCATTCTTGAGTTTGAGTTCTGAGTAACAATGTAAGACTTTGTTTTCTTTTGGAAACAGAGACTTCCTAAGGAAAGAGGACAAGAATAATGGCGTAGCCCAGAAGTGGGCATATAAAGCAGGTGTACCTTATTTTGAAGGGACTACATCTTCATGTGGGAATATTGTATTCTGAAATTTTCTGTTCATTTTACACTATCAAACAGGAGGCAGAAAGGACACACCATTGTAAAATAGTTAAGACAAAATGACCAAAAAGGCCAGTATAAATCTCTTTATCAGACCATCTCCAGATGTTACTGTGAACCTGCTCCTTAGTTTCATCTCCTGAGGCTCACACTGAGCTTCCCTCCTCCACCCCATCCCCAGATCTCCAGCACAGATCAGCGGGTCTAAGATGTAATTCACTAGAGATTTTGATAGGATTTTAGTAAATCTTCAACAGAAACTCCCTTGACTTGCCAGCTCTTTTTAAAGGCAGGTATGTAAAAAGCAGAAGATCCTAAATTCGTCTGTCTTGTGATAGTCCTCGCCTGGGAAAATAGGGGGAAATTTGCTCAAGAATGTGTTGTAAGATGTTCTCATGGCACACGCCTGTAGTCCTAGTTACTAGTTACTAGGCAGGAGGATCACTTAAGCTCAGGAGTTCAAGGCTGCAGTGAGCTATGATCACACTTGTGAATAGCTATTGTACTCCAGCCAGGGCAACATAGCAAGACCTCATACCTCATCTCTTTAAAAAAAAAAAAAAATGCCCTCCTAAACTTTCTTTTACATAATCTGTTATGTAGAACCAAACCATTTAAGTAATCTCTGCATGATATTTCTAAGTCCAATAATAGTCAGTATTATGAGGGCCTGCAATATCATTTAAATTTGAGCTGAAAATAACTTCCATCATTTTTACTGTGGAATTGGGAGATTTTTTATATACTTACTAAATTAGGAAAAATAAATATAAATACTGAAAATCTAGTCTTGGCAAGGATGTGGTTGGAATCAGGGCTACCTAATAGCTTCCTGTTTGTTAGTCTTTTAAATTAGTTCATCTTTCTATAAAGTATTGGGTCTCAACTATAGATGTTCATCCTAGAAATTCAAATTCAGTAGGACAGGAGGAAAGTACAGTTTTGCATTTTGAATAATTTTTTCATGTTTGAGAACCACCATTGTAAAGCAAACCTGATACCATGAAATAAGCTATACAACTTTCCACAGCTGTTGACCTAATTATTCTCAAGCCCTTCTTGGGTTCTGCAGGGTAAATCTACTTCCCTTTCATGCATATTTCCCTCTGTAGGCACTCTGGATTGATATTCCTGGGCTAAGTCATGTAGAATTTTGTTATCCATTTTCTCTTTATATGTTATAGTTTGGTATAACATAAATCTCCTTATATTGACAAAGATAAAGTTTGATTCTGTTTTTTGTTGTCTTGGTGTTTGGGAGTGATTTTCTAGAGGACAAGGGAGCTGATAGGTCTTTTCTCTGCCATCTTGAAACCAGGGATACAAAATTGTCAGTAGTACTATATTGGAGTGCTAAAAATTCTGAGCAAGAGGAGAAAAAAAGCATGGCAGTTTTAGGGGAAAAGTAGGGTCAATAGAGGCTTTCCTTTTTAGGGTGAACATCTGTAACAGTGAGGGTGTCAATAGTCAATCATTTTAGGTCAAATAAAACACATTTTCTTAATTTTTATGAGTTCTCTTGAAATAGGTGAACATTAAGTAGATAGAATCCAGGAATCACTTCTACACTCAACAGAGATAGAGACAATTCACTAGAACTATGACCATAGAGAACAAAGTCTAAGACTATCTTAGTGCATTTTGTGGTACTATAACAGAATATCACATACTGGGTAATTTATAATGAACAGAAATTTATTGGCTCATGATTGTGGAAGCTAGGAAGTCCAAGATCAAGGGGCTGGCATCTGGCAAGGACCTTCTTGCTGTGTCTTTCCGTGGTGGAAGGGCAAAGAGAGGGCAGGAGAAAGGGGGAGAGGGCAGGCAAAAGGGAGCCAGACAACTCCTTTTATGAGAAACCCACTTCCTTGAGAACAGACCCATTCCCATGATAGTGGATGGCATTAATCCAGTTATAAGGGCAGACCCTCATGGCCTAATCACATTTTAAAGGTCCCACCTCTTAATACTATTAGAATGGCAATTAAATTTCAGCAGGAGTTTGCAAGGGGATGTTCAAACCATAGCAGACGCTAACGAATTGATGTTGTTTTCCTTTCTGTTATGATGTTTCACCATGAGTGTGGTTCCCTGCATATTATATTGAAGGGACTCTTGTTCTCTACATATTTGTATATCACAAAAGAGTTACATCATCATTAGACTCTTCTAACATGGAGAATATATAGATACATTTTATGTACAATTTGATAGTTGACTAATTCTGTAGATATAGACTTTTTTAAAAAAAAGGTACCATGTGCCATTATTTTACAAATTAATATAAATCCTATAAATTTTTAGTGGATCTTATTCTAATCAATAAGCTATACCAAATGGCATCTTCCCTTTTTTTTTTTTTTTTTTTGAGAATGCATGCTGAGCTTATTCTGATCTCTTAATTTCTCTTCTAATTTTTCAATTTCAGTTATATTGTCTATTTATAGACTTCGGCTCGTATATGCATGCTAAGCATGTGTGCTAAGCAGATCTAAAACACTTCATTAAAAGTAGTTAGGATATATGTTCAGCTGCTTTGACAGAAATAACAGGGACTAAATTATATATAAATTTATGTGTCTTTCATGTGAGAATCCAAACCAGTATAGTGACTCTGTGAAGTTGTTGAGGGTTCAGAGTCATCTTGTCCCGTTGCTTGGCCATCCCTGGTGTATTATCCTCGTGACCCAAGACAGCTCACTAACACATTGCACCCCTGCCAGCAGGAAGGGGAAGGCAGGAGGGCACACTAACTACATGACCAATAAGCTGCTTTTATGAAATATAATTCAAAAGTAAAGAAGCTTAGAATATCAAAAACAAGAATCTGGATATCATAATCAGCAGAAGGGACTCTCTAAATGTAACATCATATACAGGAGATTATGTTGTCCTGATCTAGTCATGAAGAATATGAGGCTTGGCTATGAAGTAGTAAGAATATTTCTATCAAAAAATAAAATTGTTAGAATTTAGGATCCAACAGAGTCTCAAAATAGTCACCTAGATGATTTTACACTTACTCTATTGGTTCTGGCATTGCTAAAATATACTCGTAATCTCTTTCTTGGGAATTGCTTTCAGAGCCAGTTTACAGAATGCCCCCCAAAATAAATATGTACTTACACCTCACTGTGGTCCAAAAAACATATCACCCTGAATCATTGTCTGTGTACCAGCCTTGGTATCAAAATTAAAATTCAGTTTAATAAAAAGGATATTTGTCATAATTCCAAATATGTAAATAATGCAATAAACTTTGAAGCCAGATTTAAAGAGAAATTCGGCAGTGTCATTAGAATAAATTTTTTATAACTTGCCAAAATTAATTCTCAGAAGAACTTATCTTTCATTTGAAGAATAAATCCAGGTATATACCAGGAAGCAACTGGATACCTTTTGCTAAAATAACTTCTAAAGAAATATAGGATAAGAAGGATCTTTGCATATTTGTAAGTTTAAACTTTCAGTAATCCCAAGGAACCTCTTAGAATTGAGTCCATTTACTTTGGGACAAGCGAGTTTAATCATGGAATATAGATTATGCCATATTTATTATTCCCATGTGGATTACTGCATTTTGCAAATGCCTCAACATTTGTTGTAATATCAATAATAAAGTCAGTCTTTACATTGTCTACATATGAAATTTAAAGTAGGTGCCCCAGACTTTGGCTAAAATTTTTGTTGGTTTGTTTTGTTTGTATTTAATACAGAAGGAATTCTCTAATGTTTTGGCACAGATATTGTCAGTAAAACTAAAAAAAACTTATTAAAGTTTGTTGTGTGATATCTAACATTAAAGAACAAAGAGAAAATCTTTAAAATTATTTAGTTATGGGCATAATTTTATCTAGCTTCTGTAATAAACTAAGTTCTGTGAAGTTGTCCTGGTGTATCAATGGTGCTTAGCACAAGGCCTGGCATGTAGTAGGCATTCACCAAACACTGGTAATTGGTAACTTGTATCTTTTTTGTTTGCTTGTAAGTGTCAGGTCATAGGCTAGTGAGTTTGTAAAGCAGTTCATGCTGTGGACCTACAACTCAGCACTAAATATACCTTAAAAATGAACTAGCAAAATTGTTAAATTACTTTTCCCAATAGCTGGCTTTGTGACTTGTACAATTTTTTAAAGCTTCTGATGTTGCTCTGTGAGATTCCACTGCTATAGTACAATACTACCATATATGAAGTAACTAAAACATTTGCTTCCTTGTTCTTTCATTCTGTTGTATGCTTTTTTTTTTTTTTTTTTTTTTTTGACAAAGTCTCACTCTGTTGCCCAGGCTAGAGTGTGGCATCATCATTTCTCACTGCAACCTCAAACTCCTGGGCTTAAGCAATTCTCCTGCCTCATCCTCCCAAGTAGCTGCGACTACAGGCACATACCACCACACCCAGCTAATTTTTTAATTTTTTGTAGAGACAGGGTCTCGCTATGTTGCTTTAGGTTGGTCTCAAACTCCCAGCCTCAAGTGATCCTCCCACCGTGGCCTCCCAAAGTGCTAGGATGAGCCACTGCACCTGGCCTTTTGTATGCGTTTTCTTAAAGATTTTTTTCTGTTTGTTAAGACAATATTGAATATGAATGGCATATTTCTTATGTGATTCTTAAAAACTGATATAGGGACTATCTCAAGAAAGTTCCTTTTTAAAAGATCAACATAAAGAAGAACGAACATAACAATGACTCTAGATGAGCTTATAGTGAAGACAGGTATTTGCTTTCTGTGATCAAGTAATGATTTAAGCATTGAGAAAATTTTATTTGATTATTGGAAAGTCAACTTTGTTGCATGTAGAATGGTTCATGCTAACAATTAATCATTTAACTTGTTTCACTTCTGTTCTGTTCAGATAAATGGGCTTTCCAAACCTTGGTTCAGAGACAACAGATCAAGAAGGATTTTTAGTTCTGGAGTAGATTAGTTTTTAGTTAACTGGCTGAAATTTGCTGAGTGCCTACTATGTAAAGAACTTACATGTGGAAGATACAGTGAAGTTAAGACATGGTCCGTATACTCAAGAAACTTACACCCTAGATGAGTACTCAAGATTTTAGTAAATGAATAGTTTCTCTTAAAGAAAAATTTCTCAATCTGCAAGCAGTGTCTCTTCCAAAACAATATATGGTATAGTTAGTAAAGTTATATGTGATTAGACAAGTGAGAAATGCCAGAAGTAGAGTAGCTTGAGAAGGCTTTATTAAGGAGGTAAATGTAGACTTTAAAAAGTGGGTGTAGAGAGTGAGTGGAGAGTACTCAAAGATAGACTCGTTAAATTGAGGATATGTTGTTTCAGTCTCTGGCCTGAAGGAAAAAAATTGCCTGTTTGTATTAAACTAATAAACAATTCATAGAAATCTGTGATTCAGTCAAATGAGTTTTGGATACCACCCTCACCTTCTCTTAGGGGAAGCTAAAACTGTGCATAAATGTTACCTGTTACCTTCTTAATCGTGAGCACTAAAAGCAAGACTTGGCTCTAAAAACCTCGCTTAAATTCACATTCCATGATCGTGAATATGGAATGAAAATCTCTCATGAAGTTGGTTTTCATGAAAGTGCCTCCGGGAAAGCAAAACTCTGGAACTTTTGGCCACATTGTACAGCATTTATAAGATCGTGATTATTCATTAAAAAGCTGAGAATGTGGTTTTTGAAAGGTATTTATGTATTGTTGACTAATCTATAGTTTGAGATGAAACTGGCACCTGACTCTCTGTGTGGAATATGGAGGGAGAGATTGGAAAGACTGTCCAGAGCTTACTGGAACCTTCTTCAGAGCCAGGGAGCCGAATTTTATTTGAAATATTCATGAAAGAGGATCTGGATTCCAATGCTGTTTTTTAAAATGGCGTTCTGTTTTTCCATGAAGTTCTTTCTTTGTTTTAGACCTTTTATCTACAAGTTGCTTTATTCTGTTGCTAATGCATCTTAAGGTGTCATTGTCCTACAGCTCTAGAGAAGATTGGACACTTTGTATACTTGAATTTTAGTCATGTATTGGAACTCCTATAAATATCTTCAGTTTCTTGAACAGATTTTCAGTATCACTGTAAATGATATTTAACGTTAAGTAGCCGAAAAAAACATTCAGAGAGATTCTGCATTATATCCAGTATACTGGCACTAAAGCTGCGGTTGTATGTTATATTTTTGAACTATACTTAATAAGGAAGGAAAACAGGGCCTCAAAGAAGCTGCCTTCACTCACTGAGTCCTGATGGTGCTTCTACCCTAAACCTGTCCTCATCTGCCTAGTCTGTCTGCTCTGCGCTCTTCCCACTACTGCCTTCTTAGTCCAGTGATGGCTAGGTAAGAACCATAGACCTTCAGAAATCTATTTTCTTTTTTTGGAGAATATAGTAAAGAAAAGAGTTTAAAAAGAAGACTTGAGGGAAAAAAATACTTCAAAGTCACTTAGGTTTGGAAGCATAAAGATACATTGTGCCTGAAGACATTATGCTGAGTGCAATAAACCAGGTACAAAGGGACAAATACTGCATGATTCCACTGATGTGCGCCACCCAGAGCAGTCAGGTTCATGCAGAGAGATGGGAGAAGGGGAACTGCCAGGGCTGCGGGCAGGTGGGATAGGGAGTGAGTGTTTCGTAGGCACAGAGTTTCCGTTTGGGGGAAGCTCTCAAGGCAAATGGTGGTGAGGGTCACACAGCAGCGTGAATGTACTAATGCCGCTGAGCTACATATACACTTAAAAGTGGTTAAAATGGTAGATTTTATGTTATATATATTTTACAACAATAAAAAAATTGTGCTTAAAGTTGTCACCTTTGCTATGTAAAAACATTCCTCATTCATAAAATTTTTATGATTTCTAAAATAACTTGATTTCTGTATAGAATACTTACAATGCATACATTTTCTGCACCTAGTGTGATGAGTTTTGACAGACATAGCCACCTGTGTAGCTGCCACCGTCATCAAGTTACAGTGCATTTCCAGAAGGTTCTCTGTGTCCCTTTCCAGTCATTCTCCATTTCCCACCCCAACACCTGACAACAATTGATTTGCCTTCTATCTTTGTGGATTAGATTACAATTAATTTATATATTTTTAAACAAATGGAGAAGATATAAACTTTGGTGTTGTTAACAAATGAAGATACAAATGTCGAGTTTTTGCCAGTCTGAGAAGCAGGTAGAAGATTCATAACAGGAGAAATACCAATATCACTTTAAAACTAAGTTTTCTGGCCGGGTGCGGTGGCTCATGCCTGTAATCCTAGCACCTGGGAGGCCAAGGCGGGCGGATTGTTTGGAGCTCAGGAGTTCGAGACCAGCCTGAGCAAGAGCGAGACCCCGTCTCTACTAAAAATAGAAAGAAATGATCTGGCTAACTAAAAAAATATATATATATAGAAAAAATTAACCGGGCATGGTGGCGCATGCCTGTAGTCCCAGCTACTCAGGAGGCTGAGGCAGTAGGATCGCTTGAGCCCAGGAGTTTGAGGTTGCTGTGAGCTAGGCTGACGCCACGGCACTCACTCTAGCCCGGGCAACAAAGCGAGACTCTGTCTCAAAAAAAAAAAAAAAAAAAAAATTAAGTTTTCCAAACTTGCCATAATATACAGTGGGCTACATGTATTAATGTATTCATTTTTCAGAAAAAGTGAAATACAAGTTTTCCACATAAAATTTTGTTCAGCTGTAATTGCCAGAAGTTTCAGTCTTTATTATGTTAATTTTGATCCCTTTCAAGGACTTCTGATAAATGAAAATCAGTCCATATGTGATAATTTCTCTACCTGTTCTCTTGTCATTATATTTCTTAATGTAGATCAGGTCCTGTCCCTAGTTTCAGGAGGTAGAGTGACATGAGAGGATTCAGAAGCTGTGCTCTGCAGGGACTCGCCACTAATGCTGCAAGGAGGTCATAGGAGGCAGGACCCTAGCATGCACTGTGGGAACAATGCCCTAGTCTATATTGGGTGACCTCCGAAAGTTCCTTTCCAGCATAAATGATACTTATTTTGTGTTGCATACTCATCAAAGAGTATAGCAGTTTTTATGAGTCCTACCTGTGACTCTTGAATCTGAGAGTCAGACAGCAGCATTTTATTCTTCATTCTTTAGAAATAATTTTTGTAATATAAGGTTTTTACTCATAATACATCTCTAGCAGTAGCATCTTGGCCTCTTTCCAGAATCGTCTAATCTCTCCTTTTTGCCTTCAATTGGTATTTCTAAAACCTTGCTTTACTACTATAGAACTTTTGATGCTTCTATATTATTCTTAAAATCAAATCACTCATTCAGCATTTTTGTGTACCCTCTGTCTGCCAGATTCTGGTTAGATCCCTCAAGGATTTCACAATCTGTGTTTATTCCTGAGGCCCCCATTCCAAACCATCTGTACTCTGATGCGGAGCTACCTTTTCAGCTTCTCTCTTTGCTATCTCCTTTCCCTGTAGAAACCTGTTATCCAGTTTTACCATGTGTCTTCACATGCAGTTGGTGCTTTTATACTTGCCAGTCTCTCTGTCTTATTCCTCTGTCAAAATAGGGCCCATCTCAATTCCTGTGTCCTTAGCCCAAGGTGATTTCTCTGTCATAGCTGTGTCTGCATTACCTCAGCACTTACTGCGCATATGATTTATTGGCACTTATCATTTATTGTCTCACCTCATTAGCTACATTAAAATCTTAGAGGTAGAAAGGACAGATTTACCACTCAAAACAAAGTCACTTATGCAGTATCTCTAATAATCTCTTTAAACACCTAGTCATGGGAAGCTGCTTAATTTTTTGGGCTTTCCAATTCTGCTTGTTAACAAGCGTACATTAGATGTTTGTTTTATAAACTGAAATCTTGGCTTTGTGACTTCCCCTGTCCCTTGGTTTCATTTGTGCCTTCTAGAGAAACACAGATTCAATGGTCTGTTTTTGCAAAACCCACCTTAAAAAAAATTTTTTTTTTGAGACAGAGTGTCACTCTGTTGCCTGGGCTAGAGTAAATGCCGTGGCGTCCTCCTAGCTCACAGCAACCTCAAACTCCTGGGCTCAAGCAATCTTACTGCCTCAGCCTCCCTAGTAGCTGGGACTACAGGCATGCCGCCACCATGCCCGGCTATTTTTTCTATATATTTTTAGTTGGCCAGATAATTTCTTTCTATTTTTAGTAGAGACGGGGTCTCGCTCTTGCTCAGGCTGGTCCCGAACTCCTGAGCTCAAACAATCCGCCCGCCTCGACCTCCCAAGTGCTAGGATTACAGGTGTGAGCCACCGCGCCCGGCCTACCTTAAAAATTTTGATAGCAATTTTCAGGCTATGTTAGTAAATCTTTTTGGATTAACGTGCTCTTTTATAATCCCACACTGTCATCTTCCTTTGGATACCCTCTACTTCTGCACTGTCTCTTAAATTATGGCATATAGAATTGAACCTAGTGTTCCAGTCATCATCTAGTTAGAGAAAAATGCAAAATGTGACTTTTTTTCATTAAATGAAATGTAAGTTGGCCAAAGCTAGTGGTTTCTTTCTAGTCTTGGTTTCTTTCATGTTTTAAAACTTGATATTCCTTACACTAACTCTCTGCTCACTTGCCTTACATGCTATTGGACTAGGGGGGAAAAAGTCTTAAAAATGTAGCGAAACACAGCTTTAAAATAAATGAAAACACTCAACAGCTGGGAAGACACCACAAGAGACAGAAATGAAGTCAGAATTGAAGGAACTGTAGGTCCAAGATATATTTATTAAGAGCCTACTCCATGCCAAGAACTTTTCTTGGCACTTGGGTTACATTACTGAACAGAACAGACAAAGATCCTGCCTTCCTGGAGTTTGTATTCAGCTATTTCTGAGCACAGGCTGTGGACAAACAATGAAGACTGGCTGGCAAATGATATTAGAATATGTAGAGTAACTACAGCCCTAAATAAAAGAAAACAAAAAGATATAAGCGGTTTAGGCATATGCAATGCAAAAAATTAATGATATTTGAAAGCTTCTGGTTTTCAGATCCATGAACAAAGACTCTAGAAGGAAAATATTTTAAAAATTTAAAGATAGCAATATTCACAGTAACTAAAAGGTAGAGGCAACCCAAGTGTCAGTGATGGATAAACAAAATGTGGTGTAGACATACAATGCAATTTATACAACCTTGAAAAAGGAAATTCTGACACATGCTACAACATAGATGAACCTTGAACACATGCTAAGTGAAGTAAGCTAGTCACAAAAAGACAAATACTATATGATTCCACTTATATGAGTAGTCAAATTCATAAAGAGAGACAGTATATGGTGATTACCAGGGGCTGTGAGAGGGGAGAGAAGGGAGTTTTGTTTAATAGGTACAGTTTCAGTTTCGCAAGATGAAGAGAGTTCTGGAGATTGGTTGCAGAGCAAGCTGAATGAACTTAATACTGCTGATCTGTTTATTTATAAATGGTTAAGATGGTAAATTTTATGTATGTTTTACCACAGTTAAAAATTTTTAAATCTACAAGATAAAAATTTTAAAAATTAATGAGCTCATAAGTTGAAAGACCCCTAAGCTTCTAGAAACATTAAAAAATTTTAAAGACATAAACCACAAACATACTATAGTTAAGGAAGCAGACCCTGCACATGTAGAATTGAAAGACATTTACAGAGCAAATGCCTGTTAATATAATCCAAACTGTGGAAGTGCTGAAAGGAGATGTTGAACAGGGAGAAATTATTAATAGCATTCAGGTGAGGAGCCAGACTTTTGAAGGAGAGAAAGCTGCTGCAGGCATTGCAGGTAGAGAGCACAACATAAACCTAAGTGAAAACAAGTAGAAAATCTATGACTCAGGGGCCTTGGAAGACAATGAGGAAGAAATGGGTTGAAAATTATAGATAGTTCTGAATATTAGGCCAGAGCATTTGATATGGTAAGAGACCTAATGAGAATGATCTCAGTAGAAAAGAACAGTGCAGAATGATGGGGAAATCAGAGAAGAGGCTTTAAGAATAGTGGAGGCCCACAATAAAAGGATGGTCGTAACGTTGATTGTGATCATGCAGATTCAAAATAGTAGGTTTATTAAAAACTACTAGAAAAGAGGAATTAGCAAAAGTTGAATATGAGCCATTGGGAGCAAAGAAGAAATCAGATTATTTAAATGTTGTCAGCCTATGGACCCAGGAATATGGTGACTCTATTAACATTGAAAGGGACATTTGTTATGATGAAAGGAAAAGTTGATTTACTTTTGACATTTTACATTAATGGTATTTCTGGGTACCTAAATAAAGCCAGCCTGGAGAGGTCCTAATAAGATGCACAGGGATCAAAGTTTGAAAGATCAGACATTTCAGTGAGGTTTGTCCACAGAGGCTCAGCCAAGGACTGTGGTTTCACAGAGCTTAATTGAGGTAGTATATCTATCATACTCTAAAATCTCTGCAAGGGAATTTAGAGAAAATAGTAATCAGAAGGATTTCTTCAGGAAATGTGACAGAAGAGTAGATGAGATATGGTAGTTTACTACTTACTCTGGGTAGTTAATTGGTTGTATAACAAAGAAGGCAGCAGAATCAAAGGTTTATTTAACCTACCAATAAGAGAATCTAGGTTTCAGATTTTTCTTGAAATTGGAGTAAATCAAGCTATGCCTATATGCTCATGACAGCAAATTGTCCAAAGCTACTAATCTTGTTCTCGCTTTCATCCAGTATTTTCTGTGATGTTATCAGGATTATAGAATTTATGGAATAGGATTATACACTCATTCAATTTGAAATACTCGGAGGAAGAGGGAATAATAAACCCTGGTAACATCCCTTCATTCATACTCCCTTTTCTGTCTTGCATTTCTGTTAAGCATGCACAGATACTTAGGACTAACCCAGACTTTTTAACCACCGTCATTCCAGCACCGATTATAATCTCTTATTTATTGGTGATAGAAGGCTAATGCTGTATGTTCCCAAGGATTCAGGAATTATCAAAAGAATTTTTGAGCTCCATTTGCCTTTGATATTTGCCTCCGGTTTCTGAAATTTGCCCAGATGGGGGAAAGGGACAGGGGTGGTCTTACTTCTTCCTGAAGCTCAGATGCCACAGCAGAGGACTTCTGGAGACATCTTGATTCTATTAGAGTTTGTAGGTCAAAGGGCAGGGTCAACTGGCCCTGGCAGTTAAAGCACCGGAAGTAGAGTGAATAGACCACGGTGACGACCTAAAGTTGGATTTCTGCTGCCACCTACTCATTGCGCTAGTAGCAGGCATGTTAGTCACACCATGGGGGCCACTCATCACTTTGAAAGGTTTTGTGTCCACATTTTCCGTTTTTGTTTTTTTTTTTAACTGAGGAAAAGACATGAATAGAACAAGGAGAGTAATTTGACAGGAAAAGCATTGCAGTCCTTATTTTGCTCTGGGCTTGTAGCACACATATGTTACCTTTCACATTTTCTGTGCTTGTATTACTCCCTAGGGGCCCACGGGAGACCAAGTCAGAGTGTGCTGCACTGGCAAGGCTCCCTATGCTGTGCATAGTCTGTAGTTAGCAAAGCTCTTAAAGCCAGTGAGTAATCTCCTTAAAAGGTTCAATTTCTTTAAAATATCCATATCAGTATTAGAAGAGGTGACTCCTAGATCTTAAAGCATCAACTCAGATTAAAAGAAATTATTAAAAAGGAATTACTTCTGGTAATTTTTATTTTCTTCTTTATAGTTTTCTGGATCTTTCAGTTTTTCTCCAATGAATGTATACTACTTTTACAGAAAATATCTTTTTTGCTAAGAAGCAATTATATTGAGTAGGCAGCTACTAAAATAAGATTCTTTTTGCAATTTGCTTCCCCCTCCCCCCCCCGAAGTCCATTCCCTCTGAAAAGCAGAGTGTTTTTAACAAAATTTTAAGTTTAGACACTCAAGTGTACTATGTTAAACTTAACTATGTGAGTTCAACTATGCTATGTGGTCTTTCCTATCAGATGTATTGGGGGGACAACAATTTTTCTTATTCCCAAAAAGTTATGGCTGTTACTGTTTACTAGCTTCCATGCTCTTGCCCATCCTCGAAATTTTTTTCAAGAGGTTTTTCTTCCCCATAGCATCCATTTCAAATTTAGCAAAATTGAACAATACTATCTCTGTCCCTTTCCAGAAATTAAAGAAAAACCAAAAAGCTCATATGCCTGTAAAAAAATGTTGACATTACTCAGAATTTATTTGATTAGATGTATAATGTATAATCAAAACATTTTATTCTCTTGGCTATGAATTGCCCTTCTTAGGTACATACACATGTAGAAATCGATATCAAGAATATACTTTTCGGATGGAAAGGACAAAGCTATGATAATCTGTTAGGGAATTTTTAGGGGATGAGAGCCAGGGGTATGGGAGAGCAAGTTTGATTCTGTGCAGTTCATAGCATATTATCATTGCTTAGTGAATACTAGCACTCATAAAATTTCTATTTGTATTGCATTTTTAAAAAGACTTCAAATTATGTATCTTATTAAAAAGACATTATTCCAATGGCTCAGACTCCAATACTACATTCTTTAAAATTTTGAAATTTGAAATCTAAACTGTCACCTGTTATATCATGTTGCAATTTGGGAATTTGACATATTACCCCAGAGATTAACTGTACCACACTAGCTGGCCAAGTATACCATTTATGAGAGAATTTGAAATACAGTTAAGATGGCTCAACATTTTAGAATAATTTTTACTATATATATTATAATGCTTTCCTCAAGCACAGAATAGAACTCAAATCCCGCTCTCCACATGCATGCAACAGGGAAAGATCATGTGAGGGTATAGCAAGAAGGGGCCGTCTACAAGCCAGGAGGAGAGACCTTGCCAGAAATTGAACCTTGCCAGCACCTTGATCTTAGACTTCTAGCCTCTAGAACCATGAGAAAATAAATTTGTTATTTAAAAAAAAAAAAAAGACTCAAATCCCATCACCTTTCTATATTGCATTCAGCAAAGGTGCTAATGGTTCCATCTAATTAGATAGAATAATTTATCTTTCATTCATCTGCTGCTGTTTGCCTGCTACTAACTGTATGATTCTGACTATTGGCACACAGAGATGCAGCACCCTCATTGAGAAAGCGCACTTCTCATTCCAGCTTTGTCAGACTTCGAGCTTCCCACATGGGAACAGATGACAGCAGGCTTCCTGTTGGAAGCTCTGCAGAGTTAGACCATCTTGAACTCCTTCACCTTTAAGCTCGTTTCACCACTTAACATGTTTTTTTCAAGTGGTCAGTGGATATATTTAGACTGTCATTGTCCCTTTGGTGTTGACTGGAGCCTCCTGGTGTAAGCCATCTGCCATTTCTTAGAATTTCATAGTGTGGGGACAGCGGAAAGTGATAGTGAAGTCAGTGAGAATCTTCTTTTCTTCCAGCAGCAAAAACTAGTTAAACAAATCTTCGTTTCCATGATGTAAACTAGTCTATACCCCTCGTTTGTCAGTATTGCTTGTTCAGAGTTCAGTGTACCTACTCATCCGGAATGAAGAATGTCCATCAGAATATTCATCGGATAGTCTTCCAGTTTGTAGCTTCACGAAAACTTTTCCCTGTGACTGCCACTGAAGCTCAATTATCTTAACAAAAGACAGAAGCAAGGTTAAACTGGGGCAGTGCATTCTCGGATTCAGCATTTCCTCAGGTCAAAAGCTCAGGCCACTTATATAGTTGCTGCAAATCAAATCTGTCTTCTTACATAAAAGATGAGCTACTGAGGAATGCATTTTGGACCATGAGACTAATTGTTCTCCAACTTCATTCTAATTATTTTATAAATTTCTTATGTCCACCTCCCTGCTAAATGCACCTTCTTTTCCTTCTGGACATCAACCATAAAGTAGTTATTAGCTAAACCACAGAAATCTGTAAAGTTTAAATTATTGTTTCAAAGTGTGCAGATCATTGCCAGTAAAGCCACAACTGCAAACTTATTTGCATTGATGATATAAAAGGAATCATTGATATTCAGAATGCCTCAGGAATGGATGGCTGTGTTTCCAAATCCAGTTTACTAAAATTTGCAATTTGTTATACATTCTATACATGAAATGTTTTCAGTGTAAGTAATGCCTCAATTTGCCAGGAAGCTACAGAACACTTGTCAAAGGAATGAGTTAAATGGATGAAGTGCATGGGTAACAGGATTATTCTTACTAAAAACAAAGTCACTAACTCTGTTTACTTTTCAAGTTTAACTGCAACTATGTTTAAGAACTCTTTTTTTAAACTGTAAAATGAAGTACTAAGTTGTTATTAATATAGTTTTTAAAAGGTTAAATATATTTTTTAAATTTTATTTGATTGTGGTAAGAACACTTAACATGAGATCTATCCCCTGACCAAGTTTTAAGTGTAATACAGTATTGTTAACTATGGAGACAATGTTGCACAGCAGATCTCTAGAACTAATTCATCTTGTGTAATTGAGACTTTATGCCCATCTGCCCTTCCCCCAGCCCCTGGCAACCACTGTTCTACTCCCTGCATCTGTGAGTTTGACTATTTTAGATGTCCCATGTAAGTGGAATCGTGCAGTATTTGTCCTTCTATGACTGGCTTATTTCACTTAGCATAATACAGGGGAACTTTATTAAGACAGCAATATAACAACATGATAAAGACATTTAGAGTCAGAACAACCTGCATGGGATTCCTGGCTGTACCATTTACTCCAAGTGTGAACTTGGGCAAGCTTTGTAAATTTTCTAAAAGCCTTGGTCTTATCACCCACGAAATGGGAGTAATAATAATAATAACTTTAAAGAATTGTTAAGAGGGATAAATCAAACTGTTGGCACTTTCTCTGTTTTGCAGGCAAGAAGCTCTTCTGGCTGCCATTAGTGAAAAAGATGCCAATATAGCTCTTTTGGAGCTTTCGTCCTCTAAGAAAAAGACCCAAGAGGAAGTGGCTGCACTGAAGCGGGAGAAGGACCGTCTGGTGCAGCAGCTCAAGCAGCAGGTGTCGTTGAATGCCGGCCGGGGAGGGCCCCACAGGAGAGGGCCCCGCAGGAGAGAGCGTCGCAGGAGAGGGTCCTGCAGGGGAGGGCCCCACCAGGGAGGGCCCCGCCGGGGAGGGTCCCGCTTCCTCACCACTCTCTGCACATGTCTTGGCCAGCTTGTGTTCTACAGTCTCATGTTTCATATTAGACATTTGATAATTGTACCTAATTTCCATGACTGGAGACTTCGATCTTCACAAATCTGTGGCTGTCTAGGAAATGCAGAGTATTCTTGGTGAGAGGGCTATTTTAGAAGATGTCACAAGTCTTCTATGAGAATGTTTTTAACTTTGTACAATGGATAGTAGAAATTAGTGAAATCAGCCCATTTGAAATGAAAAAGGCTTTCTTTTTAAATCCAGTCAGAGTCCTAGTACAGCAGGTGCTGAGGATATTTTCATTAGAAGATTTCCAGTTATTCATGGGTGGGTAAGAACAAAGTTTGCCTCTTTTCCCCCAACCTAGACCCTCAGACAATTTAATGCTTAGTATTCCTGTAAGGCCTTTTATCTGTGAAAATATATATAAGCGCAAACTTTCCCCTCTGATGGTTGCACAACAGTGTGAATGTGCTTAATAGGCAGAACCGAATACTTTAAAATAGTTAAAATGGTAAAATGTGTTATGAATATTTTACCACAATAAAAAAAATGGGAAAAAATTTTCCTTTTTGAAAATAAGGAGAAAGCTGAATTTTTAAGTCCCTGACTGGTCCTGTCATTGTCATCCCCTGCCTTCTCTTCACTTTTTTTGTGCATTTGGGCTGCCCAGATGTGCTCTTTTGCCTCAGGTAATGAGACTGAGAAAGAGCTTTTTAAGTGAAGCAATTTTTTTTTTTCTGTTTTAGGGGAATTTGTCATCAATTGATAGTATTTTGACACAATATTTAATGTTCACATTAACAATAACCAATATTTAAACACTAGATACTTTCTCTGTAGATCAATATTAAAACTGCTTAGAAATAGACATTCCATTTATTTATGTGGCTGATTTTGCTGAGAAAATGCCAGAAGATGCTCCTTTTCTACAGGATAGATCATTAATCAGCTAAAAGTAACCCATTGCTCACTTACAAATGAGAAGAAACTTTTCTAATGTCCTAAAATAATTTTTAGCAAAAAGAGAACATCATCTAATATTTGAATGTGTGTTATATAAAATAGGAAGAATGTGCTTATTCTTAAAGACATCTGTCCAGTAGTTGAAAACTGAAATTTGGCTTATCAAAACTGATAGTGTAAAATAGAAGGGTATTACTGAAGAAAGGAGTGCCCTGGCTTCTAAGTATATGTATTTAGCAATGTCAGTTCTCTTAAGTGGTTATACCTGAATATATAGGTCTAATATATAGGCATCTGATTTAAGTAGCTTATAGTCCTTCACCTTGTGACACCAAATAGAATAGAATGTCTAGCAGACCAGAATACTGCACCTCATTCACAGTGGCTTTTGGTTACCTGGTTCTCAAGACTATAGGTTTTTGTTAGGTGAAAATTAAGGAAATTAGTTAGTTTATGACCTCATAACCTCAGAAAGGAGTAGCTAAAAAATTCTCAGTGTCTTTATATCTAACTATATGCTTTGACTATTCTGTAGTGATGTGTCCTATGTAAAGAGAAAAATACTCCAGTTCTTAGGAGTCCTTTCCCCAGCCCCTGTCTCCCTTTCATGTGAAGGCTCGTGTTCCTGCCCTCTCAAGATGCCTCTGACGTTTGGTTCTTTAATTCCTCTAAGTGTGTGTACTAACTTTTGGACAAGGGAGAGGCCTTTTGGAAAGAGGATATGGCATCAGTGTTGTTTTAATTTAAAGCTTTTAGTCCTTGAATTGCTGGAATGTGCCTCAGTCCAAAGGCCGTTTCCTGACAGGGGAGCAGGCAGCGCAGGCCAGGCTTTCCCGGGAGTGGGCTGTGCTTGCCCGACAGGCCCTCGGTATCCCCGTGGATCCCTGTCCTCAGAAGGCGGTGAAGCAGTGAGGGCTGTACAGATTTGGGGGGCACTGTCTAATATGGTCCCAATTTACTAACCACCCCCCCAGGGTAACTTGTCTCCTTGACTCACTCATGGCAAAGCAGTACGTGGAGAGGCTGTATCAGAGGAAGGGGCAGAACTGATGAAAAAAATAAAAACTAAAGGTTGTCTAACAAACTCCAGATGTGCTGTGGTGGGTGCCAGCCCGTGTGTTCAGATCATAAGTCATGAAGAAGCCCCCACGGCCATGGCCAGGCCCCTGCGCGAGAGTTAGTATAAACGCATATAGAACCCTGGAGAGCATTAACACGATCTGTTCAGCCACAGCGGCTGTCACGAGATGGCCTTCCTCTCAGCGTTACTTTCTTCTTTTCATTTCCAGAATTTTACAGCCTCCAGATTGTGTTTGCCACTAGTGCGAAGTCTGGCTTTGTCCCTGTGTGCTCTATACAGATGTGTCATAGGCAGGTTGGGCTTTTCCAGACAGGCTAGGATTTTTGTTCTGTTTTTAAAAGTCAACTATAGCAGTGTAAGAGTAAAGGCTACAAACTTAAACTGATGTGTTTTGAATCTAGATAATCTCATTTACAACTATAATTTCTAATCCTTTATATTAGAATTAATCGTCAATGTATTTTATTCCAGAATTTTCTAGACATGAGGAATATGAAGGCACAGTATTTGTCCTAAAGAAACTTACAGTCTAGTGCCTAAAACACTAGTTCTAGACATTTGGCAGAATCATTCTGTGGAAGGTAGTCCTGGCCTTGCCATCTTTTTGTGCTGACAGCTTTAGCAGATCATCCAAACATTACATGATTTAATTGCACATTCATTTCAGATTCATTGAGCATCTACTATGTGCCAAATATTATATTAATGGAAAACAAATGTTTTTCATCCCAATAACAGCCTGGTGGAGAGCTAATAAGACCTAGATTGTAACTCTGGCTGCTCCGTTTACCAGTTGGACAAATTACTTCTCTAGGATTGATGTTACTCATCTACAAAATTGGGATAGCATTACCTACCCCACAGAGTTGGTGTGAAATGCAATCAAAAAGCAATCTCACAGTGCTTAGAATCCACACTTCCATTGCCTTTCAAAGACCCCTGTTCCACAGTGAGAACTATACCATTGGTGACCCATGTTGTCTTGGTGGAAGGGGCGTTTCAGTAACCACGTCTCATTCTCGGTCATCCCTAATGACTTTATTTAATGCTCCACTGATTACAGTGTTCAGAATTGTACAAGCAACACATGGTGTTCTTCTCCTGAGGAAGGACACGTTTCTCAGAGCAGTTAGGATAAAGAGATAGTGGTACTTTTCATCTTTACTTTCTTCTACCTGTTCTTTTTAATGATATGATTATAATATAAAAATTTTAAAAATAATTTTCAAGTCTTTCTTAAATCTTACATTTTCATTACTGAGGAACATAATTTAAATGCCCGTCTGCCTGAAGTTCTCCATGTTAAGAAAGTGACAAATCCCAGACACACACTCCATCTCACTCACTTTCTGGTTCTGTAATTTTCCACTTGTTACCTGCCTGCTCCTTACATCCCTGGCCAGCGTGACTTTTCAGAATTACGTGAAAATAGCATAATGGTAATAACGACTACCACTTGCCAACTAACGGTATTGTGCGGGGCCCGGTTGCTTCGCGTACACCTGCTCTTCCCCATGCTCCGGACAGGATTCTCTTCGTTGTATGATGAAGTACCCAAGACCCAAAAAGGTTACAATTCTTGGCTAAATTTTCACGAAGACTAGGTGATGGAGCATGGAGCCAGAATTAGAACTATTCTCTTCTCACTCTTACCATCTTTTTTGTTTTGTTTTTTTGTTGTTTGTTTTTTTAGAGACAGAGTCTTGCTCTGTCGTCAGGCTGAGCTGGAGTACAGTAGTGGCCTGATTGTAGCCCACGGCAGCCTCAAACTCCTGGGCTCTGCCCTGCCCTGCCCAGCTAATTTTGCTAATTTTTTTTTTTTTTTTTTTTTTCTGTAGAGTCAGGGTCTCCCTACGTTGCCCAGGCTCGTCTCAAACTCCTGGGCTCAAGTGTTCCTCCTGCCTCAGCCTCCCAAAGTGCTGGGCTTACAGGCATGAGCCTGGCCTTACTCTTACCCTCTTATGTAGAAATTTCAGACAGTTGGTAATTAGGAAGATTGCATTAGAATTAGAATAATGCAAACAACGCTATTTCACGTTTTTGTGACACACATTTACTCCCCTGAGAGATAGAAGAGGATATTTACTTATATTCCAAACCCTCCCCTCTCTGTCTATGAAAAACCTGAAGCAAAAAAGAAATGATATGATTTGTCCTGACTTATAAATTACTAAGAGAGGCAGTGTGAACCTGAAAACCTGAAGCTACAAAATAATAGCAAAGTATAATTTTGCTTTTTTGTGTCTTCAGAGAAGGCAGTACCAGATCAGGACTAAACAAGCTGTGGTTCTTTCTTTCTTTTTTTTTTTTTTTTTTTAAGGTAAGCATGAGATGAAATTTATTTCGGGGGAGCAAGATGGGATTACAATAGGATTACAGGGCAAGAGCAAGATATAGGTCTACAGAGCATGATACATACACCACAAATGAGGATCAGACCCCTTGCTGCTGCAGGAAAAATAGAGTATGCTGTGGTTCTGAGAGTAAGTGCCCAGGAGTGCTTCACATCCTGCGTGCCTTGAGCAGTCTGCAAACCAGCCACCCTCCCGAAGCTGTCCTTTAACTCATTGACCACCCAGGGTGTATGGATGCTTTTCCAATTCAGAGTGATTATTGCGAAGAGTGTGGTCCCCTAGATCCCTGACCTATGGGTAGTAAAGACGTATTCAAACCCTGTAAGTGTTCAGAAGGTAGCCTGTGTGGCCAGTCTGTCTGACCTCTGCCTGGGGATAAAAGAATCATACACTAAGACTCTGGCACCCTAAACCTTCATCTCCTATGTACATGACATCCATTAAAGAAGGGGCCATTACAGTCTCCTTCTGAGAGCAGCTGGTTGGAATAGTCATTTCAGGGTCCTACAGGTTCAAAATTATTGTTCTTAAAGACTGTTTAGCTGACCACCCCCTTGAGATTCAGACTCCATTAATTTGGTTACCTTTTAGGATGAATTGCTTTTTAGAGAAAACAACTAGAACACCACTATATTTTTCAAAATAATCTGAAATAACTGACTCAAATATTAATCTTTCATAATTACTAATTACTCTGGAAACTTAACTTTAACTATGAACTTTTGAAGTCTTTAGTTCCATAGGCAAATATGCTCTACTTTCTTTAACAGAATAATGCTAAATTAGGTTCAAAAAAAATAGATCAATTCACTCATAATGAGAAATAAAAATTTGATTAGTTAATTTTTTCTTTTAATCAATAGCTCCTTCTGAATAACATCACATAAAATGTTTTAGGCTGTAACCTTTTCTTGTCAAATATGAATTTCTCAGATTCATAATTTATTATAAAAATTATTATCAGCATTAATTCCTTATACCCTGTGTACTCTAATTCTCCTCCAGGACCTGAACTATTCTCATTGAGGTGAGGTAGTAAGACAATTGCCAAGAATTGTACTCTAGGGTGATACTGACTTTAAGAATGCAGTTGAGTTAAAAAATTAAGAAAACTTTATAAAGCCGTGATGGCCTCACATCTTTTAATTACACACTGACACTTGGCTACCTGTAATGTTGAGCATTTATTTGCCCTCTTTGTTGTTTGCAAAATTTTGTCATCATTTTCTAATAAGATCTCCTGATAGGAAAACAGATTATTAATAGTATGCAGTGGTCCCCCTGATCTTTGCTTTCACTTTCTGTGGTTTCAGTTACCTGCTGTCAATCATGGTCCACAAAAATTAAATGGAAAATTCCAGAAATAACTTACAAGTTTTAAATGCACACCATTCTGAGTGTCATGATGAAATCTTACACTGTCCCCCCCAGGACGTGAATCATCCCTTTGTCCAGTGTATGCATGCTGTCTGCACTGCCTGCCCGTGAGTCATTAACATCATCACCACTTAATGGTCCAGGACCACCTAAAGCAGGTGACCCTCCTGACGGATTGTCGGAAGGTCAGGAGTAGCCTAATGCTACATCACAGTGGCTGTATCATTCACCTCACGCCATCTCCTCATGGGGCATTTTATCACCGCACCTCATCACAAGAAGGGTTAATATAATACAGTAAGGTATTTTTTGAGAGAGAGAAAGAAACCACATCTATGTAAGTTTTATTACAGTATGTTGTTATAATTGTTCTACTTTATTATTGTTATTCTCTTATTGTGCCTAATTTATTTATAAATTGAATATTATCATGGGTTTGTATGTATAGGGAAAAACGTAATAGATGTAGGGTTAGGTACTATCCATAGTTTCAGGCATCCACTGGGGGTCTTGCAATATATCCCCTGTAGATAAGGGGGGGCTGCTATAGGTCCATTTCACAGAAGGTAAAATCAAGGCACTAATTGACTAACAGCGCAAACCGGCTGTAAGTATCAGAGGTTTATAAAGAGTAGATCTGCACTTTCACATTGCCTGCCCTGCCGTGTCAGTGTTCCTGACTGGGGCTGGCTAGTTCTAGACTCAGATTTCTTAGCGCTGCTTCTACTGTCTGGGGACCTCTTCCTCCGTAACCCATACCTTTTACTGTTAACAGATATTTCCAGACTCTCTTTTATATTCATTTAGCAACATTCACCAATTATTATCTGGCGTTTACTGTATACCAGGCCCTCTCCTGGCTGCTGGTAATAGTGGGGTGAGCAGAACAAACGTGGACCCAGAGGGCTTCCCTTTATTTCAGGCTCAACTATTTTATCCAGCATTTCTAGGTATTTTGTCACAGAGGTTTTCAGGTCATTTAGTCTGACAAAGAAGCTATATTTCCTTCACATCATACAAGAAAACTGACCAAAAAAAGTGTACTTAATAATTTGTCACACAATCTCAGATTACTCAGTCTGTCTCATTTTAAAAGCTGAACTAATTTTAATTTGTCTGTATTTCATGTTTTCTGAACAAATTGTCGGTTTACAGTATGCTCACTAAAAGAATTACAAATGGATTAAGGATAGCTAAGCCATTTAAGTAGGCCTGAAGAATCATAAATGTGTCCACACCCGTTGTTTGGAAAAAATTTAGAGAATTGCTGTATGTTTAGGCTTCATTTCCCTCAACTATAAAAAGAATATTATCTCTATCCTATTCCTATGAGGGAAATTTGAAGATGAATTGGATGGTTTCTTCAAAGAGAACCAAGGTCTTCTGGAGAAGAGTAGTGTATGTGTGCAAAGCTGTGTGATGTGTGAGGATATGCTGGTGAACGTGGTGTGGAAGCTGTCGGTCCCGTGGGAATCTAGCTAATTGTCAGACAGATACTAACACCAAGACTTCCTGCCCGCGCCGTGCTCCGTTGACAGAGCCTGCTCCCTGGTCTCCAGGGTCTTTGTCGCTGTTCCAGGCTGAGCGTCACCTTTCTGTGCACTCGTCTTTTTTCAGTTGTCCTGGTTCTACTTCCTTGAGGAAGTAGAACCTCCTGATTCCTTGAGGTTATGCCTATAATCCCGATTGGCCATGGCGTGATCTCACAATCTTTGGCCAAGCATTTCCATATGTTTTCTTAGTTTTCTGTTGTGTTGTGTGTATTTTACTTGTTTTTGGTTATTGTGGAGTTTTTTGAGAGATAGGGTCTTTCCCTGTTGCCCAGGCTAAAGTGTGGTAGAGCGATCATAGCTCACTGCAGCCTCCAACTCCTGGGCTCAAGTGATTCTCCTGTCTCAGCCTCCTGAGTAGCTGAGACTGTGGGCATACACCACCACACTCAGTGAATTTTTAAATTTTTTGTAGAGACGGGGTCTCAATAGGCTGGTCTCAAACTCTTGGGCTCAAGCAATCCTCCCGCCTCGATCTCCCAAAGTGCTGGGATTATAGGTGTGAGCCGTGAGCCACCATCCCAGGTGTGTTTTACTTATTTAACCCTCCCAAGACCACTTTATTTCTCTAATCGCTAAGTTCTTGATGGAAAGGGAGTATTTAACTGTTGCCACAAGTATTTTCAATAGGTATGATATGACAAAACATCTGAATCAAGTGAATAATATTTTAAGAGTTGTCTGTTATTAAGTTGACAATTTTTAGTCTCTGGAGGAGCTGCATGTGACACAATGATACCTTGTATGATACCTTACTCTTACTTATTGCATCATTGGGTCAAGCTCAGTATTCTGACAATTGCTGATTAGGTTGGGGCCACCGACCTATGCTTTGGATGAGCATTTTCACAATCTAGCAGATGTTCTAGCACACGTCAACTCATCTGCAAACCCACATCGTACGTGCTTTCAGACTGCCTCATCCCTGTTAGAGTACTGGTTGCCGTCATGACACTTCAGTGCTCTGCCTACATACACCACTCAGAAACAATTTGTCAGTCCTATGATAGGGACTAATAATGCTCTTTCGATTCCTTTATTTGGGTTATTTTACTCCTTTGTTGTTAGATAATAGAAGTGTGTATAGGTTAATGTCTTTCTTATTTTGACTTTAGGCCTTTTTTCTCACATGTTATAGGGCTGGCCTTGGCTCACCTATAAACATGTATATAACATCTGTCTTTTTCTCCTTGTAGCATTGGAGGCTGCTATCACGGTAGCATGGTGCACTAATTACAAAGTTACGGTTGAAAAGGCACTTTTATCGTAATCACTCTAGGCACTTGGAACTTTCCAAATAAATCATTGTTTGGGCAAAAATTTCTGGTGCTTATTTATAGTACAAATAATACTTTTCTGGAAGTTCAGTAAATTCTCTTTGTTTGGAACTTAGGGTTGTGACAACAACAAAATAGCGTCATTTGTTCCAACTCCAATATTGGTGCACATGTTTTTTGATCATAGCTTCTATGAGAGAAAATGTAGTTTTAATATTTTTCTATAGCCAAGCTCAAATCATTTTACTTGTCTTCCTTTATCTATCTCTAAGTTTTGCATAAAGAATACAAATCTATTCTTTTATATATGACAAATGTGATTTGTTCTTATTTACTAAGTTTTGGGAAGAACTGGCTTAACATTGTTCTAAAGAATAAAAGTAGGAGTCAGACATGTTCTTTAAAAGAAAGCTCAAATTTGGTTTTTAAATTCTTAGCCCTGGACCCACCTATTGGAGCAACATTTAGGACCACCAAGTTGGAGCACAATCAGTAATTGGATTCTTACTGTCAAGCTTACTGTTGGCTCTCTGTAGGATACACAGGTTGTTTCTGAACAAGCTGAAATAGTGTGAACCCAGTTTCGTGAACGTCACCGTTTTGGATTTATCATTCTCTTCCTCTGTGAAGAAGAAATTGTTGTAGGGAAAATTCTTCTAACTAGCTAAGAAAACAGACATTTCTGTGGGCTACTTACTGATTTAAAGCCTGTTCCTTATGAATGAAATCCTTGATGGAAGTTTGTTGCCAATAAGAATAATGAGAATCAGCCTTGAAAGCCACACACATGATGTACAATCTCGAGTTGCCATTATTCTGCGTCATAATCGTGAGCTGGAGAAAGACACGTATCTCATCAGTTTCTTCAGCTGCTTCCTGCAGCAGTCCTCCCTTCTTTTTCTCTGCCCTACTTTGTATGGAGACAGGAGCTTAAGGCTCCCAAAAGTAAAGGCATATGAGGGCAGAACGTGCCTTGTTGACTGCTGTGTTGTTGCGCCTGGACCTTCAGATGACATCCTGAAATACACTGCATAGTGGGTGTATTCTGCACCTGTGATGCCCATTGCGGACTTTTGTCATGGTTTTGACAAATACACTGTCAAAGGGAAGTACATCACAAAGAATGGTTATTTTCAGGCCAAGTATTGACGAATTTAGGGAATATATTGTGTGGTATTTTGTCTAATTTTTCATTTTCAATATTGTTGTTGTACTATACACAGGAAAGTTTTTAAAAACTTCGTGTTTTAGATTCAGGCTGTGTTTGTAAATTCCCATAAACACAGAAAAGGACCAAGCTAAGCTGGTTTGGCGGTGACCACTTTAGTACATTTTCTCTCACGTTTTACCCGAGGCAGCAGGAAGAAAGCAGGCCACACTCCTGCACTTTGGCTGGAAGTCTCCTTAGTGAGATCACTCAGCTCCTCAGGCCCCTTCTCTCCTGCCCACTAACTGCAGGTGACAGCGCTGCTAACGTTCTGTTACTGATAACAAGGTTCCCGATAACATGTTCCTCATTTCTGTTGAAGATCCATTGGCAGCCTCCTTAAAAGCCCATATTTCAGCTAACAGTTGATTAAGGGGACTTCAGATTTTCACTAACGCTCTCCTCAGAATCTTTCCTGGTCTTCCAGCTCTGCCCGCTGCCCAGCTCCAAAGCCAGGCCCACATTTTAAGTTTTTTTTTCCAGCACTACTCCATTCCCAGTTACCGAAATCTATTAGTTATCCAGTATTGCATAAAAATTACCCTAAATTCAGTGGCTTAAAGCAATAATTATATATTATCACACAGTTTCTGAGGGTCAAGAATCTGGGAGCAGCATGGCAGGTGGTTCTGACTCAGGGTCCCTTATGAGTTTGCAGTCAGGCTTTTGGCTGGGTCTACACTCATCTGAAGAGTTGGATGAGGCTGAGGAATCCACTTCCAGATTCACTCATGTGGCTTTTGGCTCTTCACCATATGGGCTCCTCCACAGAGTTACCTGGGACCTGGCAGCTGCCTTTTTCTCTTGAGCAAATGACCCAAGAGAGAGGAAGAGAGCAACCAAGGTGAAATTTGCAGTGTCTTTTACAACCTTTGCTCAGAAGTGACATACCATCACTTCTACCTTATTCTGTTGATCACACATACTGACCCTTGTACAATATGGGAGGGGACAACACAGTGGTGTGAATAGCTGGACGCAGGGGTCTTTGCAGGCCAGCCTGATTCTGGCTCCCACAAGTGAGTGAATAAACAAATTGTGCTATGCTCATGCAATGAACTACAAACACACACAACAATGCAGATGAATCTCAAAAACACACTGAGCAAAAGAATTGAGACAGAAGAGTACATAGCATATGATTCCATATTTGTGTTAAACCCTAGAAAAGATTATTTTAATCTGTGGCGTAAGAAAGCAGATCAGAGCAGCAAAGTAGAACTTGCTTCATCTTCTCTTCCCCTCCTCAGGTCACTTGAGGGGCCTGCAGTGGGATAGGGTCAAGTGCCATTCTCTGTCATTCCTGTTCTCTCTTCCTCCTCTGGTTTTAGGGTCCTCCGACACTGCTTCTCTGGCCAGCTCCTGAGGTGGAACAGCAGCCAAAAGATACAAACCTGGCTGCGTTCTGTAACGTCACTTAACCAATAGGAAACTCATGCATCCTTGCCATGCCAAATAGTGACAATATGTGGGCTGCCATGGTATTAAAATACTTCTCTGTCCATCTGTCATCTGTCTCTTTCCTCCTTCTAAGATAAGCACAAGGCAAATCAACAAGTCTGATGCCTAAATAGATTCCAAAGGGATGAGATGCCTATCTCCTTTTTTGTATTCACACCCAATCTTTGAGAGTGGTTCTCTTTCAGCCCCATTCACTTAGCTTAGGCAACGGGGACCCTCTTAAGAATAAGTATATACTCCTCCTAGGATGGATCCTTCTGCCAGGCTTAGCACCATCCTCACATCAGTCTTCCATGGACAGACAAAGGCATGTGCTGAGGCATTGGACTGGTAACAGTGGTGGCTGCTTGGCTACTTTTTTTTTTTTTTTTTTTTGAGATAGGGCCTCACTCTGTAACCTGGACTAGAGTGCAGCCCCGTTTGAGGTTGCAGTTGACAGGTCACTATGTTGCTCAGGCTGGTCTCGAACTCCTGACTTCAAGCGATCCTCCCACCTCAGCCTCCCAGAGTGCTAAGATTACAGGCGTGAGCCACCGTGCCCAGCTCAGCTACTTCTTAGTAAGCTGTCTCTATAATGTGTGTTGCTTTGCTCTTTGTTGTCACCAGCTTTGGACCTTGGTCACCAATTCTGAAACAACTGGAAAAACCCACTCATCATACTATTAAAACTATTTTATATTCTGGAAAGCAGTGGTGGAGTAAAGCAATAGAGAGCTCCTGAGTTGTTAGTGAATAAAGGGAAAATTAAATAGCAAGTGTGCAAGCAGCTGGAGTGCTACAGAAGCTGTTTGTGGGAAGGAAAATGTACAGGATTCAGAGTATGTGGTATTCAGAAGCTGATAGAAGATTACAATTCAATCTGTATTTAATGATTCAATGGTCCTTATTGACTTGGTCAGACAAAAATATTAATCTTTTAAAAATTATTCTATATCCTTTCAATTCTAGATTTTTGTATATTAAGCGTTCAATATATATACTTCTTCTAAACCACTACAGACATTAAGACCAGCTAGATTGTTCCTGCTGACGGTGTCCTTGTTTATGTGAAAGGAATTAGATGCAAAGCATTTCCATCCACTGTCCTCATTTCTGGAATTGCCTTCTACTCCCTCTACTTAATCTCCAATTTTTTTTTTTTAACTAGTCAAGTGCAGTAGTGAGGAGGGAGAAAGTAGTAGAACAAGGAGCTCAGTCTGTAATTGACTATGAACAATCAAGTGAGATACCTCCCTACCTTCAGACCAGCCTTAATCTCCATTTGAATCTGTGTTTCAGGACTGGTCTTTGTAGTTTGGAATTCCCTAGCCACAAAGTCAGTATTTCTCCTTATCTTTAGCAAAGCCATTCTATGCCTTTTTTCATTCACATATTCATCCTCCCTTGGGCTTAAGTTGAAACAATTGAGAGGAGGGGGGAAAAGGAGGGAGCAGGGAGAAAGAAAAAGAGAAACTGTTCACTCGTACTAGTCATTAATTGTATTTATTCTTTATGCTAAGCCAAGTTATTCTCATTCTCATGGTTATTTTTTCAAATGTAAGAATTCCCATGCTGTAACTATTGCTGTCTTGTTTCCTTGTGTGTATGAAACAGCACGGTGTGGTAGAAATAGCACTAAACTGAGTGCCAGGAGACCTGAGCCTGAGCTCCGGCTCTGTTGATAACTAAGTGTATGATCTTGAGCAGTAATAACACCATCAACTAATATACAGCACTTTACAGTTTACCAGGTACTAATCAGATACCCAACAGCACCTAACCCGACAGCTATGTGGGCCAGGCAGATAAAAATGAAAGAAGTGAGTGAAGTGGTGTAAGGCAATAGGAGACGTAGAACTGTGATAAACTAGGAGCCACATGCTTTGTCTAGAGGCAGCCACTTTTAATTCCAGCTTCTGACCACGCAAGATGTGGGCCCTGTGTTATCCAAGCATCCGTTTTTCCCCAGAGAATTCAGAGTTTTAGATAAATCTCTTGATGTCTAAGTGTTGGCAATTAATTTATTTTTTGTTTTTACATAAATCAGGCCACAAACCTGATTTAGTATTATTTGTTTTTATATAAATAAGGCCACAAGCTGCATAACTTGCCTCTCTGGGCTTTTTATCTTCCTCATCTACAATTGGAAGGATAGATTAAACGAATTTTGAAGTCTAACATTCTTTATTTTCTATATTTTGACGAATCAACATATTTACCTGTGTCTGCATCATCTGCTGGTGGCTGACATGAGGAATCGTTTAAAAAGAGGCAGTCAGATGCATAAGAACTATGTAAGGATTGTTGACTCTGTCTATGGAAATTTGCTTATTTTATGAAAATATTACTTTCATTAAAAAGTAATACATTTTGAAGTTGAAAAAATCCTGGGTTTTTTTTTAATCCTATGAAGAAATAGATCATATCTTGATGGATTCTGCTTGATTGCAGTTAAGTCCAGAGGGGCGGGGGAGGGGTCTGGCTTCCTCCCAGTCTGCTTTCATCCATCTGTGGCATTTTTTGTCATCAGTTCCAGATGTAGGAAAATTCTTCGCAACAACTTGATAAGACTCTTTTTTTCCTTCCTTTCTAGCGTCAAATCTAACTCTCCCTTCTTATTGTCAGACTGCTGCCTTTTATGATACCACAGGGAATTAATTTATGAATCTTCTGCATTTCCTGCTCCCTCTTGAATTGTCTCAGTGCAAATAAATCAACCTAGGTTTCCTGCCAGCATGCTAGTACCCTCCTATCCCTGTTTCTTCTATGTCTGTCAGGTGCATGATTTATAGCTGCCTTTCCTGTGCCATTGACCTTGGTCTGAGGATCTCATTAAGCCTGAGTAAAACTGGAAAGATTAGCTTGAGGGTGGTTCCCTCCCCCACTAAACTTCTCTTGGTGGGAATCAGTCAGACCAATATATTCCAAAAATCGATTCCTGCTGCCTCTTTCAGTCTCTTTTGAACTAATGCAGATACTTATTTAAAGTGAATTTAGAATTAAATGATGTCTGCATTCAAGGACAAGAGTGATGTTAAATAAGCTAGAATATTAGCTATTAACACATGCCCTTTGCAAATGCTGTAATTTATTACACATCACCAAATTGAATCGTCTGTACTAGCACATGGCTTTCTAGAAAACAGCATTCATGCCATTAGTCATTTCAAAGATAATAATATTTAACCTCTGTTCAGCCAACCCGTTTTGAGTGCTTTATGTGAATTAACTCATTTAATCCTCACTACAACCCTGTGAAGTAGTTATCCTCATTTTACAGAGGAGATGCTGAGAGAGAGAGATTAAGTGATTTGCCCTAAGTCACATAGCTAGTAAATGACCTTAGCTAGGATTCAGAACAAATCATACCACTCCAGAACTGACACTCCTAATCACTATACCAAACTGTGTTACTACCATCATTATGGTATGTGCTTTTGGTAAGAGATTTTAGTAGCCTTCAGCTATAATATAATGACCCCATAATTCTCTGTTGTAATAAATTATACTTTAATCTACCCTTATTTTAAATATAGTGAAAATATATACATTGCTATAAAGGACTACCCCCAATTTTTTAAAATTAATTCAGAATATTGACAGGTAAAAATCTCTTCCAAATCTTGTATCAAAAGATGTCTTATCATTTCAACAATTATCTTAGAAATTATTGACTAGATTAATGAACAGCTCCATGTCAGAGTAGAGGGTAAAATGATGAGCTGATTTTTAAGCAGCTAAGTTTGAAAATCCATGTGCTAGTAACCCTAAATTACCATCAGAAATAATTCTGTTACTAAAATATTATTACTGACATCTATAGACAGATATATACAAATCTGGTCCCAAAATATTGTACAGCATTTATTAAAATAGCTTTGGCTACCAGGATTTTTTTTAAAGAATCAATTAATTTGCATTCTTAAGAAAAGCTCATTGAAATGAAAGATTGGAAAGCTGTTGAAAAGTTTCTAGAAAATATTGACTGTCAAAGAAAGAACATCTGTCATGCCTTGAGGCTCAAGATTTTTTCCCCTTGTGTCTCAAAAGTTAAGAATTTAAATAAATCAATAAATCATTGCACTTTAATACTAAAACAGTATTTGTGGTAATTGGTTTTCAAGGTAGAGAATGCTTAAAATAAAGTTTATGATATTGCCAACCTTGTTCCTGAATAGAGCATTCTGAATTGGATATGATATTTTTCTTGGACTTGTATAAAATTGCAGCCTAATGGTCAAATCTAGAATTGTGGGTTCTCTGAAAATAACTTTGAACATGTACATTCTGGGCCTACTTTGCTTTTAACTAGTTGATTTATCAGACATACACAAAGAGATTAAGTGGATAGTTCTATGTTTAAATACACATGTGCACTTTATAAGCACGTCCAAATTGCAGGCCCAAACCCAATGCCAACTGTCTAGTGAGACCCACGATGTCAAACACACTCAGAAGCCTAGCTGATCCGTCATTGGTTCTCTGTCACTGGCCTGAATCCAGTGAAAGGACACAGTTGCATCATCTCTCTAGTCTATAGAGTCCAACATTTCTTAATTTCAATCTCTGCTAAATGGAACATTCTTAAATCCAACGTATCGTTTGCAATAGTTTTCCTCACAATTGCCTCCCTATCTATCTTATTATTTAGAAACAATAGCCAGGAAGAACTAGATGCTGTAGAAAACCAGTTTTTAAGGCGGGTTCTAGGTTAGCTGATTGTCATCTAGAACTCTATTTGTATTTAGCCATCAAGACAGTGGTCACAGCAGTATTTCCTAAGCCTGGATTGTCGTCCTGAATGGCAGATGAAATTACCAGCAAAGGACTCACAGCTGTTCTTATGGCTGTGTACTGAAATGCCTATTTCTTTTAACACATCTTTTAGACTAAGTCTGGGTCTCTCACTTTTCTGTCAACTGGTAAGATCAGCCATAACGTAAACATCCTCCTTTACATCACCATAATATTATAACTATAGGAAAAGAAAAAAACATGAGCCATAATTGGAGGAAATAACTATACTTGTTCAGAGATCATTTCCTCTATTGCTTAAAGCTTCTTGTGATACAGCCTTTTAAAATTTTTTTTTATTGATATATAATATACACATAGAAAAGTATACATATCGTAAGTATACGTGTCAGTGAAATTCGAAAGGGAACACACCTCATCACCAGCATCCGCATCCAAGAAGCAGATTATTACCAATGCTTCATGCTCCCTCTTCACCCCTGTTTATTCCTGCAAGAGTAACTACTCCCCTGGATTCTAAGAGTATGGGTTAGTTTTATCTTAAAATGAAGACTTTACATTTAAGATTGTATGCAAACAGAGCCATTGAGGCCCCGAGGCAGAGGCCAGTGGAGCCACTGCAGGCAAGGGGCAGAGCCTTGAGCCGCAGAGGATCTTTCTCAGGCCTTGAAACCCAGTGGAATTTACTCTGCTGGATTTTAGACTTGTTTGGCACTGATGGCCCCTTTATTCCTTCCAATTTCTCCCTTTTGGAATGGGAATGTGTATCATATACCTGTCCCCCATCATTGTATTTTAGAAGCTGATAACTTGTTTTCCAGTTTCAATATCTACAGATGGGGAAGAATTTTGCCCCAGGGGGATTGTACCTATTCCCCCTCATACCTGATTCAGATGAATTAGATGATGAAATTTGGGACTTTTGAGCTGATGATATTTAGATGAGATTTTGGACTTAGAGTTAATGCTGTAATGGATTAAAACTTTGGGGATATTGGGATGAAGTGAATATATTTTGCGTATGGGACAGACAGGAACTTGAGGGGACTAGCAGGCAGACTGTAGTGGGTTGAATGGTGGCCCCTGAAAACATATGTCCACTTCCAGATCCCTAGAACCTGTGAATATGACCTTATTTGGAAAAAGGATCTCTGCAGATGGAATTAAATTAAGGATCTCAAAATGAGATCATTCTGGATTATCTAGGTGGGCCCTAAACCCAGTGACAAGTCCCTATGAGAGACAGAGAGGAGAAGACGGGGCACGGTGATGTGAAGGCAGAGGCAGAGATGGGAGTGTGTGGAATGAGCTGGAATGTCCACAGCCCCCGGAGCAGAAAGATCCAGGAAGGCTCCTCCCCTAGAGTTTCCATGGGGAAGGTGGCCTTGCCAACACCTCACTTTTGGACTTTGGGCCTCCAGAACTGTGATAAGAAATTTATGTTGTGTTTGTTGTTTAAGCCACCAAGTTTGTGATAATTCGTGAAGGCAGCTATAGGAAACTAATAAATGGGTGTAGGTGGTACAGCTTCTCCAGTCCTTCTCATTAACCATTTCACTCTCCTGTATATTTAGGGTTCCATAATACGTAATTAGAACAGGTTAAAAAGCATATTATTGTTAATACCTATATTCTGAATTTTATTTTGCCTCTGGTTTATTCTGCTAATAGGGCAGGAATTCAGTTTAACTAACATTTTATTTTGTGCCAAGCATTTTTCTGGATGTAGAAATACAAAGATGAATGTGACAGACTTGGTGCCCTTGAGCGTAATACGCTAGGTTTCCCCTTTATTTGAAGGAGAAAGGTGGATAAATTATTTCTGTGTAATGATTAGAATTTGTTGATGTATGCAAAGAAGGCGTTCTTAAGACTGCCTGGGGGCAGAAGAGGTCAAATAATATTTTCTGAGAAAGGGGACGACTAAAAGACTACTAAGAGTTAGCAGCCTTTTTAGGCCCGGGGACCGGCGTGGCCGGGCTGCTGAAGCACGCAGCGCCCGGAGACCGGGAGCGCGAGACCGCGGTCACCGCCCAGCCGGGCGGGCACTCGTCCGGAGTCGATCCTGGGCGTTGTGCCGAGCCACGGAGACGCTGTTAGTCTCACGGATGTTTCAGAGTTTTCTTTTATAGATAAATCACTCGGCCGTTAATGGAGGAAAGTTTGAGGGCCCTGGATTGAAAAGAGGGTGTTAAGATTAAAAACAAGGAGACTGCTAAGAATCCGTTCCAGTTATCCAAATATGAAGTGACGAGGACAGGAGCACGGAGCAGTGGAGAGGGAGAGGGAGCTACACCTCCGCTATGCTGGAGCAGGGAACACCTCCCACCCGGGGCGGGGTTCGGCGCTGCGAACACTCCATTCCCCGCTGTGCAGCGCCCCCGCGGGCCTTGCTAACTCCAGGAGGCAGTGGCCTCCACGCAGCAATTCCGGGATCCAGCTCTACTGAAAATCTTCTGGTTTAGCTCTTTCAGTACGAGGCCTCTTGGCCACTGTGGCACAGAAAGAAATAGCCAGAGGGTTTCGTGCTGTTGCTTCCATGCTTGGGCCCTGAGGTCACGCTACCCACGGGCCACTGGCCAGAATCAGATGTCTAGTTTGAGTGAGGAAGTGGAAGTGGTCTCACTAATTAAAATGAGTAACCCAGAAAGAAGACCATATGTGGAAGAGAATAGATAGCATATTCCTTTCTAGTAGAGATGAATTTGAGTTATCTGTGGTATATACCCAGGTAGATGTGTCAAGGCAGTTGCTAGAGAATTATGATGCACCAGATAAAGGTGAAAACTAGAAATGTTCATTTTGGAGTCATCAGAACGGAAGTGGTGGTTAAAACCGTGAAAATGAATAGCTTACCCAAGAGAATATAGTCAAGTTATATTTACTTTTTACTGCTTTCTGACAATTATATTAAAATATTAACATACACCATTCTTTTCATCCTTATAAAATATAACTCAATGAGTATATGCCCTCTATACAGCCTATTTATTAACTGATTTCAGAATTGGCCCTACTGGATATGATTTGCTAGAAGCTTTTCTGAGGTTATGTGGTTTTAAAACCTTTTTTCCACATCTTACATGTGTTGAAAATGCTTTAAGCATTTATGGCACAATATATCACAGGTGATTGTGATGTTATGTACCGCATAGCCATTTTACTGTTTTGGCATATACATTAATAAAGCTCTGTTTCTGGAAACAAGAATGATGGGAAGTATAAATGCTACACTAATACTCTGAAAAGGTAAAATAAATGTAGGCCCAGGAAACATTCATTAAAGAAAAGAATTCTGTCTAAATCCTATCAATTTAAAGTTATTTTGTCTGTTTTCCTTAAAAGCATCTTAAATTTTCTATACTTTCTACATTCAGTTTCTTAGTAAAAATACGTAGTGCTTTAAAGAAATTTTTAAAAACTCTTGGGTAGGTTAACCTCTCCATTTTAAGCGCCACATTTATTTCATGAGTAGATCTTTATATATTTGGATGGTAAATTATACTTCAAAATACCAGTAGACATTTGGTGTAAAATTTTGTTTTCTTTGGTAAATTATTCCCTTCTAATAGTAGTAAGTATTGGTATGTTATGATTAGTAATTAGCTTACAACAAACATCTCAACAGAGATAAAGTCAGCCTGTTTAGTAATAAACCTATCTCTTGATATCATTAGCCAGTACTGTATATTTCTAGGACAGTGTAATCCACAGTGACATAAATTTAGAATTTTTTTTAAATCGATGATACAGTAAATAACAACTGTCCATTAATGTTGAATAATCAGTAAATCTAAAAATTAGTTTAATTTTTCAAATTGATAAAAGTAAAAATTACTCAATTGCTGAGTTAATATTAATAAAATTAACATTTATTATCTTTTATCTAAATGGAAAGGAGATATATTTAGGACAAAAAAGGACTTTTTCTGAACCCAAAAACTGGAAGGAAAGTCAAAAGTACCTATATACCTGATACATATATATTTCCAGAAATCAAAGTTTTTCAAATACTTGGATTTATCAAATGATGAGTGAAATTATTTCAGCAACCATGAATAGATGAGATCATTTAAGGCACTTTTCTATAATTTAAGCTTTTTTTAAAAAAGGCCTGATTTTAATAAATGGCAGAGGTTTTTTTTTTTCCTTCTACACAAAAGACTAAAAACCATTTTGCTCAATTCTACAAAAAGAATGCACTGGTCATTGTGTGAAAATTTTAACAGTTACCACGTATATAAGTTTGTGCAAACACGTATATGCAGAGAAATCCTTTCATAATGAATTGTCGAACAGGAGGAAAAGCTGGTAATGCAGAGTAATTTGGCCTTTTGTCAATTGCTTTCAGTTTGAATGGTTTACAGTAAGAATCTGAATGCTTTCATACCCCCTGGGTTTATTTATTTCAACCTACTTCAATGTATATGCATGTGAATGTACAATTTATAGTCAGGTTATATTTTTAGTCAATTCTATTCTATTCTTTCTCACACATGAACCATGATTTTGTAAAAAGAAAAGGTAAAATTCCCTCAGAACTTTACTTTTAAGAACTTTTATCCTTATGATCTAAAGTGCTTTTTTTTTCTTTATAGAGAGCACATGCATATATTTGGGGGGGAATGTGGTTAAAGTGCTTAGAATTCTTGCAGATCACCCCTCTGCCTGCTTAGCTTTTCCTCAAGCAGGAGAATTTTTTTTAATGAAAAGCATTAAAGAATTTAATTTCTGAATGTTTACTAAGCAAACAGTCATACTTTTATTTGAAGGGCAAATACTAAACTCTTCTACTTTGCGATACTAAATAGTTGGGTTGGGGTGCAGTTTGTGCCACCGTCCTTGAGAAAATAATTTTTTAACTTGCATCTAACACCATTTAAGATCACAAAAAAATTGTCTGTCTTTTCTGTTAGGTGTGAAGAAATTTAGTGTTACTTCTTTTTTTCATGACCTCTGTATCTGTGAAGTTTTACTGTATACTCAGCCACTCATAGAGTCCGAGCCACAAACTGTTGTTACAGATGCTCTCAGATTCTGGCCCTTGTTTGCTGATTTCTGGAATAACAGAAAACACTTGCCTACGTTTTCTTATTTTCTTTAGATGGAGTGGTGTGTCTCATTGGATCCAGCTAATATTCCCCTTAAACATTCTGGTTCCTTTGAGAACAGATAAAGCTGAGAGAAATGATACTTAAGACATTGAAAGTAGAATTGGATTACTTGAAGTTTATTACAAGGAGATGGGGAAGTATGTACTACTTAAAAGTATGGAAGTGATCAACAATATATTTTCAATCACATTTTGGTTTTGAACATTCTTATTTCAGATACTGCATTGAGTCAGTATAGGCAAGTTGGCCTACAAGATATTTCAGTCCTGGAACTTAAGTTCATGACCTAATGTTAGGAATGGCTTTGTGGATCTGACTCTGACTTTTTCACCAGGGTGTACTGCAATTATGGACCACAGCCTTGCCAGAAAATAGGACAGATAGCTCTCAAAAATTAGGAGTGGAATAGAAATTGTTGTGAATTTTTTTTTTCAGTTTAAAAATGCTGAATGCCTTTATCCTCTTGGTAATAAGTATTTGAAGAAAGTAAATGTAGGTTGCTTTCTTCCATAGTTCAAAGTTAAAGTCTGCAAGGCATATGGGAAAGTGCTAAATATACATGGTAGTTGGGATTCACCATTAAGATTAACATATTCTCTAAAAATAGTATAGTTATTTTTAATTAATACAAATGTAAAAGTGAATTATTTAATAAAGGAAGTTTGATGTAAAAAGCTTTCAAAATATGAAGCTCATTGCTGGAAAAATAAATATATTCCTTAATGGTAGGAAAGATGGGAACTGTGAAGCTATCATCATTTTGTACCAACCATGGAAAATTGATTCTTGAATTCAACAAACAATAAGGATGTGATCTGTGCTGGCAATCTTACTATGTACTGAGTTGATAGAAAGGTGAAATAGACTGTGTCCCAGCCCTCCTAAACCCACAATCTGTTGGAAGAAATGATATGTAAAACAGGTTAGTAGAACCTGCCAGAGGTTGCACTTGGCACTGAAAACTCTTTTGTTCCAAACCTCAAGATGCTGGGTAGGCTTTAACCACCTCTCAAAATCTGTCATGAGTGGTTGAGCTCTTTGAGAGAAAGGAGAGTCTTTGGAGGGGGTTGAAAGACAGAGGTGAGCTATGTGAGCTGAGGCAGCAGCTGCCCTGGGGAGCTATGAGACCTAATATGAGCAGGAGCTTGGCTTTTACTGCCTACACCCAAAAAGGAGGTGACGTGTTAGGCTCACATGGGTGGGCAGTTGGAACTGAACCTTGCTAAAGATAGGACAATTGAAAGTTGCAATATAGAGGAGAGAAAGCAAGACTAATTCAGTCAACCTTCTACCACTAGGAGATGAGAAAGAAGCTTTTCTCTATTGTGTCTCTGGGAAGGAACCCAGAGTGCGCTCTAAGAAACCAAAATTCTGAAGCCTGTACCTTCTTCAGGTTTAGATTACAGATTATATTACTACTTGGTGTGGGAGGTTCCTACCCGAGAAGATCACAGGGAAAGAAATTTAGATGGTCCTTAAACATGTGAAAAGATGCTTAGCCTCCTTCATAATAAGGTAAAGCAAACTAAGATGCTATTTGGCCAAAATCAAGAGTTTAATAATATACTCAGTCAACAAGGGTGCGACACTGGGGACTCCAGTACTCTACAGGTGGAAATGTAGAATGTCAACCTCTTATAGAGGGAATTTGGCAGTATCTAGTAAAATTACTTGTCTGTGCATTGACTTTTTGACCAAGAAGCATCACTTGTAGGAATTCATCCCAAAGATACATCTTTAAAAATACAAAATAACATACATATAAGATAATTCATTGCTATAATATTTGTAATAGCAATAGATTGGGATATTTATTGTCAATTAGAGTATATCCAACAGAGTGGAGTGCTGTGCAGCTGTAGAAAGGCGTGAGAAAGCTCTCCATGGATAGGAATGATTTCTAGAATATACTGTTAAATTAAAGAGCAAGACATAGAGTAGTATATTTAATACACTGTTTATGTAAGAAAAGGGGATAGCCTGCATAATTGTGTGTTTGCCTGTAATTGCAAGAAGAAACAATTGAAGGATAAATAAAAAAGTTACCTATAAAAGGAAGGAGGAAACAGGTAGAGGAGACAGGGATGGAAGCAAGTCTTCTCTGAATGTATCTAGTTATGTGGTTTTGACTCTAGAATCAAATGAATGTATCACATAATCCAAAATAAAATTAGATCAGAATGGGAGGAAAAGCAATCTTTGCAATTTGAAAACAAACTGAAACAAATGAATCCATATGTTAAATTGTTGACATATCACACAGAGGAAAGAATTATTTCAGCTAACCTTATAATACAGATTTTTCTCTGTACATCACTAGGAAGGTAAAGTCCAACTAGAAGGAAAAGAATACAAAGAAATTTTAAAGTTCATCCTGAAGGCATACTGATAGTAATTGTATTGCTTTTAGTATTTTAAAAGCATTGTATTGACAGATAAGACAAATAACAAGTCATTATGTTATTGTTAGGAACCAAGGTTTTTCAGCATAAGGGTAAAAAGATAAAAAGTATAAACTCAAAGAAGTTAAGTAAAAATCTAGTCTTCAAGATTAAGATCTGTAATCTTAAATCTGAATTTAAAATATTACTGTTAACTTGTAATTTTTCCCCTATTTAAAAAAGAAAAAGTATTTCCTATGTCTTACTGCAGGCTAGAAGCCATGATAACTCAACAGCAGTAAGCACCCAGCACCCAGATTGCGGTTTCCCACTGTCTTAGTCTGTCTATGCTGCCATAACAAAAGACCTTAGACTAAGCAATTTATAAAGAACAGAAGTTTATTTTCTCACAGTTGGAGGCTAACAAGTCCAAGTTCCAGGCACCAGCACATTCGGTTTCCTGTTGAGGGCTGCTTTCTGCTTCCAAGGGGTACCTTGTTGCTGCACCCTCCAGAGGGCAGGAGCGCTGTCATCATTCGTTTGTTTATTTAATTTGCTGATTCCCCAGTAAGCTGTAGTGATGACAAATTATTTTCTTTTCTCTTACTATTTTTTAAGAGCAAAAACATTATTTACTCACACGACTGCACATTGGGTTGTTTTTTTTTTTTTTTTTGGTTATTTATTTTAAATACTTTTATTGAGATATAATTCACATCCCATACAATTTACCCATTTAAAGTATACAATCTCATGTTTTTTAGTATATTACAGGGATATGCAACCATCACCACAGTCTCCTATTTTTTAAGTATCTTTTTCTTTAGTATCATTCAGTGTCATAGCTTTTTGTATGTTAAGTTTTAATAAATTGAATGCATTATTGATTTTGTTGCTCAAATTGTTCATATTTAGCTGTTGTCCCTTTCCCCCAGGCCTGGCAACCACTAAGCTACTTTCTGTCTCTGTGGACTTGCCTATTCTGGAGGTTTCATATAAGTGAAATAATGTAATGTGTTGCCTTTCTGTGACTTCTTTCACTTAGCGTAATGTTTTCAAGATTCATCCATATTTGTAGCATGTAACAGTACTTTATTCCTTTTTATGGCTGAATAATATTTAATTTTATGGACATGCCACATTTTAGTTATCCATTCATAAGTTGTTAGATATTTGGGTTGTTTCTCTTTTTTCACTAGTATGACTAATGCTGCTGTGAACATTTGTGGTCAATTTTTTGCACAGAAATATGTTTTAAGCTATTTGACTTAATTCCATCCTCTGTGCATCTCTTCATTACAGAGTTGTGACTCTCATGAGAAGCAACAAGGTGAAGAAAAACGTTGAACAGTTTAGAAGACCTCATTCATAGGGAGACTCACAAACTATTTCTGTCATATTCCTATTTGCCACAAGTATAGTAATTTTAATGGTGATTTTTAAATCATTGTAAGAGTCCCTTCATGCCTGTACTAAAGAATTAATTACCTTTTTCAATCTGGGAAACAGACCCTACAGCTGTAACTGTCAGATGTTTTATCAATAATGAGAATATAAATTTGATTAGAATTCAGATCTTTTATTTTAATACCTGGATTTGGATAACTAACCTATCCTGCTTCTTAGCTTAAGTATTTTTCTATGAAATATAGTTTCTGTGACACCTTATTTGGACATTGACATTTTCATTTTAGAAGAAAAGATTAACAGAATAAACAGTTAACTTCTTTTCCTCTAGGAGGGTGTATATACCTGAATTCACAGATATGCATTGATAGCTAACAAAGTTTATTTCATCAAGTTTCTTCCTCCTTCCTTCCTTTCCTTTCTTTTTCCTTCCTTCCTTCAAGTCATCTTATTATTTATGTCATCAGGACCAGGGGCTTTCAGCTATCTGCACATGCACCTGGCATGGTTCAAGAGGGAAAACATTTGAATATGAAGTACCTTTCATGTCAGTAAAACGTGAAGGACTTACTCCTTTTGCTTTTTGGTCTTATCTTGAGAAGATCATAGTATGAGAGCTCCTTAAGAACAGAGCGTCATTTATATGATCTGTGTAACATCTCATGCTCTGTGAGCTGTCAGGCCTTTAGTGCTCAACATCATGACTATGAGGGGAACAGACTTCACACCAAGTTTCCAAATACTAGACCTAGAGGCACTAAACTTTGATTATCTTCATGTCTTTTAGAAATAGAGAAGTAAGTTCTTAGAACAATTTTTTCATTCACTGACGTGGATCCAGTAAGTAACTGTGATCAGTTCCTTTAGGCAGGCACACACACTCATTCCTAAGAAGTATTTGAAATATATCCTGTCTTGAAAATGGATTTGCGTATATTTTATTAGGATTTCTTTTTAAGTTTTTAACTTACGCTAGATATCAGATATTAAAGATTTAAATTAAGTGTCTTATGTTCTAAGAAAATAAAACAAGTATACTTTTGCCCACATTCCTGTTAAAGTCACCATGGAAAAGTTTCTTAACCAAGTGAATGACATGATACAGACGTTTTCCTCACTTTCTCCATAGGCCTCTGTCTCTTCCCCTGTGCTTCCCGCTCTCCTGAGAGCTGCATTGCCGAAGTCTTTCTGTTTGTCATGCGATACCACAGGACGTAGGAAAAATTACCTTACATATTTTCAAGATTGTCTTAGTCCATTGGGGCTGCTGTGACAAAATATCTTAGACTGGGTAATTTATAAACGATAGAAATTTATTGCTCACAGTTCTGGAAACTGGTAAGTCCAAGATCAAGGCTCCAGCAGATTCAGTGTCTGGTGAGGACTTGCTCTCAGCATAGGTGGCACCTTCTTGTTGTGTCCTTACATGGCAGAAGGGCAAGCACTCCCTTAGGCCTCTCGTATAAGGGTATTAATACCATTCTTGAGAGCCCCTCATGACCTAATCGCCTGCCAAAGGCCCCACCTCATAGTACCACCACACTGAGAGTTAGGTTTCAACATATGAGTGTTGGTGGGATACACTCAGAACAGGGGAGTGGGGTAGAAAAAAGAAAAAAAAAACACTCAGAATATAGCAAAGGTCACTGGGGTTCATCCCAGAAAAGAGAAATTAGAACCATGCGTAATTTATTGATAAGTGTTTTCTTTGCTATCATTATACACTGAAGGGAAAAACTGGCTCAAAAATGTGCGTATATTGGTGAAAATATAAAGAAGATAAATGGTCAACAATACGGGACTCCGTAAATAAATATCTATTCAGTTGAGCTCTATGCAGCCAATTCAAATTAGATTTTAGGCTGGGCGTGGTGGCTCACGCCTGGCTAGCACTCTGGGAAGCTGAGGCGGGAGGATCGCTTGAGGTCAGGAGTTCGAGACCAGCCTGAGCAAGACCAAGACCCTGTCTCTACTGAAAAAAAAAAAGAAAAGAAAAGAAAGAAATTAGCCAGACAACTAAAAAACTAGCCAGGCCTGATGGTGCATACCTGTAGTCCCAGCTACTTGGGAGGCTGAGGTAGGACCATCACTTAAGCCCAGGAGTTTGAGGTTGCTGTGAGCTAGGCTGATACCATAGCACGGTAGCCCAGGCAACAGAGTAAGATTCTGTGTAAATAAATAAATAGATAAATAAAAATAAGATTTTAAAATACTATTAAATGACATGAACAAAAGGTTATTGTGATGATAATGATGATGATAGCTAAAAAGCTAAAATTTATTGGATGTTGATTCTATGCCAGGCACTATTCTAAGTGCCTTCCTTGTGTTATCTGGTTAATCCTCACAGCAGCCTGATGGGGAAGAAACTGTTGTTTTCCCCATTTTAAAGGTGAGGAAACTGAGGCTCAGAACATTTAAGTAGCTTGTCCAAAGTTAGATAGCAAGTGAGAGGCAGGACTAGAATTCAGGCCCAGGCCATTTGGCTCTAAAGCCCTTGCTTAGGCGTCATTGCATATCTCTGTAAATTTTTTTGTTCTCCCTCCCCCCCGGCCCCCATACAGTCTTGCTCTGTCGCCCCGGGCTGGAGTGCAGTGGTGTCATGATAGCTCACTGCAATCTTGAACTCCTTGGGTTCAAGGAATCCTCCTGCCTCAGCCTCCCAAGTAGCTGGGGACTACAGGCGCACGGCAACACGCCCAACTAATTTTTTTTATTTTTTCTAGAGACAGGGTCTTGCTCTTGCTTAGGCTGATCTTGAACACCTGACCTCAAGCGATCCTCCCACCTCTGCCTCCCATTTGTAAATTTTTTATGGAATTATACAAAATGTTTTTAATTCATCTAGAAAAGAAAATGTGCTAAAGATAACCAGTCAAATTTTGACAAACTGGTAGAGAGAAAAGACAGCATGTCCTACTGGATATGAAAATATACTGTAAGATATAGTAATTTTTAAAATACCACAGTGTGACTGAAATAGAGAAGAAATAGGATGAATCAGAAGAACATGCCACTTTTTATGTTCCCAGGGAGGGGACTGAATGGATACACCTAAATATTAATAGTGATTGTCACTAAAACAGGGATTACAGATGATTTTTCTTTTTTTTTTGTACTTTGTTCTTCAGATTATCTACAGTGAACATTTTAAAATCATACAATTTGAGCAAGTTTATTTTTAATGCTTTAAAACTTCAGATTTTAATAATATTTTATTAGTGTAACATATATTGCTGTTTGATTTTATACCTACTGTACCCTTAATTTTCTGAATTGCTTACTCTCCAGAGTGAATTCTCAAAAAATGTTCAATATATTATTCATTTATTCAGGGCTTAAATTAACCAACCACACAGAATCACCAATCCAGTGCTCATTTTTGGAAAGATAGAGAAAAGGCAATGGGATAATAATCCTCTTCTGGCTTAGGGCTGAGGACAAGGATTTCAGAACCTTGTACTTCTTTTCTTTTCCTATTTTATTTTTTAATTATTATGAGTACATATAGTTGTACATCTTACCTTTTACTTATTTTCACAATCTAAATTGTTTATTAATAGTATAAAGACAGGCTATTGAATATTGTATCTGTGGCTTCTGTCTAATCACTTTACTGAACTCTATAATAAATTATCATATTTTTTCAATTGATTCTCTTGAATTTTCTAGATCTATAATCATTCTATTTCCAAATAATGATAACTTTTTCTTCCGATATTTATTGTCTGTATGTTACATAACATCCAAAATAATGGAATAGTTGTTTAAAAGGATCAGTAAACTCATATAATAGTAACATAGGAAGATGGGTCTTATATATCATAAAGTGAAAAAATAAAGTCACAGAGTCCTATGTGTAGTATAATCCAGTCTTTATTTAAAAATATAAAAATAAACACAGCATGAAGTGCTTGGTTGTGGCATACTGCCTGTCCCCCCAAAATTCCTGTATCAGTTTACGTGCCTGTCTTAGCTGGAACAGGCATAACCAAATGCCATAGACTGGGTGGCTTAACCTTTCTCATAGTCTGGGAACTGTCAGGCTGGGAAAGCAAAGATCAAGGTGCTGGCCAGTTCAGTTCCTGCTGAGGGCTCTCTTCCTGCCTTGCAGAGGCTGCCTTCTTGCTGGCTTATCATACAACAGAGAAGTAGAGCTCACACTTTCTTCCTTGTCTTACAAAGCCACAGTCCTACCAGATTAGGATCCCACCCTTAGGATCTCATTTAACCTTAATTACCTCCTAAATACCCTGTCTCCAGATACAGTGACATTGGGGGTTAGGGCTTCTACATATGAATTTTGGAGGAGACACAATTCAGTCTATAGCAGTGTTTAAACTCTTGCCAATATCCTCAGGAAATCCTGTTTAATTTATTTTTTTGCAAACAGGATTAGTTTTATCCTTTCCTAAGAAATCGTTAAAGTACTTTACAGTGTGTCATAGAAATGTTATCTGAATTTAACCTTATGAATAACTTTTTCTTAGACACAAAACCGAATGAAGCTAATGGCTGACAACTGTGAGGATGACCACTTCAGACCTTCCCATTCCAATCAGACAAATCGTAAGCCCTCCCCAGACCAGGTAAGACCGTTCTTAAATGTTTTATTTTTAAAAAAAAAAGGTGCACTTACATTTTGATGTCTTTTTTACACACATATTGCAAATTCTGGGATATAAGTTAGAAGAACACAAAATAGCTGTTAGTAAGCCAGTTTCTGAAAACGCCTTCATTCCTTTTTTTTTTTCAATACAGACTCAGTTTCTGTACAGGAAGGTGATGATTCTGAATATTTTAAGAGCAAATACTTGAAATACTTGAGAATGGTAAAGAATCCTTGAATTAGGTTGAGAAAAAAATTTAACCTTCTCAGAGATACATACTAATTTGTAACTATGTGGCCTTTCTTTTTTAAAGAAACAGTACCTTATTAGAAGGAAAAAAAAAAACCTTTCTTGCCAGCTCAATGAGGCACAACTCATTGTAGAGGTTACTTCTGTTTAACTGCAAATTATTAAACCTATGCTCATCACCGCTTAAAAGGGAAGATTTAAACTTAGTTTCTTCTCTCCCTTTTCTTGTAGATCCCTTCAGCATGTCATTCTCAAGGAAAAATGTTGCTTTCAACTTCTCATCAATGCAAAAGAGACATTGATGAGTCTTAAGGGAACCATATTCAATTCTAGTTTTTTGGAAGAAGGGAACTCTCTCAAGATCTTGAAAGTGATGGGTGGGAAGAGTAGTGAACAGATTACCTCATATCCCATTGCCAAAAATCAGATTTCAGTATCTCCCTCACACCCAGTCTTAAAATATATAGCTAAGGGAAAAAAATAATAGGCAATTATATCCATATGACTAAAGAGTCAAGGAAAACTTCCCCACTAAACATCTCCACTAAATAACAGCTGTGGCATTGTCTAAGGAGCAGTAGCAGAAATAGTACAGATAAAAGCAGCAATGATATTCAGATTGCTATTATTTCTAAGATTCAGAAGGTATAGTCTTAGTATCATGATATTTACTAAGCCAATTGAGGCAAGCATTATATTTTAGAGGGAAAAAAGTATCAGTCTTCAATGTAGGCAAAAGGGAGAGTTGTCTGCCTGGTGTCAGCAGTCTTTCCTTACCAAGAAGTCACTTTGCTTTCTCTACCTGCTTCCTGATACCTGCAGTTAAACTTATGCCAGTGTCTATTAGGTACATGTTAGATCCATTCCTGGAAATAGGATTTGATAATAGATAGAGGGAATTGGATGGTTGGGGTAGGAGGAAGCAAACAGAGGTGGAGAAAAAGGTAAAACATAAAAGCTTCCAACTTGATAATTTTGTCTAGATTCAGCCCTGAGATAGTGATGGCGTCTTGGAAAGGCAGGAGGAATAGAAGTGTAATGACAAACTACAGTTGTTCCTCTGTATCTGGGGGGGGACTGGTTCTAGGACACTTCTGCCCCATGCAGGTACCAAAATCCAAGGATGCTCAAGTCCTTTATGTAAGATGGTGTAGCATTTTCATGTAACCTACATGCATCATCCGCTATACCTTAAATCATTTCTAGATTACTTATAATACCTAATACAGTATAAATGCTTCGTTTTTGGTTTTTTGGGGTATTTTTTTGTTTGTTTTTTTCCCCAAATATTTTCAATCCATGGTTGTTTGAATCCACAGATGTGGAACCCATGGATATGGAGGATCAACTATAATTACTAATTTTGATAGTCTAGAAAATTAGAAACCAACATAAAAAGAGTCAAGAAATTCTCTTCTACTACATTGTGCTTATGTGTCTGTTTTAAATACTAACCAACTCTTTTTCGTTCCCATGCTGCTCTGGGTGTGGCCCCTCTGTCACCTCTCCCCTAGGACGAGGAGGAGGGTATATGGGCATAGCCAGTCAGAGGCTTAGTTCAGCCATTTTGTTCAGAACGGTGAGAAACACCTTTCCTTAACTGTAGACATGGTCTTTGTTTTCATTTTTCTTTTTACACAATCACTCTCACATCTCATTTCTCTATAATTCGTGAAATCCTTGGTGTGCTTCTGTATTTTCATTTTCACATGATTCTTGTGTGTGTTGCTGTGCCTCTGGCTTAGTGCAATTTGGATTTTGTGGCTTTTTTGTTGTGTGTTAATAGTCACTCATATAATTTCTTTTTATATATATTTTAGGAGAACTTCCAGGGCATATAACTAAATTTCTCCAGTTATGATTTTATTACCCTATGGAGGGTGATTTTACAGTGTCCTGGGAAGGCTTATAGTAACTTACATCAAACTGGCAGTAGAAAATTGATCAAATATTCTGCCATTTGCCTAGGTTTGAGATTTTTTTTTATGATAATTCATTATAAATACATGGTCTTTAAAAAAAACTTACACTCTGAACTAAAACCTCCTTTTATTTCTATCTATAGAATGTCCAGAATTCTCAGGGTCAGTACCAAGGACATCCCTAGGGCCTTGACGGTCCTCTCAAACTATCCCTCCCAAAATGGGGGGAACAAAGAAGTAAAGCAAGACTGTTTTTCAGAATTCGGACTAAGAATTCTTTTCCTTCTCTTTTCATGGATTGTTGCTGTGTTAAGCAGTTGCCAGGACACTGTCTAGATTCTCCTTTGGAGGCCAATTGGCTGGAAAATATAGTCCAGCTATGTCAATATGCCTCTTTGATCTGATGCCCTTGAGGTTTGACTAAGGAAATACCTTTCTTAGAAAAAGCAATAATTATGATTAATAAGTTCACACATATTGGTGGCTTTGCACTCCTTGGATTCACTGCCCATGCTTATTGGTGATCTCACTCTTTTGGAGTCACTTCTCCCTGAAATGTTTCTGTCTTGGTGTTAAACTGCTTAAAATGAGGAGGACATGTGTAGTAGACCTCTTACTGTGGAGCACATCCAGGAAGGATGGAGAGGTAAGTTATGGAAAGGGGCCATATGTACTGCACAGTGGACGCCTTCCAGACGGTGTTATCCTGAGGGTGTGAAGGAAAGTGAAATGCACAGCATCCCAGAAAGCCCTTTGGGTTGAAATGCTGTATGTTAGAGAGAGCTGAAGCTGAGAAAATCAGTGTGCTAATTCTGTCTGTACTCCACAGGGCAGACACATGTCACCAGAAGGCACGTGGGAGTCACACGGTAGTTGGTTCTGCCTTGTCTGCTTTGGCAGAACAGAGGAGCCTCCTGGCTGGCCGCAGCAGGGGCACCTCCCCCGAATACAGGAACAGGGTTGTATTTCGGTTGCAAACGCTTTTCTAGCCAATCTGAAGAAACATGTTAGTGTTCTGGGAAACAGGCCCGTGGTTAACTTCACCAGGAAACTAAAAAATGAACAAACCATCACATAGACTTATTCCTGAAGTCTCCATTTTCTATTCTCTTCTACCATAATAACTGCTAGCAAGAGTTCAAATGCTGTTGATTTTGGTTTTTCCAATTATTGTACTATTGTGCTCACTGCACTAAAATATTAACTGCCATCGGTTTAACACCATACAGATGCAACTAGCTGGCCATACTGAGGTTTCTTTTTTCCTGTTATTTTTTTATTTTCTTTTGTGGTACCTTCAGGAGTTTTGGAACATAACTGGAGCTCCTATGATATGGTGTTTCAAACTTTCTAAAATGTGCTACAAACCTCATTATATAAAGGATTTTACTTGAAGAAATGCATGAGTGACCCCTAAAACACTGCAGAAATTTTGACTGTCCAGTTTCCTTGACTTGTTTCCTTGCTAATTCTACAGAGAACAGATCTTCTTAACAAAATTTCAAACTTTTGGAATTGATGATTTACCTTACCAAACTTAAGAACATAATGTTTTGCATCTGAAACATAGGACACCAGTATAGACTGGCAAAGTATGAGCCTTTGTCCACGTGATCAGCACTGGGGTGGAAAGAGACTCTCAGCAGTGCGGGCCAACAGGGCTTGGAGTCAGGCCTTCCCAGGACAGGTGGCAGACACCGTGGTTGAGAGTATCGGCTTTAGAGCAGAATGCCTCTGTCCAAATGCTAGCACCACCCTTCTTACCCTGTGACTTTGGACAAGGTATGTGATCTCTCTGTACCTGATTTCTTCGTCTTTAAGATGGAGGTGTTGTGAGGATTAGATGAGTGGGAGCCACACGCACTCTAGCCAGACTGCATAGACTCCCCCACCTCCGCTCTGACCTTGGGAAAGTAGCTCACACTCTCTGGACCCCAGTTTCTTTATCTGTAAAAGTAGGTTTACTCATAGTGCCTATTTCCTAGGGTTGTTAGGTAGATTAATAAGTTAATATGCGTAAACTGCTTTGAACAGCTCCTTACACCAGCAAATACTGTGCGTGCTGTTACAGTTTTTGTTTTTCCTGTTGTGATCCTTCACTTAGATCCATCACCAGGAAACAGTTAAATTTTCAATAAATGTTAGTTACTATTATAATTAATATAATATCCACTCCCCTCATTTTATAGGTAAGGATGCAAACAAACATTTGAAAGTTGTGACTTACGTTCCCCAGGCATTACTGTGGTCTGGAAAGAGGGACCCGTAGCTGACAAGAGATCGTCAAGATGTATTGATGATGACAACTCCCCCTTCACCCCAAGTGCTATCTGCTGTATCTTGAGGAATTTTTCTTTTCATAAAATTCAAGGTGAATTGAATTTTTGCAGAAATTCCCTATAAAAAGACATTTAGTCAGTGAGATTTTCTTTGAAAAAATTAGCTGTCAAGCAGCCCTCCTAACACACACAGGCTGGCTACCTCCACTTGGAAGAAATGACAGCGTCCCTTCTCTCTCCTCTCTGCCCATACAGAAAATCCACGTGAAATGTAAATGTTTTCTCTCTCACGTTTCCTTTTGCTCTTTTCAGACATTTGTGTTAGATGTTTTAAGTCCAATAACTAACTAGAATTTGAGCATGATTTGATAATGGTTCTATAACTACTCAGTAAATCACTTGAATAAATTTCTATATTATCATATGTTTAAATTGCATTGCTATCAAGTCTTATTCGATGGCTGTCTTAGCTCAGGCTACCATTATACAGTAAATACCATAGACTGGGTGGCTTAAACAACAGGCATGTATTTCTCACAGTTCTAGAGGCTGAACTTCTGAGATAGGGTGCCAGCATGGTCAGGTTCTTGGTGAGGGCCCTCCTACTGGTGCCCAGGCAGCTGTCTTCTCGCTGTGTCTTCACATGGCAGAGAGAGGAAGCAAGCTCTCTCATGTCTCCTCTTGTAAAGGCACTAATTCCATCTTGCGGGCTCCACTCTCATGACCCAATAACCTCCCCAAAGGCCCCATCTCCAAATACCCTCACACTGGAGAATAGGGGTTTCAACATATGAATCTGGGGGAGGAGGGACACAAACATTCAGTCCATAGCAGTGGCATTGCTGCTGATTCATAGAACCTCAGACAGTCGTGCAAGTCTGACAAAGTCTCAGCCAAACCAACAGGGAGCTCCAGAAGACGGATTGCCTGCCCTTGTTAACTTATGCATGCCACTCTCTATCCCTTTACTTTAATTTTTCTTCTTTCTTCTTTTTCTTCTTCTTCCCTTACACTAGAATGTAGGCCCCATGAGGACAAGGACTTCAATATGTTTACTTTTGTATTCCTGCCATCTGGAACAATGCCTAGTATATAGTAGGTCCTTAGTAAAAATATATATTTATATTTTTTAGTTTTTATTAACTTCTACATTCATGAAATCCAGGGAAGAAAAAGTTTACATTGAAACCAAGAGCATAGAATTGGCTGTTTAGCTTTAATATCTGCATTTCTAGTACAAGAAATGGAAGTTTAGAAAATGGAGATAGGAAAAGTATATAGAAACAAAAGAACTTTAGACAAATTTGAAAATTTAAAGGAAAATCGTAAGGAAGTCCTAAAGTCTAGCTCCTAGAACTTCCTGCTAAGTAAAACGGAGTTGAGAGTATAATTCAGAAATGTTTTCTATTTGCTAACTGAGCACCCTTTGGTTATAAACCTTTCTTCTAGTAACCTGTGGTTCATAGCCATCAAGAAGAGCAGCCCTGTGTTCTTTCTGGACTTCATCCTGGGAAAGCAATTTGTGGAAACTGGTGCCATTCCCTTCGGGTAAAGGATTACCTACCCCGAGGGGCTTAGAAATGGTCTTGGTATAAGAACATTCCACTGACTAAAGTCTGGATATGGGTTGCATGCCTATTAGATCTGCACTGTAGCATCCCAAAACAGGATTCAGACCAGAATGTTACAGGACTTTTCTTTTTTTTTTTTTCCCCTACAGCATGTTACGAGGGTACAAATATTTAGGTTATATATATTGCCTTTGCACCACCCAAATCAGAGCTTCAAGCACATCCATCCCCTACACAGTGGGCACCACACACATAAGGTGTGAATATACCCTCCCCTCCTCACCCCTTCCACATGCCCAACACCTGATGAATGTTACTACTGTATGTGCACTTAAGTGTTGATCAGTTAATACTTATTTGATGGTGAATACATGTGGTGCTTGTTTTTCCATTCTTGGGATACTTCACTTAGTAGAATGGGCTCCAGCTCTATCCAGGATAATACCATTGTTTTTTGTGGTTGAGTAGTATACATATACCACATTTTATTAATCCACTCATGTATTGATGGGCACATGGGTTGTTTCCACATCTTTTCAATAGTGAATTGTGCTGCTATAAACATTCTAGTGCAGATGTCTTTTTTATAGAATGTCTTTTTTTCCTTTGGGTAGATGCCCAGTAATGGGATTGCTGGATCAAATGGTAGTTCTACTTGTAGCTCTTTAAGGTATCTCTATATTACCTTCCACAGAGGTTGCACTAGTTTGCAGTCCCACCAGCAGTGTATGAGTGTTCCTATCTCTCCGCATCCACGCAAATATTTTTTGTTTTGGGACTTTTTGATGAGATTGGTGATATCTCATTGTGGTTTTGATTTGCATTTCCCTGATGATTAGAGATGTTGAACATTTTTTCATATGTTGTTGGTCATTAGTCTATATTCTTTTGAAAAGTTTCTGTTCATGTCCTTTGCTAACTTTTTGATGGAGTTGTTTGATTTTTTCTTGCTAATTGTCCTGAATTCTATATAGATTCTAGTTATCATCCCTTTATTGAATGTGTAGCATGCAAATGTTTCCTCCCATTCTCTAGGTTGTCTATTTGCTCTCATGATAGTTTCCTTGGCTGTGCAGAAGCCTTTTAATTTGATAGGTCCCATTTATTTATTTTTGTTGTTGCTGTGATTGCCTTTGGGGTTTTCTTCATAAATTTTTTCTCTAGGCAAATGTTTCTAAGAGTTTTCCCAACATTTTCTTTTAGAATTCTTAGTTTCATGCCTTAGGTTTAAGTCTGTTATCCACCGTGAGTTCATTTTTGTGAGAGGTAAGAGGTGCGCATCCTGTTTCAGTGTTCTACATGTGGCTATCCAGTTTTCCTGGCACCATTTATTCTTTGCTGCAGCATACGTTTTTGTCTGTTTTGTCAAAGATTGGATGACTATATGAGGATGGTTTTATGTCTGGGTTCTCAGTTCTGTTCCATTGGTCTGTATCTCTGTTCTTGTGCCGGTACCATGCTATTTTAGTTACTATAGCCTTGTAGTATAGCTTGAAATCTGGTAAATTGATGCCTCCCAATTTGTTCTTTTTGCTTAAGATTGCTTTTGCTGTGTGGGGTCTTCTCTGATTCCATACGAAGCATAGAATTATTTTTTTCTAGGTCTATAAAAAATGATGTTGGTATTTTCATAGGGAATGCATTGAATCTGTAGATCACTTTGGGTAGTATGGACATTTTAACAATGTTGGTTCTGCTGACCCATGAGAATGGTATGGTTTGCCACCTGAATACATCCTCTGCTATTTCCTTCCTCACTGGTTCATAGTTCTCCCTATAGAGGTCCTTTACCTCCTTAGTTAAATATATTCCTAGGTATTTTGTTTTCTTTGTTGCTATTGTGAAGGGTATTAAGTCTTTGATTTGGTTCTCAGTTTGACTGTTCTTGGTGTACAGGAATGCTACTGATTTCTGTACACTGATTTTGTAATCTGAGACTTTGCTGAATTTGTTTATCAATTCCAGTAGTCTCATGGCAGGGTTTTCTAGATATAAGATCATATCCTTAGCAAAGAGCGATAGTTTGACCTCTTCTGCCCCCATTTGGATGCCCTTGATTTCCTTCTCTTGTCTGATTGCTATGGCTAGGACTTCCAGCACTATGTCGAATAGGAGCAGTGATAGAGAGCACACTTGTCTGGTTCCAGTTCTAAGCGGGAATGCTTTCAGTTTTTACCCCGTTAAGTATGATGTTGGCTATGGTTTGTCATACATGGCTTTTATCATTTTTAGGTAAGTCCTGTCCATGCCTATTTTGTTAAGCTTTCTTATGATAAAAGGGTGCTGAATTTTGTCGAATGCTTTTTCTGTGTCTATTGAGAGGATCATATGGTCTTTGTTTCTGCTTCTATTTATGTGGTAAATTACATTTGTAGATTTGCACATGCTGAACATCCCTGCATCTCTGGGATAAAGCCCACTTGGTCGTGATGGATTATTTTTTCAATGAGCAACTGAATTTGGTTTGCTAGGATTTTGTTGAGAATTTTTGCATCTATATTCATAAGGGATATTACTCTGTAGTTTTCTTTTTTTGTTGTGTCCTTTCCTGTTTTTGGTATCAGGGTGATGTTGGCTTCATAAAACATGTTGGGGAGAATTCCTTCTTTCTCAATGTTGTGAAATAATTTCTGCAGGATAGGCAACATTTCTTCTTTGTAGGTCTGGTAAAATTCGGGTGTGAAACCATCTGGTTTGGAACTTTCTTTTTAGGAAGGTTTTTTTTTTTTTTATTGCTGCTTCAATTTCAGTACTTGATACTGGTCTGTTGAGAAATTCTATTTCTTCCTGATTGAGCCTAGGGAGGCTGTGTGTCTCTCGAAGAATTTTGTCCATTTCCTCCACATTTTCAAGTTTATGTGCACAGAGGTTTTTATAGTATTCCTAGGTGATATTTTATATTTCCTTGGTATCATTGGTAATTTCTTCTTTTTCATTCCTGATTGAGCTTCCTAGAGTTCTTTCTTTTCTGCCTCTCATTAATCTAGCAAGAGGTGTGTCAATTTTGTTTATTTTTTCAAAGAACCAATTTTTTTGTTTTATTACTCTTCCATATAGTTTTTTTACTATCAATTTCATTTAGTTCAGCTCTGATCTTTGTTATTTCCTTTCTTCTGCTGGGTTTGGGGTTGGTTTGCTCATCTCTTTCCAGTTCTTTGAGATGATTTATTACATTGTTGATTTGTGACCTTTCTGTCTTTTGACTGTAGGCATTTATGAATGTAAATTTTCCTCTCAGGACTGCTTTAGCTCTGTCCCACAGATTTTGATAACTTGTGTCTCCTTTATCATTTAGTTCAAAGAATCTTTTGATTTCCATCTTAATTTCCTCCTTAGCACAATAATCGTTCAGCAGAAGGTTGTTTAATTTCCGTGACTTTGTGTAGAAATGAAAGTTTCTGTTGGAATTGATTTCTAATTTTATTCCACTGTGGTCTGAGAAGATGCATGC
>CM052440.1:85156812-85253091 GCA_028533085.1 Varecia variegata | reverse complement strand
TGTTGATATCCATTGCTAGAGAGCTGGTGTTCCCCTTTGGGAGTGTGCTTTCAGTTTGATCCTTCATACTTTCAGAGTTTCAGAGTTCTTTTGTGGATTCCTTCCCATCTGGATCAGCTGTTATTTCTTACGTGTAGATTTCCATTTGAATAATGACACACCCAGTTTAGTCCCTGAGCCAGTAGGTGGTGTTTGTGGGTGTGATTCAAACACACCCTGTAGGTATGAGTCAGTAAATGCAGTAAAAGGGTGTGCAAATTGACTGCCCTGTCAGTAGGTGGCACTTGCTGGGAGGAGCAGGCTGCAGTGTTGTTTTGAGGGCCTGTAACCAGCTCTAGTTTCTCTGCAGAGGCACTCTAGTGCCTCAGGTATTTTGTAGGGCCCTGGGATTTCCAGGTGTGTCCTTATTCTCCACCTCAGCAGGGGCAGGTGGGGGAGTGGGGCTGGGTGGGGTGGCAAATGGTGAGCCTGCCTTCAAGCTCTACAAATGCTGTTAGCAGTGGTCAAAGTTCTGTTCTCTGCTTCTGGGAAAAGCAGCCAGGGAGGGGCTGAAATGGCCCCACTCAGCCAGAATGTCTGGGTGTGCCGGTGGGGCTTTCTGAGACCTGCAGTCTGGAGCAGGCCTCGCCCCTTTCCACCCTCCCCTATTCTGCAGTTTCTCTCTGGCCTCTGCCTGCAGGCAGGACCTCAAGTCTGTAGAGCTCCCCTGACTGTGATGCAAGCTGGGAGGTTCTCTGCCCAGGATCAAGGCCTGATCTGGGAGCGCAGACCTTCATTGGAGGAGGGTTGCCCCTCAAGCACGCTGCAGCGAGGACCCACCCTGATCTGTCCTGGAAGGCACACGCACCTCAGTAGACTAGTTCACAAATATCCCTTCTGTGCCCCCAGACAGTGCGATGGAGACCTGGGTGTGTGGGATCTTGCCTGCAGGCCTGGCCCCCAGGCCCTGGAAATCAATCCCTGACCCTGCCAGGGAGAAGAGTGCTGGTCTCAAGTCACCGTCGTGGTGCCCAAGCTGGATCAATGTCTCTCTACCTCAAGATTTTCCCTAATCTGCTGGAGTCACCAGGCAAGCAGCACCTGGGAGGGCCAGTAGGTGGGGGGCTCAGAGTCTGAGTGCCCCTCAGTCTGCTGCAGGGCCCCAAAAGGAAAGGTCCCATTCCGCGCAAATGCCTCTGGATGGTGGCTAAATTGTCTCTCTCGGCAGCCGTGGGCGGGGGAGGAGGGGAGAATGAGGCAATATGGCTGCAGTCTGGTAGGTGCCCGAGGGCGCTGGGAGCCTTCCTGTCCGCAAGAGGCTCACAGCTCACTGGTGGCGGGCCATCTCTGGGCTGGTGTCAGCAGGTCTCTCCAGCAGCTCAGGAGCCCACCAGCAGTCTGAGATGCAAGGGCGGGGAAATTTAACAGGCCCTTGTCACTGGTCTCCAAGCCTCTCAGAGTTTAGACCCTGCTGATGCCTTTCTCCTTCCGGTTCTGCTCAGCAACCTCTTCCCGTGGAGTCTCTTGTAGGTTCAGGCACCCTTCCTTCTGACCCTTATCCGATCTATGTTGGTCTGCCTGTTTGTTTTTTTCACTTTCATCTACAATCTGTCTTTCTTGCAGAGACACTCTGGCTGGTGGTTTTTCTCGTCCACCATCTTGCCTCTGCTCTGACTTTTCTTTTTTAATTAGAGATGATGTAAATAAGCATTTAAGACAGGTATTTCAAAGTAAATGACCCTTTCTCTTTTGGCTTTTATTTTTTTTTTTTTGTCATATTTGAATTGTCAATGTCCTTACCAGTTTAAACACCCTAAAATTATTCTCATTGCAATAGTGCTACAATGGAAGTAGCACTTAAGTAGATTCTCTTAAATCTCTAGAGAATATGTCTGTAGAAAGGAGGCTTTAAATCATCTTGCAGAATTGAACGGTGCAATGAATTAGAATATTTTGTCAGTATTGAGAAAACAGGTGTTCCAAAAACCAATTTGGACCAATACTAGGACTGATTTGTGACATAAAAAAGAAGGAAGTATTTGAACCTGTATTTTCAGAAATAGATCAGAGATTTTAGCGAGAGGCTTCTCTCCTGAAAAGCTTGGAAAAGCTAGTAGAATTCAAGAGGGAGGAGGATCTTAGCTGTAGAGAAATGGGAGGGAGAAAAGGAACATTTATTAAGTACATACTATGGGCCAGACACTTTCATATGTCTTATCTCATATTTAATTTTCATAACCACCCTAAGAAGAACATGTTGTTTTCCCCATTTTTGTAAAAGAAGAAACAGAGCTCATAGAAATTAAATATTTTCCAAAATTATGCAGCTAAAGAGTGGCAGATACTTAAACCCAGAACAGTCTCCAGACATCATGCTGTTACCACTACAGCATATTGAAAAGAGAAGGAATCTTCCACTTCCCAGTCTAGTTCCTTGGGCACAGTAAACACTCAGTAGAAGCATGTTGAATTGAATTGTATTCCTATTTGGGGAAATAACAAAACTGCCTTTACCAGTAAGGAATTTCTGAAGGTAACCCAAGATAGCCCGTTATGAAAGAGCCTAAGTGGTTTCTGACTTCACTGATACTTTTCATAAATGCAGCTACCCAAGAATCTAGTGAGGAGCCATAGGAGAAGTGGGTCTCAAAGGTCCGGTAAAGTTTGAGTGGATGGAACAGGAAAAGGATTTTAGATAGGAAGCAGTTTAAAAGAGGTTCCAACCTAAGAACGAGAATGTGGTTTCCAGTAAGGGAAACGAGCCTGACTGAAACAAAAAGTGCCTGTCCTTTCATTATGCCACGTAGGTTGTATCCTACCCACGCTTCTGTTTTACTGTAGGGCACCCATGATTCAAATAGACAAACTACAAATGTCAGAGGTCCACAAGAACCGTTACATATTGAGCTTTACAGAGGATTAAAATAATAATCAGCTTCCCTTGGACGTCGTATGAATCCCTGTCTTGTAAGTTGGTTGCCCCCTTATCTAGTTCTGATGCTTTAGGGTCCGAGTCAGAATGTGGACTTTGAGCCACATTACCATGTTCCAAACCTCTGTGTACTTCACTTTCCTTCATCTGTAAAATCAGGATGATAACATACCTACCTCATAGGGCTGTTCCATGATTGAATAAGGTAATATAAAACCCTTAAAATGGTGCGTTTGCATATCATGGTTGCTCAATTAATATTACCTATTAAATGCCTTTAACCTGAAGACACAAGCTGACATTTATAGTATTGATAGATACCCGTCCCCCTTCTCTCTCTCCCTCCCTCCTTTACTTTCTCTCTATCTTCCTCTTGGCTCTCTTTCAACAGCAGGAGGATTGGGTAAGAGTTCCTTAATCTTCAGCTCTCCATTCAAACTATCCTTGTACCACCTGAACTCCAGTTAAATAGCATTTCCTCTATACTCTCAGAAATGTCTTTAACTAGTTTCTTCTTTGTCCTAGGCACACAACCCACTTTCTACTTTTCAGGTTTCTCTTCTCCTTCCCCCGCTCCCCCAAAAATAAATGTAAAATCTTCATTCCTATTTTTCTTGATTTTCTAGAGTGTTCTACTCCCTTTACTCCTAATCCTTTTGTCCTAGATCCTTGCTAGCTGTCTCAAAACTCTGCCTTCTGCTGTTACCAGGCCCAGCTTTCCTCCAGCCCACTCTGCATACCATATTCAAGTCCCTCTGTAGGCCCCCCCTCTCCAAGCCATCATCTCTTATCATTATCATGTACTGTAACCCATAAGTAGTTTAGATGCAGCTTCATTTTTTTTCCCCTAGTCCCAAGCAGCTTGAATTTATGTCAAATCAAAAATGATTTTGGGAAAGAGAGTTATTTTTGACAGGACATTGGGGAATAGAGACTAAATAATGGGTAATAATAATAGTTACTATTTAAACAATACCTACTAAGTGCCAAACACTGAGTTGTAAGTCTATATGCACATTGTAAGCATGTTGTCATTCAAGCCAATGCAACAATCCTAGGAGATATACACTGTTCTCATTATTTTACATCTGAGGAAACTGAACCACAGAGAAATTAGCTAACTTATCCTTGTTCATATAGTCGGTAGGTAGTAGTAGAAGCTAGATTGGAACCCAGATATGTACAAGGAAGCCACAGCTTGACTCACCTCCAATAAGGAAACATAGCTAGAAATATTTTTTTTAAGAACAGGGTCTCACTTTGTCCTCCAGGGTAGAGTGCAGTGGCATCATCATAGCTCACTGCAACTTCACACTCCCACTCAAGCGATCCTCCTGCCTCAGCCTCTCAAGTAGCTGGGACTACAGGCTCATGCCACCATACCTGACTAATTTTTTTTTATTATTATTTTTTGTAGAGATGAGGTCTCACTATGTTGCCTGGGCTGGTCTCGAACTCCTGGCCTCAAGCAATCCTCCTGTCTCAGCCTCCCAAAGTGCTAGGATTACAGACAGATGTGAACAACTGCACCCAGCCTTTAGAAATGTTTTTAAAAGAGATTATTATGCCCTTAGGCTCATTCTAATAACAAGAGAGAGGAGAGTAAGTAATGAGGTTCAGGACAGGCTACCCCAAAATATGGCACTTCAGCATTTGAGAAAATAGCAGAAGCAGGAAGCTTTCTCTGACCTTCCCTTTGCCCTTCTCCTCTGAAGCAGGCCATAAAAGAATTATCTGACCTTCCTCTAAAATAGATCATAAAGCCATCATTCCAGAAGTGGCCACCTTATATCTGGAGGAAAAGAATGTCCTTATCTCTGAAGACAGAGGAACACAGAAAAACAAACAGGTTTTGCTAAATTCCCCCCAGTTTATTACCATTAGATCACACCCTTTTGTCCTCAAATCATATTTCTCCACAACTCTCCACTCTTCATCAAACATAGCATAAAAATATACAGATTTCCCTGTTTGGGAGGATCTTCATTGCCGAAGGCTCACTTGTCACATAAAACACACAGTAAATTAATTGGTATGCCTTTCTCTTGTTAATCTCTTTTGTTACAGGGGTCTCAGCCATGAACCTAGCAATCGATGAGAAAAGAAATCTTTTCTCCCCTAAGAATATTCCTGTAAGAATATCCAATTTAAAAAATAGTGAAGAATATCCGTAAGAAACTCCTCTTAAAACCTAGCTAAATAGAAAGGGACCCTATGGTGGCAATTTATGTATGTTGGACTAATTCGTAACTATTCTCCTAAATGTTTACCTTACGTAATCTTTCTTATGATGCATTTTAGGGTTAGTAAACTACAGATGCACTTTTCCTCCAAAGTCATAAGTCCTGGATACATTTCTTTATGTGGCTACTTCTAAGGAAACAAAAACAAAAACAAAAACAAAACTCTATAAAATAATTTAAAGAGGTTTATTCTGAGCCAATAGTGTGACCATGGCCTGAGAAGCCACGCCTAAGAGGTCTTGAGCAAGTGGTCCCGGCTGTTGGGTTACAGTTTGGTTCTAAGCATTTTAGAAGGATAGGAACTGCAGTAAAATCATAAATCAATACATGGAAGGTCTACATTGGTTTGGCCTGATAAGTGGGACATCTCAAAGCAGAGCGGGCGGGGGTTTACAGGTTATAGGTGGGTTCAAAGATTCTTTTATTTGTAACTGGTTAAAGATATAAATCCTTGTCTAGAGGCTTGGAATGTTTTAAAATAAGGAGGCCTGTTAATCAGAGACAAGCTACAATATGCCTACTCAAGTGATCTCTGAAGCAAATTGATGGCCTGCAGGTGATTTAACCTTTGCTCTACATGTCCTTAGGTCGTGTTAGTAATTTAGTATCTTATTGTCACAAAGAGTCTGTTTTATCAGTCTTGTGATCTCTGTTTTAAGATTAAGACTGGTCAATTGTTGTGTCTAAACTCCAAAAGGGAGGCCTGTCTGACCTCCCTTCCTTTCACGGCCAGGAACTCAGTTTATAGGTTTTTCTGGGGTCCCCTTGGCAAGAGGGGGTCTTTTTAGACAGTGGGGGGGGATTTTATTTTAGTTTACAATATTACATACTTTTCTTGCTTCAAATATCCATAACAAGCAGTATAAGAAGACTCCAATACCATGGTCTTTGGAAGTCCTTTATTCTGTTTAGTAAGTCTTGTCTCAAATTCTGTTCTTGAGAAGGGGAAAAAAAGTTGACTAAAAGATAAATTTCTACATTAAAATTCATTTTTCCCCTTAATATTTTTATGCCAAAATAGAAGCCTTGTTTTTAATCATTTCATGAAAGGCATAAAACCTTGTTAAAAAAACAGAAATAGTAGAGGAAATGGGGAGTTGCTCTTTGAAGAATATAGAATTTTAGTTTTGCAAGAGGAAAAAAGTTCTGGAGAGCGATTGCACAACAGTGTAAATGTACTTAGCACTATTGAACTGTATACTTAGAAATGGTTGAAACAGTAAATTTTGGGCCGGGCTCGGTGTCTCACGCCTGTAATCCTAGCACTCTGGGAGGCCGAGGCAGGTGGATTGAGCTCAGGAGTTCAAGACCAGCCTGAGCAAGAGCGAGACCCCGTCTCTACTAAAAATAGAAAGAATTTATATGGACAGCTAAAAATATATATAGAAAAAATTAGCCGGACATGGTGGCGCATGCCTGTAGTCCCAGCTACTCGGGAGGCTGAGGCAGGAGGATTGCTCAAGCCCAAGAGTTTGATGTTGCTGTGAGTGAGGCTGACACCATGGCACTCTAGCCTGGACAACAGAGTGAGACTCTGTCAAAAAAAAAAAAAAAAAACCACAGTAAATTTTGTTATGTGTATTTTACTACAATTTAAAATTATTTTAATTTAAAAAAGTAAAGGTTTTCTGACAAAAAAATGTATTCAAAGATACGCTGAATATTATTTGAAATATTTTTCTTGTTGAGGAAAAAGAGGCACCGTCCTCTGTCCTAGGTAAATATTCCAAGGTTTTGAAATGGAAAAAAATTACTGTTGAGGCTTTTGTTTAGCCTATTATTCTCTGCTTGGGAACTGGGCTATTTCTTTATTTAACTGGTTACTCTATTAGCATATTAAAGGATTTATGCCTTTTGGGCTTTCTTAATTTGAACTGCTTAGGAGTCTTTAAAAGAAGCATTTGTGTAATTTATTATTTTTAAATATGTTCACATTCAAGATTTCCTTTAAGAAAAGGTACATGCCTGTACTTGTTGCAAAGGCTTTGTATATTTACACAACCTAAATGAATCAAAACACTTTGCAATAGAAATATAAGTTTGGGGACCACCTTTTAGAAATAGGATCCAGAAAAATACTATGAGCAGGTGACTAACTTTTAAATAATTTTCTAGCTTCAGTATAGTGGGATCTTTTCTCTTTTATTTATTTATTTACTTATTTGAGACAAGTTCCTGCTATGTTGCCAAGGCTGGACTCAAACTCCTGGGCTTAAGAGATCGTTTTGCCTCAGCCTCCCAAGTAGCTGGAACTACAGGCATGTGCCACCACACCCTGTAGATCTTTTAACATTTTTTGTTCTACTTTGTTTTTGAGGTTAGTTTTAAGGAAAACTCTTAGGGAAAGAGTTATCTGTGTTCCCGAAAGTTCAGTACTTGTTCCCACCACTGAACGAAGAATGAGGACAAGTGGTTTGAGGAGAAGGAAAGAGAAATTTTTTAATTTGCCAGCAAACAAGGAGACTCTAATCTTAAAGTGCCACTCTCCTCCCTTTAAGGAGAAATACAGAGATTTTAAAAGGAGTTTTCAGCTTCAGGCTGTTGCTGTTTAACTATAGCACATCTGGTGAAACGCAGTCTTGTGACCTCTGCCTGGACAGCTGGACAGTTCTGCTGAGCCATCTCCCGTGGTACAAAGAACACTCCCCTGCCCCTGGGATTACTGGCCTCAGGCAGGGATGCAGGCTTAATTCCCAGAAAGAGTTGGGTGGTGGGGTTTAAAGAGACAACCCTTTCCCCTTTTTTAGGCTGTTCTGTCTGTTACATCTGGACTGATTACAAAATAGGTGTAAGTCCTGTTGGAGGGAAGACGGTGCCTAGAGTGCAAGGATACGCGTTATTGGTTCACTTTCCTCAGGCCCATGTTTTTTTGTTTGTTTGCATTTTGGGGTTTTTAGAGGGGGCTTTTTAATTGTAGAGCATTTTTTTGTTGTTGCTGGATTAAAATCTTTGTCTTTTTATTATTTTTAATTGACACCTAATAATTGCACATATTTATGGTGTGCACTGTGATATTTTGATGCATGTATATACTGTGTAATGTTCATCACATATCAGTCACCTCAAACATTTATCATCTCTTTGTGTTGGGAACATTTAAAATCTGCTCTTCTAGCTATTTGAAAATATATGATAAATTATTGTTAACCATAGTCACCTTGTAGTGAACTTATTTCTCCCATCTAGCTGTACTTTTGTTAACTAACCTCTGACTTTCTCCTCTTCCCCCTACCCTTCCCAGCCTCTAGTAACCACTGTTCTACTCTCTACTTTTATGAGATCAAATTTTTTAGCTTCCATGTATGAGTGAGAAGCATGCAATATTTATCTTCCTGTGCCTCGCTTATTTCACTTAACATAATGTCCTCCAAGCTCATTCATGTTGCTGCAAATGACAGAATTTCATTCTTTTTTATTGCTAGGTAGTATTCCATTGTGTATATGTACCGCAATCTCTTTATCCATTCGTCTGTTAAGGAGCACTTAGGCTGATTCCGTAGCTCGGCTCTTGTGAACAGTGCTGCAATGACATGGGAGTGCAGACAGCTCTTCAATATGCGGATTTCCTTTCCTTTGGATATCTGCCCTGTGGAGGAATTGCTGGGTCACTTGACAGTTCTATATTTAGTTTTTTGAAAAATCTCCACACTGCTTTACATAGTGACTGTACTAATTTACACTCCCACTGTAGGGGTCAAGGGAAAAGTTCTCCTTCTTTGCCTTCTGAAGTTTCACTGAAAAATCACCTCACAAAAGGCAGATTAATTAATTGGAGAAAAGGCATGCAAATGTATTCAACATACATACATGGAAGCCTTGAGGATGAAGATACAGGGGAAATTGTCCATTTTCATACTTAGGGTCAACAGAGTATGGACAGCCATGTAGAAATAGGATTGGACAAAAAGGGTATGATCTAATGGTAATAGACTAGATGGGGAGACCCAGCAAGGCCGTCTGTCTAGATTCTTCTTACCCTCTCTGAGCAGGCTTCCTTCCTTGTGGGTGTGGGGCAGGACCCTCTCTGGGATGGGGTCTGATGACCTACAAACAAAGTAGATCAGATAATTTCTTTATGGCCAGTTTTTACACAGAAAGGCAGAGGGAAAGTTAGAGTGATATTTTTAGGTTTTGTGGCTGGGTTTGGGGAAAGGGGTTCTGGTTTCTCTGATCTGCCTTGGGGAAGAGGGATTTTGTATCTATGCCTATCTTTGGGAGAGAATGAGACTGAGTGACAGGAGGACAGGGGAAGGTCAGAGAAAAACTTCTACTTCTGAGGTTGCTTCTGAGGCCTTCCTTTTGGGGTATTGTTTTCTGAGCCCCAGTTGTATATGAGTTCCCCTTTCTCTGCATCCTTACTAGCATTTGTTATTTTTTGTCTTTTTGATAACAGCCATTCTAACTGGGATGAGATGATACCTCATTGTGGTTTTGATTTGCATTTCCCTGATTATTAGTGATATTGAGCATTTTTTCATATCCTCTTGGAATCCCCGTGTTTTGATGGTGGGATGAGAGTGCTCAGCTGCTGCAAACATTCATTTATGCATCAAACATTAATTCTTTCCTCTTAATGGGCAAAATTTGCTCAAAAAGTGTCTAGTTTAGTTTCAAAATTTGAATTTTTTCCTAAATATCTTACTGTTATTGATTTCTAGTGTTAGAAAAACAAATTAGGGCCTGGTGTGGTGCCTCATGCCTGTAATCCCAGCACTTTGGGAGGCTAGGAGTTTGAGATCTGCCTGGGCAATATAGTGAGACCCCCATCTTTACACAAATAAGAAAAATTAGTTGGGTCTGTTGGTGCATACCTGTAGTCCTAACTACTCGTGAGGCGGAGGTAGGAGGATTACTTCAGCTCAGGAATTGGAGACTGCAGTGAGCTGTGATCATGCCACTGCATTCTAGCCTAAATGACAGAGTGAGACCCTGTCTCTGGGGGAAAAAAAAAATTAATTGAGAGGCCATTAGGCTGAGGTGGGTCCAGTTCCCTGAGTTCCTATATAAACAAACCAAAACCCAACTCAGTATTTGACTTTTAGTATTTTATGGGTGGCAAATTAATTGCCAGATAATATGATTTCCTGTGTGTGTGTGTGTGTGTGTGTGTGTGTTCCTTTTTAATGATCTTATTTTCAAAATCTCAGAGTGGCTGAGCTACCATGGATATAACAAAACAGTATTTACATCAAGAAGTTGGTTACCTCCCAAATTGAGGATTGGTCTTAGCCTTCTAATATTTAATATTGAAAGAAGAAGAAGAACCTCATAATGACATAACGAGTGAGTGAATTGGCACTGTAGGTTAAATCTTCACTTGATCTTAGCCAAAGGCTGAGAAGCAATTAGGTTAAATCTTGAGAGAAAAAAATAATCATGGCACCTACCAGGTAAGGTGTTTTCGTTAGAGAGGTAATAGAAGAATTGGAGTAGGTCATGAAGGACAACTTCATGAATATATGACTTTAACAACTTTCAGCTACATTTTTACTACTTTCCTGATAATTATTTAAACCAAAGCTCATTCTCTATATACCAATACCCTTTTAGAGCATCAAGTACAATAATTCTGTTATGTTCTTCTTTATTTGTTTAAACAAAGTGGTTTATTCTTATCAGGGTTTCAAAAGAGTCGTTGCTCCTCATTCTAAATAAAGATCCTCGAGGCAGTCAGAGACCATCTGTCTGGGTGTCTTAGGCAGAAAAATTGGAGAGACCCATGCAGCCTAAAGGAAGCTCACTATGATCTTCCCATTTTCCTCTCTTATTTCTTTATCCCTAGAAGTAAACAAACTAAAACTGGTCATTTTAAAGAGAAATAAAGTAAACACTGAAGTAATCCCCTGTGATTCTCCTTACCCAGCCATCTGTTGAAATAGGGTGTCTTGAGAAGAGCTAGAAATAAATATATATTCCACGGGTCAACAGTAACTCACTAACTCGTAGCCAGGCACATGTCAAAGTCGCTTGGGACCTCAAGAAGTTCTTCTTTAAATCTTTAAAACCTAAGAGACTTTTTTTTTCTTGTACTGTTCAGCTGGGGCTGTCGCTTTGGTGTGGGCTGGGGTGCTGTGGAATAGCACGCTACTGCTCAGACCAGAACAGGACTAGAATTCCTTTTAAAGGTATGTTTCTGTTGTGTAAAGAGATTATCTACTCCATGGAATGTAGACTACGTGCATAATTTTAGTAAGGCACGTGTGCTGGATTGTGTTTGATAGTTGGGAGTGAGAGCACTTTTTAGTATGACGATGTAACCACCTTTCCCGTGGGGATAGTAATATTTTCCTGCCGCAGTAGCATCCTCTTCTACTTTCTGCTTTCCTCTCTTTGCCCCCAAACTTATAGAAGCTCTTGATAAACAGAGCAGAGAAATAAACTTTCTATACCAGCGTTTTCACCAGCCCAAATTCTTGAATCTCTGACTCAGCTAAGAAGACACGCCGGTCATCTACCTATCCTGCCTTACCTCATAGTGAGGGATGGAACAGAAAAGGAATTGTTTACAAAAATAATCATTCTTCTGTGAACACAGGTCTCATGCATATCATTCCTCCTTCATGTGTTTTTGGCTTTACAGAATGACTGTGGGACCATGTTGATCAGTTTACATGACTTCAACAGAACTTTTAGCACAACATTTCAACTGCCAAAGTTGGTTTTTTTCTGATAGACTTAGTATTAGAATCAGCTCTCATTATTCTGGCCCTGATGCACTGAGCTATGAAATTCCTCAAGGTTCAGATATGTCTGTTTTTCTGTTTAACATGAATTATCCAAGAAAAATGTAGATACCTATTTAATGTAACAGTGTAAAAAAGCATTGCGTAAAAGTCAAAGACTTTAAGTAATTCATTAACCTCTTGGAACCTTAGTTAATTTATCTCTAAAATGGGTGTGATGATAACTATCCTACTTTTCTTGAGGCACTGATACACCAAATGTGAAAATAGTTTGTAAATCCATAGTTTGCTATACAAATAATAGATGTTATTTGTTAACCTACATGTAACCAACATTCACTGCTACATGGTTGTTGCATGGTATCTGAAGTTTAACACTGGGAGTCTTAGTTTTTAGAACATTCTTTATAAGTAAGTCAGAGGAATGTTGATGGAAGCAGAGTGTGGTCATTTGCCAACGTTGGTGGAAGACACCAGCATTGGTGTCTGTATATTTAGGATTGTCTATATATTTCTGTATATTTCGGGTTAGTCTCTCTTCCTAAACATCGACATTCACTAGAACCCAGTTGCTTTCGGGTAACTTGCAGAATTTTAGGATCTTGGCTTTAGGCTACAGCTTTTGCCAAATTTAGACTACAACTATATTATATGCTTCGTAGACTACAATAAATAGTTTATAATAAGATATAGTAATGAATACTAGTTCAGATTTGAAAGCTCTCTCAATTATCATAGACATGGAATGCTTTTATTTCCTAATTATAATCGTGTCTAAAACATCTTGCCCCAGTTTTTCTCACCATGTTCTATCTACCTTTGTACTTTAAGATTCAATTATCGTTCTTTTTCTCTTCATGATTTTAAAATGGTTTGTGACTGGGCCAGATTCTGTCTTCTACTTTCTTCTTATAAAGCATTTTTCTGCTATACAAGTGTTGTAACTGTTGGAATTCCTTCAAGATGGGTGCCTGTTCCCTCCTCCTACTGGCTCACTAGTCATGTAGGCCCCAGAAGCTGCGACGTGGGGCACTCCAGGAAAATTTACCTGTTCTATTCCCAATTAGGATTTCTCTGATAACTGGCCACTGACCTAGAAGTATCTCAAACCTGCTTTCACCTGTTCTTTTTTTTCTTAAGTCCCAGAGAGACCCTTCCAGAACTGGATGACCATCAAGACAGAAGCATACCCAGTCCCATTTTCCATTCCAGTAGCAGACAGCAATGGAGTAGGCCTCGCCGTGTCTCGTCTCTGCCTGTCAGAAACCATACAGACTGTGGGAATGACTACATGGGGGCTTCCTTTGTGTGAGGCCTAGGTGCATATCAGAACGTGCACATAGGGAAGTCAGGTGGAGAGGAGAAGGATGTGTAGTCAACGCTAACAGTCACTGACTACTTAACTTGGAAAAGAGAAGAGAAAAAGACTTGCCCGCGCTGCTACCACCCACTGCAATCTCAGCTAATATTTTGACGTAGCACAGTCCAGTGTCACTGTGTTTCTCGTATGGTAGTGTCAGAATTGCAATACATACACACTAGTGCGCCTGTAGGTTTCTATTTTTTTAATGTAGTATTACATCCCACCAATATAACTGACAAAATATATTTTCTTTTGCTTTCCCTATAGGGCAGTTATATTATTTTTATGGCCTTTTAGCTTAGTGGTAAAGACTATGCTTTGCCTTTAGATCTAGTTTGAACCCAGTGTGGTAGCTATATAACTTCCCACAGATCACTTAACCTCTTCTCTAAGCAGCAGGTTCCTCATTTGTTAAATGGCAATAGTAAAACCTATGCCAAAGGTTATTGTGAGGATTCAGTGTAGAATGCATTCAGTGTGTGCACGTAGCCCTTTGCCCGGCACGTAGGGTGTGCACAGTAGATGACAATGAGAATGACATTGAGGCAGAGACCTCTTTAGACCACATGAGTGCATTGTAAGTAATTTGGGTTAGAGAACTTTTAATGTATATTTAAGACATCATTTATAGTGTTCCACAGGTACATCCTACATTTTTGTGGTTTTCTGCTGAGTGATTTAAGGTGACATTGTCCTGTGACTCACTTGATTTGTTTCTTAGACTGAAAATCACAAAAGTGTTTTAAGGAACAGGTACTCTGAGGTCCATGGGTTCATATTTTAATGATTATGAGCATTTGACTAAATGAGAAAGAGCTATCTTCCTCCTGTTTGTGGTATTATTTGTGATTTAGACATTCTTCCTGGACAACAAAATATCTTTCACTTTTGGCAAAATAAAATTCTTCCTATCTTACTTGTTTTTCACATAGTCATCTGAATATGCAGGGACCCTCAGAGCTCAATAAATATTTATTGAATGAAAAAAAATTGACAAGTTTTTACTCTAAAGAAAAGTTGCATGTATTTTATTTATAGTTTTATGCATTAGTAGAAGCTATTTTTAATCTTGATTTCTCCCTCACTCTAACAAGTCTTCCTATAATCTGACACCATTTATGTGTATCAGTGACCCAGGCTGAGCATAGCTCCAGTTAATACCTATCGTACCTTCTAGAATATTATATCATTAAGTTCATTATCCACCTGCCTCAGTTAACCTGTGATGGGACCTCTTTTTAATACCAGTTTTGGGAGACAGGCCTAACACTTGCCTATTATATCACATTTTTATTTTACAGAGTTATGTTGTGGAGGATATGATTTGACGCACCTTTTATCTGAAATACTGAACAGCAGACTTGTTATAATAGGATTCTGCAGTTCTGCTTTCATTTCCATGTCCTCCACTCCCCACTCATTTGTTATTTTCTATACATTCTCTCTATCTTAGGATTACTGTTTGTGTTGGGTTAGAGGAATATTTTCTTGGACACAAAATTGCATTATCAACCAAAACAAAAGAGCTATTCTTCCTTGATGTGTCTTCCTTCTTCTTCCTGATCCTAGGACGACAAGGCTAAAGTTTCCAGCTGGATCTGGCAGTCAGCATTTCTGGGATAGATTAAGTGAGCACACTTGGTTGAGGTGTGGCTGGACTGCGTCTCTGGCTTCCTATTGTGCTAGGAGATCAAAGCAGAGCACAAATAGAGGCTTAGTCTACAAAATATTCAAAACAGATGGCTTGTTCTTTTTGGTAAAAATTCAGGTTTTAAGGCAAAACACTTGTTAGCAAGACTTCATTTCTCTTCTTTGAAAGATAGTCACCACTGACACTGTTTCTTCCTGAATTTCAGGACTAGAATCACCAACTTTTTACATGAGGAGGGATTTGGCAAGCCTAGAAAGGTCTTAGACTGTCTGGGTTCCTTTTCATGTGAATATGAGATAAGTAATTAAAATTTTGCTTTTGGCATTCTGGATAGCAAATGAAAAATTTGGTCACATAGTCATTTGTTGGTGGGTCACTGTTTAAAAATCTAGTATTCATGTTGTTCTATCTTCCAGGATTGAACCAGGATGTTTGCCCCTGACTTCCTGTTTTAACAGACTGAAAAGCACATTCTCCACACTCCCTTATCATTTACATCTGGGTCCTCCAGTTCACATAGATAATTCCATAAGTGTGGTTTGAAGCTTTTATTATTTTGATTTAAAACTGACAGAAATGAGAAATAAGATTAATTCAAAAATATTTTTTAGGCATCTACCATGTGCCTACACTGCACTAGGTACATGGAAAAAAAAATTACATGTTTCAAGATTTTGAAACAAATACTAAACAACAGATTTTCTTTAACAGAAAAAAATTGTACAAGATGCAATGGGAAGACCCAGGCATCCACAAGAGACTCAAGGACTCACAGAGACAGCGACGCTTGAGCAGACTCTTACGGTAGCAATAGGCATTTGCCAGGCAGATACAATTTGGGACAAGGACATAACATTTGCAAAGGTATAGAAGCAAAAACAGCATAACAAATTTAATGTACTCTTAATACTTTACTGTAGATAGTGCTTGGGGAGTACTAATTATCCCCAGAACGTGGCAGCGTAAATATTTGTTATCTCAATTGTTCCTGTGGGTCGTGGGTCAAGAATTAGGAGCAGCTTAGCTGGGTAGTTCTTACCTGGGGTCTCTCATGAGATTGCAGTTAAAATGTCATTTGGGACTGCAGTTATCCAAAACCTTGACTGGAGACGGTGCGTCCAATTACAAGATGGCTCACCCACGGTTCCTCTTGGCTACTGGCAAGAACCTTCAGTTCCTTGCTATATGGAACTTTCCATAGGGCTGCGGGAGTGTCACTATGACAGGGTGGCTGGCTTCCCCCAAAATGAATGACCTAAGAGATTAGAACAAGAAGGACGCCACCATGCCTTTTATAACCTAGAACCAGAAGTTACACCCATCACTTCTACCACATTCTATTCCTTAGAAGCAAGTCACTAAGACCATCCCACAGTTAGTGGTGCAGAGGGGTTTAGGCACCACTTTGAAGGGAGGAATGCCAAAGAATTTGTGGGCTTATTTTTAAATCACTAAAGGGTGTCAAAGAGGGGCAGGCCATGAGGCGGGCACAGTCAGCAGCAGGGGGACCGTGAAGACCTTAGCATGCCATTGCAGCCTGTCAAGGATGGACAGAGGGCAGGAAACACTGGGAACAGGAAGGCCAGTGATGAGCTCCCTGCTCCGTCCTGGGGAGTGATAGAAGTTTGAGAAGTGAGAATATGTTCATTCTCAAGAAGCTTTGGTTCTTCCAAGAAATGTCCCAGATTGTTTCCGTCTTTCTTAGCTTAGAAAATAGAGAATACAATCTGAAAGCGCAGTTACAGTTCAGAAAGTGAACTTGCCCACAGGAACTATGGAGATGAAAGCCTGCGCATGGTGTAATCAGCGCGTGGAGGGGCCTCCAGCTGCAATGCACGGATGCCACCTGGGCACCTCAGCCCCTGGCCGTCCTTGCAGGGCAGCTGCCTCCTAGGTCTTGAACTTTCCATGTAGAAAGTTAGGCAAGGGGGCCTGTGTGACCTCAGTGACCTCTAAAATTCCTTCCATCGGCCGGCCATGGTGGCTCACGCCTGTAATCCTAGCTCTCTGGGAGGCCGAGGCGGGTGGATTGTTTGAGCTCAGCAGTTCGAGACCCGCCTGAGCAAGAGTGAGACCCCGTCTCTACTAAAAAAAAAAATAGAAAGAAATTATATGGACAGCTAAAATATATATAGAAAAAAATTAGCCGGGCATGGTGGCACATGCCTGTAGTCCCAGCTACTCGGGAGGCTGAGGCAGAAGGATCACTTGAGCCCAGGAGTTTGAGGTTGCTGTGAGCTAGGCTGACGCCACGGCACTCTAGCCCCGGGCACCAGAGTGAGACTCTGTCTCAAAAAAAAAAAAAAAAAAAATTCCTTCCATCTTTTATGCTCCATACTCCGAATGAGTACAGGTGCTGTTCTGATTCAGTTGGTGTTTTAAGCTTGTCTATCCTCGAGAATGTTTGACTCAATAGAAATGTTTCACCTGTTCACAAGTATTGAATGCAGCTTATACCAACATCAAGGAATCGTCACTGAGCGTTTTCTGGAGCTAAAACTAAGTTAATCCAATTTAATTTCTTGATTAATTCTCTATACATGTAATTGAAAATGTCCAGTGTTTTAAATTCTCTTACTTTATGGAATCATTTTAATTAGTATCAGTTCTTGTCCATATTTAAATTGTACAATGATTTTATCAGAGTTTTTGTACGTATCAGATTTTACTAATTATAACTTTCTGCAACTGTCAGTTTTCCTTTTATGTCTATTGCCAAATTCAATTTTCCATTTAGACAGTGTTTTATTTTGTGTTGATATTACTGTTGATACCAGTAATATTCATTATTGAAGGATTTTTTTAGAAACAGCAATTATTATTTATTTCTTTACTAGTCTGTGAGAAACTGATAAGAATGTCCTCTTTAATATTAATGTTACCCTATTATCTGGGATTGGGCTATTGCAGGGATTGGCAAACTCTTTTTAAAGGTCCAGATAGTAAATGTTTTATGCTTTGCAAACTATACACTTTCTGTCAGAACTATCCAACTCTGCTGTTATAATGTGAAAGCAGCCATAGATAATATATAAAGAAATGAATGTGGCTGTTAACTAATAAAACTTTATTTATGGGCAGTGAAATTTGATTTTCATACAAAAACCATTCGCTGGATGAGGGGCTGTACAAAGGCAGGCGGTGTGCTGAATTCGGTCAGTGGATTGTGGTCAGTGGACTCCTGGTCTTGTGTTGCGTATCTAGTCATCTCCGTGCTGCTCATCACTTTACGCACCTCACCTATCCATCTACAGTCCTTGGTGAGGCCAAGCACAAGTAGTGGCATTCAGATGCCATCAGGGTCAGAATGTCAGGTAGATTCATCAATAATAGCTTGTATTTTACATGTACTAAAATCTTCACAAGGTTGGGCATTGTTATCCCCATTTTACAGATGATGAAACAGATCCTTAGAAATACTAGTAGTCAATAACTATTGAAGAAGCTTACTATGTGGCAGGCCCATGGATTATCACAACCCCATGAGATACACTGTTGCCAGAGCAACGTGTTCTAGCTGGAATGTAGCAGACCCTGGAGTGAAGCCAGGCGGTCTGTCCTCGGAGCCCACGCTCTCAGCTGCAGCAGCGTGCCCTAGTCCTGTACTGCTTCACAGGACGGTCAACACAGTGCCAAGACGTCATGGCACATAACATAAGTGATACAAATCTGTCTCTGGTGAGGACAGCCTCTGGGTTAAAAAAAATAATAATAACAACTGTTTTCACCACAGTCTCTGAAACTAGATACCTGGTGATTAACATGATGTCACCAGCCAAGGGCCTGCATGCTTCTGGCTACGGTGTTTAAACAGGTCCTATTTCTGGCTGCAGCCACAGCAGCCGCATTGCCGTCCCTGGCACCGAAGAGTGGAGGCTGCTGTGTCTGCGTCAGATGTGGTGCTGCGCGGTGCAGAGAAGCCACAGAAGCTTTTGCCAGAGAAATGTTCAAATAGATGCAATTCTTAGTTAAGATCATAAGACACAGAGGACCACCTAAGTTAATTTAATTCCTGGCTAACTAATAAAACAGATTTCATGAGGGGAGTAGCTGACATGAGAGCAGACAAGGGCAAGCAGCCAGGCAAGCAGCTATGCTTTCCTGGAAGGTGCAAGTTGTAATTGCTCCAGGAGATGCCAGCGTGCAGGAGTCCTAGTTCAGAGAAGCCTGGCTCTAGCCTCTCCACATTTCCTGTGCCTGTGCATGTGTTGTTTTAAGTAACATATGAACCTCGTGCTTTATTCTCGTGCACAAAAATATATGATCGTTAAGACAGAGCACGTTGACAAAACCGGGGGAAGCTGAAACCTTCAGGTACATGGAATACACAGCCCCGAACTCACAAGGTAGTCGGGGCACACGAGGCAGCCTTAGAATGGCTTTGTAGTCTTCTTTTAAATGCTACATCTGGGAAATTATGTGTGATGATTTATTAGCTAGAGGAATGACAGAAGTGTGTCAGACCAAGTGGCATGAGTTCATATTGCTTGAATGAACAAGGTGGCAGAGGCTTTGCTCCCTGTGGATGATCCAAGAAAGGCTTTCTATTTCCTGCTAGCAGTAGGATCCCATAGCTGCTGATGTGCACAAGGCAGCTGTGTATGAAGAATCCCTCAGAATTATGTGGTTCTTACATTTGGGCAGATTGCTTAAAGCATGGAGAGAGCGATTCTTCCTGTTAGTTGCTACTCCCTGGTCAGAGAACCAGGGAAAAGCAACTAATAACAAGAACAGATTAACATAGTAAAGAAAAAGTGTATTCTGCATTCTCTTGTCCCTTTTCTTCTTTGTTTGATCTCTAGAGTTGAAGTTTATTTCACTATTTCATTCTGTTTCCTATTTTCCAAATACCCATCATATATTAGGTACCCTGATTATATAAAAAAACATCTCAGCTGGGCGTGGTGGTGCACACCTCTAGTCCCAGCTACTCAAGAAGCTAAGGCAGGAGGATTGCTTGAGCCCAGGAGTTCAAGGCTGCAGTGCGCTGTGATCGTGCCACTGCAGTCCAGCCTGGGCAACAAAGCAAGATCCTGTCTCTAAAACACACACACACACACACACACACACACACGCGCGCGCGTGCACGACGTCCTTCCATAAAAATGTACCCCCACTCCTCAGGCTGTGGCCTGCCTGCACCCATTGTTTCACTTGCTGGTACTCTGCTGTTTTGCTCTGAGCATCTGTTAGCTCTGTCAAATGCTAGGGTTTGCTCTTCCTGCCCGTCTGTCTCATGTTCCAGTGGAGCTGCTGCACTCTGCCACCGCACTTCAGAATTAACCCTCACTCGTCACTTAATGGTCCTATGTTTGGAGCAGAGGGGACCAGGGTACATGGGTCTGTCTCCCAAAGGTGGGGCTATACGCACACAAAGGATGCTCTGACTGGAGGTTGGAAGGCTGGTCGTGCCCCAGGTGACTCAATCTTCAGTTCCCCTGGCTGTTCACTTACAACCTCTAACAGCAGTCACCACTGGTAGGATTTCTGGTATTTACTATGCTGAGCCTCTGTTGTCATAGTCAATTTTATATCTTCAAATAATAAAGCTTTAAGTGTCAGTAACTAGTAATGTTGAAACGGTGATGTCCATCAGAGTTTGTGTTATGCTAAGCAATTTAAATGTTCTGCGCATGCGTGCACAAGAGAGAGAGCTATCAATTCAATGAATACATGGGAGATTTTATTCTCAGATAAAGGAAATTGGTAGAGAAAACAGTCTTGCTCATGTTTGTTTTTCTCAAATCTTTTTTTCCATCCAAGGCCTGGATTACTACCAAGGTGAAAGGGGTGATGTCTGGAAATCGTTAATCCATGGGATTTGTTCATGGTGTATAAAATTTTCAGAAAGAATTTGCCTTTTAAATATGATTTCCTGATTGACTATAGCAGACATAAATCCAGGAAGGACAACTCTGTTGGAGCAGCCAGGATCCCTCTTGGCGGCTCAGACATATGGGATTTTGGGGTGAGGGTGTGGAGTAGAAATAAAGATTGTTCCCATGGGTGGGGCAGGAGAGAGAGGAGGTAGAGGGAAAGGAAGAGAATAACAGTAGGTGGCAACACAGCAAAGCTGCCAGGGTGGGGTGGGGGCATAGACATGGCTTTCCGGGAATTAGCTGCTGTCTCCCTGAGAACCTAGCTTTATTTCTGTTTATATGAGAGGAGGAAATTGGGGAGACACCCTTTGTGCCTCCTGTCCCGGTACTGATTTCAGTTCTTGAAGTGCTCATGTATAATATTCAGAAACATTCCCTTATCCTCTTGGTTGTACAAAGTTCTTGTGGCCTATTTTCAGAGACAACTAAGCTACACTAAAGCTGAAGGTATTGGCTGAGGGCCTTTTGCTCAGCTCTTTCCTCCCATCTTGTCCTTGTGCCCATCCTTGGGCACTCTTGTCAGCACAAGCATATACATATGCATTCTTACACACCAAATCACAGTTTGTTTCCTAACTATTTTTTACTGTAGCATTAAGAGATCAAATTCCTGTATGTGTCTTGTCTTTCTCCAAATGGAAAGATACCCGTTTCTGATACTTAAACACAGCGTTGGATACATCTGTGTTTTCCCCTGGATTCCAGGTCATAGCTCAACTCTTCTTCCCTCCCACCTGTACCCCCTTAGGCCAAGTTCTTATTAAGCACTGTTTAATGAGGAGCTGTGTCTGCCAAAGGCTTCAAATACAGTGAGACCCTCAGTGTCACAACCTGTCTGTTAGCATTCAGCAGTAGATGTCTAAATATCTGGATAGTCTGTTGTGTTTGATTTGACGCAGGAGTTGAAATAATAGTGTGACTAACAGCAAATTGTCTCTGCCTACTGTTCCAGCTCCTCCAACTCCAACACAAACACACACACACACCCTTAACCTGACCTTGAAGTAACTGCCACTCACAAGAGAGTCTCCTCCAGAGACTGGCCTCTGCTGGGAAGCCCTCATACACATAAGCGATCAAATCTCTTAGTTCCTGGTGATCGAACTTGGCTCTTTTCTTCTTTGTGGCACTGTAGTCTATGGATAGACTGAGAAGGAGCCAGTGGATGTGTTCCTTTTAATCTAGATTCACCTCCTTTGTTAAGTTATTCCTTGTTTATTGAGATACTGTCAAGGTCAGGAGGTTCCTTTGTTTACACTGGGCAACTCCACTCCCAATGCAATTGATACGTCAGAGAAAGAAGAAAATGGAGTGTGGTGACAAGACGATTGTGTTTTACCCAGCAGGCAACAAGCGTGTTGCTGTTTTTCAGACCCATATGTCTAGCAGACATGTTATAATGCCAAGAAGTGTTGTTGTGCTTGACTGCAGCAAGCAGTTATCTCAGGGATACATTAGGCACCAGGCCTCCAAGGTCGAGAATGGACTGGCAGTTACGGATTTCAGTCCCAGCGTGCGTGTACAGGTGTGCAGAGAGTTGAAGGCCACCCTTTTTGCCTGTGGCCAACTGCCTGCCTAGTTTTTCCTTTTAAATCCATCATCAGTCCTCATTTGGCCTGCTTAAAAAGTATGGCCTCTCTTCTCCCTTTTCTGCCTTATTTTTCCCCCATGCCTAGAGTTTACCCCTGATTTCTCATTCATAAATATGTAGCTCTGGAACTTTACAGTAGGGAGGTCATTCAGCTATAGATAATATATAGAGAGAAAGATATATATGTATAGATATATATCTGCACTAATATTTAATTCCTCCTTTTTTTTGTTAAAACACAATAAATGATTTATTGTGGAGAAGCAAGCTGCAAGCCAAGAACTAAATTGAAAATGTTTTCTCATCTTTATTAGCTCTTAACAGTAAGAAAGAAGAATTTTGGAACACATCTCTATTCCTGGTGTTTCTGACTCCACCAGAGTGGGTGGCTTTCTTGATTTCTTGCTTCTAGTTATCTTATTCTCTCTCATTAGACCACCCCTTCAGGGTGCAGACTGTGTGCACCCTTGATGGGTAACTTGTGATAACTTCTGTGCCTCACGGGGGCATGCTCTTCATTTAATGCCCCATTTGTACGTACTGTTTTCATCTGTATATACGTGTTAGCCCACCTGTGGGTGAATGACCTTAGATTCGTGTATGTTACAAGTTTCTGAGGATTAAAGCAAGCACTTGAGATACCTACAGCTTTGACATCCTTTGTAAGCACATAAATAGATATCTATGTGCTCAGCAGATTTCCTTCCCTTGCTGGGGACAAGCCGCTAACCCTTTGCCCTCTATATACATCCCTTACATTTCATTTGAGTAACATTATAAATCCTGTTTTGTATCTCTTTACAGATTTTTTTTTTTTTTGAGACATAGTCTCACTCTGTCACCTGGGCTAGAGTGCAGTGGCATCATCATAGCTCACTGTAACCTCAAACTCCTGGGCTCAAGGGATCCTCCTGCCTCAGCCTCCCGAGTAGCTGGGACTACAGGCGTGCACCATGATGCCCAGCTAATTTTTATATTTTTAGTAGAGACGGGGGTCTCGCTCTTGCTCAAGCTGGTCTCGAACTCCTGAGCTCAAGCGATCCTCCCGCCTCGGCCTCCCAGAGTGCTAGGATTATAGGCGTGAGCCACCGCGCCCAATTCTCCTTACAGCTTTGAGGACAGAATGTTTTTCCTCTGTATCTGAGTCAAGAAATAGGGGATGTTTTGTTTTGCTTCGCTGGAGTGGGGTAATGCATCATTAAAGAAAAACTGGCAATAGATTTCTGGGCCATAAAACTAAGAGGAAATGATTACTTGTTATTTTCAAAAATTATTCTCATGTCTCTTCACATTTCAAAACCTGTCATCTTTTGCAGTTTTCATAGGCATACTTATACTTTAACAAACCATAAAGCCCTTTTAAATCTGAAGTCTTTGGAGAGAGTTTTTACTTCTAGAACTAGATTTCTACTAGTAGTAAGATTTCTGATAAACATTTATTCATTTCATTTATTCATCTCCCTGGACCTGAACTGCTGGCAGCAACTGAGTATTTACTAGTCCTCTCCTGAACCCACTATATAGATTAGGGGAATGAGAAAGTTATTGAGCATAAGTGATTCCTTGGTCCAAATACTTTATTAATTAAACAAGTAGTAATAGTAATCATTTATAAGGGATGCTGAGGAAAGGGACCTGCTTAGTGTAGAGCTAATATTCTAAGTACTTAGAAAATATTTATATTGTGGATAATATTATTCTGAAGTTTTTTCTTGTTTTGTCATGATTTTTTATTTTTGTTTTAGAAGATCAATGTAAGACAGTCACAGTCTATAAAATCTGTGTGAGGGAGTCAAATAGATATATATGAAAAATGGTTGTGAGGTGGAGATTAGGATTTGGAGCTCTGGAGTTTCTTGAAGAAGCCTGTCTTTTAATTTTTCCTAAAATTTTAGAGTTTTCTTAACTAACAACTAAAAGAAAGGCAGCTGTGTTATAACAGACTCCTTTTTTCTCAATGACTGTACCCTCCAGGTAAGCACAAACTTAGTATAAAACTGCTGAAACTTTCCAGATTCCAATACTAACAATAGGGTTTGTTTTTTGATGGGGATTATATAGGTGTATCTTATAAACTATCCTAGGTACAGACCTGCTCAGTATGTTTTTGTCCAGTGTATTTCCTGCAGGAAAAGTATAGTGAGGGCTATTCTAGAATGTAATTTTGTTTGTTTGTTAGAATCAAAGCTGAGTAAGGACCATAACACCAAAAATATTTAGGGAATCCATTCATTATTCTTCTGTTTGTGCTTCAGCTGGGAAGGCTGATTGTTTAAGAGGTAGAATCTCAGAGGCCATTAAGAATTTAAAAAGTGTTGAATTTCACAACTATATATTTGAAGACTAAGTCACCTAAGCCTCAAATCAAGGCAAAGGGATTTATTTAGCAATTTAAGGGTTTCCCTGAAGTAAACGTCAAAATTAAAGTTAAAACAAAGGTAAATCATGAATTTACACATTTTAATTCTTTTATACTATTTTGTGATTTTTTTTTAAAACGTAGAGTAGGACTTTATCTTATTCTTAATATTCCCATTAGCTAAAACTAGATATGGCATGGTACAAAGGCATTCACTAAATGCTTGTTAACTGAATTACGATTTTTTGAATTCTGTTCGTTCACAAATTCACTGCATTTAAGTAAGAACATAACACATAGCTCCAAACCTTTGCGAAGAGGCTTGACACACTCTCCTTCCTCTCCCTGACCCTGAAGTACATTATTGACCAAGAAGATAGCTTAGTTATTGAGGGAAGAGACTCTGAAGAGGATTAATGGATTTTATTTCCTTGCCTCCTTTTTTTACTTGCAGAGTTTAGCCCTCTGCTGGGGCCTCTGGACAGGAATTCCTTTCAAAGACAGTCCTGTTTCTGGGAAGTTAATCGGTTAGTTATTCTGGGCTTTCTTAATGTACGCTACATTGAGAGACAGCAGTGTAATGGTAGTCCAACAGGAGATCAGAACCACCACTAACACATATACAGTTAACATATGCACAGTTGAACCTGCTTCTGACAACTTCAGCAGGTAAAAAGAACAAAAATATTCTATAGCCACTTCAGGGCTATAGATAATAATCATGTTAAATATAAAAGTAGTTTGCTGGGAAGACAGTAAGTGAGCAATAATGTTAGCCTTAAAGAATGGCATCTGGCTGGGCGTGGTAGCTCACACCTATAATCCTAGCATATTGGGAGGCCAAGGTGGGAGCATCACTTGAGGCCAGGAGTTCAAGACCAGCCTAAGCAACATAGTGAGACCCCATCTCTACAAAAATTTTTAAAAAATAGCCAGGAATAGTGGCATGCATCTGTAGTCTCAGCTACTTGGGAGGCTGAAGCAGGAGGATCACTTGAGCCCAGGAGTTAGAGGCTGCAATGAGATATAATCACACCACTGCACTCTAGTCTGGGCAACAGAGTAAGACCCTGTCTCAAAAAAAAAAGAAGAAAAAGAATTGCATCTTCCAAACAACAAAATATTAGTACCCCAAAGGCAAACACCTCAAGTCCCAAATAATATTCAGTACCTATCATCCAGTCTTTGTGAAAAGAATATACCATACCTCTTGAAATGAGTTCCTAGACCTAATCTATACTTAGGGTAAATATGTGGCACAGAAACATTACAGTGGAAAGAGAAAAGCAGGCACTCTCATTAGCTGGTTGGGCAGGCCTTCTGCTGTGCACATTCCATCCTGGTATTGAAGCCAAATGGTCTAGGAAAATGTGTTCAGATCTCATAGATAAATGAATTGCAGAAGTGGAATACTGTAGAATCTTCGGTTACTATTTATATTGAACTATACAGGAACAACTCATCTGTCTTCCAAGTGGCTGTTAGTCATCTAACCTCACTTAAGTGGAAATGAGGTTGAAATATACACCTCCAGAAGACCACCGGCCCCCTGTCACCCTGTGCTGTCCAATGCTGGCCTCAGAACCCCAATGAAGAATCTGATACATAAATAAATCCTTAGAAGAAACAAAGCTCTCAGTACTTCAACCCAAAATTCCTCATCCTTTTTTATAATTTAAATTATTTTCCTTAACAATTTGTTAAATGTAGGATTGGGGGAATATTGACATTTGGATGGTATATTTGGTATGTGCAAAGGTTATCTTGACAAGTTCATTTTTCAACTTATTTTTTCCCAGGGCAAAAAAAGATACATAACTATAGCTCTGTGTACAACCAATTTGGCCTGACCACATTTCTGGTGATTTTTAGTAGGACTGTTTGCCAATGGACTGAGGTCGTATGTGGACAAGAGACACAACTTACAGATCCTGGAAGGCATTCTCTTCCTACTTGGCAAATGTCCCCCACCCCTCTTGAGATCAGGCAGTGGCAGTTCTACCTTCTGGGAAACCCATTTCCTTTTCTAAGTGGCCTGCTCAAATTAGATAGGAGAAGAAGAAAGAGATAAAGTCATTTCCCACATGATTGACATGGCTCATATGATCAGAGAGGCCAAAGAAATTTTTTAATGGATGGATTTGGGGACTATGCTAGCTAGGCTGTTTTGTATACTTTCACATAGTAAGCTCGATAGTTTAAAAAAAAAAAAAGCAGGCATTTCCTTTGATTAGAAGAAAGGATAGACACTCTGGTCATTGGATAGAATTAGGTGGGGTTTTTAAAAAATTTTTTTGAGTGGTGGTTTTTGGTTTTTTCAATTGATATACCATAGTTTACATATTTTGGGGGCACATGTGATATTTTGATACCTTTATACAATGTGTAATGATCAAATCTAAGTAATTGAGACATCTATCACTTCGAACATTTATCTTTTCTTTGTAGAATGAGTTTTTGTCCTGGAAAAAATTTCAAATGCCATTATTTTATAAGATTTCAGTTGGACTTTGAAAAATTTCAGAGTACAAAAATACTATTATGTTGTATATTTAATCAATGAGCACTTAAGTTTGAAATGCACTTAAATGAGTTTGACATTCATTTGTGTGTGTGTGTGTTTTATTTATTTATTTATTTATTATAGCTTATTATGGGGGTACAACCGTTCTGGTTAAATATATTGCCCATGCCCCTCCCACCCCCCCAATTCTGAGCTTCAAGAGTGTCCATTTGACATTCATTTTTGATGGAGAACAAGAACCTTAAAAGTCAGCATCCCCAGTCATAGCCATGGTAGTGAGCTATTATCCTTCTAAATCCCATTTTACTATAAACACCTTTGCCTCTTCCAAACAGCGTTCCATTATGACCATTTATCTCATAGTCCCATTTTTCAGTGGTCATATTTTTTTATGGCGACTTGGCAATGCAAAACGGCATTTACTTAAGATATCAGCTCTGTTAGCCTTGCAGCCCCGATGTGGCTTTTTTTGTGATGACACGTCTACATACCCACACAGGGAGTGGGAATAAATTTCACAAACCCAGTGAAATCCGAAAAGGGATTTTTTTTTTTACCAGTGTATCTGTGAAAGAAGATAGAGAAACCTAAGCTTAAAAAAATGGGAAATGAAATAGAGTCATGGGGAATGTAATGATAGAACCATGACTAAATAGTTTTCTCATTGGCACTCAAAGTGTGCATGCATTTGAAGTAATATTGCCTTTTAATTACCTTCAGAGACTACACTTGGGAATTCTTTTTGAACTTTCTACAGTGAGCATGCATTTGTGGTCAGAAATAAAATACAATTCTTTTTGAGAGGTTGGTGTTGTTTGTAAAAACTATCCAACTTCCCCACTCTCCACATCCTCTGCTTGATTGAAACACTCTTTTCCTTCTGTGTCTGGCTGGGTTGATGTGCCAGTCAGGGGCAGGAAATCTCAGCTCAGCGCTGGGACCAGAGCCTGCTGATTAGGGGTCGCAGGCAGAGCCCAGGAGCCTTCCACAGCAGCACTCTAGTGTTTAACCTTTGTCCTTGTAGAATTGGGTGTTTAAAAAAATAAAAATAATTCTAAATTGATTCACTTTCTCTGGTCTGTCTAGCCAGGCTCCAGCTTCTGTGTCATAGTATATTGTGGAGTCTAAACTCAGGACTCTGATATTTTTAGTAAGCTAAAGATTGTTTTAGCCACTAAGCCCTGGCTTTTCACTTTCTTATAATTATTTCCTGGAAATAGTATTAGAAACAAAGGAAATGAGCTATATTTTTACAGAACAATTAAAAAATATTTTCCAGTAATACATAATGTCATAAACAGTGCACACAATCTAATGTCAAATAGATAAACAGTGTATGAAGCAAAATGTGAGGTATGAACCTGTTAAAATTGATTTATATAAGTTTATAAAAAGACTTGGCAGAAAATCACCAAAATGTTGCAAATGATTACTTCTTGATGGAATACCTATACAAGTGTATGCAATTTTATTGTTTTCTTTATACTGTTCTTTTTTTTCCAGATTTTTCAGAGTAAAATGTATATTTTCATAATAAAAAAACATAAAACTTTATTCACTTTTAAAAACTCTTAAAAAGAAATAAAGGAAAGTAGCTGGAGCAGCCCTCCGAGGGGCCAAGGAGGAATCAGTGTTGCTGTCAAAAATAATTCCAGGCCCTGCTTCTGTTGACTTGAGGATTATGGAGCTCCTTATTCTTTAGTTGGGTCAGAGGTGCCCTGCTGATGAAAATTGCCAGCCTGGTGACATGCGACAGGTACAAAGCTCTGCCATGTGGACCCTGGGAACAGGCTGAGAGTTGCCAGCGTTTGGCAGTGCTTTGCAGCTCTCACGGCTGCTGGGTATCAGGCAGGTGCTGCGCTGACGTTCGGTGTTCTGTGACATGAGATCTGGCCCAACTCTCCTCCTGAGCACCCACTACCAAGTACCTGGCCAGAGTATCGTCGCAGGAGCTGTCCAACAAAGTCCTGGCATGGGAGTCATCAGTCAGTTAATGAGCTTCCAGTGGCAGGGGCCGGGGGGCGGTCAAAGGAATAGTTGTTCATCCAGGGTATAGGGAATAGAAAAGAAAAGGTTAGAGCAGGTCTGTTAAGAAAAACACAGAACCAGTGTGACAAGTAAGAATTGTAGAGAGTCCCTGGCTGTGAATCCGGTGTTGGTATTATATAGGTACTTACCAGTCACTGTTTGAAAAGAATATTGGACAGCCTCTGTGAAACGCACGTGGGAGCTTACGCCAGCATGAGGCAGATTTAGCGATGAGTTCTCTCATCACATCTCTTGGCCAAGAAAAACATGCCCCTTCTCCAGAGACAGAATTTTTCTTCCATTCCAAAAGATGGAGGAACACTTGAAGTATATATAGTCCAGGCTTTCAGAGGAGCAGTTTTCACTAGCTGTTTTTCCTAATCTATTCGTAAATAAGTGAAAAGAGAAATTGTGAGGTAACTTGAGTTTTTCTGCGTCAGGAATATCATCTCTGTAAAAACAAGTAGTCCTGTGCTTAATCCCCTGCCTACGTACAGAACTCTCGTCTGGTGTGGACACACGAGGCCAGCATGGTGGCTGGGTGTGACAGTGTAAATGTGCACCTGCATGTGGAGACACTTCTTTTTATAATCCTGAAGATTTCAGTAACGATTAGAAGAGCTTTAGTCTTTGGTCAGTTTTCTTTGATTTGGGAGGCATAAGGAGTATTTGAACTTCTCATTTCAGATTGACCCTGACTTCCCTTATTTTTTTCACCTCAGATCATCCAGCCCCTCTTAGAACTTGACCAAAATAGAAGCAAACTAAAGTTGTATATTGGACACCTGACAGCCCTCTGCCATGACCGAGACCCCCTGATCCTTCGTGGACTCACTCCACCAGCTTCCTATAACCTGGACGATGACCAGGCAGCTTGGGAGAACGAGCTGCAGAAGATGACCCAGGAGCAGGTAAGCCTCCTGCTGGGGCTTCAACAAGAGCCTGTTAAAGTCCAGCTGCTGTTTAGGTTAATGCAGTGAGAACTACCTTGGGGAATTCAGTATTTGGAACCAAGATTTTTTGGTGGGGGGTTTCCAGATTTTTGTACTAATTTCTATTTTATTTTTTTTAAGTTATTTTTTTAATTGAGAAATTTAAAAACGTATATGTTTATCATGTACAACATACTGTTTTGAAATACGTGTACATTGTGGAATGACTAAATCAAGCTAATTAACATATGCATTACCTCATTTTTTTTTTATGGTGAGAACGCAAAATCTACTCTCTTCGAAATTTTCAAGAATAAAATACATTGTTATTGACTATAGTCAGCATTTTGTACAATACATAGATTTCTTGAACTTATTCCCCCCGATCTTACTGAAACTTTGTACCCTTTGACCAACATCTCCCCCACCCTCGCTACTGGTAACCACCATTCTCTTCTTAGATTCAGGATTATTGGTAATGAATAGTCTTCAGCAGATATTTGGGATTACATTTTGAAGAAAGTGCCACTTGATTCTTGCATCAGTATGACTTACTCAGTTATCAGAAAGGGCTGATTTTTAAGGAAAAGTGTTAAGGATAATCTGTTCACGTGCCATAGGTTATTACATAAGATGTGGTGACCACTGAAGGGACGTCTGAGTTAAGGATGTTTGCATAAGACATTTTTCTTCTAAGAGACAGTCTCACTCTGTCGTCCAGGCTGGAGTGCAATGGTGCAATCACAGCTCACTGCAGCCTCGAACTCCTATACTCAAGCGATCCTCCTGCCTCAGCCTCCCAAGTAGCAAGCCACCACGCCAGCTAATTCTTTTTTCATGTTTTCAGAGATGAAGTGTTGCTATGTTGCCCAGGCTAGTCTTGAACTCCTGGCCTCAAGCAATCCTCCCACCTCAGCCTCCCAAAGTGCAAGGATTACAGGCATGAGCCATTGCACCCAGCAGGATAGGGATTTTTGACAAGTCAATAGCATGTGTCTTCAGTTGTATCTTAAGTTGTTTCTAGGGAACTGTAGGTTACAATATAGCCTTGAGTTTTTAAGTAAAAAAAACCATTAGATGAATTAGTTTAGGTTTAACCCAATGTCTCAGTCCATTCATGCTGCTGTAACAAAATACCATGGAGTGCATGGCTTACAAAAGATAGACATCTATTTCTCACAGTTCTGGAGGCTGGAAGTCCCAACTCAGGGTGCCAGCATGGTTGGTTTCTGGTGAGGGCTCCCTTCCAGGTTGCAGACTGCTGATCTCATGGCCTGATCACCTCCTGAAGGCCCTGCCTCCTAATGCCATCACGTTAGGGGTTAGGATTTCAATTTAGGAATTGGGGTGGGGCACGAACAAATGTAGCATAGGGGGTCTATGTTACATTTTCTGTTTACTGTCGCCTGTAAAAATCCAGTAATTTCTTTTTTTTTTTTTTACATGTTATGATTTTTAGTTCAATAATGACATGATAAGGCTAGCTTGGAGACAAAAATTGTGAATAAAAAAGAGCGAACAGATGAGGATAGGGATAGCAAGCAGACACGGAAAGTGAAGGAAAGAAAAATTGGATGAACTCTGAGAAAGAGAAAAAGAGCAGGGTTTAAAATATTAATTCAAAGCTCCTTTTGCTCCTAGTTTACAGATAGAAGTGGGTGATATCCCTTATCCCCTTACAGGTTATAGACATACCAACCAAAAGACTAAAGGAATGCACAGATGTTGTAAATTTACTAAAACTCTTCATCAGGATTTGGTAGGTATGCACTGTTCCAGCTAAGTACCTCCTATTTGTTAAACATTGTTTACTCATAGTATGTGAAGGAAAATTGGGTTGAATATAAAACCTACTGTGGTGTGAGGTTAGTGATGGCAGTGACAGCCCACAAGTCAAGAAACTCGAGCCGTCTCTGCATTGGGAAAAAACACGAGTCAGCTCCAGCAGCCCCCGACTGGGCTGCCCCTCCAGGGAGACCCTGCTGCAGCAGGAATCTGCCGGTGACAGCTCGCTGCACACCCCGGTGTGCAGACAGAGCCATTCCAGCACCAGCAGAGTTGACTTTACAATCTCCAGACCCAGATATTTCTCTCTGAAGTGGAGTGAAGGAAGGAGAACCACAAGCTAAAGGCAATGAAAAGAGGAAAATTTGACACTTGGAGAAGTTGTGATGAACGTGTCGAGAAGGCCAGTTGACCAAGGCAGGTAAGGGAATACCTGGCGAAACAGAGCAAGAGCAGCTCTGAAGGGCACGGTGAGCTGCCCCCTAGTGTGTTAAGGGAATTGGCGGGCCTGTTTATTGGCTCTCCCAATTAGTTTTAAAGAAACCTGAAGAAATGGACAAAGATGGAGAAAAGGCCACCAGCTGTGATTCTGCCCTTCCAGAGGCAAAGAGGCTTATGCCATCCCGTATGATCGTGTGATCGATGCCAGTCATGGGGAGGAATGACTGTGTGGAAATAATGGATTTGCAACATCCAGTCTCGGAGGAAACACATGTGTATTTAGCAAGTTTATAATAAAGCTTCTTAAATAAACTGCATTGCTTTTCATTTTCACTTTCCAGTTATAAAACCAGCAGATGATGAAAAGACCATGTGACAGCACAGCATGTACTCCCGGGCACATTTGTATTCCTGGGATATTACATCTCGCAGGCAGGGCACCTGGGAGGGTGAACCGCCCATACTCTCATTGCGCAGGTAATGAGCACTGGGAAAGCGAAGGCAGATGAAGTAGCCTGCTCATCACAAGTGAGTCCTTTTTTAGTGCTCTTGTTACTGACTGACGATGACACGTGTGAAATTGCCAGGGTTGTATCTCCCTGTTTCTGGCACTCATCACGCACTTGGGATGAGCACGTGTATGCAGAAAGTGGGAATCAGGGCGATGTCTATAGACCAGGCTGTTAACCTGGAAGTTGTAAAATTTCACAGTGTGGAAGATGACAGTTGAAGATCAGTGAGGCTCTACAACATTCTTGAGGCCCCACAGAAAATCAGGAGAACTGATGCTACCCTTTCAGTATTCTTGAATGTTCTAAAGTTCACTTTTTAGTCTTGAGTTGGGGATGTATGTTAAATATGTGATGCTCACTCATGATGCTGCCACTAGTCGTATTTTCTTAGACTGAAGTGTGTTAGAGCCAGAAGGGGCCTTAGGAATTATCTAGTCTAGCCCCCATTTGAATGGATGCTCATAGAGGTCTAGAGATATGTCGGAGATCACATTCCTAGTGAGAAGCAAGTCTGTGACTAAAACCCAGGTCTCAGACTTCCTTAGCTGGTGTTTCTACCCCTTGTGTGCTGTGCAAGGATGCTTAGAAGTTCCAATAATGAGGATATTAAGATGTGTGCCAGTTAATCTAGCATTAGGTAGTAGATATGTATGAAAATAAGTACAAGCTATTTTGGCTACATATCATTAGTGGAAGATTGTCAGTAATTGTTAATTTTTTTAATACCACTGGGCATTTTTATTATTAATTGAAAATTAATCAATGAGCTTGTGGCTATGTCAGTAAAGCCATTCTAAAGCCTAGTAAAAACAGTGCCCGAGTCTCATGCTCTGATTTAGTAGGAAGTAAAATGCAGGATGTGGAGTTGAGCATCTTGTACTTGGTGCTCACTGGAGCTAGGCACAGCCAGGAGGCCCAGTGAGGGTGTGTCTCTGTGCAGCAAGCTTCTTTCCTCAAGGCAGAGCCTTTCATAGAGATACTAAAGAACAGGTCTGTGGATGGAATACTACGTGGCCATTAAAAATCATGCTGCAGTAGAAAAGCATTTCTTGACAGTGAAAAATGTTTATGTTCTATTGCTAAGTGAAAAATAACAGGTTTCATAGCAGTGTTCAGAGAATTCCATCATTTTTGTTAAAAAAATTGTGTGTATATATATGAAATATATTAAATTATATCAGTAAATGAAGTTGGATCCATGTATACCAAAGTGGTGAAATGATAAAATGGTCATCTGTGGATGGTGGGATTATCTGTGAGTTTCTTTTTCTTTGCACTTTTCTGTATTTTCTGAGGTTCCTGCATTATGTATGTATTACTTTTGTAATTAGAGAAAAATAAATCTTTTTTTCCATAAAAAAAGGAAAAAGAAATGCAAACTGGAGAGCCTTAGGGCTGCACCTACTTCCCCATATTGTGGACGGTGCCTGGTAATGCACAGACACGTTGAACAGCCTCGCTAGTCACCCAGGATGCCTCTCTTGTGTGATGTGAAAAGGGTAAGGGCTGCTTCTCAAATTTAGCAGGTTGCCATAGGAATTTTAATTACTTTCTTTCTTGAAAGAAGAAAAAAAATTTAAAGGACAGTATTAAATTAAATTCTTAATAGTTCTTTTTGATATTAATAACCATGTAGTAAAAATGCAACTGGAAACAGGGGACATGGCTAGTTTATTTTAAAGATTTTTGTTTCAAAATTTTGTAGAAAAACAATGCTTAAAGTGCTAACATAATGATGTATCAAACTTTAACTGGCATTAAATTGTAGCTTTGTAAAGCAGCTTGTCTTTGAAATGGAAAAAGGGTTTTCACTCAGTCCTGTACTTCAAATATGCCTGGATGGACTTAACTCAATCTTTCCAAGGGAAAAAAATATCTTCAGAGTGAGACCAAGATAGAAAATTTTAAACTAACAATTTATCAGAAAGTTTCCAGTGAATGAAACCAGAAATTCATTAATAAACTTACCATTGCACAATTTTGCTCACACACATGAATCCTCTTATGTTGCCATGTTTGCCCTTAACTGAGAATGTGCTTCAGTTACTGACGTTATTGTTTGAGGTGTGTGAAATTGTATCTTCTGCAGTATTCCCTGGGAAACGGGAGACTTAGATCATCTGTAAAGGAATACAACTGACATCTCCTTCTATGAGCTTCTCCATAGCTACTAAAGATTTGTGGAGAAACCAGCCAATTTTTTGCCTTCTTACCCCAAGTAAGAATTTAAGAAAATAATGCAGGCTGTCTAACAATACAAACTGATTTGCCTGTGAAAGCATTGTGATCAAGATTCCACTAGAGTTTTGAAGGCCAAGAAACAAAAGATATGAGTCACTGCCAAATATGCGCATTGGTTTCTTTTGTGTGTGCTGTTTATTATTACAGTTTTGTTTCTATGATGGGGAGCCCATGCTCCTGACTCTGTGCCCGTCACCCCTGTATCTACAGTGCGCTTTACTGCCGCCGTTCTTCCCCAGCACCACCCCCGTGAGGACAGGATAAGAGCTTTGTCTGTCTTTTCCAGTGCTGTATCCTCTGTACCAAGAACAATGACTAGGATGTCATAGCTGCTCAGTAAGTGGTTGTTGAATGAATAAGGGGGTGGGGGTGGGGGAAAAGCAGACAAGGTCAAGTCTACCCTCCTTTCATATCATACAAGGCTTTCTTTCCTTTGGCCTAACTACTAAATGTATACTTGTTACCTATCCTTGAAGCATACCAAACTTCTTAGAGTTTTTTAAAAGAGTGGCACTGTTTCATGAGTCCTTTTGCTCATTCTCATCCTTCTGCCAGGTATGCCCTCCCTACTTTGTCTCCCTGGGGAATACCAAAATAGGACTTCTTACAAACTCAGCTCAGACATCATTTCTTCTTTGTATAGTTTCCTGAAACCCCAGGCAGAATGTGTCCCCTTCTCCCTAGGGCCTCTGTAGTACCTCTAACAATTATTTCATATCCGCCTTCCCATTCTGGCCTGTCTGCCTGTTGAAAGCAGGAACTATATCATTTTCATCTTAAAATTAGCACCACTTCAGGGTGCGTGGTATGTGCTCATTAACTTAAATGAGTGAATTCTAGTGAGTTCTGCATAGTTTATTATTTTGTATTTCATATTTGTAATTCTTATGTCTGCAACTAGATTGTAAGTTTCTTCACTGCCAGGACCATGCATGTCTTATATTTCTGCAATGTCTAGCACAGTACAATGCATGTGAAAAATGCTTAGTATAGACTTAGCTGATTATTTATTTGGCAACCCAAAACAGTTTCCTCAGTGCCACTTAATAGCTTTGGATGTTAAAAGTAGGTTTCTTATAGAGAGCATCTATTTAGTCATTGTCTTCTAATTGAAGTGTTTAGAATATTTGCATTTGATGTAATTATTAATATGTTAATAGTTGAGTTTAATCTATCATCTTTCTATCCTCTGTTTCATTTCTTATTTTTCCCTTTTTTCGTCTTTCTCTGCTTTCTTTTGAGTTAATTATTTTTTATTTCCACTAGTGGCTTATAAGCTCAAACCCCCTGTCCTTTTTATAAGTGGTTGCTCTGTGGTTTACAGTGCACACTTTAACTTACCATAGTTGAAGAAATAGTATACGACTTCAAGTACAGCATAGGAATCTTTCGATAGTATGCTTCTATTTCCTGTCCCCCAAACTTTATGCTATTGTCCTACATTTTACTCCTCCATGTTATTAAGCCCATACTATATTGTTACTGTTTTTGCTTCAGACAGTTATCTTTTTTTTCAATTTTTTTATTGTGTGAAAATATACATAAAATAAAATTTAGCCTCTTAACCATTTTTAAGTGTACTTCAGTACCTCAGAATGTGACTATATTTGGAGATAAGGCCTTTAAAGAGATAATTAAGTTAAAATGAGGCCATTAGGCTGGGCCATGATCCAGTGTGACTGGTGTCCTTGTAAGAGATACCGCAGGGTGTGCACAAAGAGCAAATACCATGTAGGGGCAGCAAGAAGGTGGCCATCTGTAAGCCAAAGAGAGAAGCCTCGGAAGAAATGAAACCTGCTAATGGTAATACTTTGATCTTGAACTTCTAGCTTCCAGAACTGAGGGAAAATAAATTTCTGTTGTTTAAGCCACCCAGACTGTGGGCTTTCTTTTTGTTTTTTTGTTCTTGTTTTTGTTTTTTTGTTTTGTTTTGTTTTTAAAGAGACAGGATCTCACTTCATCACCCAGGCTGGAACTCCTGGCCTCAAGCGATCCTCCTGCCTCTGCCTTCCAAAGTGCTAGGATTGCAGGCACTGGGCACCTGGCCTGACTGTGGTGTTTTGTTATGGCAGCCCTAGCAAACTAATATACCTTTGTTTTGAAAGATGTTCTTCTCTGGGTATAGATTTCTTGGTTGACAGGAAGGGTTTTTTCCTTTTTTTTTTTTTTTTTAATACTTTAAGGATGCTGTTCCATTTTCTTTTAGTTTAAATAAATAGTTTCTTTTGAAATTTGCTATATTCATACAGTTTTGGTTTGGGGTTTTTGTGTTTTGTTTTTTTTTTTTTTTTGGTTTATTTTTTGGTATGCTGTGTTTCTTTTTTCTCTGGCTGCTGTGAAGATTTTATCTTTGGTTTTCAAGATAATGTGCCTAATTGTGTTTTTCTTTATATTTATCCTGTTTGGGATTCTCTGAGCCCCATAGATCTGTTTTGTTGTCTTTCATTAATTTTGGAAAATTCTTGGCCATTATCTCTTCAAATATGTCTTCTGCCCCTTTATCTCTTCTTCTTCTGTAACTACAATTAAATATTTATTAGGTCATTTTTTATTATTCTACATCTCTTGGATGTCTTCTGTTTTATTTTATTTTGTTTTCTATTTTTTTTCTCATTATGTTTGGAGATTCCTCTTATTATTTTAGATAATTCCTATTGATCTAGCTTCAAGTCCACTTTCTTTTTTGTGTGTCTCATAATTTTTTATTAAATATTAAATATTCTAAGTAGAAAGAATAGTAGAAACTAAAGTAAATAGCATTTATGTCTGGAAATAGGCATTCCTCTTCTTATGTCAAGCCATTAGTATTAGGGACTAAGTCACTAATTGAGCTGGGTTTGGGTTTGTTTTTGCTATGGTTACCTTCAGGGCACCAGAGGTTTTAAATTTCCCAGTGGTCGATTGCCACTGCCGTACACAGTCTGGATATGCGGTCTACAGCGCTGATGTTTCTCAGTTTCCTGCTTTGCTCTCCGCTTTCAGCAGGCCCTGTGTGCTGCACCACAGAGAGCTCTTCTTCGAGCGGTAGGCTTCTCTCGTAACTCAGTGCAAGATGCATGGGGGCACAGCAGTGGTTTCTTCATTCTCCTGCGCCAGCCCCACCCCTAGTGACAGGCAGCATCTCCCTACTCCTCAGGGCAGGGTCTGGACAGTAGGTGGATTTCTTGCCCCTTCCCCTGTAGCAGCAGGCTTCTGCCTTGAATCAGTTCATAATTTGAGGGCCTAGTGGAGTTTCTGTCTCTTTCCTGGTGACAGTTTGCTTTTGCCTAGAGTCAGTACAAGAGCCCGTAGAGTAGATTTTCTACTCCTTCTCTGGTGGCAGCCAATCTTTGCCTGGGAACAGGGGCCATGAGGGTTGCCTGCACCGCCCCCAGCAGCACATGGCTTTTCCTGTCAAAGCAGGGCCAGGCTCCAGGCGCTGAGGGGTTTCTTGCCCTTCCGAGGCACATGGTTTTTGCTTCATATCAGAGAACAGTCCAGGGTGCAGGTGGGCCTGTGTGCCTGTCCCATCCCAGCAGCCATCACCACCTGTGCTCACACAGGCCTAGAGCCTGGGCAGATTTCTCGAGGAGTCCTGCTCTACCCTCACTGTTGGCAGGCCCCACACACCTGTGCAGGGGGCAGAGGTGTTGAGCACCTCTCAGATTTCCTGCTCTGGGCCCGATCTTTCCAACAAAGTACTCAGTGGAGGCCAGTGGACAAGTGGAGAGTGGGTGTGGACTCCTTGTGTCTTTGGCTCCAAAGGATTCTAATCTGTTGAGCTGGCCCATATCTGAGTTTGAGAATTTGTTTAAATTGTTTTAATAGTTGCTTTCTCCCTACCCATTTTGGTGGCTGCCACTTCTTCCTCCCGTGCTCTGCCAGAAATGTGTCCCCGTCTGTCCTCAGATGGGCTTGTCATCCTTGAATTCAGTTCACCTATTTACCTTGGAACCTCCACTTTTGATAGGCCTTAAAAAAATTATGATTTTATAGATTTTCCAGCCTTTTTTTGTTGTTACATGGGAGTAATATTCTCTTAGGGTTTTCTGCATGCTAAGCAGAAGTGGAACTCCTTACAAACTTGCATCATTGTCAGTTTGCAAGATAAAAGAAGAAAATGCACAAAGGTTATTATAACTTTAAGGCTTCTGGTATCTCCTAGTCCTTACACAAAGTTTACACATTTACACAAAGCTCTTTATCCAAGACCCTCAAGCTGTTTACTTGGGCAGCTGTGGTCTGTTAAGCTTATGCACCAATGTTTTTACTGTACCTTTCTGTACAGAATACATATAATGAGAGATGATGAAAACAGTTCATTGCATATGCCTTCTTAAGCTTTTTGAGTGCTGATAGGTAACTGGTACTTCAGTTTGTGCTTACCTGGGTAGGGGATATGGACTATTTGAAGATCCAGAGGGAGGACAAGGTAACTTTCTGTATCCTTAAAGAATGAGAGCTTGAAAATCAGAAGGGAGACAAGATGTTCCTTCTGCTAACCCAATTTGGAAAATATCTTTTGACCAAGTAGAAATAAAACCCAAGGAATATATTCAAGGGAATGGCACCCAAATCTTAACACACACACATATACTCACATACACACGCATATACACAGAGTGGCAGAGTAGGAAAAATAATGACACTGGAGTCAGATCTGGGTTCCAAGTCTGGCTTTGTCACTCTCCAGCCTTGGGACATAAAGCAGCTCTTAACCTTTCTGAGCCCCAGTTTCTTCAACACTAAAATAGGGATAAGAATACTTGCCCCTCAGGACTGCTATAGACTTAATGAGATAACATTACCTGCATAGTCACGAGAAACGCTCTGTGGTGACATGCAGTCGTGAATGGCTTTGTCAGAGGTCCCCGGACAGGCTAGCTAAGCTTTCGCAATTCTATAAGCTTTCTTTTTTCTTTTTAAGAAAGTTGCACGTTTGGTACTTGTACAACCCATAGTATTACATCATAAAAATTTCAGATAGATTGGAAAGATGAATAAATCTTATCTTTAAAAAAAAAATCCAGAGATGAGAATATAAAATTTGGGGGCAGAGTTACAAACTGAAAAATTAAAAATCACGGCTATGAATAGATTGAAGGCAGACCCTGGGAAGGAATTGGGAAATGAAGTCCTGCCGTTGTGTCAGATTCCATAATGGGCTATTCAGGAATGATGATGATTGATGGCATTGTTTCCTGTTGCTATAAAATTGAGCTGGCATTGATTTACTCCAAGTAAAATGTTCCATTTTCAAAAATTAGAAGATTATTTAGACCTATAGAACTATTAATTTTTTTTCAACCTACCAGACTTCCTGTAGTGGTTTAATGATAATTATAGGATAGCTGGATGGTAGAATGTGATGAATTCCTTTCTGGGCTCTACCTTGAATCTATTCATAGCAGTGACTTTTCATTTTTGAATTTTATAAGTCTGCCCCCCCCATTTTATACTCCTTGGAGTTTCCTTTGGGTGTGATATATTCGTTTGGATTGGATTGAATTAGACAGTTGGGCACATGGGTACATGGAGGACAGGCAGACACACACGTACATTAGTGCCACATGCTACTGGGGGCAGCTCAGTGTACTGTGGAAGTTCCTGGCACAGACTTCAGAGTCAGGCAGACTCGCATTCACATGGTTCCCCTTCCCTTCCTGTCTATTTGGTTTTAGTTTTCTTAGCATCTCTACACCTGTTCCTTCACCTTGCAATGGACATGATGTTCTTGTGAGAATTATAAGTGCTTATAGATGGTGGTGGTTATTGCTGTTATCCCCATCATTATTTTCAATAAATATTTTCCTAAAAAGCAGCCTGATGAGCCCCACATTAACCTTGAAATTGTCCCTGTTCTTGAATCTTGAGCATGGAAAATTCTGACCTTACATCTAGCCATATCTGGGCTTTCTTAACTTTAAGCTGACTGTCCTTGTATGTCCATTTGTGATCCAACAGAGCAGTCTTAAATATATATATATATATATATATATATATATATTTTAGGAGTCACAAAAATTATTTGCAGAGGATTCTAGAATAAGGTTTCCTCTGTGAAAAGCTTGCCATTTTTTCCATTTTGTATACACACACACACACACACACACAAACACGCGCGCGCACGCGCGCGCACACACATATATATTTAAAATTCCAACTTGTGCCCCCAGGCTCTTTTCTCTTTTGTGTGTGGTTGTTTCAAATTAATTCTAAGGAAATACTTCAAGTATTCAGAAAAGTGTAGAGATTAATATAACATTACCTTTGTACCCAGAATTAACAAATATTACTTTGTCATATCTACTTCAGGTCTTTTTTTTAATGCTAAATATAGTGTGATATGATATTGTGATAGATTGAAAATATCTATTTGGTCTCCTGACCTGGTTCGTTACACAGAGCCTTGAAATGCTTGGAATCTCTGGAGTGATAAGAGTGTCTTTTGTATGCTAATGAGCTGGCTGGGGCTGGGGGCTCCTGGATAGCTTCAGGATGGGGGCTGGTTGCCAGGGGAACCAACCTAGTGATTAGAGGGTTGGGGCTTCAGTCCTATATCCTAAGCTCTGGGGAGGGGAAGGGGGCTGAGGGTTGAGTTGCTCACCCCTGGCCAATGATGTAATCAAGCATGCCCACTTATCAAAGCCTCCATAAAAACCCAAAAGGACAGTGTCCAGATGGGGTTCCAGATATCTGAACGCGCTGGAGTGCCTGGAGGGTGGCATGCTTGGAGAGGGCATGGAATTCTGCACCCCTTCCCACACACCTTGCCCTGTGTATCTCTTCTGGCTATTCGCTGGTATCCTTTAAAATATCCTTTGTAATAAATGGGTGAACATATGTAAAGTATTTCCCTGAGTTCTGTAAGCCATTCTACCAAACTAACCTAACATGAGGGGAGTGTGGGAACCTTAATTTATAGCTAGTCCGTCAGAAGCACAGTTCACAATCTGGAGCTTGTGACTGGCATCTGAAGTTGGGAGGGAGGAGACAGGAAATCCTGTGGATTGAGCCCCTAGCCTATGGGATCTGACATTGTCTCCAAGTAGATAGTATCAGAATTGAATTAAATTACAGGATACCCACTCGTTGTCTGCTGGAGGGTCTGGTGTCAGAAGTACTGTGTTGAACGTGTGAGAGGAGGAAGAACGCTTCCGTTTTCCCTGAGCATGGCTAAAGTCTTCTTTGTGCCCCTTCTCAATTATATTTTTCTATTTTCCTCTGCAGTGGCAACCACTGTCCAAAATTGGTGTGCATTTTTACAGTCCACATTTTTACCTTTTTAATACATACATATGTTTCCATAAACAATATGCGGTATCGTTTAGTGTGATATAAATTCAAAATATATGGTATCATACTTAGGCTGTCTTTCTGTTCTTTATTACTTACTAAACATAGGCCCTGTAATCATTCTGTTGTCAAAACCACAAGGGGGTTTCAGTCTAGGTCCTATTGCTCATGGCACAAAGATCCAATTATTAAGACAACAAGAATTGCCAGGAAAGAAAGGAATTTTTTAATAGACAGACATCTTTCCAGGAGAACAGGAGAAGCTGCCTCCACTCTGTCTCTCAACTAAAGGAGATCATGGGCTTTTAGAGGAGGGCCACGTGCCTTGGGGCAGGTTGTGGTGCAGCGCCCAGGGGCTGTGTGCTGTGGGGACAGGTTGTGGGGGTGGTGAATCGTGGCATCTGGAAGGACCTCTCCTTTGTCTTGTAGAAAGTCCATCATTTCAGACCAGGTGGCTCACACCTGTAATCCCAGCACTTTGGGAGGCTGAGGCCAGGAGTTCGAGTCCATCATTTCTGGGAAACAACTCAGAGGGTCATGTAGTTAGTTAAGAGAGAGGATTGTATACATATATATTAGGGTTCATGGAGTGGATTACATTTATTTTAGGACACTCCCATATTTGACCACTGTCAGCTTTCAGAATTACAGCTCATAATTGAAATTCCAGAGCCAGGTTCTCCACACTGCACTTAGAACTGCTCCTCATATATAAGATGCCTTCATTTCTTCACCAAGCCCTACTGACATCTGTTGGGTTAGAAACTTTGTTCGTGTATCCATGAATCCAGCATTGACACTAGCTAACAAAGAACTAACATCTACTCAAGGAGTGGAATTAGTGGTTCTTAGATTGAGTATTACGACACTCCATGAAAATTGTGGAAAATTTTCAATTAAACCTTTTTTGACAAATAGCTTTTCCCTTGAATATAAATGCAAACAGTTTTGAGTTTTAAAATGTCAAACTTTTTCATAAAGCCCAAGGATTTGGGTCCTGATGTGTTTGGGAGGGGTACAGTAGGTTTAACATAAACATTGTGTATATTTTTAAAAGGTTGTACTGAACATATGCTACACATCAATTCCTTAGTTTCAGAAAGATGCACCAGGGTGGACAACGCCAGGTAGCCACAGGTGCAGGTATTGGAAAGACCACACTTGTGTGTGTGATCTTTCTCATGGCCGCAAGGGATTGTGTTCAGCTTTGCAACGAGGTGAGGAAACATTTATGAGTCTCCTATGGCTGTTGCACTCGTACACCACTGTGCTGTAAAACACCATTTCCCTGCAACAATAAACTTCAACTTTTCAACTTGTCACCAGTGCAGTGGCTCATGTAGTTATAAAGTGAATGTGGTAACAGATAATTTAGGGCATAATATTGATCTTGGGTAAAAGTGTCCTAGTTTGAAGAAATTTTATGTACTATGATTTTACACATGCTGGCCAGAGTCAGACAGTCTGACTCAGTGGGTGTGATCTTGGCTACCTGTGTGTAGCTGGTTGTATGCACTGCAAGTATTTTGCACTGCAGGTATTTTTTGAAGACTTAAGCATTTGGTTCCTAGGTCTTTGGCTTTCTGTCTCCAGACTCTACCAAATATATATTGTTCAGATAATGAATTCAGGGCCACTTTACCTCGAGCTGCAATTTTATCAAGTTCCAGCAGCTAAGTATGCTTGTACCAGGTCAAATTTTAGATACTTTATGGCTAAGAAAATATTGTTTCTAAATATCTTGTATATATGAAAGAACAGCCATTATTTTATCTCTGAGATAATTTTTTTGTTTCCTTCACATTTTTTAAATTTCTTTCAAACCCTATAAAATTAGAAGTTATATTCACAATATGATATTAGTCCAGCTTTAAGGTTAAGGGGGTATGTGTTAGAATGAGAGGTAAGTAACCCAGTTCTGCACCTTTCAGTAGTCCGGACCAGGCCAGCGGTCCTGGAGCAGTGCTTCTTGGAGAGGGCAGCCCATCAGAATCGCTGAAGAAATTTCTTGCCTTCTGATGCTTTCCCATCCCCGTGACTCTAATAAGTCAAGAGAAAATGAGAGTCAGAAAAAATAAGGTGAAGCAGGGAGTGAGCTCTCAGGCGCCGTCAAGAGAAAAATTTGATTACACCACATAACGACGGACCTCATGTGCAGCGATGCTCCCCTAAGATTATAATTCTGTATTTTTACTGTACCTTTTCTATGGTTAGATGTGTTTGTACACAAATACTTACCATTGTGTTCCAGTTGCCAGTGTTCAGCACAGTAGCACACTGTGCAGGCTCGCAGCCCAGGAGCCATAGGCTGCACCGTTAGGCCTAGGGACGCGGGAGGCCACACCGTCCAGGTTTGTGTGGGTCCGCTCCATGATGTTCGCACAAGGATGAAATCACCTGACGACACGTTTCTCAGAATGCATCACTGTGGTTAAGTGGCACGTGACTATAGTTATGCAGGTATAGTATCCCAAAAGATACCAAACGAACCAGTAGTTTAGCGAAAACATTAGTTCTGAGATCTCGCCCATGGGTCCTCATAAAGAACCAAATATAAGCAACATCTCAGCAATATTGTAACACCAGAGTTCATTTCAATAAAAACCATTCTCTAGGAGACCCTAAATATTGCTGCCCATGTACTCAGATATCTAATGTATTATTTTTTTTTTTTACAAGTTTTTAAAATAACCTTTATTTTTTTTTAAAGTTAATATATGCAATATAGGAAACTGAAAAACACAAGAAGCAAAGAATTTGATGTAAGAAATAAATTTTCAAATCTTTGGAAAGACTCTCTAAATGTTAGTAGTTTCAACCAATTTTTTAAATCTATTAAGCAGCAATAAGTTTAAGGATCTAGTTTTTGACCGATACCAGAACGTAGATATTCAGTGCTCCTTTAAAATGGAGAGTTATACAGTTTAAAGTCAATCTGCCCCTTGCCCTTTGTCGTGGCTGAGGAATCAGCTGTCATGGTGAGTGGGGCTGGGGAAAGGACATGGCTGATACAGCCAAAATGACCCACAGGACAGAGGCAAAGGATTGGCACGGCATGACTGCAGACTCGGCTGGATCTAAGCACTGGGGCCTCTGCATCTGGCAGGACCAGAGATTCTGCCAGCACAGCTGGTGTGTTTGTCAGGCTAGGACCAAAAATTCAACCCATGTGACCAGTGTTTTTGGCAGGCCAGGACTGAGGATTCAGCTAACCCAGGAAATAGTAAGCCAGGGCCAGGAAGGTGGCTCACGTTGTTGGGAGATTGGTTACATACTGGGAGATTGAGCCGATGAGTAAATATATTAGAGATAATATATCAGGGATAATGTGTTTGTCATTATAGGAGAAGAGAGTAACAAATATAGAAAGAGTAAAGATAAACCCTGTGGTGTTGAATTGTTGTTAGAAGTATGATATGAACTCATAGTTTTTAACAGACAAATGGATTTAGATTTCTCTGTGTGTGTCTATCTCTTTCTCTACACACACACACACACACACACACACACACACTTTCTGACCTTGTCTGCTGAGAAGGCCTAGAAGCAGTGACACCCAATAACAGGCAGCTCACTTTGCACACAAAAGTTGGTTTCTAGGTGCCCTTTCCACCAAAAGGAACCAGGGCTCTTTGGAGAAATGGCTGATTCCAGGACATCTTATACCAGAAAGTGAAGAAGTTTCCCAAGAGTAATTGGGGATATATCAGAACGTCATGTGGAAAACTTTGGAGAATTTGAGCATCAAAAGAAGTGTGATAACAGATTCTAACCCATTAAATAAAATAGAAATCTATGATTCTATACTGGTATAAAGAAATAACTGAATGCATAAACAAATAAATGGGGGAGAAAGGATAACTCTGTCCTGTAGTAGAATGCCAGCTAAATGTAGATAGAATGATAGAATTAGGGAATCACTATTTGACACCCATCATACTAATAAATGATTTGAGCCAGTAACATCAAAGAAAATGAAAACTACTAGGTAAAGGTTTGTTAAGGAGCAGGATATTTGCATGGACTGAAACTATCTCCTCACAAAAAAATGTATTTCAATTAATTAGCCCAAAAGACTTATAATTAATTTACATTGGAAAAACCTGACAGACACCATCTAAACCAAGTGATTAAAGTTAGCATCACCAGTAATGGGACAAACCAACATTATGTGCTTCCTGATAATATGCACTGAGAAAAACACAGGTGGGTGTTCCTGCCAAACAATATATAACATGAATTTAATGATTAGGAAACATGTATAGAGTGATATAGACACAGATAAATGGATACAGATATGTACAGATTGTACACATAGGTATATCCATCGAGAGAGAGAAAGAATAAATGAGTGAACGATAAGGCAAATGGAGTGAAATCTTGGCAATTTAAGGAATCCAGTGAAGTCTTTGCCAGCATAGACTCATAGATATCTGTTTTATTCAGTGGGTTGTAATCTGTTCTTATTATTTGATACTCAAATTCTCCAACACATTTTCCCCATGCCCTCTTGGAAAACTTCCTTACATTCCAGTGTACGGTGTTCTTTGTAAAACTCTTACAACTTTTCTATCTTTGAAATTATTCCAAAATCAAAAGTTTGTAAAAATTTAAGTCAGTAAACTGGGGTTAAGATTTTTATCCTCTTTAGAAAATCTAGGTGCCTAAGAGTATTGAGAATACTAACGTGTATTAGCCTAAATAGAAGAAAGCTAGTCTCTGCAGGCAGCAGAAAAATAGGACAGTTACAGGTGAAGAAATGACCTTTGTGTGTATAGACTGCTTCAGTGTTGCCCCAAGACCAACGGATAGATGTTGTAAGAAGGCAAGTTTTAGTTTAACAGAAAGAAAAACTTTCTAGAACTGTCCACAAAAAGAATGGACAGCCATATATGAAATGTTCTTTTTCACTGGAGGACAAGCTACTCAGTTGGGTTATAGAGGGTATTCAGGATTATAAGATCCTTTTCTTTTTTTTTTTTTTTTTTTTTTTGAGTCAAGGTCTCACTCTGTTGCCCAGGCTACAGTGCAGTGGCATCATCATAGCTCACAGCAACCTCAAACTCCTAGACTCAAGCGATCCTCCTGCCTCAGCCTCCCGAGTAGCTGGGACTATAGGCGCCCACCACCATGCCCAGCTAATTTTTCTATTTTTGTAGAGATGGGGTCTCGCTCTTGCTCAGGCTGGTCTCGAACTCCTGAGCTCAAGCGATCCTCCCACCTCGGCCTCCCAGAGTGCTAGGATTACAGGCGTGAGCCACCGCGCCCGGCCTACGAGATGACTGGAGTCTGATTTTTCCAGCCCTGGTTGTCTATTATTAAAGTGTAAAGGAAATGTAAAATAGTCCCCAAAAAACCTTTTAGGACTATATTTGAATGTGATATTCTACCTCAAACTCCATGAAAAAAAAATTAGGTAAAAGTCTTAAAAAGGGAAAGATAGGAGTAATGAAAAATAAACAATTATTTAGAAAGAGAAGTTTACATAGGATAAAGGCTTTTACCTAAATAGTGAGGAGGCCCTTTTTCCTCCATTTTTCTGTTTCCACTGAGGATAGGATGAGAGAGTATATTAAATTACAAAAAGAAATATTTCAGTTAAATGTAGGGAAGAACTATGTGACTTTAGAGTTACGAAACATGGAGCAAATTTCAAAAGAATATTGTAGAATTTCCTTCTGGAGAGTTTTTAAAACTGAGGTGGTGTCTCAAACACTTAGTGCCCTGACCCCACCATACTTGTCAATATTGTGCTCATTTGATATAGATCATCTAATCAGTCCCGTGGAATATATATGAATGTAGAACACGTGATCTGTATTTCGAATGATTGAATATTTTTGAAAGTGCAGCTTTCATTTTTATTTTCTTTTTTTCCCCTACCCCTCCCCTCTATAGCTTTCATTTTTAAAACCTTAATAACCCAGAAATTTTAGGTAAAGCCAATGTTTTTGATTCTAAAACTGAGCCTTTGTAACCGAAGATTACAATGAGTAATATTGTTTTAAGCCTTAATAAAGAAATGTGTTTTGATTCCAGATATTAGCCAATAGGCACACATATTGCTAAAACTATCCCAATTCAGTAGGCATAAAACACTAAACTTAAGAGAACAAACTGGCTGGGCATGGTGGCTCATTCCTGTAATCCGAACATTCTGGGAGGCTGAGATGGGAGGATCCCTTGAGGTCGAGACCAGCCTGAGCAACATAGCAAGACCCAGTCTCTATAAAAAGTAGAAAAATTAGTCAAGTGTGGTAGCATGTGCTTGTAGTCCCAGCTACTCGGGAGGCTGAAGCAGGAGGATTGCTTGAGCCCAGGAGTTTGAGGTTGCTGTGAGCTATGAAGACACCACTGCACTCTAACCCAGGTGACTTCTGTCTCAAAAAAAAAAAAAAGAAAGACGTCATCAAACTGTAAATTTCTATTCATCAAAGCACTGTGAGAAAATATTCACTATATATATATGTGTGTATATATATATTAAACAAAGGACTTGTATCAAGAACATTTTAAAAATCAATAACAAAAGACAAAACAACATAATTTTTTAAATGGACAGGAGATATTTTTTTTAAGCATGAAATCAAGGTTTATTGAGTAAGGGCAAGATAGGTTTACAAAGCAAGAACAAGATACATTCACCACAGATGACCCCCTGTTGTATCAAGAGGCCTGGACAGAAGATCTGCACAGACTCTTTACAAAAGAAAATATGCAAAGTGAGCACGTGAAAGCCACAAAGAGGTAGTGCTGCAATCTCACTAAAATGGCTAAAATTAACAAGACTGACAATGCCAAACTTTGGTGAGGGTGTGGAGCAACTGGAACTCTGATACATTGCTGACAGTAGTGTAAAATGGTATCATATTTTGGAAAACTATTAGTACTAGGCAGTTTCTTATTAAATTAGATATATATCTATCCTATACCCAAGAATTCCATTCTTAGTTATTTACTCAAGAAGAATTGAAAACGTGTACAAAAAGACTTGTACAAGATTGTTCATAGCAGCTTTATTTGCATTATAGAAGCCCAAAGCTGGAAACAACCTGAATGTCCACTAATAGGAGAATAGATTTTTAAAAATTATTATATAATATATAATGGATACTACTCAAGAATAAAAAAAATAAGCTACTAATACAAGCAACTTTATGAATGAATCTCAAAAAGACTGTGTTAAGCAAAAGAAGCCAGATACAAAAAACATAATTAATGTGTGATTTCATTTATATGACATTCAAGAACAGGATAAATTAATCTATGGTGGTAAAAATTAGAACAGTGATTAGCTATAGGAACTAACTGGAAGAGGGTCCAAGGAAACCTTCTGGGTTGATGGAAATAGTCTATATTTTAACTGGGGGGATGGTCATGTAAGTAGGTATGTTTATTAAGATTCATCAAACTATACACTTAAGGATCTGTGCATTTTGCTATATGTCTGTCAGTGTTAGTGTAATTTAAAACAATCCAAAAGATCATACCCCACCTTCAATCTTCTTTTAAGTTGTTTAGAGCAATTCAACTAATAGGCAGATTCTGCTAAAAAGCTAAAAATGGAATTTTTCCCTGGAGTACTGATTATTTTTTTTCCACCGTAAATGCCAGCCTCCCATGGGGCTGGACTGCACTGGAATGAACTTGTATCAGCCAGCCCACTCTGTGGGTCATTGAGCTTTGGATTCCATGTCCCTTTCCCAGCACTTAGTCCCATTTTTAATTTTCAGGAAGTATTGTTCCAAAGCTTGGCTCAGACCTGTCTTCTCCTTGGATTCCTTTTTCCATTTGTTTCCTCAGTGTTGACCACTTGCTCTTTGGCGTGCACCCTCTTTTCAAGGTGGTGGACTAGGGGGTGTTCCTGCGGGTGCAGAACCTAGAAGTCACCTCCCTCACTCAGGGAGTGCATCAGTCACCATCACAGACCTGACAGTTCATTCTTCTCTCTCGAATGCGACTGCATAGATTGCTGTACTGCACCAGCAACCAGGGGCGTCCGAGCTGTTGGGGGCAACGCAGAGGGGAGGCAGGGAGAGAAAGGAAGAAAGAATGATTCTTTGTAGGGCAACAAACTTTGTTCTGGTTCCCAGCCTGAATGTTTCCGATCTGGTTTTCTTCTTTTTGTGATGTTTGAACTTGTTTCCTCAGCTCAGATGACGAGCTCTTGTCCAAAAAACTAAAAGCAGCAGTGTGTGCGAGGCTGTGGGAGGCAAGACCAGCAAACCAGCAGAAAGAATTGCAGAGCCGTGAAGATGAATTTGTGTCCGTATCAGGACTGGGCTTGAGAACGGGGTGTGCGTGTGTGTGTGTGTGTGTGTGTGTGTGTGTGTGTCTCGACAAATTTACAAGAAACGCTGTGGAATAGACTCATTTTTTCTCTCCTCTCTGCTCTCACACAGTCTGGCACTTTCTTCTTCCTCTGACAGCTGCCGTTAACCTTTTAATGCAAAGACTAGGGCATCTCGCCAATTGGATGTTGAAATCTCTGGCAAGGCAAACCTTGTTTAAAAGAAAAAAAAAAAAAAAAAAGGAGAAGGGGAACACTGGGAAGGGCTGGGCAGACCCACAGCAAGAGAGAGTCAGGCTGGCCGGGTGCTAGGTTAGACCCTGGGACCCAAAGCTTCTGCCTTACTTCTGATAAAATATCCCCCCCCACCCCCCCCACCCCCGCCACAACTACATTCGGAAAAGGAAGAGGAAATAAGATTTGCATGTAGAGGAGATAAGGAACTCCTTTACATAGTTGAAATTACACAGATATTAAGTATTATTTGCAACTCACTCACGTGTGGGAACACCCTCCTGGTGTTCTGGTGTATACATGCCAGGAGACACTTAGGAGCAAAACTACAAGCTTTGTGCTTGTTTGTGGAGACAGAGAGAGAGAAAAAATATTTAGGAGACCTATACAGACCAAAACTTTTCTGATACAAAAGATCCTGTTTTCCTCGCTATGTCTACCAGGCCTTTCCGTCCATGTCTTGACTGGGGCAGTTCCTGATCCTCATTACTGGTTCTCACCCCAAACTCACCGGGTCTAAACTAAACTGACCATAAAAACACCTATTGTGAATTCAGGTCCCATGTGCGTTCAGCTTTGCAGCAAAGAATGCAAGAGCCTTTTTTTATTCTAGTTTTTATTAGCTTGGCCTTGCACTGGACTCTTAAGAGTTCTAAAATATGAATATGGAATATTTTAAAAATTATAAAGCTCTGCATTTTTAGAGCTCTTAACGTTTTTTAGCTGCCCTAGTTGCTTTTTTCCCTTTGTGTTTAAAGCATTACCGTGGGAGAAGAAGGTTAGCCCTCCTGAGTCCGTGGAGCTCCTACAGGAGCAATTATTTACCATCTTGGAATTTTAATGAGTCTCGATAATTACTACAATCCAGAACGTTAAACATGGGTCTGTCATCTCCAGTGTCATCCTCCAGAGGTAACGCTCCCTGACTAAGCAGAGGGGAAGGGGACCCTTGTGAGTGCCAAAGCAGCAGGAGCCCGCCCAGCGCATTGGAAACTTCGGAAATGACTGTTTTTCAGTCCAGTCACAGCATTTGAAATAAATGTGTTATTCCACACATTTTAATTATTCTTTACAAAAAGGTTTGGTGGGACCAATCTTACTGGGGCAGTCTGCAAGTAGAAATAACATAAATTTTTTATGGTTGGTACCCACGAAGGTGTGTGCTGGGCACTCCGCCATGTTTTTGCTCCAGTGCACCCGAAGGACGTGAAGCTCGTGTGTCACAGTAATGCTCTAGAAAACCGATGTAAATTTAAACAAAGAAAAAGGTGTAGGACCACACCCCTTTCCCAGTGGGGCGTGACTTCCAGGCGTAAAATCCCTGGAATATAAGAGTTCCCAGTCGACACACAGACAGACAGTGCTGCCATTCTCCACGGGACTCCTCTGTGCCTATAACTTACAGCCCCACTTCCACCAGAGGCTTGGGGGCAGTACTGTCACACTCTCCCTTCCCACAGCATTCCGTCGTCTGAAGAGGCCCACCCACCTGAATTCCCCAGCCCTCCGCGGTGGCACTAGTGACGCATTCCAGCAGTTGCTGCTTCCTGAGACTCTAGGAGAACCTCCTGTACCCCTTAGGAGAACGCGCTGCTGCTGGGGCCACTGCTGTCGAAATGGCGTTTTTGCCCCTGACCCCCGTCCAGTGCTGAGTAGGGAAGATGAGACCAGAGCACATTCAGATGTCTGGAGTTAACACTCAGAAGGCATCTTTCAGTAGGTAAACTGTTAGAAAATGGTGGGCGGGTCCCGTGGCACTGTACACCAGCAACATCGTATTGGTTTGCTAGAGGTTTCGTGACAAAATACCCCAGGCTGGGTGGCTTAAACAACAGAAATTTATTTTCTCCTGGCTCTAGGGGCTAGGCGTCCAAGAGGAAGGGTGTCGGCAGGTTTGACTGCTTCTGAGCCCCTTCCCTGGCTTGCGGACGCTGCCTGCCTTGTGTGCCCTCACGTGGCCTGTGCTCCATTCCTGTGCACTCCTGCTGTTTTTGTGTGCATCTGAATTTCCTCTTCTGGTAAGGACACTAGTCATATTGGATTAGTGCCCACCCTAAAGGCCTCATTTTAACTTAATCACCTCTTTAAAGACCTTGTCTCCAAATATGGTCACATTCTAAGGTTCTGGGGATTAAAGCTTCAACCTATGAATTTTAGGGGGCACAGCTCAGTCCATAACAAACATTATGGGTGAAATAGACTCGTGGGGACTATTTCAGAGTATAACTACTAAGGTAATTGTTAAGGATTTCAAACAACTGATTTCCAGACAAACTCTGGAGATTGCCTTCCAAATAAACCATGGGGCCCTGCCTGTCAGAAAGGTAGGGGTCCTGCAGAATCTGCCGTGTCCCCTCCACTGATGACAGAGTACTCCCTTCAGGGCGATGCAGAGCCTGCAGGTGACTCACTCCGGAATGCTGTATGAAAATACTTAGCAACTGGACCCTTCTAAAAGAGCTTGTAATAGACATAAATGTGAAGCAGATGCTTGTTTAGCGAATGAATGAAATCAGGAATTTTCTAGAGATAAGATTGGGGTATTCTTCTACACTGTATAAATGCTGTCTTACTGCTTTGTTTGCCTCTTTATATACAAAAGACCACCTAGGCACAAAAGAAAATGCCCCTACCTAGTGTATGCTATCTTGGTGAAAGGGAGCCTTTAATTTTAACACTGAAGATAACGCATCTTGCTGTAAAATTGCAGTGATGCTTAATAGCCCTAAAGATCAGGTTGTGATTGATGGGATTTTTCACGGGGTTCTTGTTAAAGGTAATAGTGGTATTTAATGTTATCAAACTAGAAAAATCTTATTCTTTTCAAATATAAACCCTAAGCCAAACTTCAGACCCTAACATCTAATTGCCAATTTAACAGAAAAGCATGATATGATAATAGCTTAAAACTAGGGTGATGGGATATTCAATAAGGCTCGTGCCTGACTTCTTCTTTCCTGCCTGCATGCCTGAAATTTCGCTGCTTCAATTTATCCCTTCGAATTCAGCATCTCTCCAAGGCACTGCCTTTTGAAATGCAGGTCTTCTAGGAAGGGTAGCATGCTGTCGGGGTCACCTTAACATGCCCAGGGAGCCTAGCATGACACGAGCAATGACTGGGAAAGAAGAGTTCGGAAAAGGACACAACAGCCTGATTAACCTCTTCACTGTGGCCCAGGCCCGGTGACCAAGCATCATCACTTTTAGGTTGCTCTGACTTCAGGCTACTTGACACGTCTAGAGTATGTGGGAAATCACATCAACCTTTTGCAAGGCATTAGCCTAATTTGAATCAGTAGATACTTACTCCTAGAAGTCTGTGTACCACAGATGAATGTCAGAATACAGCTAACAGGAAAGTAGGGACTCGTGGAAAAGACAAAGTAATGCGTTTTCTCCAGCACCAGGTGATGAGACAGGAGAACAGGTCGGGGAGCCTTCGTCAGAGCAAAAAAGCTCCTCCAAGTACAAACAGCCTGTAGGCTCCCGGTCGGTATCACTGCTCTACTGCTATTTTATAAGGCAAACCAGGGGATGAGCAGGTGTATTTAGTCCTAGATTATTAAATCTGGAAAGAATTTAGAGATCATCTAACCTCCCCTTTTCATTTTACACTTAAGGAAGCTGCGGCCAGAGAGGTGAAGTGACTTCACCCCAGGTGATGAAAATAAGTGGTGAAATTAGTACTGGACATTCCCTTGCATTTCAGACCTTTGCCCACTCCTTCACGTGCAACCCTGGGAGGAAATCCTGCCGGCCTGTCAGAGCAGCCGTGTACTCCTTCACCGATGGTAACTGTCCCGCAGGCCTGCAAGGGCACTGGCCCTGTCGCCTGCCTCTGCAGCAGAACGTTTCTGTCACGGACACCGGCAGACAGACGTGCGTCTGTACTGGGCATTGCACGCTGACCGAGTTCTGTGGGTGCCTCTGAGGGAAAAAGTGAATAGTAGCTAATTAAGAATATCTGTCACAAAGTGTCTCTAACCTGCGGCCGCAGCTCCCGCACGGCTCCCCGGCTCTGCGTTCCGCCGGCGGAAGCCCCGTGTCCGGCTCCTCGGCGCTGCCTGTGTCCACTTTGCGCCGGTTCAGCACTTAAACCTCAGCTGCGACACAGCCTTGTTCTTGCCGCCCCGACGGTTGCGGCGTTAGCTTTCTTATTAGGGCAGCCCGGGCAGCGGTGCTGTGGGCCTTGGGACAAGGGAAAGAGCCACGCGCAGCAGCAGCTGGGGCTGCGCTGCCGGGACTGGGACTGGCCTCCCAGCCCGCGGGCGGCGACGGCCCGTGACTGCTCCGTCCCTCCCGCGTGGGGTCACCTCACCGGGCTCCCCCTGAGCGCTGGGCCACCTCCCTCTCCAGCTGCTTCCACGACAAGTAGAGAGGAAAGATCTGGCGAAGCTTCTCCTCAAAGGGCTCGCTTTGGCGCGGGCGGAAGCGGAGCCTCGGGAGCCGGGCTGGGCTGGAAACGTCCCTGGAGTCTCGCTCTCAGCCTTCACCGACGTGAACACTGACTGCAGCATTCTCGGAGCTTTAGGGGGCTGTGGGAATATTTTCCTTTCAACCCCACTCTTCCCCGAGAGCTTTCAAATCACATCACATACTTTTCTTCCCTTCAGCAATCCAAATTAGTAACGCAACTGCAGGCCCCACCCCACCCCCATCCTTCTCCATGTCAGCCAAATCAGACACACCTTGTTGTGTCATTGACCTGTGCCATGAGCTGGCCCCGTGTACCCAGGGATCACTCAGAGAGGCCCACGTGACCCCAGAGCTTTGGGCAGTAGTGGAACCCCTTCCATGGCCCTTCCAAGTTACTGGGCTAGAAGTTTGTATCACATTAAAGGGTCATTTTGTCAACTCACCAGAGAGTCAGGAGACAACACCCAGAGAATGTATCGGGTTTGTGCTAGAAAAAGGAAATCGGGCAAAACCCACAGGTCTCTGTGGGAGCCTCTCCAGTCTCTCCCCATCATACGGGTCCGAGTATCAGGTGCCGTGTAGGGCACAGCAGAGCACAGTCCTGGACATAGGGGCCATTGAGCACGTGCCGCTGGGGCTGGGGAAGCTTCCTCTTCTTTTCCTGCCTCGCCAGAGAGATGGGCTGGACATGGATCGGGCTTTGCGGTGGTTCAGCACTTAAACCTCAGCTGCGACACAGCCTTGTTCTTACCGCCCCCGACAGTTGCAGCATTAGCTTTCTTATTAGTTGTTTGGGTTTGGGGTTCTTTGTTGTTTTTTCTTTTTTTTCATCCTCTCTCTTTTGACACTTTTCATTTCTGAGAGCCAAACCAAACACACTGGCTGGCCGGCTGACCTGGCCATGCCTGCAGTTCCCAGAACCCGCTGCTGTTCTGAGGGGTCTCCTTGGCAAGGGGGGACAGTTTTCTCCCTTTTGATGATGACGAGCTCTTAATTTGAATGTCTCTGTTCACTTCAGTTAACAGATTTACAAAAAATAGTGTGAGATATTACAAAATCAGCTTAGACAACCGTATTAAAATTCTGTCTAGCTGGGAAATCTGGTTCTTTGTTTAGAACACTCCACACTTTCTCCAGCCTGCACCAGCAATCTCTGGACTGCTGAAGCCTCCTAGAGACCGTCTCATGCACCTCTTGCCTCAGTACTGGCTTTATCTGGTTCTACCCCGAGGAGTGGCTGGCTTGTTCCTGGAGTAGGATACCAACTCTCAGTTCCTGTGATGTTCCAGGGACATCTCCTGGCTCTTGAAATTTAGCATACAGTGGCCAATGAAACCCATGTAAACGTCCTATTGAGTTTTGTGGCTTTCTTCCCTGTTCCCACTTTTATTTTTATGTGTTCTGTTTTCTTGTCACACTCCTCCTCTATCCACCCCCTTTCCTCACTCCACCAGAGAAAGCATGACACATAGATCACAATAGAACCTGCTGGGCATGGTGGCATGTGGCTGTAATCCTAGCTACTTGGGAGACCGAGGCAGGAGGATCACTTGAGCCCAAGAGTGCCAGCCTGGGCAACATAGCAAGACCCCATCTCTAAAAATTAAAAAAATAAAAATAAAAAATTATTTTAAAAAAAGATATAACCCTTCAGGAAAGAGGATAATAACTTGGGAAGTTGTTATAGGCACAGAATATCACATAGGAAAAAAACCAAATTATCTCAGCTAGGAAAGAATGCTTACAGACACACCCACCACGCCCAGCCACCGCCAGCATCTTAGAAGCATCTAGACATAAGCAGGTTAGAAATTAAGATATTAGTTTGTTAGGGACATCTGCAAATACAAAATAGAATCATCAGAAAGCAAAAGTTTGTGGTGGTTTATCTCCAGATAACTGTTTAAAACTGAATCCTTTCGTCTGTTGTACTGCTTGGTCCCAGCTCCTGCTGTATGTGAGGAGAACACTGGGAAGTAAGGTATCAGCAACATGTGTTTTGGGCACTTCACCTCTCAGTTGTTGACTTTCATGAAATAACAACTTACTCTAACCTCCAAAAGAACGATAAGTGACAGTGAGTAATATTACAACTCTACAAGGTCTGATAGCTAACAAGACCAGATTCCTTGTAAAACTTTCCTCTAGGAAGGGGAGACTTCCTCTTTTCTCTGTGGAGAGTTTGTGCATCTGCAGACATAGAGTTTGGTCCTCACCGTTGGTTGATGAACACGACATAGTAAGTCTTCCTGAAGCAAACGCGTCTTGCCAGTCTAACCGAGGTACCCAGACTCATACCTCTTTAGGGCTCAGCTGTCTTACTTGTAAGGTTAGAGAATGGAACTGGTAGTTCTTGTAGCTGCCTTCCAGGCTGGTGAGTCTAAATTTCAGAGTTGGGCTGCTTTGGATCCCGCACTTGCAGGCCAGTATTCCACTGTTGGATGTTGCCTGGGCCGGGTGGGGGACCAGTGTGGAGAAGTAAATGGTGAGCTCTGTGTTTGTACAGATTCACTAGGAATCTTAACTGTTTTATTTCTTTATGGGCTGGGGACCACCAGTGTCAGCTGCATTGTTTTCAGTGCCATAGCTGGGAGCAGAGAAGCTCTTGATTTGTGTTTAACCTTTGAAAACTAATGGTAAAAATATATGATGATTTAACATTGAAAAATCTAACTGCCCTAAGGCATATGGCTAATATTCACTCAATTAATATTTAATGAGTACCTGCTAAGTGTTAGAGATAAAGTGTTGTTGATAATGTTGAAGTAATGACATTATTTTCATGCTTCAAGGCTTAAAGTGCTTGGGCTTTCCTCCTACTTTGATGCTTCTATCATAAGGGAAGGAAAGGAGGAAGTTCCTAGTGTCACGTGGGTCTCGAGGAGCTCCCTGTGGAACATCATACCCTTTGGCAGCGGAACTTTGACTTTGGGTGTACAGACTCCAGCAGAGCTAAACTCTTGTTTTTGTGATGCCATTTTGTTCAAGGTTAGTCATGGGAGAGCAGTAACATCTTATTTACTTTTGGCCTAAGCAACAGCCTTTCCTTCCTATAAAAACAAATTCAGGCGTTGTCTGGCAAAGGAGTTAATCACAGAGCAGAGGGGAGAAGGGGAAGGCCCGCACAGCTTCGTGGCCACTGCACCGCCTTTCTGAACGCGGCACGGGGGCGCTTGCTTCAGGCTCTGCCCCACGGAGCGGGCCAGCAGGGACTCCAGGAGGAAGGCTGGAGGATTCAAGCTGCAAGCGCCGACTTGAAATATCAAGGAAGGGAGGACTTTGGAGTTAGTTTTAATCTGTGGGAAATAGTCGTAGGACAAATCCTTTGAGAGCAACTTTAGCTTGTCCCGGTGCTGAGTCCTAGAGAGATTCCACAAAGTAAAAAAGTGACCAAATGCCTGTAGAAAAAGAACTACCTGGGCAAGGAATATCCATCATGCTTTCAGATTCCTCTCACCAGATAAAGCTTTGTGTTTAGTTCAACAGATATTATGGCAAAATACATTTCCGGTTTTTCCAGTTGTTTGAAACCCCTAACTGGGAAGTTATTTTATGTCTTCACATCTCGCAAGCAGCCTGCTGATTCGGGTCAGGGGCCGTAGGCCAGGCCTGGCCAGGACGGGCACCGTTTCCTCTGGGTCCATCCGCTCCAGAAGGCTCCGATGATCAGGCCAGCTTACTGCTCAGACCTCCTGGCCTGTGTAGCCTGGGACCTAGCTGTTAAAACCTCAAGTCCAGATTCTTGTCTGCTTAAACCAAACTAGGGATTTCTGTATCATTCCCTGCCCACCACCAAACCATCTGCAGAGAGGAATTAATCTGAGTCACTGCCAGCCACAAGGGGATTGGTTCAGTGACCTCCGCTGTAAGCATCCCCCAGTGTGCCCACCACTACATCTTCTCCTTCACCTCATCCTTTGTGACTGTGAGTACAGAGTTGTTTGCCTTGAAATCTAGCCAAGTCTACAGAATTCTAAGCTGTTCTCTGTTTTAAGAATTTCTTATTTCATGGAATTCTAGGTGCTCTCCCTACTGTCTTTACTTGGCTGTGGAAAGGCGATACAGTACCTATTCTAAAATCATGACTTGTGCTGAGCAGTAAATTTTCTGGGGCAATTTGCCTGCATCAACCAGCCCATCCCTCAGCTGTACCAGTATTCTTCCATTCAGCCCAGTTAATTCCTTATACTTTTTTGTTGTTAAGACAGGGTCTCACTCTGCTGCCCAGGCTGGAGTGCACTTGCACGATTGTAGGTCACTGCAGCCTCGAACTCCTATTCTCGAGTGATCCTTCTGCCTCAAGCCTCCTAGCAGCTGGGACTACAGGCACATGCCACCACACCCAGCTGATTTTTCTATTTTTTGTAGAGACGGGGTCTCACAATATTGCCCAGGGTGGTCTCAAACTCCTGGCCTCAAGCAGTCCTCCTACCTTGGGCTCCCAAAGTACTAGGATTACAGGCATGAGCCACCATACCTGGCCTCCTTATTCTTTATACTATCGGCTCTGTTTTCTGACTGTTATCCTAACATCCAAAGCAGGAAGCGGGCTCAGGTGGTTTCCCTCCAGCCAGCCCTTCCTAACAGTGCTTTCATTGGGTGTGAGGTTGTAGAGCCTCGTCACTGAAATACCTCCGTTTCCTCTGCGCCTCCTCCGTCTGTGTCTTTCTGGGGCAGTGGCGGAGGCTGCGCCACTCTCTCCTTCCCTCTGCTGCGCGCACTTCCATTCTGGTTGACTTGCTGTCGCCTTTGTGATTCTTGGCTGCAGTCCCTCTAGGAATCATAGTACTACTCTGAGTTCAAGGAGGGCTAGAACAGCTACTAAGAGCAGAATACAGTACAATAACATTCAGCTGACAAAAGCCAGAAAATTTCTGCCAGAGGCCACCTTTGTATCTTATACTTGCCCCGTATTCCATCTTTTGAAAACTGTAAACAGAGTGGGTGCTACACTGCGTGGTTTACGTGGCTGCTGTCTACCCAAGGCCTGTATCTTCAGGCTGTTTTGATTTGAAGATGCTTCAAATTTGATCTTAACAAGCTCATTGGAAAGTGATCAAGGCTTTCCCCTAAGATTAGTATCTTTCCTTTACTTCACTCACCAGTCAGTTTCAGAAAGTCTGCTATGTGCATTTCATTTATTAGGTGGCATTGGTATATAAAAAAGAATTCATCAAGGAGTTTGCAGGACATTTGGGGAATTAAACATATGACCAACTCTTAAAATAGGAGACAGAATGAACACTGTAGCAATGTTCACCTCTGACTAGGGGTGGCTTCACAGAGAAAAGGGGCGATTGAATCAGCCGTGAAGGACGAGAAAGATGGAGAAGAAAAGTGTGGGAGGTGAGCTTGCCCACATTCTGGGTTGAGAGAACCACATTAAAGGAAAAGCAAAGACAGGGAATGACAAGTATATGCCAGGAGATGAAATTGGAACAGTGGCTGCCTTGTCAAAAAGTACAGACTCTATTCTGTAGGTAGGAAATCACTGAAGACATTGGAAAAGGAGGTGGAAATCCACCCTAGCATGTTTTAGAAAGATCACTCTCAGACCAGGTTGAAGTGGTGTGAGACTATTGCAATAAGCAAAAGATGCTAGGATGTGATAGCTTGTATTAGGGTTGTGACCAGGAGATCAGAAATGAGAAAGTAAATCAGAAGAAACGTAATCTGGAAAGAGCATTAATAGGAAATTCACAGAAGTGGCCAATCAATATGTTTTTAAATGTTTTGCTTTGATTTGTGGCTTCACAACAAATGAAAAGAACTACAAAGAACTGCAAATGAAAACAGCCCTGTCATTTTTGGAAGGTTGAGGTTTGTTTGTTTGTGTCTTCAGTATATTGAGAGAGTGGGGAAGTAGGCACCCTTCTGTGTTGCTTACAGGCTGAAAATTAGTACAACTATTCTAGAATGGTTTGGTCACATGTCATACCCTTTGGCCCAGTAATTTTAAGAAAACAATCATAGACATGCAAAAATTTATATACAAGAAAATTCAGTATGTTAATATTTATAGTAATGAAAACTTGAAAACAAACTAAATTTCTAATGGAATTCGTTAAATAAATGATATATAAATAAAATGGATTATAATGCAGCCCAATTAAAATTGCTTTAGAAGAATATTTAATCACATGAACAATTGCAACTAGTAATTATTAGGTGAAAGAACAGTTTATTACATAGTATGAACAGTATGATTTGATGTGTAATCAGACATTCACAAAGAGATGTTTATCAGGCTCTTGAAAAATGCAAGTCTGAAACTCAGCAGAGAGAGGGAGCTACAGTTATAACCATGTGACCTGGCTTCAAAACGGTTCCATTTAGATGATGGGCATGGAAGGGTTACCGTACTATTTTCTTTGATGTATGTTTGAGATTTTCTGTGATAAAGTTTTTTTTTCAAAGAACAAATACCTACCTCAAAAGAAATAAATTGGAAAGAAACTAACCAATAAGTTAGCTGCTATTATTATTACCTCCCTTTATAGGTAAAGGTAGACAAGGTTACCCAGGCTGAGGATCTGAGAGGAAGAAGAGTGGGCAGCCTCCGTAGACCTGCGCGTGTGGGAGTGAGCGGGAGGAGGAGTGACCCCAGCACAGGGAAGCAGTGTGGGGACAGGCGGAGAAGAGCCACAGAACGTGGGTGGTGTAGCCTCAGGAGGGGGAGAGAGTTTAGAAGGAGGTGTTATCAGGGCCAGACACAAGTAAGGACCCTTAGATCATGCAGTTATGTAATATTAGGGGGATTGGTGTTTTGGGGTGTTTTTTTTTTTAAATTTCAAAATTCACCCTGCATACAGAAAAGGACACAAATCATAACTACAGCTCAGTGAATCTTTACACACTCATGTAGCAAATAACCTGGAAGGAGAAGCAGGACACCGCCAGCACCTTAGAAGCTCTTTCCATCCTCCTTCCAGTCACTCCCCATCCTGCAGGGTCACCTGACTTCAAACCCCTCTGATTAGTTCTGCCTGATTGTTGACTTTACGTACCTGGAGTCATCCCACATGGGCTCCTTTGTGTGTGGCTCCTGTCACTCCACATCATGTTGAAGAACTGCATCTGTTTTGTTATGCGTATAGTTCATCATTCTCATGCTGCATTGACATTCCATTGCACGAACATGCCACAGTTTATCATTCAGTTACTGATGGACATTTAGGTTGTTCAAATAGTGCTGCCATAGCTACTCTTGTCTGTGTCTTCTGGTGAATTTAGAGACACCTAAAAGTTCAGTCAAAAGGTATACATATGTTCAACTTCAGTAGATACTGCTAAATATTTTTCCAAAGTGCTTATGCCAATTTATATTCCCACTAGCAATGTAGGAGAGGTCAAGTGGTTCCACTTCCTTGCCAGCACTTGGTGTTGTCTGTCTTTTTAAATTTTAGCCATTCTGCTGGGTATGGCTAATGAGGTTGTACACCTTTTTATGTGTTTGTTAGACATTTCAACATACTCTTCTGTAAGTATCTATTTAAGTCTCTTGCCCATTTTTATTGTTAATTTTTGTGGTTGTTACTGATTTATAGGAGTTTTTCATACATTCTGGATATGAGTCCTTCATCAGATATATGCATTGCAAGTATCTTCTCTCATCCGTGAGCTGCCTTTCACTCTCTTCATGATATCTTTTAAGAGAAAGACATCCTTAATTTTAATATAGGCCCAATTTATCAATTTTTTCCCCTTGTGGTTAGTGCTTTTTGTGTTCTGTTTAAGAAATCTTTGCATTTCCTAAAGATTGTCTGTTTCCTTTTAAATACTTTGTTTTACCATTCACATTTCTATCTGTTATTCCTTAGGAATTCATTTTTGTGTATGGTGTGAGGTAGAGATCAATTCTTTTTGCATATGGCCCCACCATTTATCAGAGAGACCATCCTTTCCCCACTGCACAGTTGTACCCTCTTTGTCATAAATCAAGCGGCCACATGTGTAGTTTTTTCTGGATTCCCTTTTCTGGTTCATTGGTCTGCACGTCTGCTCTCATACCAGTAGCATGTGTGTTAATGACCATCACTTTACAGTAATATTCTTCTTCCAGATAGCAGCAGTCTTATAACTTCGTTCTTCAAGATCAGTTTGGCTCTTCTTGGCTCTTTCCATTGCCACTTACATTTTGGGGTCAGCTTGTCAGTTTCCACATACAGCTGCCAAGTCTTGGCTTTGGATTGCATCGACTCTGTAGATTAGTGTGGGCAGAACTAACACATTTACAATATTGAGTCTTCCAATCCTTGATTCATGTTATATCCCTCCATTTAAGTTATCATTAATTTCTCTAATATTTTATACTTTTCAATGTAGAGGTCTTTCCTTAGTGATCTTTTGAGAGAGTGATTTCAGTAAGATAGCAAAAACTAAGTTCTTAGGTACTGAGGAGGGAAACGAGAAACAGGTAGCAAATGTAGACTATTTCTTTTGAGAAGTTTGGTGAAAGGAAGAGAAAAATTGCTACTAGCTTGAGAGAGATGCAGATTCAAAAAGCCTTTTCAGGAGGGGCAGTGTTCGAGTGTCCTCAGAAGCCTTTGTGAAAGGCCAGGGGAGGGGAGGGGTTGGAAACCAAGTTCGCTGAAGGGACAGGGATGTGGAGAGGTGGCTGCAGCGTGTGGGCAGGGGGCTGTGCTAGCCTGGAGGAGAGGAAGGAGCTGGGAGCATCGTGGAGTCCTTTGGAGACAGGATGTTTCCCGGATGGCGTCGCCTCAGTGAGTTTCCTCAGACTCCCTGGTTGCCCCCACGTTAAACAGAGCTGAACGACTGTGACGTGGTGCCCTTTGCCAGCAAGAGCAGCGGACCCCACGTGCAGGGGGTCTGAAGCAGCAAGACTCGTGGCCGTCCCGATCCACCTGTCCAAGTGCCTCTTCCTTTAGCAGAGCATGTGACTGTGTAATGCATTTCCTCTCCTGGAGGTACGTGCCTGCACGTTGGTCGTTCCAACAGTCCCTTCCTCCCGAGTATCTTAGTATACATTAAGCTGTGGTGGAAAGGGACCTTTTCACAAAATCTTGAGGTGCACGAGAGGCTCGAGGAACGTTTTGTGGTAGATATTTTCTATATGGAGGAAACTAGGAGCTGAGATGTGTGATTCATGCTTAAGCTCTAGAAAGGGCTGGCAGGATTTATGGGAACAAAGTTGTTTCCCAGTTTAGTGAAAATTGTTTTACTGTGGAAGTGCTTTAGGTGTTTTGTTGTTTGTCTTTAGATGCAAAGCTTTCAATACATACACAGAAAATGGCATCTTTATATCTAGAGAGGCGATCGTGTAAACTTATGGGCTGCCTACAACTATGGTGTTTCTAACAAAGTAAACAAGGCAACACTATTTTTCACTGTTGTACTTGCAGTGGTGGAATTAGCCTGCTAATATTAGAAAGGAGAATAGGAAATGGAAAATCTTCTTGGATTACTCCATCTTACATCCACTAAGTTTGGATTTGTAGCCTTAAGGAAAGGAAAGAGGGAGAGAGAAGGAATTAATTCATTGTAACTAGGATGTGATAAGCATTTTCATTAAATTCCAAATATTACCTGTTTATACTCTTTGGGAAATTCTTTTCTGGTTTTAAGCCTAAAGGGGCCTTTGCTGAAGAGAAGGTGAGAGGAAGGAGGGTGTGAGAGGGTGGGGCGGGTGTTGGGCAGGGCCAGAGGGAGCAAGAACACCTGGAGTGAAATCTGCTGAGTTTCAGAAGCTGGAATACACCTTTCCCAACTTACCCACAGAACCCACAGCATTGCAGAGCCACACAAAAACTTCCTTTCATGTGTGCTGCATGTGCTGAAACACACAGCAGCCCCCCTTATTGTGGGGGTGAATGCCCAAAACCACAGCTGGTACCGAACTCTATAATACTAAGTTTTTCCCTATACATACATAACCTATGGTAAAGTTTAATTTATAAATCAGGCACAGTAAGAAATTAACAATAACTAATAATAAAACATAGCAATTGTAATAATACTCAGAATGGCATACAATTTAATATTTATGAATTCTTTATTTCTGGAATTTTCTATTTAATATTTTCAGACTATGGTTGACTGCGGGTAACTGAAACCATGTAAAGCAAAACTGCAGATAAGAGGGGACTACTTTATTTTAAAATAACGAGGTACTAATCCATTTCGAGATTTGTTTTCACACCCATGCTGTATAACACGTATGTCTAAGTTTTTAGTTTGGTCACTTCACGTTGCCCCTAAGTGATCCAAAAGTTTTAACAACAAATTCTTGTAATCTTTTGACTTTAGAATGAATAGAGCTTTGCGATCAAAGTCAGCAAAATAGAAATCCTTGTTTTAAAAGTAATTGCAGTTTCACAAGAGAGGTTGATCTTTGAGATTTTTTTCAAGAAATTTTGGCAGATAATGGATCAAGTGCCGATGAAGTCTCTCCCTGCTCAGCCCTGCCCACGTTCAGCGCTGCTTTCAGATAAAACGCGAGCCGCCATCATCCCTGGAGAACAGGAGACCTACCAGGTGGAGAGCAGCCCCCGCTGAGGAAGGGACACTTCCTTCTCTAAACGTTTTGATTTTCTGACCCCTCTATTTTTAGACACCTTTTCCCCGACAAACCAGCCACCGGACCTTGGGAAAAGCACGCCTCTTAGTCTTCCCCTGCCCCCTAACCTTCCTCGGCTGCTTCCAGCTACGCCGTGTCCTCCTCCAGCGCCGCATGCCGCTTCCGCTTTGGTGCGCGCCGCCTGGCTCTGCAGGAGGAGCCCCGTTCCGGGCCCTTGGCTTGCACGTGTTCGGGTCCACGTGCTCAGTGCCTGTCCTGCCTCAGAAAACCGTCCTTTCAGCTTCTCAGTCGTGCCTGCCATTGCCCTTTGCCCTTATTCCAGTTTGTCTCCGGTTTTCTGGTAATGAGGTGTCTGAAACGGAACACGGTGCCCTAGGTGTGGCTCTCCGAGACGGTGTAATGCAGTGGGGTCTTCTGAGGGTCGCGCCCCAGCCCGGCCGGCCCCGGCCGTCTGTCGCTGTCTGTCGCTGTCGCAGGGCCGGGGTTCTGGTCCAGATCCAGCGGCTGCTGTGTTCCTGAGCGCGGTGAACCACTCCCACCCCCTTCCTCAGCTTGTATTACTTTTCCGTGGGAAATGACCCTTTTTATGTCCTCTGCTGTCGGCCGCCACATTCTCCGAGAAATTCCCCTCCCTCTCCTTCTTTCTGCCCAGACGGAAGGCAGCAGCCTTTATGTCTACTTCTGTGTGGGCGTCTACTCGGTGTTTTGCATAGAGTACGCAGTCAGTTTTTTTTACAGTTGTATAGAGATGTAATTCACGTACTATAGAATTTATTCATCTCAAGTGTACAATTCAGCAGATTCAGTGTGTTCTCAGAGTTGTGCAACCATCACCATAATCAATTTTCCAACATTTTTATCACCCCAAAAAGAAACTCCTACCCATCAGCAGTCACTGCCAATCACCCCAGCCCACTGCTAACCTACTTTCCGACTCTGCATTTGCCCAGTCTGAGATTTCATAAGAACAGAACCACAGGGCATGTGGTCTTTTGTGACTGGCATCTTTCACTTAGCACAACATTTCACGTTACGTCATGTACATGCACCAGAGCCGCATTCCTTCTTACTGGCCAGTTAATACTTTTTGAGTGGATATTCTATATACTTCTATTTGGCCCTTCTCAAGGTTTTAGAATATCAGAATTATGCCTTTAAAAATGCACACAGCTTTGAAGGATATTTGCATTACATATTTGCATTTATATTTTTTACTGCAAAACCGATGTTGCTTGTGGTGTTAAATCAAACAGTACGGAAGCATATGGAGTAAAAGTGAAACCCCTTCTGTCCACTCAAATTAACCACTCTTAATAGTTTTGTTTCTCCTTCCATACATTATATTTATGTGTGTGTGTGTATGTGTGTGTGTGTATCTATTTTAAAATCTTTTTAGGTCCAAATATATAGCTCTCTCTTGGCCTCTTGTTGGATACTGAGGTCATTAATAAATTTTTGCTCTTACAAATTGCCTCAGTAAACATGGTCAAAGGATATATACAATTAAATTTGGTTAATGAGACCAAATTGTTCACCAACCTATATTCCCACCAGTGTTGCTGAAGAGTACCAACTTCCTTAATCCCTTACCAACAATGATTGTTCACAGTCTTTGAAAGTTTTGCCAATGTGATAGGGGAAAAAATAAACCTATCTTGCTTAATTTGTATTTCCTTAATTATTAATGAGGTTGAGTATCTTTTATGTACTTATTAGCCATTTGTATTTCTTCTGTGAGTTTTTTGTTCATGTCTTCTGCCTGTTTTTCTATTAGGTATTTAGGCTCAGAGCACCACTTCGTACTATACTGATGTCTGTCATTTGTCTTTTTGTTTCTTCTCTTGTTTTCCAAGCCATCACTTGTATTTTAATTTAATTTTTCTTTCTTCCTGTCTTTCCTTCCTTCCTTGTCTCACTCTGTTGCCCCAACTAGAGTGCAGTGGTGTCATCACAGCTCACTACAACCTCAAACTCCTGGACTCAAGCGATCCTCCTGCCTCAGCCTCCTGAGTAGCTGGGACTAAAGGTGCACACCACCATGCCCGGCTAAATTTTTCTATTTTTAGTGGAGACGAGGTCTTGCTTGCTCAGGCTGGTCTTGAACTCTTGACCTCAAGTGATCCTTCCCCCCTCGGCCTCCCAGAGTGCTAGGATTACAGGTGTGAGCCACCATGCCCAGCCTTAATTTAATTTCTATTTCTCTGTCTCCACGCAGATGTTTTCAATTTCGGTGTAGTCAGATTTGCCTTTTTTTTAATGACTTCTGAATTTAAAAGCATTTATCCTCTCCCTCTCCCAAAAATAAAAAGCACTTACCTGTTCCCTAGCCCAAGATTATAAAAATATGCTCTGAAATTTACTTCTAATACTTTCAAAGTATAGTTTTTAAATTTAAATCTTTAATCAGTTTAAAATTTATGTTCATGTATGTTATGAGCAGGAATCCAACCATAGATGGGCCCAGTTGACGTAATACAGTTCAGTGCTTCCTAAGGATATTCTAAATCCCACTGATTAGTGTTATCAATACAATCCTCTTCTAATTGGTATACTTTTATAGTATGTTTTACTATCTGGTAGAGCAAGTCTCACATGATTCTTCTTTTAAGGTATTTTTCTGGCTCTTCTTATATATTTATACTTCAGGAAAAATTCTGGAATCAACTATCAAATTCTAAAACAGCCTTTGGGATTTGGTTTGGAAATGTATTTACAGTAGATTTTTAGGTGAAAAAAAATCGGTTTACAAATAATCTATATAATATCATGGCCATTTTGTTTCTAGAATGTATGTGTATATATTAAAACAAAGTCCCAAAGAATATATGACAAAATATATAGCAGTGCTTATCTCTAGATGATGGCAATATTATAGTATAGATGACTTTTTTTTCTTGGTGCTTTTCTTTCTTTTCCAATTTTTTACATTATTTTTATAGCACTTTTTAAATGAGGGACAAATCCTGACAAAACGTTATTAAACTAACATGTATCCATTAGTAACCTCATGATTATCTCCTTAATATAACAGAAGACAAATGAGAATAAAAAATATTTTGTGGGAAATAAATATGTGACTTGTAGAGAGTGAAGTGCAGAGACCAGGCTCAGAGTATAAACCCAGTTATCTAGAATATTCCTGGGGAAGACTGAGATGGGACATTGAAGCAACCCAGCCCACAGCCTCCCGTCTCTGTGTGGGTGACTGCAGTTCCACTGCAGAGACTTGAGGGTTTGGAGCCTTTGTACTTAGCAGCATCCCAGGTTTTCTGTGCAGCAGATGTACAAGGCACCTGGCCTCCCGGCTTTCCCCATTTAAGAGATTCTTATTCGTGTGACACAGCCAGACCTTGAGATGCACCAGGACTCCGCATGGCCTAAATCTAGCCCTTGAATGTCCTAATCTTTTAGTCAACATTTAGCAGAAGGGAGATTGCTAGGGCTATTTCTAACTCTTTGATATATTTGAAGAAACGCCATGCTAATTCTTGGCTCAGAGCATCTAGTTGCTAACAGCAGTGGAATCAAAACTTGGTTCTCTTTGCTTTTCAATCTATATGCTCTTTCTGGGTGATCTTATCCTTTTAATAACATGAGTAACAAAAATTATAACATCTAACATTTATCAAGGTTATTCCATGTGTCAGGCATGGCACCGTACTCTATATGACTATCTCATTAAATCCCTAAAACAACTCTATAAATGTTGTTATTGCCCCATTTTACAGATGAGGAAACCAAGGCCCAGGAGGTCAAGGTCACATAAACTAATAATTGGCAAAGCTGACATTGAAACCCAAGCTGCCTAACTCCACAGCCTATGTTCTTAACTATACACTGCACTCAATTTTTAATTTTCCTCCTTTATTGCTTAAAACCTGCTCTGGTTCCTATATTTTCAGTCTTATTTGTCCAATTTCTCCAGCTAGAATTGTCAAAAATTATCCCTCACTTAACTCCACCTCTTGTCACTCTTGCTTTTGAGAAGTCTCAGTGTCTTCCCCACCCTCCCTTGGCCCTTCCTTGGTCTTGGCCCTCCCTGACTCCCACCTGGGCTGGGAACAGTAACCTCCCTTGATGTATTCTTCCTTCCACGCAGTCTAACCTGTTTTCTGTATCTTCTAAGAAAGTGAAAGTGATTGACCCACCATACTGTTTAAAAACTCCTGGACTTCCTTTTTTGTTGTTTTATTTTAGGTTTTGGTTTTTGAACCAGATTAAATCTGAGGTCCCAGGCTTTAAATACACAGTCTGGTCCTGTTGCGACTTTTCAGCTCCATTTCTTGTCATTCTCCACCCAATCCCCTCCCTGCTACAGCTGTCCTGAGCGCTGCCTTCTTCCTGAGGTTGGTGCCAAGCCTGTCCCGGCTCCACGCACCTGCGCTGGTCTCTTCTGCTCAAAACCTCTTGTGTGTGTGTCTCAGACAGACTCCTGTTCAGCTCTCAGGACCCAGATCACCTCCAGTAACTTCTTCTCAGACTCTTCCGGGATGAAACAGTCATTCTTCGTATGTCTCCCCCGTAGCTATGCTGGGTGTCATTTATCTGTTTCCATATGTCGCCTCCGTTAACCTAAATGCGCCTTCAGGACAAGGACCAAACCCATTCATCTTTCAGCACCTCACACATAGTAGCACTCAATAAATGTTGGTTAAAATGCCTGAAGGAATGTTAAAGAGGGTGTTAGAAACAACATGAAATTAGAAGTATACTTACTCCTAAAAAAGGGACTGTTTTATGTTTCTCAAAGTAATCTGTTTAGCTAAATTAGCAGGCCTAAGATAAGGGTAGTCTAATGTACTGAATGAAAGTGGTGCGTAGGAGAAGCCCTTCAAAGTGTAGGGTTCCCAGCGCCAGCACCCTCTGCAGGGTTCAGAGTCTACCTGAGATCACCACGCCCTCTCCCAGTGTGCGTGTGAGCCTGGCGTCTGGCGGACGGAACTTTCCACTTAGAGTGAGGGGCTGGGGCTGAGGTCCCCGCTCTGCAAATGATTGGCTCTGGGCCTTGGACTAGTCACTAACTTCTTTGGGCCTCATTTTCATGAAGAAACATTTGATATTTACTTGTACAATTTTCTTGTGGTTAATTTTGATGCAGGGAGATTTCACATAGATAGTACTTCTTTGTGTCATTTCTTTACTGATGAACAATAATTCTTAACTCAGTACAAATAGAATTGCTTTGTTTTACCTGAAATCCATCTCTCCTTTTCCTTTCAGCTTCAGAATGAGCTAGAAAAAGGTGAACGGGACAACGCAGAACTGCAGGAGTTTGCCAACGCCATTCTCCAACAGATAGCAGACCATTGCCCTGACATCCTGGAGCAGGTGGTCAACGCGCTGGAAGAGTCCTCCTGACCCTGCTGCCCGAGGTGGGCAGCCAAGGAGCCAGGAAGGGAGAACTGCGAGGAACAGGCACCCAGAGCCTTCTTGGCACCAACCACTACGCACCACGTCCCGTATTGCTCACTTGAGGAAGTGTGATTCCCGCACCGTTTCTAATCTGTCATCTTCCTCCGCCTTTCTGCTTTGGATGTGGTCTCTACGCTAATTTTCCACATGTCCAGGGTGGGTCAACAGCCGAGTCTCTCTGAAGAACTGCCATCCAGTCATCGACAGTGGGGACTGGAAGCTGGTGGCTCTGCCCTACAGGGGCTTGGGCAGAGAGCCCTCTCTCCTCCTGTCCTTTGTCGTGAGAACAAAGCCTGGAATCTCCTCGGAGTTGAGCAGGTTGAGAGAATGCCTCATGCCGGACCGAGAGCTGAGTGTTCCAATATCACAATAGGTGCTTTCTCCTAAAGGGAAAAAAAGTCTCAGAGAGAGTATTAGAAAAAGGGAGAGTGCGGAAAGAGTGAACAGGGACAAAGAGAAACCACCTCCTCTCAGTGTCTCTCTGCTCCCTTCCCACATGTGACGTTTGTATGGGGAGCCGGGCAGAGACCCCCACTCTCCTCCCCCCAGTCTGGGCCTTGCCCAGCTCCACTCTGCCTCAGCCGCTGTCAGGGGGACGGTGGGAGCAGTGACCGCAGTCTCTCCGTGTAAGACCTTTGACCTCACCATAATTAGTTGTTAAATAAATTGTCAATGGAAAGAGAAGAGAGGTGTGACACACGAGGCCCTGTCGTCACTGCCTGCAGCTTTGCCCCTCTAGAAGGTTCCTCAGGCTCAGGCTGGTTTCCCCCAAATGTCTCTGGGATGCCACCTGCCCTGCCAGCACCCAGGCCCGCACTCCTGCAGCCAGCGGGGGCTGAGGTTGAAGATCCATGTCGCGCCCTTTCAGCTTTGCTCTTGACTCGCCCTCTCAGAACCAGCCTCGTGCATGCCTGGAACCTTCTTCTGGCGCAAGTGAAGGTTTCTTATCCCACGCATTCGTTTCTCCATTCTTTGATCCAGAGGATATTTGTGAAATGCCTACTGTGCACAAGTCACCGTGTTAGGCATCCATTCTTGAAAGTCTCTCTTCAGTGAGGGAGTGGTGTCGTGGGTTCCACGAGGCGTGCCTGGTTGAGTCAGAGCAGTGAAAAGCACATCACTCCCCTCCCCCATCTTAACAGAAGGTATTGTTTCTAGAAAAGTCTTTCATAAGTCAGCATTTCTCATCGCTCATGATAAGGGAATTGATAGGTTTGAGGGGCCCAGTCGCCTCGTCGCCTGCGGGGTACCATTTGGCAATTGAGGATTTTTGCTGTTTGCTGTTGTTACCCTTAGGGGGCTGTGGGTAGCCACTCTCTACCCATCTGCGCATGCCTCAGGGGCTCAGCAGCTCCCCGTTACAAATCAGAACATTGATCCCAAAGTTGCAAATCCAGTTGAAGGTGTTGGCACTTTGAAGGGCATTTTTCCCAAGCATAGACAGTGGCCATCGCAAATAATGAGGTTCCAAGAACTAGACCACCTAACCCGCATCTAGCCCTTCGACCAGCTCTGCCAAGCAGTAGCCCACCAGACGCTCACATCTTCTGAGGGGAGTTGCTGGACTCCATGTTCTGTCTCGCAGTCTCCCCTCTCTCCTTCCACAGTTACTCAGAGAATTTCATGCTGCCCGTAAGGTCAGCACAGCCATCGGTGCGGGGCCTTCCCGCCACCAGGCCTGGATGGTCCCATTAATCTGTGTGGTCAGCTCTCCTGCCCCCTGTGTCCCCTGCTGTAAAGCAGCCCGTCTCCCTGTGAGAGGCTGTGGGTGCTCCTTACCAAAGGTCCAGATGGACTGTGCTCATCAACCGCCCACTGAGATGCTTCCTCATAGCCAGGCTACCGGAGGGGGCAGGGGTGAGTGGTAAGCAGTGGTCACTTGTGGTTAATGACCTCAAGTCTGTGTATTTATTGCACTGCCCATAAATCGGATAGAAAATCCCAAGTACTTCGGGGCCGGGGTATTAGGATCTTACTGTGCCCACCATAATATAAAGAACTGAGGTGTGACGACAGCTTCACAGGGCTTGGCAGAGCAGAGAGCAGGGGAGGCTGTGCCCAAAGGAGTGGCCCGGCCCGGGCTGGCTGTCCTGCTGCTGGTCTGGCAGGGACGACGTCAGGCTGGTCTCCCCACCCCCCCATCTGGCCCTGGTTGTCAGGCACAGCACCTGCGCCCTCGCCCACGCAGCGTGTGACCGTCACCGCACCTCCTTCCTTCTCTCGTTTCACCCTCCCCGTTACTTCCGCTCCAGAAAACTTATGGAAGCCCGTTGTGACAAGTGCTTCTGAGAAGGAAAATTCCTGGGACAGACGTCCCTGGGCTCTGAGCACCAGGGAAGCTCCTTGATCCTTCTTGGGCTCTGATCTGGCATCTCAAATGATTCAGGGACTATTTGGCTACAGTTTAGTGGTAAACATGTCCTGCCTTTGTGTTGCAAGAGCAAAATCTATACAGTTTCTCGCATTCAGAGTATCTTATTTAATCTGGACCATTCATAGAGCACAACTCTGATCACACTAGGGCCTGTCATTCCATGACCCTCTTTCTGGTATTCACGGTTTCACAAGGTCACTTATCTGCTACTGACAGTAGGGAGCCTTGAAAACTCACTGCTGGGTGCCTATAAGCCCCCCAAACTCCCCCATTCCACTGGCAAGTCTCCTTGCCCTTTAGCGCCTCAAGAAACATCCCAAATCAAGGTCATCATAAACAGGGCGAGAAGAGTGTGTGTGACCCAGCCTGGGGCCCGTGACTGAGGAAGTACAGTGTAAGTTTCTCATCTCTCATATACCTCTATCCCAGGTGCCCATTGAGCTCCTGATGAAGTATCTGAATTGAAATTTGCAAGGACTTGGATACCTTTTGAAATGCGGGCCGGGCGCGGTGGCTCACGCCTGTAATCCTAGCACTCTGGGAGGCCTAGGCGGGCGGATTGTTTGAGCTCAGGAGTTTCGAGACCAGCCTGAGCAAGAGTGAGACCCTGTCTCTACTTAAAATAGAAAGAAATTAGCTGGACAACTAAAAATATATAGAGAAAAATTAGCCAGGCATGGTGGCGCATGCCTGTAGTCCCAGCTACTCGGGAGGCTGAGGCAGTAGGATCGCTTGAGCCCAGGAGTTTGAGGTTGCTGTGAGCTAAGCTGACGCCACGGCACTCACTCTAGCCTGGGCAACAGAGTGAGACTCTGTCTCAAAAAAAAAAAAAAAAAAAAACAGAAATGCAAAATATTTTAAATGGGCTTTAACATATTAAGAAATATGAATAGGAATCCCCAAATTCACCTCAGCTCTAACCGTTGTCCTTGCACCTTACAATCAAGATCTAAGTCATCCCTCTCTTCCTCACACTCGGGCTTTAGAAATACTAGTCAAGCAGACTGGACCCAAGACCACCATCAGTGTTGATGGTGGCAGTGCCATGTGCCACTTTTGGTCAGTTAAAGTCTGTTTGGCTTTCCATGAGGAGCTCATGGCTCACCCTCTCCCCAGAGTGAGAGAAGAGGAAGGGGAAGTCATCACAAAGTCCTCGTCAGCTGCTGAGGTCGTCCCTCCCCTGTTAATGGTCAGGGTTGTGAAGGAAACCAGAATATGTCACCGCAAAATACAACTTTCTGGGCACCCCATCTGTCTGCATTTGGCTTTGTTGCTAGAGAGTCCTGCTCCTCCGGGAGCCCTCCTGCCCTGCCGGGCCGCCTTACTGAAGCACAGGCTCCACTGGCCACCCTCGGGTCTTTGCAGGAAAAGCCACACAAGGACCCGGAGAGTCAGCCCTCCAGTGGCATTTCCTGCGTGCCAGCGGACCCCACCTCGGCAGTACCAGAGACTGTGCTGTCTGCCCCCAACCTCGTGTCTACCTGCAGGAGTCCAGAGCTGTGGGAGAGGAACAAGCAGAGACAGACTGCAGAGCCTGCAGGGCCCACCCCCAGGCTTCTCAGGAAGGGACTCGAACTGTTCAAAGAGGACCTGGAGACCCCCAGGTGAACTAAGGGAATACATAGGCAAGAAACCCGTGACGTGGAAATCCTTCTGAACAAAATGGCTGTCTTTACCTGCTCTTTTTCAGCAAAACTGTTTCCAAACTTTTTAGTGTCAAAACTGTAACCAAGTGTTTCCTGATTTTTCCCATTGTGTTTGACGAGTGCTGTGACCCTGTCGTAGTTATTTCTCCTCCTGACTCGGGGGGAGAAGTGGTTTAGGGATTGATTTGGGGGAGCGGGTTTTCATCCCATCGCACCTGCTCTTCTGTCTCTCTGCTTGTCGATATTGTCTGTGTTATTCAGAGAACTGGGGCAGTTATGTTGTGTCCATTATTGAGATTATTAAAATATTAAAAAGTAGTTGTAGAACTGAAAAGTTAAAGAGCTGTGTTTTAAAAATGCAAACCAGTGTCATGTTAACAAAGGAATTCAAGCTATGGGGCAGCCACGCTCCTCCCAAGCTGGCGGAGGTGGCAGCTGGGCTGGCAGCTTGGGACACACAGTGACCACACTCCGGGCAGGTGACTGCCTGGGGAGAAAGACAACTTCTGAGTAAAAGGAACGCGAATCTGGGGGCTCAGAGACTCTCAGTTGTGCCAGGATTTTCCTATCCATCCTCAGGACCTGTCGGTAGAGGTTTCACAGTTTGTGACCCTAGAACCACCCTCACCCACATCGGTCCGGCTCAGTGTGCCTAATACTCTGTGGTAACCTGGGCTTGAACCTAGAGCCCACACCTGGCAGGCCGCAGGGCCTCCCACCTGCCCACTTGGTGCTATATCATCCAGTGGCCCGTCCAGGATGGGCCAAGCAGGGCCAGCCTGGAGCCTGCAGTCCAGGTGGGACGGCGCGTCCTCCCATCTGGTTCCTTCTGGCTTCAGGCCCCAGATTCTTTCCCGGTGAGCTTTTTACACTTCAGATCTCCCAGGCCAGGGCTCGCTCTCTCGGCCCCAGAGGTGCGATGGTCAGGAAGGGATGTGAACCCTGCTGAAGCCAGAGAATCTGCCCCTGGGCCAGAGCCAGCCCTCTGGGTCCCACCTCGTTTGCACGCCACACCAGCATGGCGCCCGCGGTGCAGCTGGGCCTGGCCAGGGCGCCACGCCCCCGTCTGGCCTGCCCGCCGCATTGCAGGCCCAGGCCTGGATCTGCCGCGCACGTCCGGACGTGCAGCACGGGCAGGTGCGCCCCTGGGCTTCAGCGGGGGCCGAGGGCGCTGGGTCCCGCCCCCACGTAGCTTGAGTTCCGGACGCGGATGCGCCCGCTGCCTTCAGCTGTGCCTGTGGCCCTGCTGCAGCCGCGTCACTGACAGGATGCTGTTACCAAGAAATTGTGTTATATTCAACTTGGCCTTGATAATTATTGTAAACACTTTGTTCATTTTTTCTTTTTTATTCACTAACTAAATCCATCAGGAAATTATAAAGTTATTTAAAAATGATGTGCTGTGTCCTTTGAGTCTCATGCTCGATCATCCAGGCGAGAGTGTCCTTAAATGCTAGAAAGGCAGGAGCAGCCAGTGGTCCCCACGAGGTCAACCCCAGAGGCAGGTGACCCGAGAGCCAGGGCTGCCCGGGCCCCGGGCTGGGAGGAGAACTGGCCAGGCTTGTGTCTGGTCCCCGGGCCGGAGGGTGGTCTCAGGAGAGTGGCCTCCTCCCATCCCACTGGATCTCTGGGGGTGCAGCTCACGGCCATCCCAGCTCCCTGTTCCTTCACGCCCTGAGGTGGAGCCAGGTTCTCCATTTCTGGTCTCGTTGTCTTCACAGCTTAGAGGAAGGCGTCACGGACATCCCATCCAGAGAGGGTTCTGTTCAGAACCGGGACCAGGCTGGAGTGGGGCGAGCTCTGACGCAGGAGCCGGGTGTGCGGCTGCGTCGGCCAGCGGGACCGGGAGCGCCAGGAGGAAAGGGAGGCCAGACCCTGCGCTTCGAAATGGTGCTCATTTCCCCTTTGATACTGGTCTTGGGCCTTATGCGCAGTAAGAAATCATTTTGGGGAATTCCTTTATGAGAATTACTTTTCTGCTTGGTTTCATTCCCGTGTCTATCCCAGGAAGGAAGCAGAAAGCCTGCTTCCTGCGTTCCCTGCCTCTCCGCGGCCATCCTGTCGCCTGCCGGGCACTGGGCAGGAGAGTCCCACGTATTCTCCCAGTTCTGCCCAGGCCCGGGTGCCGCCCTGGCCCCGTCTCCAGCCAGAGCAGCGTCGGGCACTTCTGCCGGGCGGGGGCGCCGGGGACACGGGTGCTGGGGCCGCGGCCGGAGGGCTGAGGTGCTCGTAGTTTCACTAGCGGAACGTGCGTCATCCTGCGCAAGGTAAAGTCACAGCCACAGCAGCTGTGTGCGCAGAAAGCTGTCGGAGTACGCTGGTCGGCTGTTTCCAGCGTTCTCCATTCTTGTCTTTTCACTATTTCTTCACTCTGTGGTCTGCCAGCACCCAGTTGCAGACAAGTAGACGCAGAGACCGCGGGTGTAAGGAACTGTGGAGAATTCCATCCATTGACATGGCTTTTTCTCAGAATTGGGAAGAGACCACGATTATTTGATTTTTGAGGTGTAATATCTCAAGCTGCTTCAAAAATGACTGAGAACTGGTTAGGCCCTGGGGTGGGGAGGGGTTCGGAGGAGGCCGGTTCGGGATCCGTGAGCTCCCTGGGCGTCGTGGGGGGAACCTAGGCCGCACCCGGGGCGCCCGGAGCCTCTGCCTCGCCTTCCCCTCTGTGACTGAAGGCCGCCTTCCTCTATGCCACAAGCCGCAAGTCATAACGAAGATAATGTAGGATTATATTTTTCCATTTTGAAAGCTCTTTTAAGAGTGTAAAGCGTAAAATCGCTTTCTTCGCGTCTGCAATTTGGTGGAAAATACCCCAGTGTGTGTGGCAGGCGAGGGGCGCTTGGGCCGTTCTCTTTGTGGATGTTTGACGTTTTCCTGAAAAAGTTAAACATCCACGTCCGTCAGCCACGCCTGCCCAGTCACCGCGCGTGGCTCTGTGCTCACCCGGGTCGCTGTCGGCGCTCCCCGAGGGCTCTGCGCCAGGGCCCCAGACGGCAGCCACGGCGCTCGGCCACCTGCCGCCCGCCTTCGTGGCAGCCTAGGAGGCAGGTGCTGCCCTCCCCATTTTAAAGATGAGGGACGGAGTGGATAACGACTTTCCCAAGGCCAGACGTCGGGAATGGGTGAGGCTGGAATTCACAGCCTGCTCTCCCCAAGGGCTGCCGTTCCTTGACCTGCTGCGGCCGCCACTTCTCGGGAGTGTCCGGTCTAGTGGGGGAAACGGATCCTAGTGAACGGGGGCGGGAGTAGGAGAGCAGGTAGTGCTCCTCCTCACGGATCTCCAACCCGGACCTCGAAAGGGGGATTTTGCCAGCAAAGGAGTTCAAAGTGAAGGGAGGCAGAAAAGACAACACGAGCAAAACCAGCGAGGCAGGAAAAGTGCGGGCTGCAGGGATATGCGCGGCGGTGCGGCAGGGAGGGCTCGGCTCGGAGCGCGGAGGGAGGATGTGAGAGGAGGCTGCGTGGACCCAGGTGGTGACAGGTCCCCAGTGCCCTGGGAAGGGGCCAGCCCCGGAGACACAGCCTCACAGCCCCAGTGGGCCCAACCCCTTCCCAGCTACTGACCAAGAAAACCCTCCCCAGGGACTGATAAAAAAAAAAAGGGAAAAGACCACACAGCTGGGCACGTCCACTTTGGAAAGTTACCAGCCCGGCTGACCCGAGGGCGGCTCCCCAGGCCGCAGGCAGAGAGGCGCGTGAGGACAGTGCGGAGGACACCTCCGTCAGACAAGGAGGAGGTGACATTTCTTAGCATGACTATTCCTGCATGGCAGGCAGGCGGCCCTTTTCAGAGATTATCATTTAATCTTCAATTATTCTGCATGGTAGGTGTCACTCACCACTGCTGATGGACAAACTATTAATACCAATCAAAGATTAAGTGGTCCAGTTGCACAGCCTGCAAGTGACGGACCTGCGCTCTGAGCTGGGTCCCTCAAATCCAAACCTGCCTCTGGCTCCAGACGCCCTGCTGGCCTTGGAGGGTTCCAGGTGTCAGGCCAATGGTGGCTGGGGATTCAGAGGACAGAGGGAAAGAGGATACCTGGCTCAATCACCATCAGGGCGGATGAGTCGCCCCAGGACTTGGGGCTCTGTTAGGCTCTGGGCACCACTGATTTCCGGGAATCCACTGATAAAGTGCTGTGGCTGTTCTCAACTGCAGGCCCGTGATGGAAAGGAATGAGTGTGCAGGCTTGGTGATGCCACACCGGCCCTCCCGTCCCCAGACCATCCCCTTACTGTAGCATCTGGGCAACAGCTATTCCCTGCAATAAACGATGGCTGCAGGGTGACTGGGGACACCCACAGCCTTGTACTGGTGCCAGCTGGGAAACTCTCTCCCCTCCCACTGTTGCCACATGCTCACATTCCTCCCCCTTCCTGAATTAGCGCTCAGTCCTGTCCTGGCTCCTTCTGGCCCCCCGGGTCCCAGCCTTTCCGGCTCCTGCTCTCCTCGGCCCTGCTTGTGAGGGTGAAGAACTCAAGCCACGCTCCTTTGAAGAGGGAGAGTTGGATGTGTGCAAAGAAAACGTCCATCAAATGTCTGCAAAATTTCCACACCAAAAAACCACCTCTGGCGTCTGATAGAATTCACACGCAAAAGACAGTTCCCATTTGGTTCATCATGGGCTTGAGTTTTTATGATGATAATTTTATTCTTTAAGGAGTTGTTGGAAGTGAAGCTGTGGTGGGAATCTGCAGTCTTAACCAGCACTTGGAGCTGTGTGCAGAGGCAGCGGCTCCATGTCCCCAGGTTGCTCGCTGTGGTGGGTGCAGCGCAGGCCTGTGGGAACACAACCCAGAAAACAGGACTCCCTTGAGCCGGTGCCCCCGCTCCTCCCAGCAGCAGCCAGGGCCAGGTCTCAAGGCAGCGGCATTGGGCGTGCAGGGCAGGTTCCAGGGTGAACAGGTAACTGGAGGTGCTCCACATTTTTCCATCCTGAAGTTTTTCTTTCATTTTTATCCTAAGTATTGAGGTCTGGCTTTTAGGAGCCATCGTCTGGCCCTTTAGGGAAAAAGAAAGCACAAGAAGCCAGTCAGCCTTCCTTGGGCGAATGTCATCCCTGGGTCCTGTGGGGTTGGGCCCAGGAGGGGCTGTGCAGCCCCCAGGGAGGCTGTCACCAGCTCCACGGGCTCCCTGCCCACCCAGGCACAGTCTCTTGGGGCCTGCGGGGGTGGCAGGGAACAGGTGCTGGTCCTGCTGAACTGGCGAAGAACGAGCTCGCAATTTCGGGGCAAGGCAGGGCCTGCACTGCGGGAACCTTGGCCTCGGGTGGGGATGAGGAACGAGGGGAGGCTGAGGCAGGAGGATTGCTTAAGCCCAGGAGTTTGAGGTTGCTGTGAGCTAGGCCGACGCCACGGCACTCTAGCCCGGGCAACAGAGCAAGACTCTGTCTCAAAAAAAAAAAAAAAAAAAAGAGAGAGAGAGAGAAAGCCTGGGTTCCTGGATTCCTGTCTGGGCTTTGCTGTTCATTAGGTGTGTGGTCTTGGAGAATTCGTTTGACTTCTTGGACCTCCAGTTTTCTCATTTTACAATGGAGAATCGATGCCCACTTCACAGGTGCAGGTAAGGGGCATGGGAAAGCATCCCATCAACAGTGCACGGCGGGTGCCCAGCAGCCGTCTGTGCGTCAAGTCAGCTTGGGTGAGCCAACTCTTGCTTTGGAAACACCTGCTGGGCAGCATCCACCCTAGGCAAAGTGAAATCCCCCCACAGCCCGAGGAAACCCTCATCCTGTTTTGCCTGCAGCCCGGAATCTTGAAAATGGGACTGTCCCCTGCACAGAAGGTCACGCTGCTCTGACCAGACCCCGCTCCAAGGGCCGTGTCTACAGTCCGAAGTTCTGTGCACATACAAAACTACCACGATGGGGAACACCCAGGTCTGGCGTGAGCAGCGTCCCCAGGATGTGACGGTGCCACCGACCGGTCCATGCTACCCCTGCGCCAGGCTGCCCCCCGCCCTCACAGAACTCCGAGGGCACCTGCAGAGGCCTCTGGGCCTTCCGGGGAGGCTGCTCCAGGGCGTGGGCTGCAGTGGCCTCCCCCAGGGGAGCCATGTGCCAACAATCATATTGTTTCTGCTTTAGGAGGAAAAGAAGCCGAGACGCCAATCTGCCTGCCTCATCTTCTGGGGCCGCGTCAACCTCCTGCAGGGACGGTCTCTTGAATGAGAGCTTTGTCTGCCCGGCCTGTTAGTCACTGTGACAAAAGAGACCCAGGGAGACTGGAGCCCAACATTGGATTCTTTGGCCAGGACGTCACGTCATGGAGTTCAGGCTGCAGCGTGCAAACGATCCTGATTCCAATATTTCTGATATTTCTGAACTCTCCTACGTGGACTGAAAGTTGCAAAAGGTGCTCAGAGTATGCCCATTCAACCTCCAGAGTGAGGCAGCACCTTGGTCTCCATTTCCTCCCACCCTGCACATGTGGCCTGCTTCCCTCCTCCTGGGACCCTGTGACCATGAGCTCCCTGAGGGCAGGGACTGTGTCTGTTGGTGCTTTGTGTCCCCTGCCCGCCCAGTTGAGCACACTGTGCACAGCTGGAGCTCCCAAGTGGTCGGCACTGGCTTGTGCACACGCGGGCTTCCGCGCCGGCCTCGTGCTCCGGGATCCTCTTTTCCACAGCTGGCACAGCTGTGGCCCTTGTCACTGGAGATGTGTCTGTCCCTGAAATATTAGCGTGGACGTCCTTTATGACCAGAACTTCCCCGGGGGCCCAACAGGTCAGAACAACCTGCCCGAGGCTACCTGGTGTCACGGGGAAGCCCGTCTGCCCCTGCCGAGCCCTGGTTTCCAGGCGGCCCTGTGGGGCCCGGCGGGGCCTCCTGAGCGAGCAGCGGGGGGCAGCTGGGGTTTGTCCCTCAGGACCCTGCGCAGGGTCTGACCACAGCCTGCTCTGCTCTCCCTGTGCCCAAGTCTCCACATGGGTCCTCTGGTGCTCTTTGAACTTTTATTTCCTCCCAGGGGCTCACAGGAAGTCCCATAAGCCTCATTCCTAACTTCTAGAAGCACGGCACAGAGCGTGGTGAGGAGCAGACTCAGGACTGGATGCAGAATCTCGCTGTTGGGAGGAGATCCTTATGCTGAAGGGCTCGTCGGATGCTTTGGAAACTTGCCAGGGACTGAAACGCAGCCAGTCTTTCTAAGGATTCCCGCTCTCCTCTGAGTGTGTGCGCCTGTATGTGCAGCCATGCAGCCATGCAGCCCGACTCTGCGTTAGTACACACACGCGCACACGCTCTGGCCAAGTGTGGGGTCTCCATGTCGTGAAGGAAACAAGTAAACAACTGCGACATTCTTGTTTCCCTCCGAGGCTTGCAAAGAAGGTGTTAAAAGCACAAGATTTAAATCATAAACTTTATTAAAAGCCAAACAGCCCAATGTGTGACTCTTGCCAACTTGGACCAGTCTTTGGGGCAATGCTGCACTGAGCTAACCCAGCGGGAATCGAGAGGAGGAGGACAGCAGGAGGGCGCACGCCAAGGCGTCCCGTGGGGACAGGCCGAGTGGCCACGCAGCCACCCACCCAGCGACTGGGCAGCGCCGGAGCCCAGGCAGGGCCTCTAGACTGTTCTGTTTTCTGCTTTTCCTCATACAGTTTCCTGACCAAACAGAGCGTCTTTCGTGCCTAAAGGACTCACAGCAAGGCAGGGGAGAGTGGACTCAGCAGGACCTGGGACAGCCCTGACTGCCCTCTGGGGACCAGCCGGGAGGGAGGGAGCCCGTTGCCCGCCTAGGCCAGTGCCCTGCACCCTCCAGAGACTCCAGAGCACAGGGGACTGTGCCCAGCATCACTCACGTGAGAGCCCTGCTGGGGGGCGCCCAGTCCAGCGGGGGGTCAGAATGAGGACAGGAGTCAACACGAGCAGCGTATGTGACGCAGGACGGGACCTAGGCGTCTGCACAGTGCCCCAGCCCAGCTCAGGCACTTCCCTGACTCCCGGCTCAGCCCGGATGCTCGGAATGTGTGAGGACATTTCTGCCCCACAAGGGTCTCATGACTTGTGTCACGGGACTCGAGAGTGTGTCATCCCCCGCTCTGACGTGAGCGTCCTGGCATGAGTGCCTCGTCCACAGAGCTGGCATCTCTGCTCCCTCTGAGTGAGGGAGCCGATGAGGACCTGAAGACAACACGGTGGCAAGGAAGAAGGAGGGGCCGCAGGGAGGACACGGCTCCGCGCTCGTCCTTCCCTGCCCACTGGCTGGGGCTCTGGAGACCCACCTGCCGCTCCTGTCTTAACAGAAGTATCAGTGTTATTACAAGGTGTTAAAACCATCAGCTCAGCTTGGGGCTGGCCACAAAATTCTCCTACATCTCAGGACAATCTCCTGGGAGCGCGAGTGCCTTTGCCCAGGATCTTTGCGGCTGTGGAAGATGGAGGCGTGGGGTGGGCCCTGTGAGACTCCACCTGCTGCCTCTCGAGTCATTTCCCACATCCGTGTGTTTGTGGGTGTCCCTGAGACAGCCGGTACGTACTCCTGACTGAACACCGGGCTCTGCAAGCCAGGGCTTCTATTCAATGCACGTACTTCCTCCTGGAGTTCTTTAAATTCCTCCTAAGCGAAAGAGAGAGGAGGTGGCCACACAGGCCGTGGTGACTGCTGGCACTTGCATTTGACAGCCAGGAGAAGAATAAGCCCCTGAGGCAGCAGCAAGCACAGAGATGGTCCCTGACCCAGAAAGCCTGGGCCTGCCTCCCTCGCTGCTGTTGGGGACGCGTCTCCAACCCCAAACCTGTCAGGCCCTTACCCACAGCTGCCCTCGTTTTCTTTCTCTCCCATTTTTTCCTTTCCTTAAAAAGGTCCCACCACAAACATGCTTTTTCGCTTCCTCCATGTGTAGCGACCAGGCTCCGGAAACCACAGGGGCGGAACGCGCGGGCCTGCGGGCCACCGCCCTCCCCCTGCGGGTGCTGACCAGGGCCAGTTTCAAGGTCAGAAGGAATTTTTCCTGAGTCTCCAGGACACAAAGTCCCAGCTGTGTGCAGCTGGGCCGGGCTGGTGGAGGAGTTTCCTGACCCGAACCCCATTATTTACGCCCTGCGTCTCCCACCAGCTTTGTGGAGGGGCCCTTGGAGGTCTGCTGCTATGTGTTTGTGTCCAGGTTTGCATCAGTCACTGTTGACCCTGGTGACCTTAGTCACCGAAGCAAACCTGGGCTGCCCAGCCCTCACTTGGCCACCTCCCCGACCTGGTGTGGACGGCGAGCTGCCCAGAACCCCAGGCTTTGCTGAAGGTTGCGGCCCGTCCTTGCCTCGCCCCTGCCTCCACCCGGCTACTCCTGGGTTCATAGCAAGCACCCTTGCATCTGTTCGTGTTTTTCACTGTGGCCTCTTTGAGTTTTAGAGATGAGAGTTAGGGAGTTATTTACAGGAGGTTATTTTCCATGAGAACGGAGAGTATCCTTGGTCAGCCAATAGCCTCCTAGCTACCAAGTTAGAGGGGAAGGACAGAACTGTTTATTAAGTGCTCACAGCGAGTCAGATGCTGAGCGAGCTCTGGCACATCACCACGTTTCCTGCAGAAGTTTGATGAGAGCACGGCCCACATGGTTTTATCCTCAGTGTATCCTGTGCTTAGGAGAGTGGCTGGAGCATTCTAGGTACTCACTAAAAATGCTGTCCATGAATGAATGTGAAGGAAACGGAGACTCAGAGCCCAGTGTCGCTTACAGGTTGCTGCACAGCCTGCAGGGCCAGGCAGACTGCAGCCCAGGCCTCCCCACCCCAGCCTGGCTCTTCCTCTCCTGCCTGCCCCAAATCTTCCTTGGCTTCTCTACCTGGCTTGTGGGGCTTTTTCAAAGGACACCCCAGATGGTATGGTGGTTCCTCAAAAAACGATCAAGCATAGAATTACCACATGAGCCAGCAATCCCACTGCTGGGCACATACCCAAAGGACTCGAAAGAAGAGATCTTTGCACAGCCGTGTTCATACTAGCGTTGTTCACAAAGCCAGGGGGCGGAAGAAACCCTCGTGTGCCCTGACAGATGAATGGGTAAACAGAGTGTGGTGCATACATGCGGTGGAGTATTTATTATTCAGTTCATGAAAAAGGATTGAAATTTTGATGCATCTTGCAGCATCAATGAGCCTTGAAGACACTCTGCTAAGTGAAACAGGCCAGAGACAAAAGGATGAATATTGCATGAGTCCACTAGTGCCAGGGACCTGGAGTAGGCAATGCAGAGGCAGAAAGCAGTCTTCCTGCCTGCACTGGGCACCTCATACAGCCCCCGGCTGCCAGGAGCTGGGAGCAGAGGAATGGGGAGTTGGTGTTTAAGGGGGACAGAGTTTCAGCTTGGAAAGATGGAAAAGTCTGGAGGTGGAGGGTGTGATGGTTCACAACCATGTGAATGTACTCAATGCCACTAAACTGTACACTTAAAAATGGTGAAAATGGTAACTTTTATGTTATATAAATTTTATCACAATAAAAAATTAATTAAAGATTGGCTCACGCCTGTAATCCTAGCACTCTGGGAAGCCGAGGCAGGCGGATTGTTTGAGCTCAGGAGTTCGAGACCAACCTGAGCAAGAGCGAGACCCCGTCTCTACTAAAAATAGAAAGAAATTATATGGACAGCTAAAAATATATATATAGAAAAAATTAACTGGGCATGGTGGCACATGCCTGCAGGCCCAGCTACTCGGGAGGCTGAGGCAGTAGGATCGCTTGAGCCCAGGAGTTCGAGGTTGCTGTGAGCTAGGCTGACGCCACAGCACTCACTCTAGCCCGGGCAACAGAGCGAGACTCTGTCTCAAAAAAAAAAAAAAATTAATTAAAGATAATAAAAGTAGCTAGAGACAGAAAGCAGGGGAAGGAGGCAGGGTGAGTTGTTCAATGGGCAGGATCTATTGGGGATGGTGATGAAGTCTGGGTGTGGCGATGCTCACCTGGCACTGCGGATGTGTTTAGTGTCACTGCATTGTGTACTTGTGAGTGTTTAAAACAATAACTATTATGTTATGTATATTTTACCACAATAAAAAATCAATAAAATTAATTTAAAAACCAACTTGCTGGCCTGGCACCCCGGGCCCGGCATCCCCAGGCCTGCCTAGTGCCTGGGCCCAGCCTGCACCCGGCCGCGGGCTGGCTGGTGACTGCTGAGGGACCCTGGCCGCACCTCGCCCATGCCGGCCACTTCCCAGCCACCCAGAGCCAGCCTTCCCTCTGCATCCCAGGCCGTCTGGCCACTGTTTGGGGTCTCTCCTCCTTACTCTAAAAGTGAACCTGAATGTTTCTCCCATCTACTGAGTGGGCAGTAGGGCACAGGAGCTTGAGTAACTGACTCTTTATTGAATGTGCTTGGCGTAGAGCAGAGCCCTCCTGAGGAATTCCCTTTACCTTAGAAACAAGGAAAGGCTATTTTCTGCCTAAGAGGGCAGTGGGGTCACCCAAACTCCCCTCTGACCGGAAGAACCCACCTCAACTACACACGTCCCTCTATCTCACCCAGGCAGAGAGTTCTATGGATTTTGAACAATTTTTTATGTTAGAAAATTCTTCCTTATAGATTCCTAGGGGAGGAGAGCTGGCAGGGATCTTAGAAATAATCCTGTCCGGTCTCTTCACTGGAAACATAAGGAGGCCTTGAAGTACCAAGCAACGTGTTCAAGGTCCCCCGGCCACACGTGGCGGCCCGGTTAGCATGCGAGACCCCTGAGCTGGGCCACCCAGCACCGTGAGTGCGGTCTCCCCAAGCCAGCGCCTCCTCCCGCCTTTGCCCGACGAGGCGCTCCCTGCTCTGGGCAGTGAGGACCAGTCTCCCCAGAACTGACCCCAGCGTAGTCAGCTGGACATCAGGCCTAGGCAGGGCTGGATCCTGCTGCCGCCCCAATAAGCGTAACTCCGAGCAAAGGTCCACACCATCTGCTCCACCTAGAAATGGATCCCCACCTCCCGTGGAAGCTGCACCTCACACCTGGTTTAATAAACTGACGGCATCTCACGAGAGACAGCAAAAGGCTGTGTGCAGCTTCCAAACCATAACGTCAGCCACACTCTGAGATGGCAGCAACTACAAAGTGCAGACGTGAGTCTTCGGGGAAAGATGGTGAGTCGCTCAGTCCCCATTTCGGAGCCGTGAACTGCACCTGCCGCCCGGGTCTGTACCCAATTCAGTGGACGCATCTCACAAAAATGCTGGTATGTGCTCAATTCCATTCACAGCCTCTGAAAATGGCTTGAGAAAAAGCCCAAATAACTTGAACATAACTTTCAAAAATAACCTCTCAGCCCAACTATAAGGCATATGAAGTGCTTTTGAATGAGCTATATGGTAACTGAAAATAAGCAACTTGAAAATATTTACAGCTTTAAATTGAACTGCATGCATGAAGAAAATGTCATGTTTTTCCTGACATTTCTGGTGTAAATGTGGGATGACCGCCTGAATCGCAGGACTGATGTGTGTACCCACGGCACCCACCTGCTCGGCCTGGCGCACCCTCCCGCCCCTCTAGATCATTCTGCCATAAAAGAAATGAATCTAATTTGGAATGATTTATTTTTAGTGAACCCATATTGGGTCCTAATATTTTTTCAAAGTATCCAACAGAAACACTTTAATAATTTCTCCCAAACTTTTCCTAGAGATTAACATTAATAGTAAAAAAGAAACGAAAAGGTCTGTTGGGGTTTAAGCACCCACAGAGAGGTCGGCAAACTTTCTGTGTAAAGAGCTGGGGAGTAAATGTTTCAGTCAGGGCTGGCTTCACAAGCGTTCACACGAGACTCCTGTTAGGGACCCACACTTGGTTTAATGCTCAACCACTGCCATCGTGTAATTCTTACTACCTTTTTCTTTTAACAAAGGGCTCCACATTTTCATGCTGTACATCAAAGTATGTGGCTGGTCTTGATTCTAGGCTTTGCGACCCGTGTGGCGTCTGGTGCAGCTGCGTAGCTGCTGGGGCGCTGGCCCGGCCGTGGCAGGACGAAGACCGAAATTCGAATTTCATGTCATTTTCTCATGTCATGAAATATTATTCTTTAAAAATTTTTTTCAAATCACTTCAAAATGTAAGTCATTTTAGCTTGCAGGCCATAAAAAAGGCACTGAGCTGGATTCAGCTTGGGAGGCTCAGTTTGCCACCCGCCGGCTTAGAGAAAAGTCTGAGGAGACCACGATTTTCCTCTTGTTGCGATGCTGCGTGGTGGGCAGACTCCTGGGAGTATGCGGGCCTGCTCCACACAGTTGGCGCTGGCGTGCTGCCGCGTGGGGTCCAGCACGGTGTTGCAGTGACCAAGAGCAGAGTGTCTGCACTGCTGTGGAGAGGAGGGCGCTGCACCTTCGGCAGCACCATTCCAGGGAATCCACCCAGCCCCTGTGTTACCCTGGACCGGACCCAAACCATGCGAGCAGAGATGGAAGTCTGGCCACTTTGTTAGGCCCCACTCCCTTTCTCTTCCTCCTCACTCTACAAACCTACGTTAGTCTCCAGAGTTACCGTCCTGGGTCTCCTTCTGCCAGACCAGAGAACAGCAGGGCCAACAGAGAACCCAGCATCGGACAGATGTTGGCTGAATCCTTCCCAACAGCCTCTTCACATGGACCCCACAGCGTTTTCTGGGGAATGAGGTAGGATGTTCGAACTCCAGCCTGACTGCTGAGCTCCAAGCCTCAAAAATACCCAGGACTTACTTCCCTCTGAAAGTCACCCCTTGAGCAGATGCCCCCAGCGAGTGACCGTCTGGGGGATGACCAGAGCCCGGGACGCTGGTCCGGAGAACGTGGGGCTGGACCGGAGGGGCAGCTTCTCCTACTCGCTGCCTCTGACACGGCTCGTTCTCCCAGCAGTCACCTTCCTCCCCCAGCGTGTCTCCGTCCAGCCTCAGCCCAGCGTGTGCTATTCATGGAAGGCCACGAGGTCAGGCCCACGCGCAGCGACAGCCCCAGCCACTGAGTAATTCTTCTCCAGTTACACTCTCGAGAGCTCCTGCCTAATTTGCTCCTCCCCAGAGACGACGACCAGGGCGGGAGCGCTGGTGTCTGAGTTCATTCCAGATGTGGGCTTGAAACCCAAGGAGCCGAGCAAGCCCTCGAGGAAGGCTGTAATTGCCAAAGGAAATAATAGCGAGGAGGGAGGTGGGCGGAGGGCTATTGCTAAGAGACTCTGCGACTCGAACTTCTCCACCACGGAAGACGAAGACTCGGGAAGACCCCAAGCCCCCCAGCACCCCCGTGGTGACTGTGTCTGAGGCGAGGGCACGCGGGCGGCCGCCGGGCCGTGCATGGCGGGCCACGGCTGGGCTGCAGGCTGAGAAGGAGCTCTCACCGTCAGCGGCAGATTTAAACTCAATGCACAAACTGGGCTAAGGACTTTTGAGAATATAAAGAACAGTGTAAGCTAAGGAACTCGCCATCTGGTTAGAAAGGTAAAACTAATTTATAACTATACATTTAATGTCAATAAAGGCCATATGTAATAAGGTTACAATAAACTTAGTCAACAAGCCTGTACTGAGTGCCGACCATGTGTGCTAGAGACCTATGTTCTTTTAAAAAAAAAAATATTTATTTTAGATTGACAAATAATAATTGTGTATATGTATGGGGTGCCAAGTGATATTTTGATCTATGTATAAGTGATAGAAAGATTCAATCAGTCTAATTAACATATCCATCACCTCACTAACTTATCATTCTTTTGTGGTGAGAACACTAAAAATCTATTCTTTTAGCAATTTGAAATATACAATACATTATTATTAACTGTGGTCACCACGCAGTGCAATACTTCACTAAAACCTATTCCTCCAGGCTAAATGACACTTTGATCCCTTTGATCCACACCTTCCTTTTCGCCATCCCTCCCCCTCACACACACACCCCAGCCTCTGGTAGCCACCTTTCCACTCTCTGTCTCTATGAGATAGACTTTTTTACATTTCATGTATAAGTGAGATCACACAGTATTGTCTTCCTGTGCCTGGCTTATTTCACTTAGCATAATGTCCTCCAGTTCCATCCATGTTGTGGTGAATGGCAGAATTTCCTTCTTTTTAATGGCTGTATAGTATTCCGTTGTGTATATATACCACATTTTCTTTATCTAGTCCTCCACTGATGGGCACTTAGATTGCTTCCATATCTTGGCTATTGTGAATAATACGGAAATGAATGTGAGTGTACAGATAACTCTTTGATAGACCAATTTCAATTCCTTTGGAAATAAATCCATAAGTGGGATTGCTGGATCATATGGTAATTCTATTTTTATTTTTTTTGAGGAACTTCCATACTATTTTCCAAAATGGTTGCACCAGTTTACATTCCCACTGTGTACAAGGGTTCCTTTTTCTCCACATTTTCCAACACTTGTTATTTGTCTTTTTGATCATAGCCATTCTAACAGATGTAAGGTGATATCTCATTATGGTTTTAATTTACATTTCCCTGATGATTAGAGATGTTGAGCATTTTTTAAATATATCTGTTGGCCATTCATATCTCTTCTTTTGAGGAATTTCTATTCAGATCATTTGCCCATTTATTAATCAAGTTATTTGTTTTCTTGCTATTGAGTTCCTTATATATGTTGGATGTTAGCCCTTCGTCAGATGTATCATTTGCAAATACTTTCTCCTAATTTGTGGGTTACCTCTTCATTCTATGGATTATTTCCTTCACTGTGCAGAAGCTTTTTAGTTTGATGTAATTCCTTTTTGTCTATTTTTCCTTGTGTTGCCTATGCTTTGGGAGTCCTGTCCAAGAAATCATTACCCAGACCAATGTGGTGGATTTTTTCCCTATGTTTTCTTCTAGTAGCTTTACAGCTTCAGGTCTTACATTTATGTTTTTATCCATTTTGCATTGGCTTTTGTGTGTGGGGTGAGATAGGAGTCCAATTTCATTCTTCTGTATGTGGATATCCAGTTTTCCCAACATGATTTATTGAGGAAATTGTTCTTTCCCCACTGTGTCTTCTTGGTACCTTTGTTGAAAATTAATGGCCATAAATACTTGGGTTTGTTTCTGGCCTTTCTATCATGTTGCATTGGTTGATGTATCTGTTTTAGTGCCAGTACCATGCTATTTGTATTATATTAATAATAGCTTTATAATTTATTTTGAAATCAGGGAGTATGATGCCTCTGCCTTTGTTCTCTATGCTCAAGGATCTTTGGCTTTTTAGGATCTTTGGCTTTTCAGGATCTTTTATGATTCCAAACAAAATTTAGGATTGTTTTTGCTATTTCTGTGAAAAATGACATTGAAATTTTGATAGCAATTACACTGAATCTATACATTGCTTTGGGTGGGATGGAGTATGGTACTATTTTAGCAATAGTAATTCTTCCAATCTATGAACATGGAATATCTTTTCATTTTTTCTGTCTTCCTCAAATTATTTTATCAATATTTTATGTTTTTAGTGTACTGATATTTTACCTCCATAGTTAAATTTGTTCCTAGGTATTTTTATGCTATTATTAATATATTATAAATGAGATTGTTTTCTTAATTTCTTTTTCAAAGAGTTCATTTTTAGTGTATAGAAATGCTACTGATTTTCATATGTTGATTTTGTAACCTGCAACTTTACTGAATTTATTAGTTTCTAACAGTTTTTTAGTGGACTCTTTAGCATTTTCTATAAAATCATGTCATCAGCAACAGAGACAATTTCACTTCTTCCTTTCCTACTTGGAGGCCTTTTATTTCTTTTTCTTGCCTAATTGCCAGGACTTCCAGTGCTATGTTGAATAGAAGTGGACAGAGTGGGCATCCTGTCTTGTTCCTTATTTTAGAGGAAGAGCCTTCAGCATTTTACTGCTGAGTATAATGCTAGCTGTGGGCTTGTCACACATGACTTTCATGGACAGTGAAGATGGTAAACATATCCTGGGCTGGAAAGGTAGACAGAATCCAAATAGACCAGGAACAGTGATGGGACCCAGGGGAGCTAGAGACTGTGGGCAAGCCAGGAGGGAGCTGTAAACTGTTCCAGTTAGAGGAGGCAATTCAGGACCTCGGGTGCCCACACAGCAAGCCAAGGAGTTTAGCCATCATTCAATGGTTACCTAGATTGATGGGCTGGAGAGGGACATAACAAAAGTGGTGTTTAAGGAAGGACATAAGCTGTCAGAAGGCAGGGATTTGTTCTGATTAGCTTCTGCAGATGGCATCAGAAAGAATAAACTGGAGCTGAGCCCTTTGGTTAATGATGACTGGAATAGAATACACAGGCCTTGCTTCAGAGACAGTGGTAACTATGGCACACAAAGCAAAACTCGCTTTTCTTTGATGGGACTATTCCTCTTCCAGCACTCAACCTCAAAAGCTCACAGGCACTTCAGTTCCCCAAAAGAGAAGAGGCTTCAGAATCAGACAGACTTGGTTCGAAACACAATTTTACCACTTCAGGCGTTGGTCTCCCGTCTGTGCCGGGGGTGCCATACACCTCACAGGGCCACGAGGACGGCCAGGCAGACGACCCACGTGGAGTGCCTGGCTCACGTCCCAGCACGGGGCAGATGCTCTACAACGCTTATGTCCCTTTTCTTCCTTGTGTCTTGAAGAGCTTCTGTAGATTTTTTTCCCAGGATTTGTTGTTGTTTGAGATGATTATAGAGTCACAGGAAGTTATAAAAAATAGTAGGGAGAGGTTCCTAGGCCCTTCACCCAGTGACCTTGAGATTAGCGTTTCTCAGCCTGATGCCCTTGAGATGCATCCAGACTGCAGGCGTCAATTATTTACGCATTTATTTCTTTATTTGTGCAGAGTGGTACTCCGTGGTATGGAGGTGCCACAGCTTGTGTGACCCTTTGCCCACTGAAGGACACCTGGGCTCCTTCCGATTTTTGCCCTTTACACACAGAGCTGCTACAAACTTCCGTGTAGATTTTTGCGTGAGCAAAAGTGTTCATTTCCTGGGGACAAATGCCCAGGTGTGCAATCACTGGATCATATGGTAAGTATATGTTTAGTTTTTAAAGAAACTGCCAAACCATTTTCCAGAGTGGCTTAATCATTTTACATTCCCACTAGCCATGTACAAGAAATATAGTTTCTCCACATCCTTGCCAGTGTTTGGTGGTATCACGGCTTTTATTTTAGCTGTTCTAATAGCTGTGTCTCACTGTGGTTTTAAATTCCCATTCCCCGTGGTTAATGATGAGGATGTTTTCGTGACCTATTTGCCGTCATTTCCTTTCAGCAAAATGTCTTTTCATATCTTCTGCCCCATTTTCTAACAGGATTTTTTTTTTTACTTGTTGAGTTTTGAGAGTTCTTCATATATTCTCAATATAAACTTTTGTCAGATATAAAATCCTCTTAACAGGATTTTTTTTCTTTTTCTTTCTAAAAGTTTATAGTTTCATATTTTGCATTTAAATCTTTGATTCATTTTTAAATTAATTATTGTATAAAAGTATAAAATGTGAGGTTTAGGTTCATATCTTTTTTTTTTTTTTTTTTTTTTTTGAGACAGAGTCTCACTCTGTTTCCTAGGCCAGAGTGCTGTGGTGTCATCATAGCTCGCTGAAGCTTCCAACTCCTGGCCTCAAGTGATCCTCCTGCCTCAGCCTCCCGAGTAGCTGGGACTATAGGCATGTGCCACCACACCTGGCTAATTTTTTCTATTTTTTTATAGAGGGGGGGGGTCTCACTTTTGCTCATACTGGTCTCAATCTCCTGAGCTCAAGGGATCCTCCTGCCTCGGCCTCCCAGAGTGCTGGGATTACAGGCGTGAGCCACCGCGCCCGGTCCTCCAGAACTTCTGAATCATCCCCAACTGAAACTCTGTATCTATTAAGCAATAATTCCCCATCCCCATCTCCCCCACCCCCAGCAACCGCCATTCTACTTCCAGTCTCTATGAGTTTGACTGCTCTAAGTAACTCACATAAGTAGAATCAGTTTTTGTCCTTTTGCATCTGACTTACTTCTCTTAGCACAGTGTCTTTCAGGATCATCCATGTTGTAGCCTGTGGCAGAATTCCATTCTTTTTTAAGACTGAGTAATATTCCATTGTATGTTTATACCACATTTTTGTTTATCCACTCATCCATTGATGGACACTTGGGTTGTTTTCACTTTTGGCCATTGTGAATAATGCTGCTATGGACATTGGTGTACAAATATCTCTTTGAGTCCTTGCCTTTTTCTTTCGGGTATATGCCTAGAAATGGACCACTCCCTCTTATGCCAGACATCTGGACTTGTCCAAACATCTCCCTTTTCCCTTTTGCAAGACCCCCGGGATCATCGACAAGTGGGTCAGCGGGGCCACTAGGGGGCGCTCCCCACCCTGGGATTGGGTGGGGTTTTGGATTTGAGCCCTCTGGCTTGGTGGAGGTGAGAAAGGAAACAGGAAGACTAAAATTAAGGAAATAGCAGGCCCCCCCAGCCCCACCCCAAGTTTCAGAGGCCATTTTTTGTGGCTTTGGCCGCTTTATAGGTTCAGGGCTTTTGTTCCCTGGAGCTCCAAGCACCACCTGGAAACTGCGTTATTAAAAGCAACACCTCTCTGGCCCCAGGGGTAAGAAATGGAGGTGAAAATCAAAGGACTGCCCTTTCCTCAATTAATAGTTTGGGGAAAATTGGTTTCCTGCCTTAGTGTGGACTTCAACAGATTATATTATATAACAAAAGCACTTCATCTTATATGTTTCTTTCACGTTTTATAGCCAATTCTTCCTCTCCCGTTATTTGTAGAATTAGGGCCAGGGTAGATTTCCTGTCCCTGAGTAATTATAGGAAGGTAAGGTCTGAAAAGTGAGAATGAAGACCCACTTCCCGGTCTGTGGTGGTTTGGGGCAGGGAGCTTAGCCCAACCGCAGCAAGGATTCTCCTAACTTCCTCTCCAGACAGGCTCTTCTCCAGCTGGGTGCAGAGCACTCCCTGGGGCCCTGCTGGCTGTATGACTGTGGGAGTAACTTGACCTCTCTAAGCCTCAGTCTTTTCATGTGTAAAATGGGATAATAGAGCCAACCTCATAGTGTTGTTGTCAGGATTAAATTCCTTAGTACATTGTGAGCTCTCAGCTAGAATCGGTGATTATTACTGCTGTTATTCCGATGCTGTTGTAGTTCTCTTGCAGAAGTCAGTCTGGATGGAGGTGGTTATTCCTCCACACACTTCCTCACACCCCCTGCCAACACAGTATGCATAAAAATGAACATTGAGGTGCAGCAGACAAAATACCTGCATTTAGTAGCCATAGAAACTATCCTAATCCAAAAACTCTTCTGGAGAACTGCACTCCAGAATCCGTACTACCAAGACAGCAGTTCTAGAGCTGGAGTGTGCTGGAGAAGGTGTTCCCCCCATGACCTGCATGTCCCCGGGACCCTTCCCCCAACCACCGTGCGGGACCCACAGAGTGGGGGCTTCTGGGCTGTGGAGACCAGGAAGAGGGGGCAGCAGGGCCTGGCCTTGGAGAAGACCAACATCCCCTCCCCCTTGTCCAAGTCGGGAAACAAGGACCAAGGAGAGTCCACTTCCTCTCTCCCGTCTCTCTCAGCTGCCCTCTGGAGCAGAAAAGAGGTCAAATGTGGAGGTGCAGAACCAGCAGCAATTTAAGCGGATCTTCTTGTCCCTGGAGCAGCTCCGACGAAGAGTAGGTTGACAGAAAGGGATGACACACTGGGACTATCCCCCACCTTTTCCTGGGGCCATCCTCCACCTTGTCCTGGAACCGTCCCCCAACCCTGTCCTGGGGTCATCCCTACCTTGTCCTGGGGCTGTCCCGAAACCGTGTCCTGGGGCCATCCCCACCTTGTCCTGGAACCATCCCCCAACCCTATCCTGGGGTCATCCCCACCTTGTCCTGGGGCTGTCCTCCTACCCTGTCCTGGAGCTGCTGCTGCCAGCCCCGGCGTCCATGCTTATACCTGGCTCAGCTGCTGAATATACCCTTTACTGCTACCAGCCAGCCACTGCCTGACCCCACTGAGATCCAAGATAAAGTCACGAAGAAAGGCC
>CM052440.1:85134018-85156312 GCA_028533085.1 Varecia variegata | reverse complement strand
TAAGGAGGAAATTAAGATGGAAATCAAAAGATTCTTTGAACTAAATGATAAAGGAGACACAAGTTATCAAAATCTGTGGGACAAAGCTAAAGCAGTCCTGAGAGGAAAATTTACATTCATAAATGCCTACAGGCAAAAGACAGAAAGGTCACAAATCAACAATCTAATAAAATCATCTCAAAGAACTGGAAAGAGATGAGCAAACCAACCCCAAACCCAGCAGAAGAAAGGAAATAACAAAGATCAGAGCTGAACTAAATGAAATTGATAGTAAAAAAACTATATGGAAGAGTAATAAAACAAAAAAATTGGTTCTTTGAAAAAATAAACAAAATTGACACACCTCTTGCTAGATTAATGAGAGGCAGAAAAGAAAGGACTCTAAGAAGCTCAACCAGGAATGAAAAAAAAGAAATTACCAATGATACCAAGGAAATATAAAATATCACCTATGAATACTATAAAAGCCTCTGTGCACATAAACTTGAAAATGTGGAGGAAATAGACAAATTCTTAGAGACACACAGCCTCCCTAGGCTCAATCAGGAAGAAATAGAATTTCTCAACAGACCAGTATCAAGTACTGAAATTGAAGCTGCAATAAAAAAACTTCCTAAAAAGAAAGTTCCAGCCCAGATGGTTTCACACCCAAATTTTACCAGACCTACAAAGAAGAACTGGTGCCCATCCTGCAGAAATTATTTCACAACATCGAGAAGAAAGGAATCCTCCCCAACACGTTTTATGAAGCCAACATCACCCTGATACCAAAACCAGGAAAGGACGCAACAAAAAAAGAAAACTACAGAGTAATATCCCTTATAAATATAGATGCAAAAATTCTCAACCAAGTCCTACCAAACCAAATTCAGTTGCTCATTGAAAAAATAATCCATCACGACCAAGTGGGCCTTATCCCAGAGATGCAGGGATGTTCAGCATATGCAAATCTATAAATGTAATTTACCACATAAATAGAAGCAGAAACAAAGACCATATGATCCTCTCAATAGACGAAGAAAAACTATTCAACAAAATTCAGCACCCTTTTATCATAAGAAAGCTTAACAAAATAGGCATGGATGGGACTTAGCTAAAAATGATAAAAGCCATATATGACAAACCATAGTCAACATCATACTTAACAGGGTAAAAACTGAAAGCATTCCCACTTAGAACTGGAACCAGACAAATTTTCTCTCTATCACTGCTCCTATTCTACATAGTGCTGGAAGTCCTAGCCAGAGCAATCAGACAAGAGAAGGAAATCAAGGGCATCCAAATAGGGGCAGAAGAGGTCAAACTATCACTCCTTGCTAAGGATATGATCTTATATCTAGAAAACCCCAAAGATTCTGCCATGAGACTACTGGAATTGATAAACAAATTCAGCAAAGTCTCAGATTACAAAATCAATGTACAGAAATCAGTAGCATTCCTGTACGCCAAGAACAGTCAAACTGAGAACCAAATCAAAGACTCAATACCCTTCACAATAGCAACAAAGAAAACAAAATACCTAGGAATACATTTAACTAAGGAGGTAAAGGACCTCTATAGGGAGAACTTAGAACCATTGAGGAAGGAAATAGCAGAGGACGTAAACAAGTGGAAAACCATACCATGCTCATGGGTCAGCAGAACCAACATTGTTAAAATGTCCATACTACCCAAAGTGATCTACAGATTCAATGCATTCCCTATGAAAATACCAACATCATATTTTATAGATCTAGAAAAAAATAATTCTATGCTTCGTATGAAATCAGAGAAGACCCCGTACAGCAAAAGCAATCTTAAGCAAAAAGAACAAATTGGAAGGCATCAATTTACCAGATTTCAAGCTATACTACAAGGCTATAGTAACTAAAACAGCATGGTACCGGCACAAGAACAGAGATATAGACCAATGGAACAGAATTGAGAACCTAGATATAAAAACATCCTCATGTAGCCATCCAATCTTTGACAAAACAGACAAAAACATATGCTGGGGAAAAGAATAAATGGTGCCAGGAAAACTGGATAGCCACATGTAGAAGACTGAAACAGTACCCACAGATTTCACCTATCACAAAAATCAACTCATGGTGGATAACAGACTTAAACCTAAGACATGAAACTAAGAATTCTAGAAGAAAATGTTGGGAAAACTCTTAGAGACATTTGCCTAGGGAAAAAATTTATGAAGAAGACTCCAAAGGCAATCACAGCAACAACAAAAATAAATAAATGGGACCTATCAAATTAAAAGGCTTCTGCACAGCCATGGAAACTATCATGAGAGCAAACAGACAACCTACAGAATGGGAGGAAATATTTGCATGCTACACATTCGATAAAGGGCTGATAACTAGATTCTATATAGAACTCAGGACAATTAGCAAGAAAAAAATCAACCCCATCAAAAAGTTAGCAAAGGACATGAACAGAAACTTTTCAAAAGAATATAGACTAATGACCAACAAACATATGAAAAAATGTTCAGCATCTCTAATCCTCAAGGAAATGCAAATCAAAACCACAATAAGATGTCACTTATCTCCAGCGAGAATGGCCTTTATCAAAAAGTCCTAAAACAAAAAATGTTGGCATGGATGCAAAGAGACAGGAACACTCATACACTGCTGGTGGGACTGCAAACTAGTGCAACCTCTGTGGAAAGTAATATGGAGATACCTCAAAGAGCTACAAGTAGAACTACCATTTGATCCAGCAATCCCATTATTGGTCATCTACCCCAAGTAAAAATAGACATTCTATAAAAAAGACATCTGCACTAGAATGTTTATAGCAGCACAATTCACCATTGCAATATGGCCATCAATACATGAGTGGATTAACAAAATGTGGTATATGTATGGAGTTCTACTCAACCACAAAAAACAATGGTGCTCTAGCACCTCTTGTATTATCCTGGATAGAGCTGGAGCCCATTCTACTACGTGAAGTATCCCAAGAATGGAAAAATGAGCACCACATGTACTCACCATCAAATTGGTATTAACTGGTCAATACTTAAGTGCACATACAGTAGTAACATTCATCAGGTGTTGGGCATGTGGAAGGGGTGAGGAGGGGAAGGGTATATTCACACCTAATGGGTGCAGTGCCCACTGTCTAGGGGATGGATATGCTTGAAGCTCTGACTCAGGCGGGGCAAAGGGAATATATGTAACCTCAACATTTGTACCCCCTTAATATGCTGAAATAAAAAAAAAGAAGATAATATCACAATGGGGTCTATGGCAAAAACTGGGTCTAGGCTGTGGCTGGGGGCAAGTGGGGATGATGTTACCTGTGTGGGAGAAGACACACCCTCTCCAGCACAATCCATCCCTGGGCCACCTTCTTGGCAGCACGGCTTCTGGAGCCTGGCAGACTGCAGGCCGGTGGCAGCTCGATGGGGCCTGTTGGGGAACACCCTCCCTCACTAGGGTGCTCTCTTCCCTCCAGCCTTGGCCCTTTGGGAGCAGAGCTGAGGTTCTACTCTTTGTTTCAAACAGTGGTGAAAACTCAGCCGGGCCCCGGTGGCCCTTGGCATTGGCTGGCAGACAGCAGCCCAAGCTCTTCTCAGTCAGGGGTCAGGTTCTCCCAGCGGTGCCCACTGGCTGTCCTCTCCTGGGCCCTCTCAGGACACTATAGACGCAAGTCCCCCAGCGATGGACCTCCCACTCCTATTTCTGGCAGCTCTTAGACAGCTGCTACCCAGAGAAGAAACTCCCCTTCCTCTCCCCTTCTTGTTCCAGCTGCCAACCTGCATGAGTCATTCCTCTCTCCCTGCCACATAAAAGGCACTCAGGCCATTGCTTGTACCTAAGAAAATATTTATGTATTCTGCATTTGTAGCAAGTGAGCATCCTCTCTCTGTCTGGGTCACTGTCGTCAGTCCTCATGGCAAGCAGGACCACACTGCGGGTTCTCTAAGCGCAAAGCAGGAAGGTTTTAAAGTACTGACTGTGGCCAGATTTATTCTGATCCTTTCATCGTTACAATGAAGGCAACTTTAAAACACACAATCTAAACCCCACCCAGGGAGGAAACATCCTGAGGACTGTGGGTTGCTGGGGCAGGGCCTTCCCTGTCAGCTCCTGGAGACCCTTGTCCCTGTAACTTAGCACAAACCCAGCTGGACATTTACTCTAAAGAAGGTGGACAAGTAGCCCCTGGCGGCCGACCACAGCTGGGTTGGCAGGGAGCCCCAGCAGATCCACCAGAGGGAGTGGACTCCAAGCAGGCTGCTGATGGGCAGTGAGACCTGAAGCTACCAAGAAGGCTCCCCGGAAACTTCTCCACCCGGCCTGGGGCCCTGGAATATCTCCTCCTCTCAGGTGTTGTGGTGTCGGGAATGCCACCACTGCACCTTGTAGCTTTTGCTGTCAATCTTGTAGTTTTCTGTTTCCAGAAATTCCTGCACCACAAAGAGCAGCCCAAGAACAAAATAGGCAGGTGGGAATACAGGTATTGTTAGCAGGCTACAGAAAAGGCAAAAGGAAATTAAAGGGAAAGTAGGAGCATGGTGTAGAGAGCTCTCAGCATTTTGCAGGGCAGTGAGGGGACAAGACGGTGCTTCCCCACCAAGGCTAGCTGCCTCCTGCCCTGTTCTCTGCCTGTGTCCCCCTACCCACTCAGGTTTAGGGCATGGAAGTCAGACCTCCAGTACACTTCTAAGCCTATAAAAACTGATGACATTCACCTGCTCATTCTTCATTAAGAATCAAAGGTATTGAAGGCCCATATTTGAAACTTGGAATGCAAATCGCTGGCTGTAATTTTCATCTCTTTGCTAATCACCTTTGTTTATCTCACCTTCTTTATTATGGCTAATGCATGAAGTTTCATGAACTTCTAGGAAGGGAGAAATGTTAAGAGTCTAATCAACACCGTAGCTGACGGCTATTTTCTATGAGTCATTTTTATTGATCAACATACTTAAGAACCTTAAGAATTAATGAAGGATGCTAACACTGGCTACGTATTTGGATCCAAATGCTTATGTAGTTGTCCCTCAGTATCCATGGGCAGTTGGTTCCAGGACCCCCACAGATACCAAAATCCACGGATGCTCAAGTCCCTTATATAAAATGGCATAGTGTTTGCATATACCCTACACACATCCTTCTGTGTACTTTAAATCCTATCTAGGTTACTTATAATATCTAATACAATGTAAATGCTATATAAGTAGTTGTTGTTTATGTTATTTGTTATGTATTTTTTGCATATTTTCAACCTGAGCTTGGTTGAATCCGAAGATGCAGACCCGCAGACAGGGAGGGCTGACCGACGGTGTGGATGCACAGGGTGAGAATCACAGGGAATGAGGGAAGGTGTCGGGCTGAATGCTTTAAACTTAACATTTGACTGCTTACTCCGATGGTTAAACAATCGTCCATTGCAATGATACGTTTTCACTTATTACTGTTTGTCTCATGTGGTAAAACCATTTTTTCTCAAGCCAAACAAGTGCTTCAGATAGGAAACTGTCTAGCAAAGTATCACAGCTCAAAGAGCAGAATTCAGTAATTTGTAAATGCTTTGATGATAACTGCAGGCCAGGAGACAAACCATGACCTACCTTGAGAGCTTTGGATTACCTGTGGGTTTCCTTTCTCATCCTTATTAGTACCACTTAGCAAAGTGGTACTCAATGAGACACGATGGCGGAATCCAGAACCCAGGGTCTGTTCAGGCTGAGCGTGCCAGCACCTGGTCTTCGCCAGGGCAAAGGCTGCTGGGAACCAGGGGAGTCGGGCTCTCTCTACGCCCTGCCTCCTTTCTCCAGCACGGGTAGCCCGAGGATGAGGACGGAGGGAGGGGCCCTGGCTCCTCCCAGGTTACATGTGCCCGTTTCAGCAATTCTCTCCCCTCCCGAGAGGCTCACTGGAGCTGGGCCTTTGGGATCCCACAGCTGAGTCTCACGCTGGGTCGAGGTGGAATGACCAGTGGGGCCTTACAGTTATAGACTCCAACCACACATATTTAGAGGACCAGAGGTGCAGCCTGGGAAACTGTACTTCAAAATTTTTTTCCCAGGAGAGTCTGATAAACCAGCAATTCAACCCCTCAGTGCCCTAGGAAGCCCTGCAGGGAGCTGTCTGTGAGTGAATGACCTGGACACATCCTCTGGTCACCTGGCCTAGGTGCACCCCCCACACTGCAGCTGCCCTGGAGCAGTCGGCCACCGAGAGCTGGAGAGGACACTCCAGTGCTCCTGCAGGAGCCCCGCTGCCTTCCCCACTGCCCTCTGCCTTGGCATCCGCCTTTTCTGTCCTCCTAACAGTCTCCAGCGAGGCGGAAGGGGAACGCTCCGGAATGCTCCCTCTTCTGCCTGTGCATTGCGGGGGGTCTTGCTCCCTCGCCCTTTCTGGCAACAGGAACTGCTACCCCTCTTCCCTTGTCTTCTCTTTGCCTTGAGCTCGCTCACTGCACCCTCGTTGTGGAAAACACATCACATGAGCCCAGGGCCCTTCCTGCACCCCCAGTCCCGCCTCTCCTTTCCCTCCTTCAACTTCTTCGCCATCTCTTTAAAGCTGTCTGGCTTTCCCATGTCAGTTCACCTGACACTGCGTCTCCAGCCTCCCTGACCTCTCACCCCCCTCCAGTTCCCTATCTTTGGCTGTGAACCCTTGAATGCTCCTACGGGCACTCAAAACCAAGTAGACATGAAGTCAAATTTATTGTATCTCACTCAAACCTCCATCTTTCTGATTTCTCCCTTAACTCAATTATGGATTCGTTTACTCTTGAGGGTATTTTAGCCCAACCGATGCCCTTTACAGGTGGGGACACTGAGGCCCAGAGAGGGGAAGTGACCTGCCAGGGAAAACCAACTCCGTAAGAAGAGAGGGGAGGGGAGCCCAGACCACCGCCCCTTAGACCTGGTGGCCTTAAACTGTCAGGGCTCCAGTCCCTGGGCTATGGGACATGGACGTCTTGTTTGTTTTGCTTCCATTTGTTTGTGTCCTGGCCTCACCGTGAGAGCAAAGCTCCTGAGGGCAGCACCCTGTCTCCTGTCCTGCGCGGTGTCCCTCAGTGCAGAATGCATTAAAGGACTTCAGTCAAAGTTGAGAAGGGGGAAAAAGGGAAGGACATGGGGATGTTAGAATCTCAAAAGGGCAAATAACATTTCCTGTCAATCACAATTCCAAGGAGTACCTTATTTTTTGGTCAAGCATTTGAACAGTTTATTTACAGGACCGTGTTCATTAGTACTTCCCATTTTCTCTTTATGGGACCTTGACACGTGATACTGACAAAATGAAGAAACTCTTCCCATCACAGTCGGCTGGGGTCTCTGGATTTGGCCAGTTTTTAGTGACATCTTCAACTGCTTCATTCTAGATATTTGTAAAGTTGTAATTCATTAAGGGAGCAACTGAAGACTCTGTCTTCTCTTAGGAGAAAAAAATGGGGACTAAAATCCAGACGTTCAAGAACAGAGAACAACATTAGAGTAAGCAAACAGAAAATCAGGTCAGGCCGGGCTCGGTGGCTCACGCCTGTAATCCTAGCATTCTGGGAGGCCGAGGTGGGAGGATCGTTTGAGCTCAGGAGTTCAAGACCAGCCTGAGCAAGAGCGACACCCCGTCTCTACTAAAAATAGAAAGAAATTATCTGGACAACTAAAATATATATAGAAAAAATTAGCCGGGCATGGTGGCGCATGCCTGTAGTCCCAGCTACTCGGAAGGCTGAGGCAGAAGGATTGCTTGAGCCCAGGAGTTTGAGGTTGCTGTGAGCTAGGGTGTCTAGCCGGGGTGACAGAGCAGGACTCCGCCTCAAAAAAAAAAAACTACCAACAGAAAATCAGGTCATATCTATTTAATAGTAATGATACAATTATTAATCTTTGAGTATATACTGTGTATAAGACAAGGCACTTGGTTTCCTTATCTGTATTACCTAATTGAGTGCTCACATTCCCATGAGGTAGGTGACCTCACCACCACTATCTTTCAGATGAGAAGACTGAGGCTTAGCGAGATCAGTGCCCTGCCCAGGATCACACGGGTGATGTCTGGGTTTCACCTGAGAGGGCTGACTCGGAGTCCACCTGCTCAGCAATGACTTTGGGTCTTCTCCCTGGGGAGCACTGGCCTCTCTCTGGGGGAGAGGTGGTTAGAGGAGAACCCTCCAAGCAAGATGACTAGGACTGTCATCATTGTGATGGACCTTGATTAAGATAAGAATGGGAAAGCAGTGTACAAGCTGGTAAGGTCTATGCACATACCAGGTGTTAAGAATTGTCAACAGGTTAGCCCTCTTCCGCTTTTATAAAAATTCCTTTATGCTATTGACATCTTAGTGGGAATTTTCCTCCACAAGTAAGCTGCAGAGCTAGATTGGAACTCACAATAGCAGTTTTCTTCTTATCAGCCCTGCTGCCCTCAGCTTTTAGAGTTCCCCTGATCCAGACGTCTTGGCTATTGTGAGTTCATGGCAGCAATCTAGGGATGCTGTCTTGATATTTGGGTCTTATTCTATCTGTTTTTTAAACCCCTCTTTCTTAGAAAAACCGTGATTTCTATGTCGTATCCAGAGAACTAGCAGAAAATGAAGATTGAGTTAACACAATAACACGGGCAACAGGAGTGTCTGCAAATGGCTGTTGGGAGAAAAGCTTTTTATTAGCTTTGCCTCTCTGCCTTGTTCTGGGCTTTGAAGGCTCAGCAGGCTGGTTCCTCCAAGGAACTTTCTGTGCATCCCAAATAAACCTTTGAAAGGTGCCAGAGAAACAGTCTAGCATGGAGCAGAGGATTACCCTGCAACAGGGGTGCTTTCCTCGGGCACACAGCAGCAGCTGGGCCACAGCCCTGCCTCAGGCTCTTCCTCCTGGCACTGGGGATGGTGAGAGGGAGCAGCTGACCTAAGAAGATATTGCCTGAGGGCCGGTGGTCAGCCCTAGGTGTACACTGGCAGGAAAGCCACTGAGATCTAAGGAAATGGAGGAGTCTCAAGTCGCCTCTCTGACTAGTTCCAATAGGGTTTTTGTTAGACTTTCTGGCTGGTAAGGGACCTCTTGCTGTGGCTGGTGGCCTTCAAGGGACTGACCTGTAGGGGGGAACAGTGTCTCCAATAAACAGAGCAGGAATCATTAAATATTTCCGTAAAGCCAACTGTTCTTCCTTTCCTTTCTCTTTTCTTGTCTTTCTTTCCTTTTCTTTTAAATCACAAATGCCAAGTTGGGCTATGTTTTACTTAGGAGAGAAGGCAAGAGGCCCCACCCAGCAGTCACAGACAAAACATGGGTGAGATCTGTCCATATTCCCATCAGTGCTGGCCTCCAGTGCCTGAGGTAGGTTCCCTGGCAGTTCAGAATCTGGCCCATGTTTCTGCTCTCTCCTCATTCAAATGTTTTCCCAGCTACTCAGCCACAAGCTCCTTTCCTGGGGGCACTGCAGCTTCCTTCCTTGTGCCACAGGTTTTGACTCATCTTGAACAGAGATGGTGGGAGGAGGGGACTTGCAGGACATTCAGCTGAGATTGCTGTCATCTGCCACCTGCTGTCCTGGCTTGTCAGCTTGGGGCCAAGCAAAGTCACCACTTGTTGCTCTTCAAATTAGAGGTTTGCCTCCCCACACCCCACTTTAGACTGTCAACTTCCTGGGGTAGGAACTGGTGTCAGTCATCCCTGAGCATTTAGAGCTCAAAAAACGTGTTTAGGAAGTGAACCTCCAGATTCTCCCAGGTTGCATTCTGAATGATCAGGGTCTCCTGAACAAGGCTTTCCCTTGACCTCCCACAATGGAGGAACTCTGACCCCAGAACTGATGCTTTATTCTACAGAAGAGAGGAACTGAGCCTATTTGTAATTTGACAGAGTGGATTCAAGGCTTTTATGCCTGCTTTAGACCAGCTCTCCTCCTCGCCCCAAAGATAAAGCCTTGAACTAGCTCCCCTCGGTGAAGGCACATGCCCCCTCCCACAACAATTATAGGCCATTCATTTATGGTTGCTGGACCTGGTCTCATAAACCCCATTCACTCCGAGGTGAGAAAAGTCACAGTGCACCTCCGGCCCAAGCCAGCACAATTCCAAGGAAGCCTTTCCCTCTAATTAGTGGGGTATTTGCTAAAACAGCTCTTGCTCTCCTTATTGTAAAATCCAGAGGACAATAGCTCCTTATTGCCTAACCAATGTGGTGGGTTCCTGGCCCCACTTATTCCCTGACCCTCCCTGCTGCCCCTGCCCCCACTGAAAGGGGGAGGCTGTCACCTTGTTAGGTTACTAATTAAGAAAAGGCAAAGCCTTTGATTATTACTATTATTTTTGCCCCTTCACTGTACTGCATTCAAAGGCAATTTCTTTAGCAGGGTGACCTCCTACTCCTTCAGGTTAGAGACTGGGGTTTTCAGAATGTGAAAGAAAAGGCAGTTGGGGGGCAGGCCTCAGAGCGTGCTGGCGCTCTCTGTCGGCCCCTGTTTCTAGGGTGTGGAGTAGGGTCCAGCAGCTAGAGTGTGACTCCTGCCACCGGCGGGACCTGGCTAACTCCCTTCACCTTCTTGGTGTGCTACGAGGTAACCTGAAACAGGACTTGGGACCTCAATAAAATGTTTAAAACTTCGGTCTGACCTTTTCAGGTGACTAACTCCTTTAATGACTAAGAGCTGGCTGGTCGTTGCGCTTTTCTGTGCCTCAGTTTCCTCATTAAAAGTCAGGAGAATAATTTAGTCCTAAAGCCATGACAGAAGTGTTCAGAGAATGCACTTCCCACGTGAAACCTTCCCAGTCCCAGAGATCTGTCTGGGCTGGGTGCTGTAGGAAAAGTTCCTAGGACTAACAGGGAATGACCTGGGCTTGTAAAGTGGAAAAATAGCTCCCAGATCATTTTATTTGGGGGATTCAAAGGAGGAAGAAACGCATGGAAGTGTTCGACATAGGTATGGGAGACGGCGAGGTAACCCTGCCCCAGGCCCAGCGCCGCTAGCTCCGCAGCCCCCTGGGTGGGCTCCCGCCCGGATCGCCGGGTGCCCGGGGGCTGCCGGCCCTGGGGTCTCACCGGTCTTTTCAGAGGCCGGGCGAGTTCTGGAGGAGGGGGCCGCGGGCGTGTGGGCCGGGAAGCGGGCTGGGCGGCGGGGGCTGCCCTTCCGCACCCCGACGGGAGACCCGGGGCCGAGGGCGGCCGGGCAGCCGGAGGCAGGTGCGGAGGTCACGGTCCCAGCGCCTGCGAGGAGCCCTCGGGAGAGGAGCCGCGGGCTCCGCCGGTGGGAAGGAGCGAGCCCGGGCAGCGGCTGCCGGGGGGCGGGGAGGAGGCGCGGGGGGCGGGGCGGAGGCGGCGGAGCCCCCGGGTCCACTCGCGCAGCGCCGGCCCCTCAATGCGAGCCGCGGCCGCCGCCCGCCCCGCAGCCAACTTGGGGCCGAAACTTCCTCGGGTCTAGTGCCCTGGAGAAGAGCGCTCGGCACAGCGACGACCGACGGCGGCGGCCGGAGCCAGGCGCCCGGCCCCAGGGCCTCTCTCCGGTTGAGCCGGGGGCTCCGCACCCCAACTTCGCCCGCCGGCCGAGCTCGGGGGTCCCCGGGCGGAGCAGAGAGCCCTCCGAGCGGCGGGAGGGAGCGCGGACTCCGAGGGCCAGGACTGCGCGGGCCCGCGGGGGTGCCCCAGCATCTGGGGGGCCGGCAGACTCCTCGGCGGGACCCCCGGAGCGGAGCACGCCCGCCCGCGCCCCAGCCGCGGATGAGGAGTCTGGTGCGGCAGCCCGAGCGGCCCGCGCGCTGAGAGGAGCGGGCAGGATCTGCCCCGGACCCCACCGGCGGGCCAGGGCCCCCGGCCGTCCCCCGGGCCTCCCGGGCCGCTCCTCCGCGCCGCGGCGCCGGGTCGACCCAGCGCAGCCGGGCGCTGGAAGAGCCGGGCCGCGCCGGAGCCCGCGGGCCTGACAAGCGGCGAGCCATGCAGGTAAGCGCCCACTACCGCTGTGGGAAAGGGGCTGCGCGGGCCTCCGCCGCCGCCCCCGGTCCCGGCCCCGGCCCCGGCCCCGCCGCCCGAGGCGCCCCCGCCGCTGCCGGCCGCCGACTGCCCGGAGCGCCCCGCGCCGTCCGGGGTCTCGAGCGAGCCCTGGTCTCCCCGAGGAGACGGGCGGTGCTCGGCCGGGAGCGGGTCCGCGGCGGGTCCTGGGGGAAGGGACCTGCCCGGCCGGGCCGCGAACAAAGCTGGGACGTCGGGCGCTCGGCCGCGCCGCTGCCGCCTCCCGCGAGCGCGCGGTCCCCAGCGCGGAGGGCGCGCTCCCGGCCGAGCAGGTAGGCTCGGGCCGGTCGTCCTCCCCGCGGCGCCGGCGCGCTGCTCCCCGGACCGAGGCTTGGGACCTGGCGGCGGTATCGCCCGCGGCTGTGAGAGCAGCGTGAGCCCCGAGCTCCTCGCTCGCTTTCCCAGGCCTGGGCGGGCCCAGCTGGAACCCTCGGCTTGAGGTCCGCGCCCGGCAGGCAGACTCGGCGAGGACTACATCTGGATTACTTTAACCCGCCGGCAGTGTGTGTTTGGTGCCTGCATTCCTGCCCGCGACGGAGCAGGTAGAGCCCTGCGTGGTGGGCGAGCGCTGTGCTTCCTCTCTTGTTCCTCTGCTCCTCGGCCTCACCAGTCCCTGCCGTGGGAGAAGTGGGAGGTGACCTCTTTCCCCATCTTCTCGTGGAGGCTTAGTGGCTACCAAGCCACTTCTGGATATTTGCATCCTGCAAATCCTTGTAAGAGACAATTCAGTGCGCTTGGAGCAGGATTGGGTCTGTTTCACAGGCAGGAAGATTAAGGTGGCTCCAGCCCTGTGTTGGTCACTCAGCTGAATGGGGAGGGGGACAGTTTGCTCTCCACTTCACTGCTTTTGCCACCTGGCCACGTTGGCAAAAGTTTAAGTTGCTACCACTCTGGGCAGAGTTTCAGCCCGGTACCTGGAGGATAAGGACTCAGGATCAGGTTATCAATCCTCTGAACTGCTCCAGTCACCAGGGAATGTGCCCACTTGCCAGAGTTGTGATGGGACGTCTGTGCCCATGCCATCAGTGTGGGAGCAGAAAACTCTGGGTCAGCAGGGCAGGATCATGCCCCTGGCCAAATTCCAGCGCTCATGCAGGCACATGGGTGGAAGCTCAGGGTGACCCCCACTGTGGCTGGCCCCTAAGGCAAGGGAGAGCCCAGGGAGCAGCAGGCACACCCTCACCCTCACGGGGCCTGAGGACCGTTTCCTGCACCCAGCTGCTCCTGTGGTCTGCTCACATGTGCAGTTCTTATCAAAGGCAAGACTCCCCATCTTAGGCATAGAGTGGATGCCAGGCCTAGAGCTTGCACCTGCACGCCTGCCTAGGCTCACACACAAAAGTCCGGGCAAACAATGACTTATTAAAGGTGGAAGGCTGAGTGTGGTTTTCTTCCATTTCAAAAAAGTGTCTATTCTCTCGTTGACATACAAGATTTGTGGTTAGAAATACCAAGAAGGAACAGGTGTATCTCATCGGGAGGAAAGGCAACACTGAAAGAAGTCACTTTTGTGCAACTATGAGAGGAGTGATGAGGCTGGGGTCTTCATGGTGCCGTCAGGTCCAGGAGAGAGGCATAATTAAAGCCAGGGCTCCTTCCTAACAGGTGCAAGTGGCGCTGACACCAGGGCAGGAGGTGAAGGGACCTAAAGTGGCAATATGTGGGTAAATACCCAAAGGTAGCCAGGAGAGACAGCTCCCCTTCGTTTTCTTTCTCAAAGACAGTCAGCCCAAGGGCTTGTGACACCCTGTGGCTCTGTCTAGGAGGAGCTTGCTGGTCCTCTCCCCTCTGTGGAGTTCCTGCTTCCCCAGGCTCTGATGTCATACGTGTTTGAGTATGAGTAAGAGTGAGCATGTGTGTCTATGTGTTTGCCCAGGGCGTCTGAAACTAGTCCCCTCTTTAGTTCATTTGGTGGTTGTAATATCTCCAAGCGTTTCTTACTGGCTCAAAACAAGCCTTATCTAAAAATGTTTCTGTCCAAAAAGCTTAAGTTATTGCCAGAATTGCTGGGAGCCATATGCTGTGAAAAGAAAAAATCTGGGCTTGTTCTCCACCTGCATATTTCACTCTCCTCTTACTCTAGTGGCAGCTGAAAGGTTTTTTTTGTTTGCACTTCTTCACAGAGGACCAGGCTGGTCCGTTCTAATTTCCACTTCTGGGATAGTTCTGCTGGTTTCTGGATTGCCACAGCCTGGCATCTCTGGCATGGGGCGGAATTTTACACGAAGTGATAGTCCTTGTCTTCTCTGAAATAGAAACCAGTGAGCCCACAAGAGCTTTTGTGTCCGCAATCCTGATTTTGTTCACCTTGGCTCCTTTCCAAACTGCCTGCCATTTATCTCCTTAACCTTCCAGACAGGTTTTCAGAGTCCACTGTTCTTCCAGCCCCTCACCTGAACACGATCTCAGAGTGTTGTGTTGTAACTACACCGGGTCTCTCGAGACTCAGGACAGCAATGGATGTCAACCCTGGAGTCCTGAGAGTGTAGGGGAGCATATTAAGGCACCTTTGGCTGGTTTCTGTTGAGCATTTTCAAATTGTATCCAGGAGTCCAGAAAAATCCAGCAGAGGCTGGGCGTAGATACTGCGGTAAAGATGAAAAGGCCTGATAGTTTAGCTTTTAATCTGGGCCATCTGTCCATCTCCAAGGTGCAGCCTGTGCACTCCCCCAAGCAGCATGTCGGGGGAGCCCTGAAAATGGGCCGGCTGTGTGGTTGTGTGGTGCAGTTCTGGCTGGACTTTTCTCTTCGGGAGAAATGTGCTCCCGCCCCCCCCCCCACCCCCCGACTCTGCAGAGCAGGTGATTGCGCTGCTTCTCCAGCCCTCTCTGCCCTGGCCGGCTCTGTTTACCTGGCTAAATTTAAACCTCCGCCCCCTCCATCCCAGTTTGACCCACTGGCTCGCGGTCTCACCACTGGGCTGGCTGCTGCGGCAGCATTTCCTGACTTCTTCGCCCCTGTGGTTGCAGTTTGGTCTTTTTTGTACTGAATGAATCCTCTTCTAGACTTTCTAAAGTTGGTGTCTCTCCTCACTGCTTCTCCACCCATGTGGCTTTTTTCTCAACTCTTTCCTCCGGGGCGATTTGGAATCTGGTTGAGTACTGGGGGCAGACTCTCTCCCCTGCCCCTTCCAGATGCCTGCACAGAGGTTTCAGGAAGCCTAGGGTGCTCAGGGGCTGTGCTGACTGCAGTCGTTGCCCAGCGGCCAGGCTCAGGCTGCCCTCCCTGTGAGTACCATGCTGGCCAAGGTGAAGCCCTTAAAGGGACAGGGCTGTTTTCTCAGAAGCCCTTTTGTACCCCAAACCTCCAAAGAACCCAGCCCACCCATATGTCCTGTTCTTTGCATCACTGTCTTTTCTTGAGGTTTTGCTGGGGAGGGTGCACGTTGCAGCTTCTCCTTTCTGGTCTCAGTTGTCTTTTCTATAAAGTTGGCTTAGATTGCCTGAGAGGCCCCTTCCAGTTCTAAGAATCTGTCCCACTTTGAACAGTTCCAGCTCTTTCAGGTCTGGGAATCCCTCTGCTGTGGGTAGGCCTGGGGTGGGAAGGCAGACCAAAGGCGGGGGTGTCCTCCCCGCCAACCCAGTGGAGGCTGGGGCCTGCTGCTTTCACAGAGGTGCTGTTTCACAGATCGTGGTGGGCAGGCAGGGTCTGTGGTCAGGCAGGAGGCTCAGGTTGTGCTCCTGGCTTTGGGCTTGGGCCTGGCAGGGGCCGCTGTGCTCAGTTGGCGTCCCAGGGCTTATGACAAGGCTCTGTCTCCAGCTTTGGGTGATTTGGGGGCTGGTGCCTTAGTTCCTGGGGGGAGGCACTGATGTCCATTCTTAAGTGGGTTTATAGTCCCCTCTCATCTGCAGCTTCCTTGAGCCCCAGAAATGCTAACTCCTAGAAGGGTGTCCTTGTCTGACTCATTCATCAGGGCTCCAAAGTGGATTTACCAAGGCCTGTGAAACGATAGCTGAGCTTGGGGTTAGAAAAGGAGGTGGATTAAAAAGTTCTTGGTTGACAAATTTTAGACCCCAAAGGTCACTTTCTAGTATCTGCAAATGTTCAATCATTAGATTTGCTCTGAGTACTGTTGGGGGAGCGAAAAAGATAACATGAAAGTGTAAAGTGACACAGCTTTTCTAACGCTGTTGGCTGCTAGCTCGCGCTCCGTCTCCTCCCAGGGAGTTAAGGCCCAGGGTTTAAGACAAGTAGCCGCAGAGCAGCCCTGAGCTTTGGGGCTGTTACTGGTGTCATGCCTGCACTCGTGGCCTTTCCCAGGTCTGAACCAGGATTTGAATTTTCCCTGGACTTAGCCCATGGATGGACCTGGGCAAGAGGCTGGCACCTCCACCCCATTTCTCTTACTGGCAGATACACCCGGGTTATAGGAGCAGGATTTCACTGCTCTGGGAGCTTGGAGCACAGCTGAGTCCCTGTCATAGACTCATCTCTAAGATTATAGATTTCACCATACTTGTTGAGAGGTTTCTCTTGGGAAAATTTGAGTAACGAATTTCTAAATATTTCATAGAAATCTTGTCCAGGTTTGAGACCTGCAATCAAGGTAATTAAACCTTTGAGGAGATGCTGTATGTATATAAGTTTAGAACTAGAAAATCGCACTGCGGAGCAGGCGCTGGTGAGTGCGGAAAGCGCATCCAACTTGTGCTGTGAGGATGCGCTGAGATGAGAGGCAGTAGAAAGCCGAGACAGGAGAGGCCAAGCCCTCCTGGGGATGACTCCCAACACTTACCTGCTGCGTAACCTTAGGCAGGGCAGGCACCTGACTTCTCTGTGCCTTGGTTTCCTTCCTTATAAACTGGAAACAGTAGCTTTATGCCTTTCCCGTGTGGTTGCTGTGAGGTATGTCGTGACGATTAGTGTATGCTAAGCACTTAGACCTGCATGGAACTTTGCAGGGCTCTAAAAGTGTCGGCTGTTGTGGCAGTATTGGTGAGGGTCTGCTGGCAGGGCAGGTGAAACTCCTGGGCACTCTGCCCTGGACCTGCTCTGCGTCGAAAGCTGGCGGCTGCTTGTGTGGGACATGGCCTGCATGCCTGCTGCTTCTGTCGGCTTGTGTCCCCACTTCTCAAAGGCTGTGTACAGGCAGGCACAGAAGTCATTTTGATCATTACATGATGGGAATAGGGGTTGGTGGGCTGATGGGGAGAGGACAGATGTTCAGTGTTGGCTGTCATGAAGGGAAGAAAAGTGAGATACTCGACAGGAGAGTTCGATTCCAATGTGATCCTACACGGTTGAGGACTGAGCAAGTCCCTGGCTGAGAAGGAAGTGTCCTGTGGACCCCATCTCAGATGCAGCTGTTGTTTTACTAGGCAAATGCTGACATGTTCCCTAGATGTGTCACTCTCAAAATCTTAACTTATTGTATCTTCTTATTCTTAAAAAGGTAACCTCTGTGAAGTCATATCTAAAATCAGCTTTAGGGCAGATGTGTCTGGCGCTGTGAGGCAGAGCAGTGTGCCTGTGAAGAGAAGACGGCTGAGGGCCTCCTGCTCAGGTGCCCAGGAGCTGAGCAGGTAGTGGGAGTGAGTGAGGGAGGGTGGAGGGTTTAAAATACAAGGGAGATGGAGGAAGGAGCACCACGTGGCAACCTTGAAAGTGCATTCCCACTTAGAGGCATTTGAATCCATCTGGCTAAACTCACTGAGTCAGCCCTACCAAAGCCCTGGGCATCAGGCTGGGTGCGTCAGGGACCTACATTAGTGCCCTTGCGTTAATGGGCAGGGGGCCTCCGGCTGATGAGCAGACCCACTTGCTTCCCCTTTTCCAGTATGGAGGTGGGCGCCACATCCAGGGGCTTGGGTCAGGTCCTTTAACTTGTCAGGGCCCAGGGACACCCAGCCCCATCCCTGCTCTAACCTAACCGCAGCTTCTCTAAGGATGGCAAGGTCTGAGCCATCACACATTTAGCTACACCCTGAGAGTCCTCTTTCCTGCACATTTTGTGTCTTATTCCTGATATTAGCAGGGAGTTTTCACACTTCCCCAAGAATACCCTCTTTACTTTCACGATAACTTAAAACAGCCCACACCTGACTCCGTGGTCCACCCAGCCCTGCACAGCCTGCCTTCTGCCTCCCTCTCCAACCTCATCTTGTGTCGCGCTCTTTCAAGCATGGCCTCCTTGCCTGTGTGGCCCTTTGAGGCTGTGTTCCCTCGGCCTGGATGGCTCCTGCCCTGCAAGCGGCCACCGGCCCCAGGCAGTGTCTACTGCAGTCTGATTCCCCTGGAGCCCTTACTGCCATCTGCAGCTGTCTCGTTTATCAGCACACTTGTTGAATGTCTGCCCCCCACACCATCTTTGTCTTGTTCTCCACTGTATCCCTAGAGCTAAGACAGTGTCTGACCAGTGTCTGAGCCTAAAAGGTGCTCGGGGAAATATCTGTTATTGCTGACCTTAGCACGATGAACTTTGTAATTGTATAGCATGTTCTTTGCTAGAAATAGGACCATTTTGCCCAAGAAGTGTTCCACCGTTAATGATTTCTGTTGAGGATTGAATTATTCGTGTAATAAGTATTGATTCAGGCATATCCCAGGTGGTTATAAGATATGGTTCCTGAACTTCAGGAACTTTTGTTCTGGTCATTTCTACTACAGACAAATAGCAATTGTGCAGTATTCCAAAACCTCCAAGTATTTCAGTCCCCCAGACCCTGAGCCTAAGAGCCACCTTGCGAAGCGGCCCATCGAAGGCGGTGTGGGACGCAGCCCTGAGTGGGATGCAGTGCAGAGGAGAAATGCAGGGGACGCTGGCCAGGCCCGGCAGCAGATCCGCCGGAAGCAGCGCTGAGCTGGCCTCTTGCTCAGGCTGGATCCTCAGCCGCTGCCCTTGCTGGTCGAGTGTATTTTACTCGTGTGTGTGACCAGAGTGAGAAATGGTGCAGGCACTGGATTAGGAGTTCCATGAGTGCTCCACCCACAACACTTCCCATTGCGGGCACTCGGTCGTTGTCGAATGAAACAGTCATTCCAGACTGTTGGCACCATCTCCTACCTGTCTCTTTGGTTCCAGGTTGCCCAGCACTGGTATCCAGTAAGGCCTGATTGAATATAATTTGAAAAGAACTAATAGGAGAAAGGTCTGCAGTTGCCACGGGCGGTTGCATTATTACCTCCTCTTTGATGCGGAATCTTCACTTGACTTCCAGGGCACCTCACTCTCCTAGTTTCCCTCCTCCTTCACTGGCTGCAGGGTCCCTTATTGTCTTTATCTCCTGGTACCTCTTCTCTACATACAGTCATGTGCCACATAAAGATGTTTCGGTCAATGTCAGACCACATGTATGCCAGTGGTCCCATAAGATGACAATGCCATATTTTTCCTGTACCTTCACTATGTTTGGATACACAAATACCACCATGTTACAACTGCCTAGAGTGTTCAGTACGGCAGCATGCTGTGCAGGTGTGTAGCCCAGGAGCAATAGGCCCATACCATAGAGCGTCGGTATGTGGTAGGCTGTGCATCCGGGCGTGTGTGAGTGCACTCTGTGATGTCTGCAGGATGGCGGGATCACCTAATGATGCATTTCTCAGAATGTGTCCCTGTTGTCACGTGATGTATAACTGCAAATCCTGCCTGTACTCTTACACATCTCACATTTTCATCTCTTGTCTGCTCCCCTCCCTTGAGTTCCAGACTGGCACGTGCAATTGCTTCAGCAGCATCTTCTCTGGGATATCAAGCTTCCGACCTTCTCCCTTAAACCCACCTGCACACAGCCTTCTCCATCTCACCCTTCTCGTTGCTTGTGCCATAAACCCTGGAGTCACTACTGACTCTTCTCTCACTGCCTGCATCCCATCCATCAGGGACTGTTGCCAAATCCAGTTTCAGAATGTGCCCAGCTCCTGACCACATCTCACCTTCTCTACCCTCATCCCGGCTCAATCCGCCAGCAAGTCCCCAGCTATAGCCATAGCCTCCTGGCTGGTCTTCTGCCTTCGTCAGCGCAGCGATCCTGTTGAAACTTGTCAGATCATGTCACTTTTTCCCCTCAAACCCTCCAATGGCCTGTGTCTTATGCAGGAAAAAGTGAAAGTCTTACACTGGCTTACACATCCTTGGTGACCAGCCCCTGCTTACCTCTATGACCTCATCTGTCACCCATGTCACCACAGCATGGTGGTCTCCCTGCTTGTCCTGGAATCTGCCCAGCCCCAACCCAGGCATGCTTCTGCCCCAGGCTCTGTCCCTTGCTGTGTCTTCTGCCAAGGCTGTTCTTCCCTCCTGCCCACTCCCTCCCCTTCCTCAGAAGTCACCCTGCAAGATCTTCCAGGGCTTTCCTATATAAATTGCACCCTTCCCACCTCCCAGCCCTCCTCTCTGCTCTGTTTCTCTGCATCATACCTATAACCGAGGGACATAGAGACACTTTCTAGTTCACATATTGGTTCTCTTGTCTGTTTCCCCTTGCTAGAATATAAACACCATGAGGGCAGGACTTTCTGTCTGTTTGGTTCATGGTCGTGTCTCGAGCACACAGAACTAAGCTTGACACGTGGTGGGTGTTCATTTCAGTAAACATTTGCTGAAGGAACTAAATGGATAGAGGGCAGGGGTCTCACCTGCCACCTTCCTCTGCTCTGTTGCTCCCTGCCCCTCCGGACCCCCTCACACCTCTGTTTGTCACAACTGATGAAAGAAAGACATATTCACTGAAAAGCATTGAATTTTTTAAATTCATTCATATTTTCATTGAAAATATGAATAAAAATGATAATTTTGAGTTCTCATTGATAGTATTTGGGTACATTCCTTTTCAGTATTTTCTGCACGTGTATGTATAAGCAACCTTAGGGAAACAAAAGTGGTGAAGGTGTAATGTTCACCATGCAGCTGATGAACCAGAAAGGCAAAGAAGCCACAGGGACTGGCTCTGCAGAGACCACGGCATCTCACCAGGAAACAGCCACTCATGTAACCTGCACTGTATGCACCTGATCTACACCAGGCTCCGTGACAGGCACTGAAGATGGAGACAGGGAGCACAGGCATAGTTCTTGTCCTCCAGGTGTTAGCATCCAGCCAGCAGGGAGGCAGGCAGGTAAGGAAACAGTACGCACGTGTCTCCTGCTCCCAGATGAGTTGTGCTGCTGCCATCCTGATCACTGAACAGTCCCCAGCGTGAGTGAGGTATCCTGTACAGAAGGGGGTTTGTTATTTACTGTGTCATTTTAATAGAATATCAGCCTTCCAGACTTTAGCCTAGCAGTGATTTCCAAGCCTTTGCAAGTCTTTGCTGTCCATGCTTTCTGTCCACTTTCCAGTGGAAAGCACATGGCCTTCAGGGCCAGGTGGACTTGGGTCTGAGTCCTAACTGGCCATTCATAGCCTGATTGACCTCACTGTGGCTACTTAGGTTTTCTGAGCTCTGGTTTCCTGATCCTTTAAGCAGGGAATTATAATAATGCCCACCTCCTAAGGTTATTTTGAGAATTAAATGTGATAATTTATGTGAATTAGGGTACTACTGGGTGACACATAGTATGTACTCAACCAATGTTAGCTCCCTTCTTTAACTCTTCATGGAAAAAATTGAAAGTGTCAAGAAATTGTCACTTAGATGCTCGAATACCTAGCCGGAGTTTGGTCAAGAAGAATTGAATGTTTTATATTTGGTTTGTTTTGATAATTAAGGAGACAAAGGAGACCTGAAAATTCACTCACATGACAACTACTTTTACCAAAGTGCTGATGAGAGCTCAGAAGCTGCAGGCTCTTGGAATTTTCCTAGAAGGACCTCCCAGTCTGAGATGCGGGTTTACTGGATGGCAGAAGCAATGCCTTCCTCATTTCTGTCCCTCTCTTCCCCCTGATGATCCCAGCACTCAGCATTGTTGCTACTCAGTCATATTGACAAATTGATGAGCTAGGGACTTCTAAAAAGATTATAATCCCTCATTTGAGAAAGCTGGTCTTGAATTACCATATTTCATCAATACTAAGACATATTTTAACATATCTGTGATCTGGATGTGTCTTAGTATCAATATCCTATGATGGTTTAATGGGGAGTATTTTTCTTCCTTACTGATACAAATAATGGTGCATTTTCAAATACGTAACATCTTAGATTTGGTGAAATAAAGTAATTGATCACTGTTTGCTAGGATGACCTGTTGTCATTTCCTCGTGCCTACCTTGATGCTCCTTCAAGCACCTTGGTGCTCCCTTGGAAATGTGCTTCTGTTTTTTGCCAAACAGAATATTTGAAGTAGGCCGGGCGCGGTGGCTCACGCCTGTAATCCTAGCACTCTGGGAGGCCGAGGCGGGTGGATCGCTCAAGGTCAGGAGTTCGAGACCAGCCTGAGCAAGAG
>CM052440.1:85086158-85133918 GCA_028533085.1 Varecia variegata | reverse complement strand
GGATCTTGGGCAAGTGCATTAACTGCTGTAGGTCTCCCTTTCCTCCTTTGTAAATGGATTCACAATGGAACCCCTCCCACACCCTTCCTACCTCACAGAGTTATTGTTGGGATCAAGTGAGAGGGTGTGTAGGCAAGTGGGTTATAACCAATGTAAGATGATGTTCCTACCTGTAGAATGTGTGGGATGGAAACATAACCCAGAGATTTCTTTAAATTCACTGACAAAACACAGCCCTGGGTGACTCAGTGGTGATGCATACCTGGCACTTGGCTTACTATTTATCTATTTCTAGGAGAAAGTCTTTGAAAGCTTTATAGAAGCTTGTCTGGTAAGATGAAATATCCCAAAGGATCAAAAAGAAGTTATGTCCTATAACTAGAGTGAAAGCTTTTTTTTCTTTTCCTTTTTTCATTTTATACTTTCCTGTTTCACTGCCTTGGCATTGGAAAATATGTCAGATGAAATACTGTTAACATTAACACAGATATATTGATCATGAGAGAGGAAGTCTAATATCTTATGTACAGTGCACAAGAAATCAAGTTCTGCAGCACAACAGGTGCTGGTTCAGTCCTGGCTCCAAAAACTCACTGGTAATATGACTACCATGCAGAGGTGACCTTGAGCAAGTTGTTCAAACTTCCTTGACCTCAGTTTCCTTATCTGTTAAAATCCTTAAAGGTCTGTTGTGAGGATTAAATGAAATGAATGGAAAGCACTTAAATTATAAATGAATGCAGGGTCTTGCACATAGAAAGCACCCAGTAGATGTTTGCTCTAATTATGCTTCTGAACAACCACAAAAAATGCTATTGTGCAATTGCCAGTGACTCGTTCTGCTGACATAATCAAAAGCTTGGTTATGTCTGGGAAGAAGGGATCGAGTTCATGTTATTTTCTTACTTAAACATGACATTAATAAACTACACAAACATGTCAATTCGACAGTAATCTGACCTCAATAATACTGCATTTTTAGTACACACATCTTGTTATACTGTAACCAGATCAAGAACCCTGGTCAAAATCTTACCAAACAGCTTTAAAATATTTCCTTTCATGTGAGATTCTTGAAGTGTACTGTTACCCATCCCACATGCTGAGGAAAAGTCTGAAGTGGCATCCCGTTTGCATACGTGAAAGGCTGGGCAGCCTGCCCTCAAAGAATGTGCTGCAGGGAGATGGCATCCTCCCAGGCTCTGGTTTGGTGTGGAACACAGGCTTCCGAGAAGACGACGTAAGCCCACGTCCACAACTGAGCACTAGGGCACGTCTCATAGCGTGAAGGTCTTAGCTTGGTGCACTCTGTCCTGTCCGTATTTCTTTCTCCACTCCCCACCCTACGTTGCCGCAACTGAATGGTAGAGATACTGTTGACTTTTTCTTTTTAGTCCACTTTATGGAAGTATAATTTATATACAATAAAATTCACACATTGTAAATATACAAATCAATAAATCTGAACAAGTATATACACGTGTGCAGCCACCACCCAGCTGAGACGTTCCCCTTCCCCAGAAAGTGTCCTTGTCTCCCATCCCCATAGCCACGCCCCACCACCCTGCTGACTCAGGCACCCGCTGAGCTGATTTATGTCATTCTAGATTAGTTTCACCTGTTCTAGAATTTCACATAAATATAATTATACCAGAATTATTTTTTTTCTTTCAGCTTTTTGGTGGTTGGCTTCTTTTGCTCAGCATAGTATCTGTGAGATTTATACAGGGTGCTGCAGGAGTCAGTAGTTCCTTCCTTTATGTTGCCATGATTTTATTTACTTTTGATGGACATTGGGTTATTCAAGATTTTGGTTAATATGATAATCTCAGTCTTTAAATTGAGATATTTAGTTTATTTACATTTAATACCATCTTCTAACTTGTTATTTTGAAATAATTGTAGACTTGCAGAAATGTTGCAAAAATCATGCAGAGAATTCTTGTATAGTCTTTACTTAGTTTTCTGTTTTGTTAACATTTTATATAACCGTGGTATAATTATCAAAAATAGGAAATTAACATTGTTACAGTATTGTTAATTAATTTACAGACTTTCTTCCAACTTCACCAATTTTCCCCTAATGTCTTTTTCTGGCCCCAAATTCAATCTAGTATCGCACATTAAATTTAGTGATCATGTCTTATTAATCTCCTCTAATGTGGGACAATTCCTTAGTGTCACTTTTGTTTTTTATTACCTGGACATTTTTGAAGAGTACAAAAGAGAATGTTCCTCCCTCACTTTGGGCTTGTCTGAAGTTTTCTCATGATCAGATGTCGTTGTACATTTCTGACACAAAAGTGATGTTGTCTCCTTCTGAATGCATCCAGTCAGGAGGTGCATGATGTCAATATGTCTTATTCCTGGTGATGTTAACTCTTGATCGTTTAATGTAATTTTTGATATGGTTTGGTTTAAGTCTGCCATGTTGCTATTTGATTTCTATTCATTCCTCCAACCCTCCCACCCCCACCTTTTTTATGGTAGTTGTTCTAGGGCATTCTTAACATACCAGGGTTTATTTGGAATCAACATCGTACCTCTTGACAGGCCATACTTCCCAGATATGGTAAACTTACAACAGTGTCATTCCATCTACTTGCCCCCATTTAGTATATTGTCCTATGTTATAAACCTCACTTTATAGAGTTATTACTTTTCCCTCAGTCAGTTGTTTTTTAAGTAAATTATGAAAAGAAAGAAAAGTCTTTTATATTTTCATACTTACTTGCCATTTCAGGTGTTCTTTATTCTCTTCTGCAGATCCACGTTCCCAGCCTGTGGATAGCCTTTAGTGCTGCTCGTGGTGCAGGTCTGCTAATAATGAATTCTTTCAGCTTTAATTTATCTGAAAATATTTTTATTTCATTCCTGTTTTTGAAGGATATTTTTACTGGATGTAAACATTAGGTTCCCCCCGCCCCTTTCAGCACTTTAAAGGTTTTGTTTCAGAATTCTGCTGTACTTTTTGATGAGAAGTTGCTGTCTTCTTTTAAATCATTGTTCCCTGTACATAAATCCTTGTTCCCTCCCCACTGCTACTTTGAAGATTTCATATTTAATTTTTAGCAGTTTGACTATTATGTGCCTAGGCATGGTTCTTTTTATGTTTATACTTCTTGAAGTTTGGTGATCTGTAAGTTAGTGGTTTTAATCAAATTTAGTAAATTTTTTTACCATTATTTATTCAGATTTTTTTTCCTGCCTGATTCCCATCTTCTTACCCTGATATTTTAATTACACTTATATTAGACTGATTGATACTATCACTCAGGTTCCTGAAATTTGGGTCAATTTTCTTTAATTCATTTTTCCCTCTGTCCTTCAAATTAGGTAATTTTTATCGATGTGTCTTAGTGTACACAAACACTTTCTTCTGCCGTCTTCAATTTGCTCTTAAGATTATCGGTGAATTTTTCATTTTAGTTGTTAAACTTTTTAGTTCTTGAATTTTCGTTTTGTTCTTTTTGTAGTGTCCATTTCTCTGCTGAGATTCCCTATCTGCTCCTACAGTAAAGACCATATTTTTATAAAATTCTTTGAACATATTTTCTTTTAGTTATTTAAATATAGTTATGATATCTGTCTTAAAGTCTTTGTTAGATAAGTTCCACATCTAAGTCATGTCAAGTTTAGTATCTTTTGACTATTTTTTCTCAACATTTTCCTGTTTATTTATTTATTTATTGGTCTAGTGATTTTTGATTGAATATTAGGCATTATAATAATATATTTTAAAAACTTTGGATTTTGTTATTATTTTCTGAAGTGTGTTGATTCTTGATTTGGCAGACAGTTCAACTGTTGGCTGATCACTTTATGCCAGTGTAGGCTTGGTTGGACAGTTTGCTAGTGTGAATCTGTAGAAAGCACAAACTTTAACTTGACAGTACCCAACTTCTAACTCCGTTTTTCCTGTAGCTGTTGTTAGGGCTTGGTTTTAGACTTTATTGGCTTGGGTCTAGATGTCTTACTCTAGGGCATGCTCATTACTCTTAAGGCACATCTTGGCTGGATTCCAGTGGTGCTAAATATTTTTTCAATATCTTACAGTTTTATTGAGATATGATTCACATACCATACAATTCACCCATTTAAAATGTATAATTTGATGTTTTTTAGTATATTCACTGAGTTGTACAACCATCAACATAATCAGTTTTAGAATATTTTCATCCCCTCAACAATTTCAGAAAGAAACTCCATCCCCATGAGCAGTTACACCCCATTTCTCTTCAGCTCTCCTACAAGGCATAAGCAATCTACTTTCTATCTCTGTAGATTCCCCTGTTCTGGACATTTCATAAAAATAGAATCATACTATATTTGGTCTTTATGACTTGCTTCTTTCACTTAGCATAACATTGACAAGGTTCATCGTGTTGTAGCATGTATCAGTACTTTATTTCTTTTTATGACTGAATAATGATCCATTGTCTAGAGATCTCACCTTTATTTATCTTTTCATCAGTTGATGTATATCAGGGCTGTTTCCACTTTTTGGCTATTATGAATAATGTTGCTATAACATTTGTGTATAAGCTTGTATGTGGAATATGTTTCCATTTCTTGTGGGCAGATATCTAGGAATGTAATTATTGGGTCATATGTTAACTCTATATTTAATCTTTTGAGGAAATGGCAGACTGTTTTTCAAAGTGGCTATACTGTTTTACAATCCCACCAGCAGCGTATGAGGGTTCCAGTCTCTTCACATCCTTGTCAACACTTGCTATGCTCTTTTTTATTATAACCATCCTAAAGGGTATTGCTATGGACCGAACTGTGTTCCCCCAAATTCATATGTTGAAGCCCTAACTCCCATGTGATAAAATTTAGAGATGGAGCCCTTGAGAGATAATTAGGATAAAATGAAGTCATGAGGGTGGCGTCCTCATGATGAGATTAGTGCCCTTATAAAAACAGAAACTAGAGAACTCGCTCTCTGTCTCTGTGTCTGCTATGTGAGCAAACACTGAGAAGGCAGCTGCCTGCAAGCCAGGAAAGGGGCTGACCGTACTGGCACCCTAATCTCAGATTGTCGCCTCTAGTACTGTGAGAAAATATGTTGTTATGTCAGCCTAAGGACATAGGAGATGGTATTTCATTATGGTTTTGATTTGCATTTCCCTAATGGCCAATAATGTTGAATGTCTTCCATGTACTTATTGACCATTGTATATCTTCTTTGGAGAAATGCCTACTTAGATCCTTTGCCCATTTAAAATATTAGGTTATTTATCTTTTTATTCCTGAGTTGTAAGAGTTCTTAGTATATTATAGCTTATCAGATGTATGATTTGCAAATATTTAATATGTTCCCCTGTTTTTTGGGTTACCTACTTTTGGGTACATTATTTCTTCCAAGATAAAAGTTTGAAACATGTTAAGCAGCTATTAGAGATCTCTGAGGCATCCTGCATTTGTTATTGATAGAGGAAGTAACCTGGACATCTTTGGAAAATCTCGTCAAGCCATGATAAATTGAGAAAATGTAAATCTTCATATATTTGGAGTATTTAATATTTTCTTGTATAATAAGTAAAAAATACTATAAATCATTACTAACAGATATCATTGGGGTTTCAGGAGCTCAGAAGCCTAAGGACTTTCCTTTGGGACAGATGACTTGTACATCAGAGCCCCACCTGACAGGTGGCCCGTTGATTGGGAGCACTGACACCTACTGGTTAGAACTCAGGGATCTCAGGGATGTTCAATTTCCACAGCCACTTGAGCCCATGGTGTCTTTCCACAATAATGAAAGTCCTCCAAAAATAAAAGTAAACTTTTTGGAATGGAAACATTTATCATTATGTGTTGTGACAACTCTTCTCGCCCTTTCCCCAAAATACTACATGATGTGTGTCTTTTTAATAAATATGAATTGAAATTAATTGTATTTTGTGACACCTCTTAAAGTAATCAGAGCTAATCAGGAATAATACAAACTTCTACTTGAACATTATTGCCCTGTTATACATTGTGGAAAGTATTTCTAGGAGTCACGTTTCAATGGTGTGTCTGTCATTGGTGGTGAGTCAGGTCTCCCATGCCAAGCTATTCTTTCTACCGACTGGCAGCCTGCAGTTTATGGGAATCATTTCCCGAGAGCAGGTGATTATTAATATGATAATGCTTTGCCCGTGTGTGCGTGACTCAAGCAATGGCTTCATACTGCCCTTCGCCCATTTGTATGATAGCAAGAATACTTTGACGTGCTTGGATTAAAGATGAGATAGACAAGCCCTGACTTGAGGAGATCTGGATTGGAGAATGAGCCGTCTGACTTGAGGCTAATACTTGCCTTTCGTGAGTAACAGTGTCTTCAGGGGCCCACGTGTGCCCTGCCATTTCGCAGAGGTGCCGAGGGAGCAGATGAAGCAGCACATACCACGGTGCCTTGAAAACTGCACTCCTTTCTACAAGTGCGAAGCATCCTCAGCAGTGCTGTTAGGTTTACTTTTCCATGTCGCCACCCTGATTGCCAACGTCGGAATGGGCAGGAAGAGCCTGGGAAAAGGGATGAGGGGGCTTCTTGCTTTGGGGCTTTTGCAAGATCTCCAAACCAGTGGACTCTGTGGCCCCCGGATTGTTCTCTACAGTCCTGTGAACTGAGCTTTCGTCTCACATGCAGCTTCCACTGGATGGTTCCTGTGGTCTCCGGAGATCCATGAATCCTGTGATCGTAACTTGCTGTCATCTCAGAACTGCGGGGCTTGTCAGCATTTCATCCTCACGGAGATTCTCCTTAGCCGTTTCCCTGGGGACACGTTCTCTGTCAGCCGCCCCATATTAACATACACACCGACCTCAGGTCCAGGATTTAGGAGGGTACGCGAGGTGAGGTGAATCAAACGAATTCCTCTGGAGAGCAGCTTTCCCTCCAGCACACTCTGCACTTTCTTCAGTGGAGAAATAAAAGCCCTTTTTAGGACAGATAACTGGGCCATGTGGCTCACACCCAGGCCGTAGCTAAGTGTATAAGATCGGGCTTTTACTGAGTTTGGTTGTTACGGCAAAAGTGAAATCGGGTTCCCTAAAACGTAGCTGGTGCCACTCAGCAATGTGCTGCCTTGTCAGCTCCTGCTGTTATGAGCTTATGTGGCTGTAGTTGTGGTGGAAGCTTTTGTTTACACCAACCAAAGTGAGTTCACCAGGCACCTTCGCAGAGACCCTGAACTGTCACCGTGGAGCGTCGGGTATCAGACATTGGCCCTGAGCTGTTGCCCTTCCCCCTTTGCCCTTTGATGCAGTTGGTTCTAGCATACACGTGATTAGCCCCTGGGCAGCCACACGGGTGTAGTTTGACAATCGACGTGTTCATGCTTGGGTGGCGGAAGACTGGTGTCCTTCAGGGGAGCTCATGTTGGCACTGCAGAGCTCACTGGGCATTGTGAATCGGAATCTGGGGAGGCCGAACAGCCCAGGAGTGGCTTATACAGTTAAGACTTCCCCAGGTGTGCTTGCTGTTGGTAAGGAGGGGTCACCACTCAGGTGACAGTTGGCCACCTCTATCAGGTCTACTATAATCAACCATTCTTCCTTCATTCCATTTCCTTTGGGACCTTTTTCTCATCCCCTTCAATGTGGCAAGTACAGAGTTAGCTGCTAAAAATACAAAAGATGCTGAAACAAGAGAGATCCTGTTGGTAGAGATTATTTAATTCAAGAACTATTTATTCCCTCTTTATTTTGTGGCAAGATTCTATAACATGACTGAGGCATAGTCCTTGCCTTTAAGGAGTTTATGTTCTAAGGAGAAATTTAGAAATAACACAAAGTACTGTATTACAAGGCAGCACCATTGATCAGCTCTGAGACCTTGGGAAAGTTGCTGAAATTCTCTGAGCTTCAACTTCCTCATCTCTAAAGGGGGTTAAGAGAATTCACCTTGAAGTGTTATTGTGAGGTTACTTAAGGATGGAATGAGACTGCGCTTCTTTCAATTTATAGGTATCATCTTTTCAAATGGCTACTGAGTAATTGTGACATAAATACTTATTAGGTTGTTTGGACTTAACTACTTAATAAATGGAACTGTTAGGTATTTCTTTTGGCCCAGGGACTCCATGTGAAAATTCCTGAGACACTGAAGGCAACACAAACCAAGGGTTCATTGACTCTAAGATGCCTTTGGTTTTACGCTATACTTTTATTTTCTATATCACAAAGAAAAATAGTGCCAATGGACCTATAAAACAATGCCTTTAAGATAGTCCTTTGAGACTGGTCACGGTAGCTCACACCTGTAATCCTAGCACTATGGGAGGCCGAGGCAAGAGGATCGCTTGACATCAGGAATTCGAGACCAGCCTGAGCAAGAGTGAGACCCTGTCTCTACTAAAAATAGAAAAAATTAGCCAGGTGTGGTGGCACATGCTATAGTCCCAGCTACTTGGGAGGCTGAGGCAGGAGGATCACCTGAGCCCAGGAGTTTGAGGTTGCTGTGAGCTAGGCTGACGCCATGGCACTCTAGCCTGGACGACACGGTGAGACTCTATCTCAAAAAAAAAAAAAAAAATATATATATATATATATGTAGTCCTTTGAAACATACAAATTAACCATGTCAGCCTCTCTTGCTTTGCATTTTCTCTCCTCTGTTCAAATGGATTTGTCCATCTCTTTTGCCGCCAGGTACACTGTTTGGCATGTGATAAGTGTATCTTAGTAGAGGTGACGCAGCTTCATCTACCTGTGGCTATCATCCTTTCTTAGGTTCTGTGAAACTTTTGATTGTTACTTTGCAAGAAAATATGGAATTTTGGTCATTCCTCTGATGACAAACATTTGATTCATTAATATAAAATTTATATTCTGTTGTTCTGTTTCATGACTTTCTGTGTACCTTTGAAACTTTGTGTTTCAATGCTGGATCTTGGTGTCATCTTTTTAAAGACATGGCAGTGAAAGTCAGTGTATATAGTGCAATGGTGCAGGTTACTCAACTGAAGTGGTGACAACATGAGCAACTAGGATCAAGTTCTGCCATTTGGAGACAATAATAGTTATGTTACAACTGCTGTTTGGCTGACAGCATTGAAATTTGCATTCAGATTTTAGAGTTGTTTAACTGATGAAATGTATCGTGAGTGTCATTGTATCGCCTTTAGTTGACTGCTGGTGTCTTCCTAGGACTGTATACTTTGTTAGGGAGGATTGTTGAGTCCGAATCAGGTTCCAAGAGAAAGAGCTCTCTCACTCCACTACTGACATCTTCCATTGGTCTCTGGGTCCGGTACGGGGTGAGGGGGGATGTGTGTGAGGATGTGCCCTCCCAGGATTAGAGAGCACTTAGAAGGCCACTGTAATTGGGGCCAGGGGCATGCGGTGAGATGACAGAGTGGCACAGATGTAAGAGATGTGTCTGACATGTCACCTAAGGAGGCATGGGGCCTGGCTGCCGCCATAAGTCTGGCTGACGGGGATGTGGTCAGAGCACTCGTGTGAGTAACGGAGTTAGGGGCCGGATGGACAGGAGGGTGGGTGGAGTCGTTTTTGGACGTGTTAAATTCGAGGTGGCTGGTCTGTCCAGGAAGTTGTACATATGGCACTTTCTTCAAGGAGTTTGGCAGAGGATGGAAATTGGGCAGTAATTCGAGGGGTAGCGGAGTCGAAGGAAAACCTGCAGGTGGGTGCGGGGGCAGAACCCTGGAGAGAGGAGAGTGACTTGTGCTCCCAGAGTCGCAGGAGGGGAGGGTCAGCCTGCAGCCATTCACGATAAGGGGTGGAGTGCAGGTGGCCAGCCCCTGGCTGTTCGTGGGTCTGAGGCATTCAGGAGCCCTTCTGTTTCCTTCCTTTCACCCACCACTACCGGATCCCTGGCTCCCTCAGCCCTGACGCTGCTGTGGCTTTCTTGCTGGCCACCCCCACTCCCTGCACACAGCACACTGGAGTTCCTTCGAGGTTGCTGGGTCCCTGCGAGAACAGGTCTCTTTTGCTTTGAGGCAGAGGCCGTTCTCCTGCGGCCTCCCGATCCCTCTCAGCCTCTCCTGGTGTCCAGGGCATCTGTGTGGAGCTGTCTCAGAGTTTCCAAACTTTCCTAACTTATCAGATCTGTTTTTTCTTCTGATCAAAGTTTTTCTGGCTTTGTCTTTCAGCCAGTCTAGTTTCCTGTCAGGACTTTTCCTTTTCCCTCGTTCTGTTATTTCTCTCCTCACCTGTGGTCTCTGGGCCTTCTGTGTGAGCCTTCATCACCATCATCACAATCCTTTCATAGAGTCAGGCCCCGTTTCCAGTTCCATTATCTTCTTAGAATAAATGTTCCTGCATGGAAAACCTACTTGTGTTGTGATTCCTCTGGTTCCAGCCTAGTGGCTTATTCTCAATGGATTTCAATGACTGGAAGGCCACTAGACAATTCAGCACTTTCCAACGTGTGTTCCTCCCTAGAGGTTAATAGGTATTTGCTGAAAAAAAAGGGTGTGTGATCAAGTAAGTTTGAGAAATGCTGGTTTCAACCAAATTAAACACATTTCTTTTAACCACAGAATTTGACTATGTTCATATGCAATGCGAATCCCTCAGGAGGGGAGTGTTCCTTACACTTATGTGACTGTGGAGCCCTCTTTCATCAGAGCAAGTCGCTGGTCTAACCCACTGCCATGGTTAGCAGAGGAGCAAACGACTAAAGAACCACATAATCACTGAGAATCTGACAGCACTGAAGTTGTTCATGTTTAATAGACTGACTGTACTGTGTCTGTAACAGGACCTGTTGTGACAGTGCCACTCAGTGTGATGTTTATGAACCTTTAACAATGCATTTAGCAGTGGTTTTAGCTCTGCTGGGAGTGATGTCTAGGGAAAACTGTTTTGAACTTTCCCAACTGAAAGATAAGAATTAGATACACAATTGGGTGAGATCATAGCCAGGTTAGGCCTCCCCGCTTTTTTTTGAGACAGGGTCTCGCTCTGTCTCCCAGGCTAGAGTGTAATGGTGTCATCATAGCTCACAGCAACCTCAGACTCCTGGGCTGAAGCGATCCTCCTGCCTCAGCCTCCCGAGTAGCTGGGACTACGGGTGTGAGCCATAGCACCTGGCCTGGGCCCCTTTCACTAGGGAACAACGAGCAGCACACTGTGGCCCCAAGAGGAAGCTGGACTCTTCACCCTTGAGTGTGGAGTTCCAAGCCCTTCCTGATTCAATTCTATTTCTGACATTTCTCCAACATGGACCTAGCATCACAGCCTTGCAGAGCCACTTCCCCGAGCGTGAAGCCCGAAGTGCCACGCTTGAGGCCCTGCACACACCCTCCCGCTGTCTGCAGTGCCCTTTTGCACCTGCGAGCCAGAGGACGACTGTGTTCGCCGCATGATCCCCTCTTCACGCCTCGCATGCCTCCCGGTAGGGCTGCTTTCTCCTCAAAGCTCCTGGAGACACTTACTTGTACACAAAAATTCTGATATGAAACCTAACACATTTCCTCTTACTTTGTTTTAGTTTGTCCCCCTCACCAGACCCCCCTTCCAGTTATCACTGTGCCTGCAGCACTGCTCGGTGAGCAGGTCTGGGCGATCTGGGGACATGGATGACTCCGCCGTGGCGAGGCTGACCTGTCAGGGGAAGCTGCAGGAGAGCCACTGGTGCGGGAGGTGGAAGCCTGTCCGAATCAGAAGGACTCAGAGGAAACCGTGAGACTGACAAGCAAGAGAGGGGAAAACTCTCCCAGGTGCAGGGAGGAGTGGAAAGAGCAGACGATAGGGACATGGCAGGAACAAAGGAACGAAGACGGCAGGAGGAATCACCACCCTGGGCAGAGCAGGGGAGGGTGGCAGGGCAGAGGAGCGAAGGAGCTGTGATCTGGCACAGGGGGTGGGAGGAAGGCTTTGAAGGGAGACCTGCGGGGAGGTGGAGGCAGGGCCACGTGGCTGCAGGGTGAGTGCCCATGTGGCTTCCAGCTGCCCAGTCCCTCACCCAGATGTCTGCACAGTGCCCAGGCCCGGTGCTGGCTGGCTCTCAAATGTTTAAATAACTGAAACCATCTCAGAGGAGGTTGTATTTTTAGCCTTGACTGCAAGATGCCAAAGAAAGCCACCCACCCTTCTAGATCACACTTTGCCATCTGTCACCTAGGGAGAGTGGTCAATTCTCCTGCAAGTGATTGAAATTTGAAAAATGCATTTAGGACATTTTTCAGCTAAAAATGCTCTGCCAGGCCGAGCGCGGTGGCTCACGCCTGTAATCCTAGCACTCTGGGAGGCCGAGGCGGGTGGATCGCTCAAGGTCAGGAGTTCGAGACCAGCCTGAGCAAGAGCGAGATCCCGTCTCTACTAAAAATAGAAAGAAATGATCTGGCCAACTAAAATATATATAGAAAAAATTAGACAGGCATGGTGGCGCATGCCTGTAGTCCCAGCTACTCGGGAGGCTGAGGCAGTAGGATCGCTTAAGCCCAGGAGTTTGAGGTTGCTGTGAGCTAGGCTGATGCCATGGCACTCACTCTAGCCCGGGCAACAAAGCGAGACTCTGTCTCAAAAAAAAAAAAAAAAAAAAAAAAATGCTCTGCCAAACTGTTAATAGTGGTTCTCTGTAGGTAATAGAATTTTAAGTGCTACTTCTTCTCAATGCTTATTTGTATTTTCTAAAATCTCTGCAAATGAACATGTAATAAAGTAAAACCCAAAAGTTACCTTAAAAGATACAAGTACTAATGAATTGTAATGAAAACTTTAAAATATGTAGTATGCATTGGAATAGCAGCTTAGACCTGGTCTCTTTACTTGAATTTGACATTGACTTTTTAGTTGACAATCAGTCACTTCTCCATACCTTTTCTGTGTATGAAAAGGAAATTTAGAATGCCATCTATTAAGACAAATATTAGTAGTAAATGCCAGTGGTGGTAACATGCCACTTAAATTAGATTACAGTCCCCTGGTTGCAGTCTCAGTTTGTTCTCTTTTGAGAAGAGCTGTGGTAGAAGTTCCACTTCCATGGCAGTGGGAGGGGGAGCCAGTTGAGAAGGTCCCTGTTTCTCCCTGATGATGGGATTCCTAAACCCCTAAAGCAGTGTGTCAGCTTCATGGATCCCTGTTGTTCCAGGGTAGAAACCTGTTACACATAAGGTCACAGTCAAAAAAGGACTCAGTGTATCTTTTGATCTATGGAGTGCTGCTGGCTGTCAAGTTGGGCAGTAGAATGTGGAACACATTCCTTTCAACATTGCTTTGCATCTGGTAGCATAAGAATTTAGCTTTATGTTCTAATAGAGACACAGAAGAAGACTTTCTTCAATTATCCAATAGGTTCATAAACATTGTTTTTTTATTATAGTAAAATGTACATAACATGAAATTCACTATTTTAACCATTTTAAAGTGTACAGTTCTGTGGCATTAGCCACATTCACATTTTTGTGCAGTCATCACCACATCTATCTGCAGAACTTTTCCATATTCCCCAGCTGAAATTCTGTTTAGGAGTAACACTATTATTTAGTTAACATTAAACAATAACTCCCCATTCCTTCCCTACCCAACCCTTAGTCCTTGGCAACCACTTCTTAATATCTACTTTTACTTTCTGTCTCTGCAAGTTTGACTATTCTAAATACCTCCTAGAAATGGAATCATAGGCCAGGTGCGGTGGCTCACGCCTGTAATCCCAGCACTTTTGGGGGCTGAGGCAGGACGATCACTCCAGGCCAGGAGTTCAAGACCAGCCTCTCTATAAAAAATTTTAAAAATTAACTGGGCATGGTGATGCACGCCTATAATCTCAGCTATTTGGGAGGCTGAGGCAAGAGGATTGTGTGAGGCTGGGAGTTCGAGGTTGCAATGAGTTACGATCACACCACTGCACTCCAGCCTGGGGGACAGAGTGAGACCCTGTCTCGAAAGAAAAGAAATGGAATCATACAGTATTTATCCTTTTGTGTCTGGCTTAATTCATTTAGCATGATGTCCTTAAGGGTCATCCATGTTGTGGCATGTGTCAGAATTTCCTTCCTTTTTAAGGCCAAATAATATCCCATTGTATGTATATACCACATTTTATTTATCCCTTGATAGAACATTATTGTTTGTATTTTTTAACTTAAATTTTTATTTGTAGTTGACAAATACTAACAATCATAACAATACCTTATTATTAACTGTGGTCACCATGCTGTACAATAGATCACGAAACTTATTCCTCCAGTCTAACTGGAACTTTGTACCCTTTCGTCAGCATCTTTCCAGTCCCCAGCCTCTGGTAACCCCCATTCTACTCTACTTCTATAAGTTTGACTTTTTTAGATTCCACATATAAGTGATATCATGCAGTGCTTATCTCTCTGTTCCTGGCATATTTCACTCAGCATAATGTCCTCTAGGTTCATTAATGTTGTCAAAAATGACAGAATTTCCTTCTTTTTAAAGGCTGACTTGTATTCCATCCTCTTTACCCATTCATCCATTGATGGACACTTAGGTTGTTTCCATATCTTGGTTATTATGAATAAGCTACAATGAACATGGGAGTACAGGTATCTCTTTGACATACTGATTTCAATTCTTTTAGATATATGCCCAGAAGTGGGCCCAGAAGTGGGATTGCTGGGTTGTATGGTAATACTATCTTTAGGTGGATTTTTTAAAATTTATAAACAGCAGAAATTTATTTCTCATAGTTCTGGAGGCTGGTAAGTTCAAGATCTAGGCACTGGCCGGTTAGCATCTGGTGAGGCCTTGCTCTCTGCCTTCTTGCTGCTTCCTCACGCGGCAGAAGGGATGGAGGGGGAAAGGGGTACAGTACCCCCTTTAACCTCTTTTATAAGGGCACAAGTCTCACTTCCTTTTATAAGGACACTAATCCTATTGAGGGACTTAATCAATTCCCCAAAGACTCCACCTCTTAATACTATCACCTTGGGGGTTAAGTTCCAACATATGAATTTTGTGGGGCACATGCACACATTCAGACCGTAGCATTTCACCACCGGCCCCCTTAAATTCATGTCCTTCTTACATGCAAAAGACATTTACTCTGTGCCAATAGCCCTAAAAGTCTTAACTTGTTCCAGCACCAACTCAAAAGTTTAAAGGCATCTAAATATCATCTAAATTAGATACGGGTGAGACTCAAAGGTGTGTTTCATCCTGAGGCAAATCCCAGCTATGACCTGTGAAGTCAAACAAGTCATGTGCTTCCAGCACACAGTTGCAGGACAGGCCCAGGATAGATATTCCCATTCCAAAAAGGGAGAAATAAGACAGAGTAAAGGGGTCCCAAGGAGGTCCAAAACCCAACAAGGCCAAACAACATTAAATCTTGAAGACTGAGATTAATCTTCCTTGATTCAATGTTCTATTTTCCAGACATAATGAGGAAGGGTACTTTTTGGTTTTTGAGGAAACTCCATATTATTGTTTTTTAAAGTCTCTCTAGTCTTTAACATATTTTTAAACTACTTGATAATGTGTCTATCTTCCTCATTAGACTGTCAGCTCCACGATGAGTTTATTTATTTTTGTGCTTCCAGCTTGGTGCCAGGTGGTCAATGATGTGTTGGGTGAATGAATAAATGGTTAGTGTCCTGACGTGAACATCTGCCCAAGAATCAGAGCCCAGCTCTTTACCTGGACCTGATTTTCTGCATAAAACCACACGGCTCATCTTTACTTTTCTGAGCTAAGTTATTAGGGGCGTAATCTCCAATACTTGATTACTTGCCTGATCCAAGGGTCTTTGAGATCTTCAGGCTAAGGTTGCTGTTGAAACACTCAGGGTTGACACTAAGACTTTTTCCCACAGAACCTTTTCTTGATTTTAAGAAATTCAAAAGCTGTTCTGTTTGAAATCATTCAAGACTTGTCATGGATTTATGTGTTTTTTTTAATTAAAAAAGGACTAATTGTTACATGGAAAGCATATAACTGTAAGCATGTCTCCCTTTTCCATTTCTCTTGTTGCTGGCTGTTGTCTTTGAAATCTCCTCTCCTGTCTTCTGTGACATGGGACTTGCCTCCTTCCTCTCCTCTTTCTTTATCCTTCTCTGAGACCCTAAACTGCAGTGAGTCTGCCTTTAGTTCTCTTTTCTTTTGCTATACATACACATTTTTCTTCCTTTTGACTGCATCTAATCTGCTGGCTTTCTGTGGAGATTCCCAAAGCTTACTCTCTGGCCCAGACTTCACCCCCAGTTTCCCTGCTGCTGCTGCGTGTCTTTCTGGAGAAGTAATGTGCCTGACCCTGGACCTGAGTTTCCTCCCACATCCACCATTCTCCCTGAGAATCCATCCTTACTCCTCCTTTTCCCAGCATCCATTAATTATTCAGCAAGTATTCATTGAACACTTCCTGTGTGCTAGGCAATTAGCTGGTTAATCCCATAATTCAGAAAATCAGCCATCCAGCCTCTCATGCGAAGTCCCTGTCAGTTCTCTGTTGCATCTGCTTTACGTATGGTTTCTAGGGCTGCAGTCACAAAGTGCCACAAACTGGGTGGCTTCAAGCTACAGAAATTTATTTTCTCACAGCTCTAGGGGCTGGAAGTCTGAGATCAAGGTGTTGGCAGGGTTGGTTCCTCCTGAGGCTGTGGGGGCGGGTTCCGTGCCTGGCTCCTGGCAATCCTGGGCGCTCCTTAGCGTAGATGCATCACTTCAGTCTTCTCCCCGTCTGCATGTCTGTCCTCTGTGTTCAAATGTCCCCTTTTTATAAGGACAGCAGTCATATTGCATTAGGACCCACCCAATGACCTCATTTTAACTCGATTACCTCTGGAAAGACCCTATTGCCAAGTTAGGCCACATTCTGAGATATTGGAAGTTAGAACATTGACAAATCATTTTTGGGAGACACAGTTCAACCCATAACTCCCAATTCTCTATTCTGCTTTCAGCTGTCTGTCTTCTCCAGGCAGTCAGTGCTCCGGGCTGCCTTCTGTTAGCGCTGTTAGCTCCTCCTGCTGCTGGGGTGTCTGCTGCCCCACTAGGTCATGCTACTCAGCCAGGACTGTGTCTTTATCTTTCCATCCTCAGGGTTTAGACTAGTTGTTCTCGACACTTCCAGGTATTCCACGTGTGAATGAATGTATGAAATAATGAATGGACTTGGGCCCCATCTACCTTGCCAACCTCATATCTCATCATTCCTGTCCAAGCAGTCTGTCCTCTGGGCAGATGTTTGGCTTCAGTTCTCCATGCTCTCTCCTCTCCGTGTCCCCAAGTTCAGATTGCAGCCGTCTTCCAGGGCCCAGCTCAGTTTCTCCTTCCGTGCTGCTGCTTCCCTCAGCGATGTTCGCCTTTTCCTGACTCTCCTAACACTTTCCTGGTGCCTTTTCTGTGGCACTCTCAGCTTCAGCTTTGTATTTCAATAATTTATCACAGAACTTTTTTGTTAAAAGGCGTCTTACAGATGGACTAAGACCAAGATATGTGCATTTGATCACATGGGGACATTTAAAAAATCATTACAAATCCCTGAGCCCCACACTCAGGGATTCCGATCAGCAGGTTCTGGGGTGGGTCCCTGGAATCTGCACTTTTAAGAGCTGCCCCAGGCGATTCTGATACACAGCCAAGTTTGGGAACCATTAATCTGGTCCAGCCTCCTTATTTTACTTGTGGAGAAACTGGGGTCCAAAATTGTTAAATGATTTTCCCAAGATCACATAGTGGCAGAGCCATCCAATTATGTGGTTCTCTTACCTTTTCAATCAGACTGGAACAACTGAGGCACAGTCTGTACCTTGCCTATCTTGTAACCCATGTGGCAGCACCAGTGCACCACAGTCAGGACAAGCAATTCACAGTCAGTGCTGCTATCTGGGGATTCCTCTGGTGGTCGTACCCCAAGCTCCAAGAGCACAAGAACCAAGCTGTCTTTGCTAACTTTTATTCCCAGCACCTCATGCGGTGCCTGGCATATAGTAAGGTGCTTAGTTAATATTGGTGAAATGAATGAAGCATCTACTGTGTCCCAGGCACTATAGTAGATGCTTTATGTACATCATCTCATTTCATTTATTCCAACCATAATCCTGTGAAGTAGGTTTTAATATTCCTGTTTTAAAGATGAGGAAACTGAGGACCGGAGGTTAGGCAACTTGCTCAATGCCACGCAGCAAATAAGTGGTATAACTTGAATTTTAACTCCCAGGGCTCATTCTACGGCGCTTCAGGCTGTATGTGCGCAGGGCTCAGCTCTCCGCAGGAAGCCACGGGTCACTCCAAAACAATATATGGTGAAAGGTTTTTAAAAGCCCCGAATGTTTAGAAGTCTCCGTTTGGTTCTTGACTCTTAAATTAGCCTTGCTGCTCCATGAGGTAATATAAAAGGTTGTTGTACTGAAATTTTATTGTGTATGTTATAGAACATTCAGTACTCTTACCAGTTGCATGCTTCTACGTGCATGACTCAATTCTATCAAAAGCTTTACAAGTGTTTCATCCTCTTTCCCTTGTTTTTCTAATGATATTAAAATTCCCCTCCCTTTGTAGGGCAGACGCGCCAAGACTAGGGCACACCAAGTTCAGAGAGTGTCCCGGCATGAACTGTTCTAATACCAGGTTTCAGATGCGAGCTGATGGCTGGGAACCCCGAGCAGGGAGTGTGAGTTGGCCCCACACACCTCGTCCCCTGCCCAGATCACTAGCATGGCACGAGGGTCCGTCTGTACCAGAGGCAGTGCATGCCAGGGACTGGCCTCCAGACAGGACTGGGCTCTGTTGCACTGCCAGGCAGGACGGGGAGACCTGAGTGGCCATATCCCAGACACTGAGTTTCAGCATCGTCATCTGAAATGTTTCTGTTTCTTTCTTTCTTTCCAATTTGATGTTTTGCTTGGCTCTTGGCCTTGAATATATGTTCCAAGTGGACAGTTTCCTTGTTCCCTGTGGCCTCCTTGTCATTGCTGTTGCTTCCTCAGTCAACCCGACGGAAACCCTGTCTCACTGGGTGGGGACAGGTAACAGGGGCCCTGCTTGGGTGCTCGCGGAGGTGCTCCCAGCCTCCCAGTCGAGGCCTGGCCTCACCCTGCATCCGCCCTGCTCCTGAATTTTTCGAATATGTACAAATTCTCACTTATCTTCTCTTTTTAAAAATGGTCTTGAACAGAATTTAACAAGGACTCTGACCTTGTCAACAACCCGACTCCTGACTGACAAAGCCGGGCTCCCAGAGGGGCCACACCGTGGCCCTGGGTGAGCATGGGGAGCCCCAGGGGGCTGCAGGACCCCAGGCCTGGGCTGTGCTGAAGGTTCTTTTTCTCTTCTCTGTGCCAGAGTAGCAAATTTCACATCACAGCAGACTACCTGGACCATAACTAAATGAAATGTGGGGGTATATGCCTTAGGGGTCCTGGGATAGTGGTATCCTAGTGTTGGATTTCACAATAGGCAACCACTGTTATGGTGAGGGACTTGGAAGCCAACTGCTTTATGAATTGTTGGATGTACCAACATGAGGCCAATATATACAATATAGGCAAAAGCTGTTTACAGTAAAATCCCAAACACTATCCAAATTCTTTTGTAATACTAAAACTTTTGCTGATTAAATCTTACTAGAATTTGTAGACCATAAGCTGGATTTGAACTTTTTAAAAAACAGATTTTCATTGTAGCGATATGTTTAATAGAATCTGATCTATATTACTTCTGCCAAGAGAAATTCAAAATTACCAATTGGAATTAGTGTGGTACAAAGAACGAAAAACCTCTCATTCTCAGGAAATAGAGGAGTCTTTAATGAAAGCATTGAGTCAGTAATTTTTGTGGCTTAATATCGCCACAGTTCCGTGGGTTTGGAATAGAGTCTCAGAGATGGTGTTGTAGTGGAAAGAGCAAAGGATTGACCATCGGGAAACTGGGTTTGTCCGTATCTCTCTAACCCTGGTGATTTACCTGACTTCCGTGTGTACCCATTTCTTCACCTGTAAAATGGAGGGATTGGACTAGATAAGTGGTTTTTGAGACAGAACTTTGAGACTTCTTACTTAGGGGCTAGTGGAGATCCCTCCCCAATTTTCAACTACATAAATGCTTTTCTTTCTTTAGCTTCAACGTATTATTTTAGTTCAAAAACAGAGTTCCACTTATTTAAAAAAAAAAAAAAAGTTGAAAACCACTGGACTAGATTATCACTACCCTTAAACCTTTGTGATTTGATATAAGGTCTACCCATCAAACCATCCAGAACACTGGTTGTCCTCTCATGCTTTTGGAAGACTCCCACACCAAAAGCCCAGGTAAGCCAGGTTTGGCATGTGGGCAAGCCCATGCTACAGTGCAACCTACAAGGTCCTTTTGGGCAGCAGAGAGAGAGTTCTTATCAGTGAGTTCTTAGCCTGGATGTACACAGCAATTACCTGAACAATCTAAAGAGACAAAGTTCTCCAACACCTTGACCATCATAGCTAGAGTCCAACAGGCCTGGTGGGAGCTTTGGAAGAGACAATTAGAATCTCCCTCTCTGGACTTCCTGAGCTGTGAAATAAGGAAGTGAGTCTCTGTGGTTATGAAATGGGGTCTGAGAGAATTTTATCCCATCAGATTGACAAGATAATTTAGAGAGGAGGCACTAAGAATGGTAACGGTGGGCAATGTCTGCTTGTTACCAGTTTGACCTCTTGTTGATGTGTGCTGTGTCCGTGGTGATTCTTCCTCGACTGCTGCATGGGGGGTCCCATCCCCCAGTCCATGCTGACTCGCCCCTGGGAGTTTCTCCTGCACTGGAGAGGCTCAGCCACCGCTGCTCAGCCAGCTTAGTTTGCTTCTGTTTAGCGTCCTTCCACCTTTGTCCCCAGTCCTCTGTGTGTCTTCACTCTTTCATGAAGTGTTCCCTGACTCATGGGAGTGCAATGATTCAACTTAGTTTATAAAACCAGGAAATTATTTTTCTGGACCAGGGGGGAAGAGATAAAGAGAACAAGAAACGACAACAAAGCCACACAGAATGTGTAAAGGGAAGACATACATAGCCTACCTCATTTCCACTGTGGTGGGCACATGTTGGGGCGGGAATTGCATCTGTGGAGTGTGTAGTGGATTTCTTTCACATATGGGCACTCAGTAAATTTTATCAATGAATGATAATGATTTGTCAAGTGATTGAAATTGTTTCAGGGAAGGAACAGGGAATGAAATACAGAGACATTCCTGTATCTCGTGGGGAAACTGCTAGGCAGGTCATCCAGATGTATTTTCTTTGGGGAGTTGTGAAATCCTTGTGCGTCCAGCTATCACTGTGTGGTCATATTTTACCTTCTCCGTAATAGTCACCATCATCATATATATCATCATTTTATGTATGCATGTATATACATACCATATACATGTATATATGTGTGTGTGTGTGTATATATATATGTATGAAAGTAAAGTGTGGAATTTCCAGTTTCCTGTCTGGTAAGAAGCTTGGAAGTTGCAACCCCATCCTAACAACAAGTAGAAAGTTGAACAAACTGAAAAGGCAACATCTCTTCTTAGATCTGTAAGAGAAGTGAGGTCACAGGGCAAACCACTGAGAATCACAACTTCCTGGAGCAGAAACCCTGAGCAGCAGCTGCTGCTGTCACCAGTGCGAGGCAGGGACACCTGAACTGTACTTGACACATGGCTGGGGGCTCAAAGCAGACAGATCCAACAGTTAAAAACTTCAGGGGAGCCAAGTCAGTGCCCCCACTTCCTCAGCTTTTGTGCATTTGGCCTTTTGCAGCTCCCCCAAGCTCTCGCCGTGGGTACAGGGGAGGAATCCCCTCATGCTTCCTGCAGGGGAGGGGCAAAGGGACCATTTTGAAATAGGTCAGAGCACTCTGTTCTGAGCAAGGTCTGCCCTCAGGAGAAACTATTTAACCAGAGCCGAAGCCCAGTGGGTTTTATCAGAGCCGCACTGACCTGGGGGAAGGGATGTGCCTGTTGCCAGCCCACTGCAGCCACCCTGCCCCACCACGGTGGTGCGTGGGAGCAGGGACTGGGAAGCGCTTGTGAGGTTCACAGCCCTGAGCACAGGCTGCTGAAACACCAAGACCTAATCGTGAGGTGGAGACGGCCTCCCGTCCCCCAGTGCCTCACCACCACATACAAAGGTCTATGTACAGCAGTTGCTTTTACCCAGTCATGTCTGACTATCAAGAAAAAATTACAAGAAACACTAAAAGGCAAATAATACAGTTGGAAGAGACAGAGCAAGCACCAGAACCAAACTCAGACAAGGCAGGGATGCTGGAATTATCAGACGGGGAATGTAAAACAGCTATGGTGATACACCAAGGGCTCTAATGGATAAAGTGGATGGCATGCAAGAACAGATGGGCAGTGTAAGCTGAGAGATGGAAATCCTAAGAAAGCGCCAAAATGAAATGCTAGAGATAAAAACACTGTAACAGCAATGAAGAATGCCTTTGATGGACTTTGATGGATTAGTAGACTGGACACACTGAAGAAAGAATCTCTGAGCTTAAGGACATCTCAATAGAAACCTCCAAAACTGAAAAGCAAGGAGGAAAAAAAACTGGGGTTGAGGGGGAAGAACAAAACATCCGAGAACTACAGGACAACTACGAAAGGTGTAAAATATGTGTAATGGGAATACAGTAAGAGAAGAAAAAGAAGGAACGGAAGAAATATTTGAAACAATATGACTGAGATTTCTCCAAATTAATATCAGACACTAAACCACAGATCCAGGAATCCCAGAGAATGCCGAACAGGACAAATGCCAGAAAAACTACACCTAGGCATGTCATTTTCAAACTACAGAAAATCAAAGATAAAGAAAAAGTCCTGAAAGAAGCCAGAGTACAAAGAACAGCTTACCTATAGAGAAGCAAAGATAAAAATTATATCTGACTTCTCAAAAAACATGCAGGCAAGAAGAGAGTAGAGTGAAATATTTAAAGCACTAAGAGAAAAAACGCCAACCTAGAATTCTGTACCCTGTGAAATTATCCTGCAAAAGTGAAGGAGAAATAAAGACTTTTTTAGACAAACAAAAATTGAGGGAATTTTTTGCCAGTAGACCTGCCTTGCAAGAAATGTTAAAAGAAGTTCTTCAGAGAGCAGGGAAATTATATAGATCAGAAACTCTGACCTACATATAAAGAAAGAAAGAGCATCAGAGAAGGAATAAGTGAAGGTAAAATAAAAACTTTTATTTTTTTATTCTTAATTGATCTAACAGATAAAATAATTTGTTCAAAATAATAGCAATGATGTATTCAATTATGTGTGCTTACGTGTATGTGCTTCTGTGAAAGTGAAATGAGTAACAGCAATGACACAGAGCTAGGAGGGAGGGATTAGGGTCACTTTGTTGTTGCAAGGAACTCACACTACCTGTGCAGCAGCATAGTGTTATCTGAAAGCAGATGTGGGTTCGTTGCACATGTACATTGCAGACTCTAGGGCAACCACTAAAAAGAGTTAAAAAAAGTACAACTGGTATGCTAAGGAGAGAAAATGGAACATATGAAATGCTTGGTTAGAACCACAAAAGGCAGAAAAGGAGTAGAAGACAAAAAAATAAGAACAAAGAACAAGGGCAGCACATAGAAAACGGTAACAAGTATGTTGGGTATTAATCGAACTGTATCCATAATCGCTTTGAATGTCAGTGGTCTGAATGCAACAATTGAAAGAGAGATCATCAGTGTGGATCAAAAAAACAAGATCCAGCTACACATTGTCTACAAAAAACCCACTTCAAATATACATTGTGTTTCTTTGAGGTCACTTTGGGCTAGGCAGCGGGAGGTATAGTCCTGAGACATCAAGAATAACCCAGAGTAGTTATCTTTAATAATATAATCATAATAATATTAAAAACATTTTCATTAAAGTTTTTACAGAACAAAAAGGGAAAGATGGTATATCTTTATCTCTATACATGCTAATATATGCATAATCAATATGTTTATATGTTTTTGTTTTTATGTTTCTATGCACATGTGTTTGTGTATATGGAAACTGAGAAAAGAGAAAGAAATGAGATAACCTAAATTCATCCTCTTTGTTTTGTCTTCTCTTTTTTTTTTTTAACTTTTTTTTTATTATTATTTCAGCATATTGTGGGGGTACAAAAGTTTAGGTTACATATATTGCCCATGCCCCCCCCCTCGAGTCAGAGCTTCAACGTGTCCATCCCCTAGACAGTGCGCATCGCACTCATTATGTATGTATACACCCATCCCCTCCCCCACCCACATCTGCCCAACACCCGATCAATGTTATTCCTAAATGTGCTCTTAGGTGATGATCAGTGAAACCAATTTGATGGTGAGTACATGTGGTGCTTATTTTTCCGTTCTTGGGATACTTCACTTAGTAGAATGGGTTCCAACTCTTTCCAGGAAAATACAAGAGGTTGTTTTGCCTTCTCTTTTTCATTTTTCTTTCAAAGTTGAGGAAAGCTAGTGGCTGTTTGGGAAGGGGTCATTTATTTTTGTCAGCTTACTTCTGTGTCTCCCATTCTCTCTCTCCCTCTCCCCGCTTCTCTCCTTCCCTTCCTCCCACTCCCTCTCCCTTTCCCCTCCCTTCTGCTCCTCCTCTTCCTCGCTCCTGAACCCCATGTACTTTCATAACTTCTGTGTACTAAATAAGAAACCACTTGGTTCTTTATGGCTGTTGAGCATAGTGCATCCTGGAGGCTTGTTTTACGCTGTCCATAGAAAAGGCCATTGCCAAAGAGCACAGCCACTTTCCCTGGGGGCTGTGCCCTTCCAGCCGGGGTCCCTGTGCATAGGCAGGGGGAGGGCCAGGGTGCCCTGTGGCCACTGTGGGGACGGCTTCCCCCTCAAGAGGTGCATTTCCTCAGGCCCACCGAGCTGCTTGTGCAAGGAAGGGTTTTTCAGGCATAAAAGACAAGTTTATGAGGTTGGGACTCTTTCGAAGAGAACCAGTTTTGCTGTTGTTTTATGTTTAATTGCAGTTAAAGTTCTTTCTCCTCTCTGGTCTCAACCTCTCCTGGCTTTGGTATGGCGTCCTGCCCAGAGAAGACCTGCTGTCTCAGTTTGGGTTCCTCCAGAAGCAGACCCTGAAACGATGACTGGCGCAAGTATATTACTTGTGACCTGAAGGAACTGCTGGTCGTGGGTAGGAAGGCCAGCCAGGGGAGGGAAGGCAGCCTGGACAGAGTGGGCTATGGCGTGGTTACCGCTGTGAGCCACTAGGGCCGACGCTGGGGAACCCGCCAGGGGGACACCACCTCCTGCCGGGCCCTGGTGGAGGACTGTCCCGGGAGCGTTGGTTCCTGGTGCTTACTTCCTCCCAGGGTGGGCAAGGAAGTGCAGGAGCTGGCAGTCAGGTGGTGGGCTTTGTGCCCCGAAGTGTGGGGTGGGGGAGGCTGGGCCGGCACCAGCCGCGTGCTCACACCTGTAATACCCGCCTGCTGAGTTGGAGCTGATTGCACCCTCTGGGATTCCCTGTAGTCTTTCCTGGCAGTATTCTGTATAGTATTCGCCTGGTTTTACAAGTGGAACAAGTGAGGCGAGGAAAGGCAGTCGGGTTAAGGACCGGGTGAGCAAAGCGGAACGGAGCCCGAGATCCCTGGTCTCTTTTGCCCACTGTGATCTGAGCATGCGGTAAATAGTAAGTCTTTGATGACGAGATCATGGAGACGAAGTGGTAGTCATACTCCTTGGTCCTTCTTGATTTTTATCTCCTTGGGTGGTGGTGATGGGAGGAGTGACTGTGGCGTGGGCGAAGTGCAGACTGCCCTGTGTGGCTGGGTGACTCCCCTCCTTCCGCCCTCGTCTGCTGCGCCTCCAGGAGAGTGGCGGCGGCAGGATGGCTGCAAATTCCGTGGGCGACGGCTTCCGGTAGTCCCATCACCGTGTGGCCTTTGTTGGTCACTAATAATCACTCCTTGCTATGACCTTTCGACTGGACAGTCCTTCAATCACTATTTCAGAATCTTGTGTATATCCGAGATTTTAGATATATTTGTGTATGTCTCCAAAAGCGTGCTTTTGCATGGCAGTAGCTGTAAAACACTTTTTTAGTCAGCAGAGCTTAAGCAACACCGCTCTTCAATTGCGTAAACCTAAACAGTGCTTTTTAAAAAGACACTTGAAATATCCTAATCATATATGTTGTTTGTTTGACTTTAAAATGATTATCATGGGACAGGGACACAGCAGTTATCAAAGAGTGACTTTTTAATACATGCTGGGTTTTTAATATATTTCTCACCAGGAGAGTTACTGGGAGATTGACCCTGTCCCATCTGAAGTCATTACTAATAGCTCCATCTGTCTTCCTCAAGTGAGAATCAGTTGAGCCTAAAGTCCTTGGTACATATTCCAACCCCAGATCTTCCCATCTGCTTGTTCCTCAGACATTCATGGAACATCTTCTACATACCAAGCACTTTCCTAGGTACAGGGGTACCAAAATAAGACAGTTCCTATACTTGAGCCACTTGAGACCTCACCACCCCAAGTCTTAAGTTCCTTATGCAAATTCTCCTACCAAGAGAGGAAGACAGGGCAGGGCCATCAGGGCCTTGGCCGGTAGGCAGCAGAGTTTAGATTTTAACCCATAGACAAGAAGGAGCCATGAGAGAATTGCGAACAAGGAAGTGATGGGATCAGATTTGTGCATTAGAGAAATCAGTTAGAAGTTCAGTCAAAATTAGAAATGAGGAGGGGTGGAGAGGAGACAAAGCCCTCGGAATCTAGAAAGCAGAATGGACACAGTGGGGTGCTCAGGTGGGCACAGGGTTTCCTAAGAGAGAGAGAGCTATACATAACATCCAGGCTTGATCACCCAGGCAGTGCCCATTAGGGAGCCTGTGAAATCGGGCAAGTGGAGCAGGTTTGGGAGGAAAGATGTTTGGTTCTGGCTGTGTTGGGCTGACATCTCTATGTCATGTTGTTGCATGAGTAGAGATGTCTAATAGTTGGGTCTGTGAGTCCAGAGGTCTGGGCTGAACATAATCAGCGTCATCAGCATTTGGGTGACACTTCACCTTAGAAAACTGATTCAGAATCTTCCAGTGTGCAAGCAACAGTGCTAGGCATGCAAAAGTAAGTGCTGGCACTGTCTGGGAGGCATTTTCTGACCCCCTAGGCCATGTTAGGGCTTCCTGATTTGGGTTCCAATAGTACTAGGTACTTTTCTTATCAAAACATTATGGAAATCACTTACTAATTGCCTCTCTTCCCCACAAGGCTGTAAGCTTTGTTAGGCTAGAACTAAGGTCCATTTGTTGCTATCTCCTCAGCTCCTAGCACAGGGCTAGGCAACTGTTAGAAGCGTTCATACTTCTCAATTGAACGCTACACCCACCCATGACTAGTAGATCCTTCCAGGGAGAGCGAGTAATGCAGAGGTGTCACAGTGCAGTGCTAGAAGTGCTGGCACTGGAGCCTCAGATAGCATATGGAGTAGAAGAAGGAGTAGAAGGATAGAAGAAGGAGTAATAAAAGGGTGAGGAAGAGTTCTCCAGTCAAACAGGGAGGGAAGAACATTCTAGGCCCAGCGTACAATATACGTAAGGGCACAAAAGAGTGAAATGGTTGTGTGTGATCAGAATAAGAGGCTGGGATTTAGGAGGGTGAGCACAGCAGGAGATGCAGCTTGCAGGGGAACTGGGGACCCCTGAAAAACAGAGTTGGGACTTTGTTCTTCATAAAACAGGAAGCTGGTGGAGGCTTTGGAGCAGGATGGCAACATGATCCCCTTATGTCTTTAGGAAGAAATCTCTGGTGATGGAGTAGAGGGATTGTGAACCCTGCTCCCTGAAAAATGCATTTTTGGCAAGTACCCAGGGGATTCTCACATGAGTCGTCCAAAGACCACACCTGGTGGAAGAGTGGTGTGGCTGGGAAGCTGGGGCTGGTGGCAGCAGAGGCGCCTGGGAAAGCAGGGACAGTGAGGGCAACTGAGAGCTGCTGAGCATGTCCTGCTAGGTGGCCAGAGGAGTTTGCAGAGCCTGCTTTGGAGGGATCTGAGATTCAGGCCTCAAAGATCCCAGAGCATCAGTGATCAAAAGCCGCATGAAGCTTTGCAGCCCTGCCTCGTGCCTGCCTGAACAATGGGACGTGAGCAGAAAGCTTTGGGGACAGGACCTGCCAGTGTGCGGTCAGCAGAATCCTGCCTTCCTCTACAGACCTAATCTGGTCACAGCCCTGCGTCCTCGCGAGCATTTCAGTGTGATGTGTTATTGTGGCTGTTGGGAAAGTTTGGGTACGAATTCATTGGAAAAGTTAGGAGCTTTTTTTCCCCCAAATTATTATATCTTTGATGAACTTAATAGTGTATTTCAAAGGTATTTTTTAGCCAGTAATGTATATACAAATTGCTCCTGAAGTAGATGGGAAAGATCTAAACACATCATCTCAGTACAACAGTAAGTCTCTAAAGTACCTCTGCCTGTCTCTTATTTGCCTTTTAAAGTCTGTACAAACAGATGTGAACAGACCCTGGACTCTAAGAATAATATTTTTCTGTGGACATATATGGACAGATAAGCAAAACCCCAAGGGAGAAAAAACCTCTATTAAAATAAAAATAAAGATCCCCACAGGCTTAGCCTCCTTTGCTCACTGGGGTTTCTTTATTTCACTTTGAGATGCAAGTAGTTCAGCTTCTCAGGAGATGCTGATTAAGAGTTGAACAAAAAGAAAGCCTATCTGTCATCCGCGTGTCTGTCTGTCTGTATCTGGTCCTAACTGTTACAGCCACAAGTAATGGGTCTTCGTGCTTCCCTGGGGTTAACTGTTCTTCGAATAAACAGTAATACTGTGCGGCTCAGGATCCTCTGGGGAAAAATCCTCTTCCTTAGTGGTCAGTGACAATTCTGTGCTCACAGCCTCTCCTTCCTCTCCAAAGCTCTTGTCCAAGCTTGTGTAGGACTCTCTGGGATCCAAATCAACCCCGTCTAGCCCCAGGCACCCTGTGATCCTTGCGGCTAGCGGTTGCTGTTGGCTTCTGTCCATGCTGTGTGTCAGTATCTGTAGCTGACAGTTGTGGGAGCGTAGAAGGGCACCCGGTGGCTTCCCGGTAGGAAAACAGTGTATGGAGTGCATGGTTCTTGTGTCATGTTAGAGGAAGAGTCATGGGGTGGTTACTGTCTCTGTGGTAGTGTCTGTAGGGAATGGCCTGTGCTTGCATCCTGGGGAATTATTACAAAGTGGTGTGCAGGTTTGGAACAGACTCTGAACTTCCTCCCTTTGCAGGGTCTTCAGTAGAAAGGTCCTGTCCTGAGGAAACACCTCAGAGGAACTTCTCTTGCTTGTGAAGCCTGCTGGCATGTGTGTTTGTGTCAACACTGAGATGCACATGACAAATTATATGCAATGCTCCAACATAGCCCAACAGGTTTTTTCTGTTTACACTTAACTAGCCTTGAACAGCAGGAGGAAACCTTAAATATTTCCTTTTCTTCTCACAAACCCTTTATCTAATAAAACAAAATTACTGCAGGTGAAGCAGGGAGTGATTCAAATAGCCATTTAAATCCAGGACCTGGTTTGGTTTCGCCTCCCTGGGAGACTTTTTAGCTTGTGCTATGCCAACGAAGTCCGGGCAGGCTAACCCAGGTGAAGGGGTGGCAGTTCTAGGGATAGGCAGAGAGCGTGGGGGGCAATGTAGGTCACCGCGTGCTCATTTAGCCCCTCACTCCTCAATATTTTTGTACCAGTGAAATCAGGTTGAAATTGACATCAAGGGCAGCCCCAAGGAGGTGAGGGAAAGACCAGGAGGGTACCAATTCCGAGGGGAGGGCTGTCCCCTTCTAGAGCTGCTGCTGGGGGTGGTGGGAGTAATTTAATGTTGTGCATAAATCTACCTCGGTCTGCCACTGGCTGGCCCTCTCCTGCCCTGAGACTCTGAAGCCCAACTCTGTAAAGCAGCAATTCCCAACTTTTTTTCCCCTTTAAAATACACGAGACACACTCTCATGGGCATGTCCGGATCGCAGGCTGTGGCGCAGATAAGTCAGGCTGTGTGTTGGGAGCAGTTCCCAGTAGGCCCCTACTTCTTTCTCTCCCACTCAGGAAAGCAGACCCCCGCGCCAGTGAGCGTGAGACGCTGTTGTCTCCCCAGTACTTGGCATGGGGCTTGGCCTATAATAGCTGCCAAATAAATATTTACTAAGTGAAAGACGGTCTTGAATCCACACTAATTTGTATTTTTAAAAAGTCATTCATAAACTTTGGCATTTTAACTATTAGTTAGTAATTAATCCCAATAAACCAGCAGGGTTTTGTGACTGTGAAAGACTGTCGTAATGGGTTGGTCAGAAGGAATATTTGTTAGCATTTTTATGGGCTCTTAAAGTATTGGGAGCTGTGTAACTGATAGAGCCACACAAGCTTTGTGGGCCCTGCCTTTGACTGTCAGCACTATGTGGATAAACTCCTAATAGTTCCCAGAGAGAAACTTTAAGCAGGAGACCAGGGAGAGAAATTCTTAATGTTGCCTGGTTACCATAGACCCTTTGGGGGCTTAACCTATTTGGATAAATGCTTAATTTCAAGATCTTATATGAATCAAGAGTAAGTCTCCTATTAGAGCCAAACTTGGGCATCTGTCACTTCCCTGCTGCTGGGACTCTGACAGCTGGAGCTGGGGCTGGAAGGACGCAGCCCTCGCCTGGTTACCACAGAGGAGGGCAGTGGAGCAGGCAAGGGTTAGAGAGCTCATCTTTGCCTTGGCATCCAATTTGCCTATTCTGGAGGATTTTTTAATAAAATTTTTTTTAAAATAAGGATTTATGTATTATTTTAAAGACCAGTCTTAAATAGGCAGGCACATTTTAGTAAAAATAATTCTTAAAAACCGTGGTATGGTCATTGCCAATCAAAACAGTAATGGGGTCATTATCACTCATCTGGCCCTTCATGCCCTGGAGGAAATAGAACGCAGAGTTTGGATGATTCTGGAGCATTCCATGGCTGTTGGGAGGTGCCTGAGATGGATGTGGAGGGCAGAGCAGGGTCAGGACTGCAGAGATACCAGCAGGTCTGCAGGCACTGCCCTCAGGCTGTTAGGCATGGAGCGGTAGCCAGGAGAGTTAGGTGAAACAGAGGACAAGTATGTCCAAAAATGGAGCAAAAACAGTGAACAGGGCTCATTTAGAAATATTAGGCAATACAACAGAGACTGAAGCTATTGGAGCAGGAGTTAGGTAAACCCTGGCTATGAAGACCTAAGAAGAGGAGCTAAAGAAAGGCCTGCGGAGAAGTGAGGTCTCCCCAGGGCGTGTGATCTGAAGAGCTAACATTTCCTATCTTCATGGACTATTTCAGGTGTGCCTGTTTGATACAGTGAACTTGGGACTGATAACATTTCAACATCTAGATAGAGTTTCCTTCTCTCTTTAGACCTTGAGCAAAATTTTTGTTAATTTGAAAGCCCATACTCTGTACTTCTTAATTCTAATTATGTTCATCATGCTTTTTGAATTATTTAGGTACCTTTGTGATCTAATGAGAGTCTAAAAGATATTTACATTCCAAAGTACTAAAATTTTCAACTGTCCTGAAAAATCTAAGATGCATTCTTGCCACTGTTTTGTCAAATTATTGTTTCCAAACTGTGTTTTACTCTTCCCCAAACTGGTTTTGGTAGGAAGAGCAACTTTTAAAACAACTGATATTTTGTTCAACATGGTATGTTAAAAGCACAGAGAGAAGTTGAAGAATAATGAAGAATGCCAAAATAATGGTAATAAGCAAAGGAAAGAAGTGAACAGGCGTTCTGCGCAGGGATTCAGGAAACGGGTTGATGAGAGGAGGCTTCCGCAGAGCCCTCCTGCGGTGCAGTTATCTTCCTTATTCAAGGAGCCAGCCCCTTAGGCTTTACTTCAGAGATATTCCACTGTCTCCCTTGATGCCCAGGAATATATCACTCCACCTTTCTAAAGAAGTTCATCTTCACCTAAAGTAGGGTTAAAATTATTCACTCCTGGAGAAAGCTGTTCCAGCATTTTTGGGATGACCAGCAGATGCGCTTTGTCATTATCTGGGGAGGGGACCCGAGAGAGTACACTCTTACTTGCTTTCTTTAGGACCCTCTCCTCCTGTATGTAACACCCACCCAAAGAAGTATGGAAGCCAACAAGAAATACCAATATGATATTTGCATTAAGCATTAAATGTAATATATTAACTGTAATATTTGTGCTTTTATCCATCTATTTCTCAATTGTTTAGGATTCTTCTGAGGAAGAACCAAAAAATTAATAAGGCAAAATATACCTATAAGGCATTTTTACTGATGAAAACAAACCAGAGGTTTTTAAAAAAAACATCTGTAGTTATCGATTTTTTTGTTTTTGATCCAGAGTATTTTAGGAACTTTGAAGAAAGAACTTGAGAATTATTACTCAGCCTGGTATTTAGTTTGAAATATATGCTGACTTTTAACTTTCAGAGCTGAACAGTCTAATCCTTGATCATTCCAGAATGAGTTTAGGAATTTGTAATCCTTTCCTTTTTACTGGGTACTTGCATACATCACCAACCAACTAGGATTAGAAAGATGAGCAGCCTCTCTGTGCTGAAACAGAACGATGAGAACTCAGGGCCAACCTGAAATGTTCATCTGTATCAATTAATCTTTAATGAACATTCATGCAGAAACAACATCACAGAAGGTCCTTTGCAATATACAGAGAAGACAAACTTCCTTCCACTGTATACCTTTCTAAATGAACATTCCAATACACTAATAAAAATAGTTAATGTTTTGTATGTTTATCTGTGTTTTGCCCTGAGATTAAGCATTATGAGTGTTGGGGATATTTGCTCACTCTTCGCAGCCTGGAAGAGAAGGGTCACTGTATGTAAGTAAGAAGAAGGATATCTGGCAAGGTTGGGAACATGACCTCTTGCCCTCCAAAGCCTGGGAAGCCCAAATGAATGCTCCCAATCTTAGCAGTGTATGGACACGGTGCGAACTCTCCCCTCTGCACACAGACCAGGGGTTAGAGGTTAATGAATGAGTGCTCTCCCCACACTCTGGATCCTGTTCGACAGTGGTTTTATGAATAAGGGCTTAAATGAGGTCAGAATAGGACCTGCATGTTGCTTCCAAATTCTCAAAATCTGTTTGAAGCAATGGTGTTCAAAGATGACATCGTTCTACCAGGAAAGGGAGAGATGAGGCTCTTGTGCTTGGAGAACTGGACAACATATGTCTAAAAGCAGGACCAAATGGAAAACAAAGGGGGGAGGTCCTTGCTGCCCCCTATTCTTCTCTAGTAATCCCTTAAAAAATAATTGCAGACCCAAACCTCTGGCCTCCAGCACATTTTCCACTTGATTAGAGGCCTTTGTGAGATAGGGAAAGGGACCTGCAGACTTGTATATTGTGCCGGGGCCTGAAATGTCCAGCTGGGATTTTTTCCCATCAAAAGGGGATTTTAGTAAAACCATTATCAGGGGCTTAAAGGAGAAAAGCTGTTGAGCTGCAAGTGAGGGGGCAGATTAGCATTAGCGGGCTTGTTTTTGGCACTTGTGGAAGGGTGGGAAGGTGTTTGCAGCCTCTTGCACACAAGTTCCTTAGTTTCTCTGCAATTCCTGGCAGATGCAGAAAGAGGAATGAACACAGGAGCGGGAACTAACGGGCTTGGAAATGGCACATGGAGGCCTTCACTCTGAGGCATCAAGTGGAAGGCAACCCGAATCAGGGAGGACTGCAAGGCATCGCTTGATACCTGCTTGGCGATGTGTGGGCGGCTGTGGGACTTGCTCCAATCCTGGTTATGTCCATCCATGTCACCTGGAATCCCCCCACCCCAACACTCTGTGCCCCTCTTGACAGTTTCCGTAGACATCATGGGAATTCAAGAAACTAGGAAGTGGCCGTGTTAGATTCTTTAAATGGCAGATGGACACCCTTATTGGGGGGGGGCGTGTTACGGTCTAAGAGTACAGAAGAAGGTTGAGAAGGCAGCAGCAATGGCTGTCATCTGCAAGTACGTATCCAGGCTGCATGGGTTTGCAAACTGAGGTGTGGAAGCCCTCTAGGGTGATGGTTTGGGGAAAGCTACCTAAAATAGAAACCTCCATCTTCTTGGGATTGCTGGAGCCCTGAGCTGTATCTTCTTCCCCAGAACACAGCGTGGAGGCCCGAGAAGTGTCGGCGGGATGTTGAGGCCAGTAGAGCCGACTGCGTGTGAGGAGTCAGAGTCACCTGCCCTGCAAACAGCTTTTTCTGTTTCTCCCCATATACAAGTTCTAGCTCGTTTCCCTGGTAAAAATGGGATAATGGATAGAACAGTGTTTGTCCTGACTGAGCGTATAACTAGAGTGATGGCAACACGTCTCTGAGTGGGACACTTTCAGGCTTGTGGTGCTGTGGCCGCCGAGACCTCAGTCCCAGGTCCATCCTCACACCAGCCTGGAGGCCACGTTGGCAGGAGTTTTTTGTCTCAAGTCAAATTCAGACCACCAGAGAAGGAGGGCCATCTTCTTGAAAACACATGCTAGCCCAGGAAAGCTGTTCTTGGAAGCTGCAAATCAGAGAGCAACCCTCCTCATCCCCCTAAAGACTACCTTTAGGAACGGCTGGTCATTGAAGTTGGCACTTTCCCCTGATTTCTCATTCTGGCCCCTCGGCCTGACCTATGTCTTCTGCTCCTCGGCTTTGTGTGGAGTGGTACATGTTCTCTTTCTTTCCTCTACAACTTCTATTCTTCATTTGGGTTGTTTTCCCTGAATCCGCATTCATTTGATGTGGTCACTAACAATGGCGTATTTCAGCTACGGTTTCCATAAAGTTGCCAGGGAGATTTTCTGCTGTTATAAGATTTTCATGGATGGTGCCAGGAATAATCATGTGCTTCATGCCTAGGCCCCAAGTCCCAGAAACTTTCCCTTTTTTTCATTCTCTAACCAAAAATGACCTCTGTATTACTGAGTTTATAAGCTGTGGGTCATCTGGCTAATACAGCTTGGTAGAAGTATCCACAGGGGATATTCACCTTCCACTTTTTTATTCCATGTTTCCACAACTGCCATTTGGGTCCACGCTTTGAGTCCCTCAGGCCAGACTATGGAGAGCCAAGAGGGCAAGACCCCTTCCCCAGCCCTCTCCTACCCTCTGCCTATCCCTGTGACATTTCGTGGAAACTGGCCAAGTTGGCTCAACAGTATTGTTTATTTTAATTTCTGCTACTGCCAAGGTAGGAGGATCGCTTGAGGCCAGGAGTTCGAGACTAGCCTGGCAACATAGCCCCCCATCTCTACAAAATATTTTTTAAAAAACTAGCCAGGCCTGGTGGTATGAGCCTGCAGTCCCAGCTACTCGGGAGGCCAAGGCAGGAGGATCACCCGAGCCGAGGACTTCCAGACTGTGGTGAGCTGTGATGGCACCACTGCACTGCAGCCTGGGCAACAGAGTGAGACCCTGTCTCTTAAAATATAAAATAAAATTATTATTATTATTTCTGCTACCTTTTCATCAGGGCTCTTATTGTTTTCAGTTTCATCGACTCCTTTAGATTTTCTGAAGATGTCTTTATCTGGGCAATAAAGATACTCCTTTTAATAATAAAAAATAAAAATAGATGCTCCTAAAATTTAAAAAATATTGTTATTTTTCCTCAAAGGACTTCTAGAATTCTTCCTCACAAACAATATGCTTTCTATTTTTCTTTTGTAATTAAAAAAAAGCTAGCTCTTTTTCTCTTGCTGTTAAAATTGATATCTCCATGTATGCCTGAATTTTTTCCCCATTTGTTCTCCCGGTCCTAAATATGGCAATCTAACAAGGATTTGTGAGTATGAAATCGTACTTAAGAATTGGAAGTTTTTTTTAAAAAGTAAGAATAACTAAAGTTGATGTTTGATTCCTGTAGCCTCCAAAAGCAGAGCGCTGCTGGGTAAGTCAGGGCCCCGCTGTGAGGAGGTTGCGAGGCTGTCTTGCCCCGGAGCGCTCCGCGCCTGCCTCCGGGGAGTGACCTCACCGGTATTGTACCTCTTTTCTGGGAAGTGAGACTCCTTGCTTATCAACTCTTAGACCCCGAGGAAGTCCTTTTGGGGGGCCGTGCTTGGGGAGTGAGCGGAAGGGGTTTGTCAGATCGAAGGAGGCTGTGCGTCCCCGTGGAAATAGCCTCCAACGCACAGGCACTGCTGCCACCTGCTGACAGAACACAGGGCTTGCAGACTTTGGGGATAAATGAATTTCTCCATCTTCCACAGTAGAGAACAAATACTTAGTTTTACATTAATCATACTTTATTTTACTGCCTTATATTGGACCCTAAAGTCATTTTCATAAACTTAGAGTAAAGAAAAACACAAGCCTGGACTCCTAGCTACTTCTAATACAGGTTTGGACATGATTCATAGCTTGCAATGGGGAAGGTACATTGTGTGTGAGTGGGTAGGATAGGTTTTGTTTTTGTTTTTGTTTTTTAGGGGGATGGGAGAGGTCAAGGAATAATCCAGAAGGAGGCAAGAACAATCTTCCACCCCTACCTTTCAATAATGCGTAGTGCTTGACTTCTACCTCCTAACACACACACACACACACACAAACACACACATTTTCATTTCTAAAGTAAGCAGTGATGAAGCTGTTTGCTGCCAAATCCTGTGTTGTACTTACTGTAGTGAATTTCTGCAGTTCCTCTTGTGATTCCATTGAAAATCAGACCCTTCTTTGTGGGAAAAAGAGAGGCCAGCTGCTTTCCTGTGGGTCATGCTGTTCTGACTGTCGCCATCTGACTCGGAGCACAATGGCAGGGCATCTGTCTCAAGTGCACAGACATCAGCTAGGGCTGGAAACACCACTCCGCTACATACTTGAAACTTGAAGACCTTCTCTGCTTCCTCCAGCAGTCAGCTGTGAGCCTGATAAAGTTCAGGGGGCCACAATACTTAGCCATCTTTTTTTACAGGTTCCTGAAAGACTGACTAAATTTTGCACATTTGAATTGAACTATGCATGCTAGAAACTGTCACTTCCACCTTGTCATTTTCATATTGTTTGCTTAAGACACACTTATTGGCCATCTCTCTCTCTCTCTCTTTTCGGTAGTTTACAGCACTGGGTTTTTCAATCAGTGAAGTTTAGGTTTAAAATATTGGAAGTAGAAGTGGCTGTCTTCCATCTGAGAACATTAAGCATTTATTTGAGAGCCTTAACTGTTGCAGTTTCTCCCCTACCATCTGCCAATTTTAACCTCAGTGATTTTTCTAGAGATTCTGAGGAATATCAGGACTAATTTTTTTTGGCTCCTCCCTATTTAGGGACCACTTCTCAAAGAGCCCTGCCTTGGGCTGGAAAATGGAAGCAGATGTGTGCATAAATGATGCCAGTTTGGGGTCAAGATTTCCTAAGGAGAAATAATATTATGAACGTTTGTAGCAAATATTTTCTCATATACTTTTTAGATGAGAAAACAATGCTTTCCAAGCCATATTGAATAATTCCATATTAATATTTATGAAAAATTAATCTGCTTTCAAAGAACTGCTTTCCCACAGCCAGTTCCAGCATCTTGGCTCCATGATGTGGGTGGTGGCTGATGACAGGCAGCCGTGTTGCAGCCTGACCCGTCTGGAGCGTGGATTACGTATCGGAGGAGTCATGAGCATAAGGGGACGCCTGGTATTAACAAATTAGACTTTATTACTCTTTCTGGACAAGTGGGATTTGTAACTAAAACATCTGTGGAGTCAAGCCTTTTTACCCTTGAATGAAGAGAAAATAGCTAGAGTTCCTGCAACTAGATTCTACTTTATAAAAGGATTGTCTGACAGATATTTGTAGTGTTAAGTGTGTGTAAGTTCTTAGCTTTGAGGCTATCACAAGCATAGACTTCTAGTATTAGTACTCCACATTACTATTTGTGACAAACCAGTATTTTGGACACCAGCTCAAGTCCTCTGAGGGCAACAGATTTGACACTTCAAGAACTTATAGACCATTTGCCAACCTGTACTGTTTTCTTGGCTTCTTGAATAACCCTATACAATAATGCTTGCAGAACATATCTAAGTTTGTATAATGTAATACATATTAAATAGTAATAACTTTCAACTTTTTTTTCACTCCCAGCAAAAAGTGTCACACCTTTCTAAAGAGAGAGGTAGGATGGTACTTTGCAGGGTCTCAGTAAGCTACCTGCATGTTGATCACCTTCCGACGTAATTGTTAAAGTCTGGGGCAGCCATATGAATGAATATGACTGACTCCTTATATTACCCAGGCAAAATCTTTTACCTTGTTAAGCCTCTTTCCCCATTTATAAAATTAGATGCACCATATATGCTAGGTTTGGGAAAACAAAAATTTGGAGACAGAGAAATTGAACACTCTGTTACGACTGAATTCTCCTGGCAGATCACAGTTACATTGCTCACACCACCTCACCGGGTTTCTCTGCTGCTGCTGCTGCAGGTCCCTTCTCTTCCTTGCAATTGACACTCACTAGTGTCCACTATCACAAATAAAAGTATCCTTGTAAGTTTTTTATAAGGATATGTGGCATTTGTCCCTTAAACAATTAAAGTAGAAGAGTAATGAGATAATAAAAAATTAAGTCTTCTTTTTAAAGAAAATATGTACACTTTTCTGGATTAACAAATAACAAGCAGAGGAGTTCCACTTCTTTTATTCAAGGGGTTAACATACCCCACTCCACTGCTGTGCAGTTAGGGTCTCAAGCTTGCTTTCTCTTCCACTTCAGCTGGAAGACTTGGCTTTACATAGCACCAAATGTCCTGGGTTGGTAAAGGCAACTCCACCAGGCAAACTCAGAGCAATCCCTGGAAAAGAGGAAAAGACTGAAACTGATCATTTGTGGATATTTAAATTTACCAATGGTCCAGAAATACCTGTTTCCATCCGAGAGCTAAGAATATATGCTTTTATTCCAGCTGTGTGCTTACTTTTGATGAGTTGTAAATGACTAATAGTTGGCACTGATCTAAATATGAATGTCTCATCTGTTTTACAACATTGACTTTTTAAAAAATTTAACTTCCTACTTAATATTTGAACAAGCACATTGACATAAATGAGGTAAATATGTGGCCCAATATAAGCTTAGGCTTGAATGCAGTTTTTCTAATTTCTAATCCTGTGCTTTTATTCATGATCCACATTATTTCATCAAAAAGCTTCACCCTTCTGACTCCTCAGGGGTTCATAATGGCACAAAATTTAGGTCTTGCCCTCTGCTAAAGGAACAGAATTAACTTTTAAAAGGGGTGATGTTTGATGCAGGGAAAAGAAAGAGAACAGAGAGAAGGGACCACTAGATGACTTACTGTGGTCCCCCCCTTTCTACAGCAGAACAGAGCAGAGAGATCAGAGGCCAGGGGCTTTCCTTTTCAGAGGACTGGGAAGAAACAGTTGTCAGAAGCTGCATGAGGTCTTGGTTTTGTTTTACAAATCTGATCTTTTAATCAAGAAGGTCTTATTCTTGGGAAACACAGAGGTCCCTGGGGGCCACTACCCTTTCCCCTTGGGAAACCTGAGTTCAAATTTTCTAAGTCGAAAGTGAAAGGTTTTACTTATATTCCAAGACCAGCATCTGTCTAGTAACCACTGCATGAAAGCACCAGGATTTAGAGGATAGGCCACGCTTCAATTTGCATATGTCCTTATACAAGAGGAAGGTCTTACCTTTAAAAAGAAAAAGGAACATTTGCTTTTTTTAGATCTTTGTTGTTAATTTGAGTCATGAAAGAATATGATCAGTTAGAGTTTTCTTAACTGTTTAACACATTGACTGCTACACTAGAAAAAAAATTTTTTTCCTTGGGGCCACAGTGTTTTATTACAAAAATAGAATAAAAACTTAGAAAACAAAATGATCCTTTCTAATTTAATGAAAAAATTGTTATTTTTTATTGTTTTCTGTGTGTGAGTTTTATGCAACTTGAAAAATAGTTCATGCAGTTCCCAAGGTGAAGAGACACGTGTTACATATGCTTCAGGAGGCCCTGGGCTCAAAACTAGTGTGAGTTAAATACAACTCACATGGCAGTTCATGTGTTAAGGATGTGCTGGTGCTGGCTTTTACCTTTAGTACGTTAGGCAAGCTAGAGGCCTCCCGTGGCGCTCAGGGAGCTGCATTCGTAGGTAATCTTTTCAGCAGGACGTTGAAGGGCTATGCCCGACGAGACTTAGAAACAGAAGGTATATGAAGCTGTTTCTTGACTGCTGCGCAAAGAATTTCTACTGAGGTTTTTTACTTCTAGATGATATGGTTTATATTAAGTTTACATTTTGTTTTTTAGTTAAGTTTCAGCAAACACCTGAACCAGGTATTTTTTAATTATTCTAAAAATTGCACTGGCATACCTTTTAACTTCTGTTACTGCCCAAAAAATGTACATCAACTCATTTTCTTTCCTATGTCTATTCTTTAAAAGCATTTCTTCCATTCCTGTAGGTATAGTGGGATCAACCTTTCATACCAAGAACCACCCTTATTCCCTTTGAAGTAATGCCCTATGGCATGAGCCTGTTCACACTCCGTTCCAGCAGCTACCACTCACTTCTCTGAGGGGCACCTTACTGGAAACCAAGGTGTATCAGTAACTAAAACCTCTCATCAAACAGAAGGGAGGCTGGACTTTAGAAATGGACCTGGTTTGAATCCTGGCTCCCTCAATTACTGGTTGAGTCACTTAAGGCAGGAATTATGGCTTATCTGGAAAAGAGGGATAACTATTTCCACAGATTGCTTTGAGGATTAAAATTTACAAGTACCATGCAAAGCATACATAGTTTCTTTCCATCCTGATAGGTTGAGAGATTAGCAATTGACCTTCACTGACCATAGTAAGTGGTTTACTCACCTCTTCTAGAGAAGCTCCAGATGTTAAGTATGCCTTGTTCAGGATAAGGACATTAGAGCCATGATCTTAACTTTCAAACATTAATTTACCAACCTTTAGTGAAGCTGATATTTAACCTTGAATGTAAAAAATGAGACGAAACAGAAAAGCAGAAAATGCCCCAGGTTATAAGAAGTAGGACTATTTTGTGTATTAAAATGAAGAATGTGAGCAAAGAGCCTAAGACTTAGAAGGTGCTCAAATTTTCATCAATTGAATCTTAACAGCCATGTAGTCTCTAGGAAGAAAACAGACCAAGAACCTAAAACTTGTGTAACCTTCATGAATGTGTCAAATGCTGAATTAGACAGCTGACCCTAATTCAAAGTCCCTTCTTCTAACTAGGGTTCACACATTTTTTTTTTCCAGGCAATAAGCACTGTAACCTAAGCAGGAAGAAAGAGATCCACACCTTCCCCCAAGAAAGGAACGGGAAGATGGATCTAGTGTCAGGCTCAATTAGACCCAATTGTGACGGCTCTCCAGAAAGGAACAATGCTGCTTTTGTCATATACTCAAGCACAAAGCTTGGAAATTTTACAAAATAATCTTACCCCAAGAGAAACCTGGGTTCTAGCCCTCTTCCTGGAAAGAGGGGTTGATCCAGGAAAGCTTTATACTACTCTTATCAGCTGGGATCAATTTTTTTAAAGTAATCTCAGAAACAACTAAGACCTATGTGAAACCAGGAATATGAATTACTCCACTGTTTGATAATTTATACTCATAGGTTTCCACAGCCCAACCACAGGGTGTCAGATTATTTAGCTATTGTCTACTAAAGGGAACTCTGCTGGAATTGTTGGTATTCATTAATCTGCCCCAAATTCAGTCTAAAAACCCTCAACAGAGTGGATGAGTAGCCAGCCTCTGCCTTGGGAGTGCTAAAATGCAAATGTGCAACAATCCTGGCCAACCTCTCTGCCCCCAGGAAAGTGCTTACACACAGCCAGGCCTGGAGAGGAATGTTAAAAAGAGGGGTTGAGCTGCCCTCCTCCTTTCCACTGGGACCCCCGCTCACACAGAGAGATTCAGTATGCATGACTGAGCAAGCTGGCACACAGGGACAGCCAGCGCTCTTTTAACTTTCCTGAACAATGGCTTCAGCCCCTCCACCCTTCACAGCCTCCCCACACCCACTCTAAGGGTAAAGAAATCCATCTTTCTTGCCCACATCCACATCTCAGGACCCACTTTGTCAACATCACCCCTAGATCTCATTTCCACCCAAAGAAAAACTGGCCACTGGGGAAATTGTGACTTACAAATCTGGTTTTTAAAAAAGTTTCATTTTGTTCAATTTCTTTAAATTTTCCATGTTGTTGACAGTTTAAAGCCAAAAATTATATAAATCTCCAGTCTAATCACATTTCTAGAAACAAAACATTTGGATGTCAGTAGTAAACCTTATACAGAATAAAATTTTAACCATGAGCTTAATTAACTTACACCACATAGGATGCACCAAACTGTATACCTTATTTCCTTTTACTTTATCCTACTTTGGCTTGTACCCAAGCACACAATGCCTTAAAAATAATTCACAGATACAAAGCTTTTTTTTTTTTTCAAAAACATATTTCATATTTCCTCTTTTATTATATAAATATCAGTTTAACCTTTTACTGTAAGAATATAAATGTTTTAAGAGGATCTTTGTTATTATTTATACAAATTCACAAACAGTACAATTAATTGATAAAGGTCTCTGGGTTTCCTTAACTCCATGGTCTCACATGTTGCTGTGGAGGATTCTAAAAAAATAAACAAACAAAATCCAACAAAAATATACATCCTACTCAAAAGTGATTTTTTTTTAAAGCCACAAGTCCCAACCCCCACCAAAATAAAGAAAGTCATCTATTCCTCCATTTAGAAACAGAATTTTTTAAAACCCACAAACTCCCATTTTATTAATAGAACACAGATAAGACATGAGTTTCAGTCTCTTTCCCTTCACATCACAGCCCCCGGGTCTCTCAGGCCAACTCTGCTCCTCTGCTTCCCATAGGAAGCCTCCGTGTGACCTTTTTGAGGGAAACTTGCAAGAGGGTGAGGGTAGGGCAGAATTTGCATATATAATCATTTTCAAGACAATCTGCATCTCAAACAAAAAACAGTTCAACTCTCATTTCTCCCACATATTTGTGCTATAAATTAAGTCACAATTTAGAAGCACCATTGGGTCCTCAAATCCCAATGGACAAGGAGAAAAAGAAAATTACAGCCAGAATGTGGAAATGGGACACACTGGATGCATGTGGGATGGGAAGCCAAAACAAAAAAGACACACCAACCCAATGGGAATCTTTCCAGTCTAGGCACAAAAATGTTTGTCTCAAAATATCTCTCTTGTAGAATTCCAGGGCTTCAGAGAAAAAAGTAAACTAAAACGAGGTAGCCAGACATATATATATATATAATTTATATATATATAATATATAGAATATATTCAGCAGAAAAAAAGGACCATGATTTCAAATTTCTTCAAAAAAATTTTAAAAAGGAAAGAAGATAAAAATGAAATGAGCGTGAGTAGCAGAGTACTGTAAAAAGAGAAGTGATGAGAAGAGACTGGGATTAGTTACAAAGTGGAAGAAGGGTGAAAAGGCTGTTGTAGTTGGGTTTGCTTTTTATACATTTCAAAATAAAAACCAGATCACAGTATTCAAATGAAAGCTTAAGTGAAGGCAGACATTTTCCTCAACTCCCAGGGGTTGAAAGGACTCCCCACCCCCATTTCCAAAAGCAATGCAGCGGGGATACAGTAGCTGCATCAGCCCTCCATCCCCCTGCAGAGGAGTGGGTGCCTAAGGAGCTGAGTCCAGCTCTCCATCAGCAGGGAAAAGGAGAGGGGAGTAGGGGAGGGCCAGCGGAGGAAGCCCAGATGCACTGAGAATGGGCTGGGAGCAGGGAGGGGCGCCGGAGGGGGAGGAGAAAATGAGCCTGAGGCTTCTGTCACTGCCCCATCTCATCCACTGCGATGATCTGTGCATAGTGTGCGAGTGTGGGGGGTGGTGGTGGTGCTAGGAGGGCGCGCAGGGCAGGACAAGGGGAGCTGGTGCTGCCGCCCTCACCTGACCTTCTCACTGTCCGTCATCTGCCAGAGTCCCAGGTTGAGTACCTTGAGGCAGGGGAGCTGCGTGATGCGCTCCAGGCCGCGCTTGGTGATTCGGGTGCAGCCGTACAGGTCTATGCCCGTAAGCTGGCTCAGGTGCTCAGCAATCAGCTCCAGGCCCTTGTCCGTGATGCGCACACACTGTCCAATGTTGAGCGTGCGCAGCCCGTGCATCTGCCGCACCATGCGGTTGATGCCATCATCACTGATGTGGCAGGAACAGAGGGAGAGGGACTTGAGGCCGTCCAGCCCCTGGGCTATGTAAGCCAGACTCTGGTCCCCCACCTTGTCACAGAACGACACATCCAGCCCCGAGAGGCGCAGGCTGCCCATGGCCAGATGCATGATGCCCGTGTCACTGATGTTGTCACAGGAGCGCAGGTTAAGGCTGCGTAGGCTGCCCATGTGCGACAGGTGCAGGAGGCCGGCGTCCGAGATGCCCCCGCAGAAGCTGAGGTTGAGAAGCCTCAGGCCGGTCAGCCCTCGGGAGATGTGCTTTAGAGAAAGATCCGTGAGCTTCTGGCAGTCCTGCAGCGTGAGCTGCTCCAGGCCCAGGCAGCCCTCGGCCGCGCTGCGCGTCATGCCCGCCAGGTGCCCAATGCCTACGTCCGAGAGGTGGCGGCAGCTGCGCAGGTTAAGGCTCTTGAGGCGCTGCAGCCCCCAGGCGATGAGCAGGAGGCCAGTGTTGGTGATGTTACTGCAACCCCCCAGCTCCAGCACCTCCAGGCCCTTGAGGTACTGGGCTATGCGGCCCAGGCTGCTGTCGGTGATCTGCTTGCAGAGGCTCAGGTTGAGGGCGCGCAGGGAGCCGATCTCCTGCACGAACGCATGGCCCAGCCCGTTGTCGGTGAGGTTGTAGCAGCCGCTCAGGTTAAGGCTCTCGATGTTGGCCATGCCCTGGATCACGTAGCTGAGGCTACGGCGGAGGCTCAGGATCTGCACGCGGCGGATGCCCCGGGCCTGCAGGCTGGGGAACAGCGACGGGTTGGCCCGGCGCAGGTGCAGCTTGGCCTCCACCCCCCGCCACACCGACTTGTGGTAGGCGGCATCCCGCCAGGCCGTGCACACCTGCGCTGCGCGCCCCTTGTCCCGCACGTCCAGGTAGCCGAAGATCATGGCCAGCAGCTCGGGGAACAAGCACGAGATGTGGGTCTCCATCTTCCTCCTCCCCGTCCTTGGCGCTGGGGGCGGAGGCGCGGGCCTGGCCGCTCCTGCCCGGGAAGGTGACGAGAGCGGGCCGCCCCGGCCGCCGCCGCCGCCTCGGGCCCAACGGACGGCCCCTCCCCGCCTTCCGGCTCCGGCCGCAGCCGCCGCTCCTCCTCCTGGTGCGTCCGTCCCTCCTTCCTTCCTGCCGCCCCCGCCCCGGGCTCCGCTCGGTCCTCACATCCCGGGCGCGGAAGGCGCCTGCCGCCTCACTCCCGAGCCCGGCCGCCGCCGCCGGGTCTAGCCGCGCCGCGCTCGGGCCGCGCCGCTCCGCCGCCGCCGCTCCCACGCCCCCTGCCGCATCCTCCGCCTCCCGCCGCCGCCTCCCGCTGCCGCGCTGCTCCGCGGGCCGGCGGGTCGGCGAGGGGCCCGGGGGCCGGGCGCACGGGCTCCGGGCGCCGAGGAGGCTTCCTGCCGCCTTTGTCTCTCGCCGGCTTTTCAAACCTCCCAGCCCCGGGCCGGCCGCACTCCGCCGCCCGGGCGGGGGGACCAGGAGGCCAAGCCGGGCCACCGGGCGCGCGTTCTTCCCCCCGCCGTGCGCGGGCGGTTGGCCGCTGCCGGCCCTGCTCCAGGCCGCCGCGGCCCCAGCGCGGCTCGGCGCAGACCCGGGCGAGCAGGCGGCCGCACGGTTGGTAGCGTCCGAGCCGGCCCTCCGCCCGACTGCGCCTCCGCGCGTCCCCTCCTCCCCTCCGCTCCCCTGCGCGCGCCCGCGCAATGGTACGAGCCTGCGCTGCCGGAACTGTCGGAGCCGTTACCCTGGAAACCGAGTTCGTCCTCGTCTTGTCGCCCCTGATTTTTAACCCTGTAGGCGCCATCTGAGAACAGCTGTCAGCAAGGCGCTTCCCCACCCTTCTTTTCACCCAGAGCCGGTTATTGAGCCGTTCCCTCTCTGGGCCACGCCCCAACCCTGCGCCTTCTCTGTCTCTCTGCTGCTGACGTCCGCGCAGCCCCTGCCCGTGGTTTACCCCTGCAATTCCCGACCCGTACTCTACACCCTCCTCCCTTCATTATCCTTGCAGGACCCTCCTCCTAATAGCACTACTCAACAATCATCACCCGGTTCTCCTTTTTCTACTGTCCCTAATGCCCCTTCACACGTATCTTGTTCCCAATTCCCAATTCCCCCCAGTGGGGCTGTTTCCTACGATTCCTTTCTCTCCAGTCTTGTGCCTTAGATTGGGGAGAAACTCAATTGTACTCATTCTAGTTTAACACTGACCTGCTCTGGTCCTTGTTCTAGAATTTTCTAGAATTATCCGTTACTACTTCCTTCTGGCATCTTCTGATTGTTTCCAGACACCGCTGTGTTTCCCTCAGTACTTTCTACATCAAAACTTCCTCCACTACGCACTCCGCTGCGCCACCCTTGCCCTCAGCCTGCTTTGCTCTGGGAAGGGAACAGCCTTTCCTAAGCCTTGTTTAACGATCTTTTTCCTTTTCACCGGCCTATTAGACATATAAAACGGTATGGCCCAGTTGTACTGATAGTTAATATTTTTTTGTGTGCCAATGCAGATTTACTGTTTGATAAAATAGAATAGCTATTAGACTTAGTTTAAGATACTCTAGTCGATGTCTTTTGGTCTATAAACTGTGTTTTATGGAACCAGGGCAATATTCCATTCTAGAATATGGCCCCTGGGTCTTAAATGCCCATACAGATGATAGGATTTCAGAGTTTCATTTTAACTATCCCCAAACCAGGAATTTTCGGATCAGAGAAAATGACCTTCTATATTTTTAAATAATTTATGAGTCCACACAACTAGATACGACAGCCTGATTTATCTATCAGAAAGGGAAAATGGATTCATTGATTCTTTGAGGACCTGAACAAGATTTTGAATGGGTTCCATATTCAGTATATGAGATTGTTAGTTTTGGCCACTTCTCTTTTGCGCAAGCAACCAATCCTAGACCGAGTACATACACATTCCCTAACATGTATGTTAGGGAATCTGTACATTATGTATGTAATAATATACATTTAGACCCCCACTGCTTCTCTTTCCTAAATCAGGAAATGCAGAAGCAAAAAGTTTTGCAAGCTTGTCTGTTACCTCACTGCATTACACATAGTGTGAGGCCCACAGATTTTTGTAACCTTCCTGAAGTAATAGACTGTACTGTTAGTCATCCAGATGATTCCAGATGTACAGTGGCAATAGTGTCAAGATTCTGAGGTGTCCCTGGGCTTAACTCTTCCCCTGGGGGTATCTGGGCTTTTATTATTCTCAGACACTCCTACCTGAACTTTTACCTTCACCTTTACATGAAAGTCACTTTTTTGTTGTCATATGGATGTAGATGTGTTTGTGTTGATGTCAAGATCTTAATCCAAAGCACCTTAGTGTGCCTTAATCCTACTTAACACAAAACAAAGTGCCCCACACTTTTGGGGGGAATTTTAGACAGGAGACCTGACCAGGCTCCAGATGAAGAAGGAGCTTAGTGGTTTTCCTTCCTAGAAAACCCACTGGTCTCAAATCTGAAGAGTTATTCAGAGGTGCCTGGAAGCACTTTCTCTAGAACTTGGCCACCTCATCCTAGTTCTAACAAAACCTTTTCCTGAAATCTGGAATTGTATTAATAAGAGACTTTTATTTAAGGCATTCAAGTATATATTACAAGGATTTTCAGCAATATGATTATTTTCATGTTCAATAAATAGGAAAATATAACATCAAGAAGCATCTTAGA
>CM052440.1:85035820-85085658 GCA_028533085.1 Varecia variegata | reverse complement strand
GAGACCAGCCTGAGCAAGAGCGAGACCCCGTCTCTACTAAAAATAGAAAGAAATTATATGGACAGCTAAAAATATATATATAGAAAAAATTAGCCGGGCATGGTGGCACATGCCTGTAGTCCCAGCTACTGGGGAGGCTGAGGCAGTAGGATCACTTAAGCCCAGGAGTTTGAGGTTGCTGTGAGCGAGGCTGACGCCACGGCACTCACTCTAGCCTGGGCAACAGAGTGAGACTCTGTCTCAAAAAAAAAAAAAAAAAGAAATCTAAATTTTCAGATGTAGTATGTTTTTCCCCTGGGTAGGGCCCGGGAAAATTGAGAGGCCCAACCCAAAGATCAGGCTTGTTTAAGGTTGCATACTTCCTTATTCAGAGAGGGAAGACGCAGGAAAGATCAGAAGAGATCTGTAGCTTTTAACTCCTCGTTCAAAAAAAAAACAAAGAAAGAAAAAAGTATCCAAATGAGTGGCTCTGAGTCTAGCTTATGGATTGGGTCAAAGGAATTAAAATATTTTGTGTCTATTTTCCTTTAAATTAACTCTAACGTATCCATAGCACAACACTATGTGGTAGGCACTGAATTAATGTTAAACTGAAATGAATGAGATTAATAATATCAATAATAATAATAAAATCTTTATGAAAGATTTCTTACATATCAAAACTTTTCCAAGAGTTCTGGGCAACCAGTAGCAATCAGAGGTTTGTTTATAATGCTGCCTTTCCAACTTCAAGACTTCTTGAGAGCAACATTCTCTCTATTCCTAAGCATTTCTGAACAGGAGAATATCTTGTGGCATGCTTGGCCAGAGAATGTTAAAAATTAGAGAGGGTGAGGACTTGATTCACTGACTGAAAATAAAAGATTTAAGCAGGAACAACAACCCAAATAACCTTATTAAAAAATGGGCAAAGGACTTGAATAGACATATCTCTAAAGAGAATATACAAATACTCAGCAGCATATGAAAAGATGCTCAATGTCACTAATCCTTAGGGAAATGCAAATCAAAGCTAAAATAAGATACCACCTCACATCCCTTACGATCGTTACTGTTATATTAATGAAACAGAAAATAACAAGTATTGATGAGGATGTGGAGAAAGTAGAACCCTAACACACTGTTGGAAGAATGTAAAATTGTGGAAAATGGTATGGCTTGTTTTCAAAAAATGAAAAATAGAATCACCATGTGAGTCAGCAATTCCACTTCTTGGTATATATCCAGAAGAACTGAAGGCAGGGTCTTGAGGAGCTATTGGTACATCCATGTTGATAGCAGCATTATTCACAATAGCCAAAAGGCAGAAGCCACCCAAATGTCCATTGACAGATGAATGGATAAACAAAATGTGGTCTATACATACAATGGAATATTATTCAGCATTAAAAAGGAAGAGAATTCTAACATAATGCTACAACATGGATGAACATTGGGACATTGCGCTCAGTGAAATACGCCAGTCATGGAGGGACAAATATTAGATAAATTCCACTTATATGTGTAGTTAAAATTATAGAAACAGAAAGTAGAATTATCATTGCCAGGGGCTGGGGAGATGATGCAGAATGGGAGTTCTTGTCTAATGGATACAGAGTTTCAGTTTTATAAGATAAAAAAGTTCTTGAGACTGGTTGCACAATAATGTGAATATACCTAACACTACTGAACTGTACACTTAAAATGATTAAGATGGTAAATTTTATGTTTTGTATATTTTACCACAATTTTAAAAACTTTGAAAAGATTTAAGGAGAACAAACATTTCAAAATAAAGGTGTAAATAAAAGGGAAAAATAGATGAAAAGTGTTCTCACATCAACAGATTGCCGAGAACACCCTGAAATATTTGTTTACTCTCTCCGAAATTATTAATTTGCTGTATCCTGTAAACACAGCCTTAGTGTCATCTTTATCCACCACCATAAAAACAAGAGCTTGAGATCGGTGTACTAGAGCCCTCTCATTAGGGTGACTGCGTACTGTCTTGTCCAGACTGGAAAACCCGTGACTGTGAAAGGGAATGCTACTACTAATCACCGCAGACGAATGGTCACTCTCTTTTTCTACTCCTGAAATGGGGTTGTCATTTGTAATTTGCACCTTTTGAGTGTTAGCTCTAATATATGTTTTTGCATTTTCAGGTACCCACCCAAAGGATTAGAAATACAGTAATAGAATAATCTCAAATATCAGCTATTATTCGTTAATGTTGACAGACACCTTAGGTTGTTGTTACAAAGCAGGTAGATATGACAACTGTAGAAAAATAAAATGTGCTGTAAATGTAATTATGTCCAGGGCACCAAACACCTAGGAAGGTGGGTTTTCAATTTATTCAGTCACTAAGGGATATTAATATGAATTATACGAATTGCTCTGTGCTATGTAGTAAACAAAGATGTTGAAGATGATGTTTTTACCTTTAAGTACTTGGAATCCAGTAGGTGAGCTAGAAAATACCTGTGACAATGACAGTATTTGTTAATGCCAACAAAGTGATAGAAATAAAACGTTTTCAGTTCAGAGGATCCACAGTGAAGCCTAGAATTTGAATAAGTGTTGATGGGAGGAAGGTCATTACATATAGTGGAAATTTTATTAGAGAACCGGATGAAGTTTTTCTTTGTTTAGAAAAAGATAAGAACATTATAATAGCAACCAGATACTGTCATACTTTGCTATGGGTCTTCCATATTATGGCATCAGTTAGGTTACTTTTAAGAATGACTGTCTTGAAGAATTCTTAGCTTTTTTTTTTTTTTAAGAATAAGAAATCTCGATTTTAACTCCTTTACCTGAAATTGGAATTCAGTATCTGAAGTAAGAAAATTTTAGTTCATGGTCTGGACTTTGTGACTGTTTTTACAACCAAGAGTACCTTGAAAAAAAATTTTGTTTTAATTAGCCTTCTCCTCATTGGCCAGTTCTCCCCTCTCTGACAGTAGAGCTTGGTGATTCCAGCCAGGCAAGGATGGAAAAAGAGAGGTTCAGGGTGTTCTGCCTGTGGCTTTCCTGTGTGACTATCCCTTACGTGCCTGGGACATGGAGGGCTCCTCAGCACACGTCTGTTCTCCAGGCGGAACATGGCTAAATTCACACTTTGCAGTCAGAAGTTGTGTATTTGAATCCTGGCTCTCTCGTTGTAGTTTGTTGCATGACCTAAGGCAAAGTCACTTAAATCCTTTGAGCTTCAATTTCCTCATCTATAAAACGAAAGTAATTCCTGTTCACAGATCTGTTATGAGATTCATTAAGAAAGAAAATCCATGAGAAAGGAAGGGCTTAGTGTGGAACCTGGCACATAGTAGGGACCAAATAAATGCCTTTTTTAAAAAAAAACAAATGCAACGTGAGGGGAGAAAAACCCTCACAGATGGGCCTCAAGATTATACAGATATACATTTGCTGACGGTTACACTTTTTTTAAGCTTTATTTCCTGTTTTTAAGAAATAGGTTTAAGGAGTGGAAACATAGCAAAAGTGCAAGAGCATAATAGAATAATGTTTCAGTTAGAGTAAGCACCTCGTCTTTTCTGTAAGGCAGGAAGAGTACATGTTCCGTTCACCCTCAAAGAAACAGTCCAGACACCCATCCATCCTGTCGCCTTGGACCTGTGTTTTCACTACCAACTCTCACACTTCCGTTTGCTTAGAGCAGTGGTTCCCAAACTTGACTAGGCATCAGAATAACCGTGAAGGCCTCTTAATTCAGGACACCTGGGGTGAGGCCCAAGAATTTGTTTTCCCAGCAGTTCCCGGGCGATGCTGGTGCTGCTGCTCTGGGCACCACAAGAAGGGAGGACCCTGGTAGAGTAGCCCTAGTGCCCAGCTCTCTTCCTCCTGCTTTAAAACTTTTGTTAAATTATATTTCTTAAAGGCTCTCCCCCATTTTAGTAAAATAAAAATAATGTAAGAAAGAACTATGGTTCCCCCCTCATCTTTTGTCTTTTAGATCATAAGCTCCTCTAGTATAAAGACTGAATTTTTCCCCAGTGGTATAGTGAAAAGAACATAGGTTTTATAGTTAGATGAATTCTGGGTTAAAATCTTGACTCTGTCACTTATTAGCTGTATGACTTTGGATAAGTTATTTAACCACTAGGAGCCTCAGTTTTCTCATCTGTAAAATGGGACTAGTGATTTTCATATCTTGGGAGTTTTGTGAGGGTTGAATGAAATAATACATGTCACCTCCTCGTACAGTGCAATGCCGTTGGTTGTGTATTAGGCACTCTTTTAAAGTATTTACATATATGAACTCACATAATTCTCACAACAGCTAGTCTTTACAACCTATGAAAAAGGTTCATTATGATCTCCATTTTACAGATGAGGAAACTACAGAACAGAGAAGTAACTTGCTCAAGAACAAACAACTAGCAGAACTGGAATTTGAACTCTGTGGTCTGGATCTAGAACCCACATCCTAAACCACCATGTTTTGCTGCATTAACAGTGTAAGTTTAGCATTCTACCTTGCAGTTACTATACGATGCCAAATAAAGAGGGTTCACGACACAGAAAGATAAATACTGCATGTTCTCACTCATATGTGGGAACTAAAGGAATGAGCTCATAGAAGTAAAGAGTAGAATTGTGGTTATCAGAGGCTGGGAAGAGCAGGGGGGAGGAGTGGATAGGAAGAGGTTGGTTAACAGATGTAAAATTACTGCTAGATAAGAGGAACAATTTCTAGGATTCTATAGCACCGCAGGGTGAATGTAGTTAACAGTAATTGCATATGTTCCAAAAGCTAGAAGAGAGGACTTTGAATGTTCCCAACACAAAGAAATGATAAATGTTCGAAATGAGGGATATACTAATTACCCTGATTTGATCATTACACATTGTATACGTGTATCAAAATATTACTCTGTACTCTGTAAATACATACAAGTGTCAACTAAAAATAAAAGGAAAAAAGATGTGCAAATACGTTTTGAGATCTTTAAAGCACCAGGGAAATGTATGGTATTTATGGCTGATTATTATTATGAGTACTGCTGTCATATTATATATTTGAACAACCTTCATAAAAATAAAGTACCTTTGGCTCGGAGAAAAAAGGAAAAGAAAAGAGAGATCCGTGAAAGCAATGGTTAAGAGTGAATGAGATATGGCTGTACTGTGAGCAGTTCCTGACCACGGTGAGGTGTGGCTTTCACGCAGAACACTGGAAAGCTCTGGTTTGCTCGCTGGAGTGGGTCTGTGTGTGAGAGGTGCTGTGCTCGCTGCGGGAAGACAGGCCTATCCGCTCTGACATTTCGGGCCCACAGCTGGCTCTGGCCCTGCACAGAAAGCAACGTGCTTGCGTGTAATCATGTCACCCTCTAGTGGCTACTTCCCTATTAGCCCTTTATCGGTGAAACAGCCCACTGTTGGTGTCGGTGACCTCTCTCTCCAAATGAGTCAGTGACGAGAATTTAAGGGAGATTTGGGCATGGAGCCCTGAGAAACTGGGTGTGGCAGGATCTGAGCAGAGCGAAAAGGACAACTAGGGATAATTATTAGTCTACTGCAGCAGGAGGAGAAAGCAGGAAAGGCAGAACCTCTGGGCAAGGGAGAGAAAGGACGACTGTCTCAAGCGAGGCTCGTGCATATCAATTTTTATCAAGGGCCATTTTTATCTGTGGGATGGGATAGTTACTGTATCTAGAACTCTCTGTAGAACTTCAGTACTAAGGGCTGGAGTGGGAGTGGAAAAGCAGTATTTTAAACCAGTTTCAATTCTCTTCTCCAAGGAAAGTAGGCACAGGCTGAGAGAATACCCAGAGCTGACTCAGTTCCAGACTGTGGCCACCCTGGAATGGACAGCTGACTTTGCTGCTTCTCCACAGCCTGAGGCTATGTTCTCTGTGCCAGTAAAGGTCATTTTTATCCTGATCCTCCTAGGCTTGTCATATCTTGATAAATATTTCAAAAGGCAGTGGGGGATCAAGATTAATCTTGCTCGGAACTGGTGTGTAACTGCACATCAGGCCCAGGACCCTGCTGTCTAAGGCCTGACTGCGTTTGAAGGTTATTCCCTTTTTGGAAAGGTGCTGGTGCCATGCCAGGATTTGCTGGAAAGTTCTACTTGGATGACCCAGAGCATTTACGTTTCTTGCATAACGTCAGGTCCAGAGAAGTGTGGGGATCGACCCTGTTACAGAGTTCACAGCCAGGTCCCCTTTTCTGCCAAGAGGATGGGGTTAAAGGTTTAAAAAAATAGCCAGACTCTCAAGGGGCAGAAGCACAAAATCTCAGCCTTGCCAGGGTTAACCGTTCACGCCCCAGAAAAGACAGTTTGGAGATAAAAATCACGTCTTCGTATCATGTGATGCTGCTGCTTTCCTGAACCCATTTATTCCCAGAGATATCAGGGACAACAGCGTTGGCTTACCCTCTTGTGTACAGGAAATTAAAACGGCGTGAAACCCTGTCCAGATTTTTTCTAAAGTTGGAACAACTTGTCTCAGTCCTCGGACCTAGAATTCAGTGAGATTCTTTGTTTGTTGTTTACTTTTTATTTTTAAACTTACCATTTAAGGCCAAAGAGTTCAAGTATTAATAACTTACTCAGCTAGTTAGTGGCTATTGTTGTAAATATCAAGAATTCCTGGCCGGGCGCGGTGGCTCACGCCTGTAATCCTAGCACTCTGGGAGGCTAAGGTGGGTGGATCGCTCAAGATCAGGAGTTCAAGACCAGCCTGAGCAAGAGCGAGACCCCATCTCTACTAAAAATAGAAAGAAATTATCTGGCCAACTAAAAATGTATATAGAAAAAAAAACTAGCCGGGCATGGTGGTGCATGCCTGTAGTCCCAGCTACCCGGGAGGCTGAGGCAGTAGGATCGCTTAAGCCCAGGAGTTTGAGGTTGCTGTGAGCTAGGCTGATGCCACGGCACTCACTCTAGCCCGGGCAACAAAGCGAGACTCTGTCTAAAAAAAAAAAAAAAAAAAAAATAGAATTCCTTAATTTAACTGGTTGAGGGAACCTAACTTGGAGTTGTCCCATGATCATTAGATGACACCTTCCTAGGAAAGCTCTGAAAATACTGTGTAGACATTTAATGACGATGCTTATTTTTCGCTGGGTAGATTTTTTGCCTTGTTTTGTTTTGTTTGTTTGTTTTTGAGACAGGGTCTCGATTTGTCACCCAGGCTAGAGTGCAGTGGTGTCATCATAGCTCACAGCAACCTCAAACTCTTGGGCTCAAGCGATCCTCCTGCCTCAGCCTCCCGAGTAGCTGGGACTACAGGCACATGCCACAATGTCTGGATAATTTTTTCTATTTTTGGTAGAGATGGGGTCTCAGTTTTGCTCAGGGTGGTCTTGAACTCTTGTTCTCAAATAATCCTTCTGCCTCCAAAGTGCTAGGATTACTGGTGTGAGCCACCAAGTCGGCTGTTTGGTGGTGGTGGTGGTTGTTTTGCAAGCGAAGAAAATAAGGCATAGAACAAGCAGTCACTTTCTCAGCGTCATGGGAACAAGTCAGAGTGAGTGCAGAGTGACCTGCCTAGCATCTTTGAATCTCCTTACTCAGGTGCACATTTGGGATTGGATCATCTGCTGTTGTTGCCTTTTTACTCAGTATTTCGGTAAACTCATACACAATTGGAATGAAATGAGACATTAGCAGAAATACTTAGAAATGTGATCACTTAGACAGCTGTGTGATTAGGATTGTTCATTGATATCACTGCAATGAGGGAGGGAAGGTAGACATTTCAAACAGAGTGATCATGCATGTCACCCAGGCAGGTTAGTGGCTGTTAAAGTGCTGTGGGAAAATGGCAAACATAATCTTTGCGATCTTCTTCCAGCCTAGTTCTCCATTTTCCTGATTTTATATCTATAAACTTTTAAAAGTGTGGCATACTTTTAAAAATAATGTATTAACTAAGAAATTGTCAGTGCTGGCAGAACTAAAATTGAATTAGCTTGCTTTGTGATTTCATCAGCAACATTTTTAGTCTGTAATGCTTCACTGTAGAAAATGCCCAGCAGCTGCTAATAAAGTTTAATACATATTTTCTTCATTATGCTACATTTTATATCCTGACCATCATAATTTTCATTATAAACATATCACTTATTAAAAACACCCTGTAAGGTGTCACAAACTCATGGAAATTTGTGACTACTACATCAATTAATGTGCTAACAAATATTTTCATTGTTATATAGTATAAGATAGTAAGAGCTTAAAATTTAGCATTTTAAAATCCTTGACTAACATAAGCACACAGTTAACATTAAATTATCCAGGGCTCTGGAAGAGAGCTGGTTGTTTAATTCCAATGCATGGGTCCTGTTCCAAACTGAAGGTTTTGTTTGTTTGTCTGTTTTGTTTTTTTCTTTAAAATAAATCAAGTTTTCTTTTTTAACCTGTTCATTTCAATTCTAAGAAAAACCTAGAAAAGGGAGAATTGAAGATCTGAAAATAACATTGTCAACCATTGATCTTCTACCATGGAAAAGAAATGTCTCACAAAAGAAAAAAAAACGTTGGAGGGAATTAGAAGTCTGTGGTGTTATGCAAGAGAAAGCACCCAGATTACATATAAAAGTTAAACTGCTTCACACCTGTTCCTAAACATTAGGAATGCAAATATGTGGCGGCAGTAAGCTGAAGCCTGTTGTCTTAAACATTTCGTAAATGTTAGGGATCCTCAGAGATCCCTAAACACAGAAAATTCCATCCTGAATACCCCTCTGTGCTCCTGCTAGGAGAATGTTTCCTAGGTTCTTTTTGAATTGATTTCCCACCCCCAAGCCAGAAAGAGTAAACTATCTCTAAATATCAGAATAAAATTTAAAACAACAACAAAACAACTTTTAAGAGGTATATTAGAGATCCAGCTGGATTCTATTCTTGCACTTCTCTGCGGTGTGTCAGTTTGGTTTGCCCTGTGGTTGGCGGTTCTTGGTCTGGGTGGTGGTTTTACAAGTATACGCGTATGTGAAAACTCACCAGACTGCACATTGAAGATTTGTGCATTTTATTCTATGTATGTTTTGTTTCAATAAAAAAGTTATTTGTTTCTTTGTTTTTTTAAGTCAGGGGGGTTTAATGGGTCAAGGAAAGTTTAATTCTATGCACACAAATTCTCTCAATTCTGTTTGTTCAAACAGGGCAGGTATAGATTCTATAGCAGCTGCTGCCTAGAATTTAACAGGAATGGGGACTTGGCCCCACCCTCAACCCCATGACCTTCTCTTGCGGTGATTACGGTGATTACAACTCCTTCCCTGGATGGTTCTGGCCTGGCTGCTCGACTGGGGCAGGATTTGGTCTTTCTTTTCTTTGTTACTCCTCACTTGCCTGGGCCTCTGCTCACCAATCCTTCAACCCTGGTAACCTGTGTGCAGTCAGTGCTCAGTAAATATTGACACTAGTTCTGATCATTTTTCTCTGGGTAATGTTTTGGGGACGGGAAGTGAGTGTAGGAAAGAAAAGGGAAAAGGAGGTTGTTCTGAATGTATAGATGGGTGCATCTGTGTCCTGGGAGCACGCTGGGTTTGCGTAGGAGCTGCACGGAGAGCGCACAGCCATGTCTGGTTTTGCCTCAGTCTTTGACAATGTTTTCTTCATGTTGGCAAAAGCAATAATTGTATCATTTTCTGCATACCGTCCCATGCTGTCCCTGCTGAACCAAATCCGGTCATATACTTGCTATGTTATGCTAAGCTGTTTTCCATTGACTTTTTGGTTGTTGATATTAGCTTTTAGTGGTGGGTGTATGGTTTCTCTTGCCACAAACATAAACACATTTTACCACTGAAATTTTCCTAGGGGTCCAGTCATTTTGAGCTAGAAATTATCATCAGGATGCATTTTTACATTCGTGTCTTTGCTTTCATCTGTGGGTGCTGCCCACAGCACAGGCTCTCTGTGGCATAGTGAACGTGCTACATGTGAGTGGGAGAAATGAGGCTTCTCTTACGTAGCCGGAAGACAAAGAAGCCATGGGAATGCTGCAGGTTTTGATATATCAGAGCTTCAGATTCAGCCATCCCCGGCAGCAGCATCCACAAGGACGAGGCCCTTTTGCAGAAGATGGAGAACACTCTCCCTTATTCTTGCTCTGGAAGTTGAGATCTGCTGGAATGCCCTTATGATGTTTCCTAGATTTGAACTCTGGGGCACTGGCCACTGGGCATTTTTTGCAGAAGATCCTCATTAGCGTTTCTCTCTCTGTCAGTTTTAAAAATGTATTTTTTAAGAACTAAATTTCTAAATGCTTTTGAAACCATGAGTGGTTTTATTTTGCTAATAGAACCCAGATGGCAGAAGGGAGTTGGTTTTTTTCCATCATTTGAGTCACTGCACAAGCACCGTGTCACCTAAACGCAGAGGGTGATTTCAGGACAGTGCTGTGGCCACAGAACATGGTTAGGTTTGGAAAAGTAGCAGGACAAAAAAATGCCTTCTGATTCAACACTTCCGCTCTCTGTGTGATTTAAACACATATTGAATTACAGCGTTTCTTCAGCAAAAACAAATTTTTGCACTAGAGTTAGCCAAGCAAAGCCAGTGTCTCCCTGGCCAGTTGAGGTTGAGGACCCATCTGCCTGGCACATCACTGGCAGCATTGTTTGTTTAGGGCCCCTCTGCAGAATCTTTATTCATGGAGGAGAAGAAGGGGACTCAAACAGCCCAGCTGGATTTCCAGGTCCTGAGCGGAATTTGTAACCCCTTTGACTTCTCAACTGAGAAAATTGGATGTGGCTGTCACAGAAGGAGAATAAATATGGAACCCCACAATGCTATGCTTGCAGCAACTTTTATTCCATTGAATTTAACACATAATGAAAGGCAGGCATACTCTGGGAGGCACAGAGCTGAACCAATGCTAGGCTCCATGCAATTCCAAGTAGGGTGAGCTGGTGACAGCTCCTTCACTTGGCTGCTGGCTGAAAGATGCAGCAATAATACCTTCTCCCGCTACCCTACTGCAGGTGTTCTGATTCTAAAACTAAACAACTTATGAAAGAGAAAATCTAAATTGCTGAGAAACATCTAAAAATGTACGCCCTCACTAGTAATCAAAGAAATGCAGTTTAAAATTCTGTAACATTTTTTTACGTATCATGAGAAAGGATTTTTAAAAAAATGGTAACATCCAAACATCTTAATTAGCTTTTGTCATTTTAAACTAAAACTCAATTTAGTGTTTTATTAGCATTTACTTTCATTAAAGGTTAGAACTTCTAAAAATAATTTATTTTGAGACAGTAATGAATTGCCCAATAAACTTAATGATCCAATTTAAGTAGATTGGGTGAGTGGTCAATAGATGCCAGAGATGTTAGCACCGGAAAAAACTTTAGGGATTATGTGGTTCAGCCCTGATATTTCTAACTGAGAAATCTGGGACCTAGAGAAGTGTGTGCCTTGTCCAGGGCCATGAAGCTGCTACGTAGAACTGGAATTGCATCAGTAAAATATCATGAGCTCTAAATAGCTTCATATAGGATTAAACTTTTTTTTTAATACCTCAAGGATATTGTGCTTCCCTGTCTTTCTGGACAGACAAGAGTCCTAGTCCTCAAAGCACAGGAATTCAGGCATCGTTCCCCCGTTCACTCTCTGTCCTTAGAGGAACAAACTGCTGTACACCTCTGTATGTTTTCAATGGGGATAATGGTCCATGCACAATTGAAGTCCCTTTGATAGTCTTAATTAGAAACCACTTGAGCAATTACAAATAAACACAAATGTTTACAGCCTAAAAGGGGGTAGAAAGTATATAGGTAAGTCGGACACAAAATGGAGTGTCTAAGAGCTTGTGTCAGATAAAGGAATGCTGCTCCTGTGACAAACAAACCGACCCCAAATGTACATTGGCCGTAAAGTTGTAGAAGTTTATTTCCAGCCCAAGTAAAAACAGCTCTCCAAGTGGTCATTTTGGGCCCTGGGCTGCTTCTGTCTTGTGATTCTGTCTTTGGCCCTGGCTCTGAGGGCCCCCATGCCTGTCTGCACCAGGCTGAAAGACAGAAAGAGCATAGTGTGGAGACCACTCAGAGAGAGGGCTTATGGGCCAGGCCTGGCGGCTGCGCGCCTTCCCGCATACGCGAGCTAGAACTCCGGTGTGGCCACACCCGCTACAGTGCATGCTGGGAAATGCAGTCAGCCGCGTGCAGTTTCAGTGACCATCAAGTGACCTCTGCTACAAACAGCTTTGAGGGCCCTTAGTTGGGGGACATGATATGAGAGTGAAGTACCTTCTTGGACAAATACGTACATATTTAGGAATACAGAATGGATTAATAATTATTTCTACTGTTTACTGTAATTTTTTGTTAATGTTAGTAAGACATTTCTGCTGAGTCATTTTAGGTGGTGTATGTACTTCAAGCTGTCTGTTTCTTCAGGAATGATGACTCTCTCTGATCACTGGCACGTGTTTGCGAGACAGCCAGGTCCCATGGAGAGGAAGCCTGCGCCAGCCACCACATGCGGCCTTGGAGATGAGCACAGGAATGGTGGGCTCTCCCCAAGGCCACATGCAGGTAGAGACGACAGTCAGTGCTCTTTATTTCAGCAGTGACCAAAAGCGAGCACCCTGAGGGCCTGTACTGGTGGCTGGTTCCCACCGCGACATTTGTTCCTCCCGTGGCTGACAACGCAGAGACCTGCCCTCCTTTCCACTCAGGCCTCGGTGCTCCCTCTGGGTTTCTGCTGAATCTGACCTCCCAGTGGGCCCCGACCTCCGGGCTCTCACTCTCTACGCTCCATCAGTCATTGTTGCCCGCAAACTACCACCACAGTTTTTCTAAATACAGCTTCGATGATGCCTCTCCCCTGTTTAAATGCCTTGAATGGCTCCTGCAGATTACAGAGCGAAGCCCAAACTCCTTGGCGGCGTGGCCTCAGAGTCCTCCAAGTGGAGGCCCCAATATAAAGGTTCCGCTTCACCAAGCATTCATCACTTTTGTCTGTCTTTGGATTTGGATTTTGGTTCTCTCTCTCTCTCCCCCCTGGCTCCCTCTCCCCCTCTGCCCACCTCCACCCTCCTCTCTACCCTGTCCCATCCAATACCTCTGTTTTCTGTAGTTGAATTTTGGACATGAAACTTATGTGTATGGTGTTCTTGTCATTCTCAAAATGTGTCCTGCATTTTTCAGGCCCCTGTGCCTTTGCTCAGTTGGTGGGTCTCATTCTCCCATCTCCGCCTGTCCTCTTAGGGACAAGCTCAGATATTGTCGCTCCTGTGAAGCAGCCCCCACTTTGGAATTACTTAGTATTTCTTAGGTGTTTGGATAGCAGTTAGTACCTCCCTTATAACATATGGCTCTGCTAAATGCTATAATCTCGTACATCTGCCTCACCACTACACAACTGTAAAAATTCCTGTTTCTCATCTTTAAATGAGACCTAGTAGATGCTCAGTAATATTTGTTGATTTGAATTAGAGTCACAAAAAGAATTCCATTTAAATTACTTTCTGGCATTTTCACTTGTTCTGAACTTTTTCCTTTACTCTAAGTAGCAAATATAAAATAGCTAACCGTTTAGTTCTGATAATGGGAAATTGCTGTCAATGTCATTACAGAGTATCTGCTTTTCCTAGTGCTTATCTAGAAAGATGAGAAGTAGAGGCTGTCGTTGGAATTGACAAAGGTGATCTCCATGGCTGGTAGGTAGGGTATTGATCCTCAGCCATAAGTGACAGAGTTGGTGACCCATGGCACTTTTCAGGTACCTCTATTATAGCCCACACTGCACCAAATTTAAACAATAGCTTACAAATTGAGTTTTTGATTTTGTATGAGTGCTGATTTGTTTTCTTACCTGGCTTCTATTCTAGACCAGCACTGGCCATAAACTCTCTGTGATGATGGAAATGTTCTATAATCTGTGCTGTCCAAAACGATAGTCACAGCTACAAGTGCACATCGAGCACTTGAAATGTAGCTTCTGCCGCTGAGGAACTGAACACTTAACTTTATTAATAATTCATTTGAAATTTCCATAGCCACATGTGGCCAGTACCATATTGGACAGCAGGGTGAGAGTGAGTTCCTAGGAAAGTCACATCTCATTAGTTTATTGCAATCTCCTATACAGTGCTATGTGGTGCAACAGGCCTGCAAGAAACATTTGTTAAATGATGAACAGTTGATATTTCTTGAGGCCTGCTGAATGCTAGGTGCTTCCCAGAGGCTCTCCTTGTGTTACTTTCATTTTCTTGCTGGGGCAGCATAGACCACAAGGCTTGACCCCCCCACATTGCAGCCTTTACCAAGAAAACAGGCAGCCAAGGGAGCAATTTAGCAACAGGGTTAGGAGCCTATGAAAAGAGGCCTGGCAGACCCATAAAAGAAACTAAAGAATCTCAGTGGTGTAACCTGCCCAGGCCTGAATTTGGTGATCGTGCTTTTTCCCAATGCAGCCACAGAAGTTATCTGATTCCAAAAACCAGGGCCTGTGAGACCCACAGAGCTGGTCTGAAGAGCAATCTGGCAGTGACTCTAGTTCTGGCAAAGGAAATGCAAGCTGCTTAGCATTGGAGCAGGAGGCCAGGAGAGGTGACCAGCTTGGCTTTCGCTGTTCTCCTCTCCTTGCGGAAGGAGCTGGTGTTGTGTCTGGATAGGATTAAACTCTTTTTGGCTGTAGTTTTCTTGAGAAAGCTGCTTGGCACGTCTCCCCTCTGGGGATTTAGGAGGCCTTCCACAGCACAAAGGGTCAGTTTGAGACACACGGACGATAGCTAGGGACAGCATTAGAAGGACTCACGGGCCTTAGAGCCACTGGTTTCCCCCCAAATAAAAAACCAGGCATGGTTTCTGCATGAGCAGTAAGTGACAGGAGAAGGAGCCTGCAGACTGCCCTTTCCCACTGTGCCCTCAGAGTGCGTCTGGCTACGTGGCTCCCCAGGTGCACCTGGCTGGAAAAGGCAGGCATGGGCTTCTTACTGCAGGCTCTGTGGACCCAGGGCTGCTCTACTTCCACAATTCTTTCCTCTGCAATATTTTTCTCTCATTTGTTTACAAAAATAACTATCCTATTCTTCCAAATGGAAATTGCTAATTTTTTTTTGTTTTTTGTTGAGACAGATTATTGTTCTGTCACCCGGGCTAGAGTGCAGTGGCGTCATCATAGCTCACAGCAACCTCAAACTCCTGGGCTCAAGAGATCCTCCTGCCTCAGCCTCCTGAGTATCTGGGACTACAGGTGTGCACCATGCCCAGCTAATTTCTCTATTTTTGGTAGAGACGGGGTCTCTTTCTTGCTCAGGCTGGTCTCTATCTCCTGAGCTCAAGCAATCCTCCGGCCTCGGCCTCCTAGAGTGCTAGGATTATAGGCATGAGCCACCAGCCAGAAATTGCTAATTTTTGAAGCAGAGGTTTGACAGCTTCAGTATAATTTCAAGAGAGCAAGAAGACTGGAGTAAGGAGAAGCAACTTCTTATCCAAACTTAGTTTCTGGGAATGGAATTACAGGATTGTTTAGGAAAAAGAATCTGTGCAACTACTTTCAGAAAGCCCCGTATGTGAAAATCTGGATTTATAAATAGTTAAGAGTGATTAGGCTGGGTGCGGTGGCTCACGTCTATAATCCTAGCACTTTGGGAGGCCAAGGCAGGAGGATCGCTTGAGGCCAGGAGTTCGAGACCAACCTGAACAAGGGTGAGACCCTCATCTCTACAAAAAATAGAAAAATCAACTGGGAGTCGTGGTGCATGCCTGTAGTCCCAGCTACTCTAGTGCCTGCTACTTAGGAGGCTGAGGCAGGAGGATCCCTTGAGACAGGAGTTGGAGGTTGCAGTGAGCTATGGTGACGACACTGCACTCCAGCCCAGGCGACAGAGTGAGATCCTGTCTCCAAAAAGAAAAGTGATTATACATATAGTACAATGACTATCATATATGTAATATATATGATATAGTAATATTAATAATATATAATACATATATTGAGGTTCCTTGAAAGAACAGAGTGGCAAACTTGAAAGTCTGGGAAACTGGCGAGCAAAATGAATGTGTGAATCAGCCAGGAGAAACAGCAGAGAGCAGTGGGGATTTGGGAAAATTTGAGAGCCTGTGTGCCCTTCCCCCACCTACCAAGGCATTCATATTCCAAAAATTTTAAAACAGTCAGCGATTTGGCTGACTGCTAGTTGGTGATCCCTGCTTTTAAAAATAACACGATTCCCCCAGGTCCTTTTAAAATACGCTCCATTTTGCAAAAACAGGAACACATCTACTTGTTAGCGCAAGACACATTTTTATTCTAATTAGCCCGTGGCATAGGGAGAGGTTATCAACCTGCCCTGTTAGGGCTCCAGAACTCCATTTAATTACTTCATTTGTTCTATCCAACTAACCTTGGGAATTTGAGGAGGAGGGTGGCAATTGCTCAGATAGATGTTTTCCCCTATAGCACAAGACCCCAAACTCTATAGCTGTTGAAAATGGATTACTTGCAAGGTGAGGGCTTCCAAACACCTTTCCCCTCAATCCTACAACTCCCTTGAAAACAAAGTCCACAGCTGTGGCTGCCATGTTCCTCGAAACAACTTCCTAAACCACACTGACCTGTGGCCCATACACTTCCGCGTTCTTTTCTATCTAAAACCATTTTAACTTATCACGATTCAGGAGAAGGAGAATTCCTCTTTCTTATCTTCCGCACAGAATAAGACTTCCCATGGGCTTTTGCTTGGTAGCTGGGGAGAAATTTGTGCTTTTCCAGGTAAGGTGAGGAGTCAGCTGGGATCTGGAGTCTTCAGCGTTTGCTTTGCCGGCTTTGTGGACTTCATTCTCACAGCACATGCGCAGGTCACTTTCCCAGTGCTGCAGCCACCAGGGGCTGGAGACCTGGGAATCTCTATTCTCTGAAACATCAAGCCCTGGATTTCAGTGTGGAGGCCTTAGGATCTATTTCTGTGTCCCTGCCCTCCTGCACTGTGATTGGGTCTGTTTTGCTCTATACTTCCCAAATTGTGTACATCATTGAGAACGACGAACACATTTCTGGGGAAGGGTGATTTGGTATTTTTCTTAAGGGCCAGAATTTAAATCTCATCACTTGTATCCACTTCCCATCCCTCCCCACCCCAAGGACATTTCTTCTGCAAGCTAGAGAAACAGTGAGAAAAGACAAAGAGTATTTGGGAGATGTGGCTTTCCAAAGGGCTGTTTCAAAGTAAATAGCAGAGCTGGTATACCTACCCCCCTAAATTTTTTACTTTCATTTCTACCAACTGTAGATTACACACACACAAAAGTAGATCACACAAAGGAAGAATATGCCTCGGGGTTAAGAGCATTCATTGCGCAAAGCTTGGAAGGAAGAAAGAGAGAGAGAGACCCTTGGGAGAAATAATCAAGGCTGGCAGGGAAAGGCAGCGTTAATTGAGCTGAGAAGAAGGATGACCATCTGGGGCTTCTTTTAAGAGGTTGTGGAATTTTCTGATAAAAGTCTTTGGTATATTATTGCATTAATCTTTGGTTACTACTTTTAAAAAATGTGTTTTAAGGCCGGGCGCGGTAGCTCACGCCTGTAATCCCAGCACTCTGGGAGGCCGAGGTGGGAGGATCGCTCAAGGTCAGGAGTTCGAGACCAGCCTGAGCAAGAGCGAGACCCCGTCTCTACTAAAAATAGAAAGAAATTATCTGGCCAACTAAAAATATATATAGAAAAAAATTAGCATGGTGGCGCATGCCTGTAGTCCCAGCTACCTGGGAGGTTGAGGCAGTAGGATCACTTGAGCCCAGGAGTTTGAGGTTGCTGTGAGCTAGGCTGATGCCACGGCACTCACTCTAGCCTGGGCAACAGAGCGAGACTCTGTCTCAAAAAAAAAAAAAAAAAAAAATGTGTTTTAAGAGAGAAAGGTATCTAGAAAAATCCATGCAAGAGAAATAGCTAGCTACAGGACTAAATAGTAATAATTGACCAAAAAAAAAAAAAAAAAACACATGAGACAGAAGGTGGTTTTGCCTGCTCCTCATTTCCTGGAGTGAGCAAGAGAGAAAGCAGCATGCCTTCAGCCCTAGGCCGGCACTACCTGTGAGATACCCATGTGGTTTGCACTGAAGCCCCTCCCCACCAGCCCCACCTACCCTCAAACGGTTGTTTCACGTGGTTGTCTCTGTACCTAAATTTTCCAACACTTGTTTAAGACAGAAGTTTCTTTTTGAGTATGAGGATCCTTTTTTCAAGCCAAAAAGAAAAATGGTCTTGTTCCCCATCGCGAGACTATAGTTCCACTTTCCACTGAGAAAATATATACATAAAGGCCTTCAAGGCATTAGGTATTAATAAGATTTTTTTCCATTTTTAAACTTTTTATGTTGTATAATATAACGTAATGCAGAAAATTGCATTGAGCATAATATATGCACAACTTAATAAATTGTTATAAAATGATCTGCCACCTTATCCATTACCCAGGTTGAGAAATAGAACATTGCTGGCACCCCAGAAAATCCCTTATACCTCTTCATCACAATTCCTTCCCTTTACCCTCAAGGAAACCACCTCCTGACGTTTATGGTAATCATTTCCTTGCTTTTCTTTATGGTTTAACCATCTATGTATGGATCCCTAAACAAGATAGTTTTGCTATAAATGGAATCATAGTTAATATACTCTTTTATGACTTGCTTTTTCTCAGCAATATGTTCAGAGCCTGGGCAACATAGAAGACCTGTCTCTAAAAAAACAAAAAAAATTAGCCAGGCATGATCCTGTAGTCCTAGCTACTTGGGAGGCTGAGGCATCAAACTTGAGCCCAGGAGTTCCAGGTTGCAGTGAGCGTGATTGTGCCATTGCACTGTAGCCCGGGTGACAGACCAAGACGTGTCTCTTAAAAAAAAAAAAAAAACAAAAAACCAGTATGTTTGGAAGATTTATGATGCATGTAACTGTAGTTCATTTTCCTTCCTGCCTAATTTTTCATTGTAGTAATATATCACAAGTAATTGGTCTATCCATTCTATTGTTGATGGACGTTGACATTATTTCCGGTTTGAGGCTGTTGACAGTGCTTAACATATTTTCTGATGTACACATATCTCTAGGGGGGTGGAATAACTTCATCATCAGGAACACTTTCTAAAAATGTAACAGCTTTCTTGAGATATAATTCACATATCATACACTTTACCCATTGAAAGTGTACAATTCAATAGTTTTTAGTATATTCACAGAGTTGTGTAGCCATCACCACAATCAACAGTCACACCTTTAAAAGAATTGGTATTTTATTAATTTCAAGGATCCACATACATGTGACCATCAGAGTAGAAGTGGGTGGACATATTTATTCATTCTAGAAACAGTGCATGATTTGCATAGTTCTGTGACGTCCAGAGGTCTTTAGCCCCCAAGTTAGGGAGCCGGTGACTAAAGAAAGGCATTGGCATGTAGAAATTTTCCGTTAAAATACATATGTGTTACTTGAAGGACTTGGTGCATTAATTTATTGCATATTACCATTGACAGCTTTATGACAGTGGTTCTCAAGTCTTCATGGCCGTCAGAGTCCTGTGGAGCACTTGTTAAAGCAGGTTGCTCGCCATCACCCACAGGGTCTCAGATTTAGTAGGTCTCAGTGGGACTTGAGAATTTGTAACGAGTTTCCAAGTGATGCTGATACTATTAGAGGACCATACTTTGAAAAATCTGGTAGCTAGCTGTTACCTCGAAAATCAGAGAACTGGATGTGGGGGAATTCATTTAACCATTCAATAGACAGGAACGGGACATAAGACACTTGCAATTTGTTGCAGGAAGAGGGGTCAGGTAGCAAGCTCTCGTACTAGCCAAGAGTGTGGCAGTAGGAATGGAAAGTAGAGAATAAGTTCAAAACTATGGAGAAAATACATGAAAAGATGTATTTCATCATAATACATTGCCAAGGCCTCTTGGTGGAAAAATATAATCAAGAGGCCTTGGCGATTGATTGGACATAGAGGGCAAAGCAGAGGGAGGGGTCGAAAAGGACACCAAGGCTTCAGGCCTGGATGCAGGGAGGGAACTGGAGGACAGAGGACTAGCAGGATTGGGAGGAAGGAGCACATCAATCAGCCTCTTAACTTCTGTACTTCTCGGCTGTCAAGGAAGATTCACTCACCCACATTTTATGGTCAAAAGGGCAGCACCCAGGATGACTGATGCCCCAAGTCTTTGGCGGCATTCCTGTAGTGTTGCCCCCAGAAACTAGAAGCATATCATCATGGGAGTTTTCCTGGGTAATTGATATTACATGATGAATGGGAATTCAATATCAGATTTTGGAGGGATTACATAAATTTCATGAACAAGAGTGATTCTGAAAATATTGGAAATTGTTGAAATCCTCCCTTATTGCAATCTCTCTCCTCCTCTTACAAAAGCACCTTGAAATTTTTTGTCTTTGACCAAACCACATTTTCATGTGAAATTCCTCCGTTTTTTTTTCCTCTGTTTAAAATCCACACATTCTTCACAGCCCTACTCAAATCCCACATCCTGACTACAACTGCTCCCGTGGACTCTTTTCACCACTGCCTTTGCGAGTGGTTTCATGTTTTCCTGAGCCAGGCCAGAGCACCTCGAGGAGCAACATCTTAGACATTTTCACATTATTTTATTAAGTAGTATGGTATTTTACTCTTAAAAGCTGAGTGTTACTCATGTCTTTGAGGCAAAGAGAGACAGACAAGGCTGGGTTCTGGAATCTCCTAAATCTCAATTAACAGTAGGTTCTCGAATAGGGGATACACCGGTAGGAGCGGCTTTCTCACTGGGGAATGGGCCGGGTCCACAGGGAGTCCAAAGGGACTCTCTTTGTCTCTGTAAGAGGCTGGCCTCCGTGGCCTGCTTCCTGTTTCCTTGAGAGCCAAAGGAGGGATTTACTTTTCTTTCAGTCAACAGATATTTATCTAACACCTACTAGATACCCTGTGCACTCTCCTAACCGCTGGGGAGGAAATGGTAACCAAGACCGTTGCCAGAGTTTAGGAGGGAAAGGAAAAAGAACACAAACAGATTAGCATGTCAGACCACCCCATGTTATATTAAATGCTGTGACAAAAACATGCAAGCAACTAGGAATGCGAATGATGGCCGTGGGGGCCTTCTTTGGAAGGTGTGACCTCAGGGATAAAGGCACCTGATCTGCGCAGAGAGAGGGAAACCATTCCCAGAAGTCAGCAAGCCACCGAGGGGAAGAACAGGAAGGATGGCTGGGGTAAGGAGGTATAAGCAGTTTGGGGTTCTAGAACACAACATGAAAACCAGAAGAGGATGGAAATGTTGGCAGGGTCAGAGTTTTGAAGGCCCCGTGTAATGTGGTGAGGAGTTATGACTTCATCCTTTTGGAGACAGGGAACCTTGGAAGGGCTTGAAGCTGAGAAGTCACATACATGGTCAAATCTGAGTGTTCAAAAGAGCTCCTTGGTAGCTGTATTCATGGAAAGGTATTAACGATAGAATTTTGTGCTACCAAAGTTGCATCTTCTCTTGCTGAGGTCATAATCCCCGGGTCAGCTTCACTGTTAAACAGACTGATCTAAAGCTTCTTTCCACTTTCCAAACCTACACTTCCTCACATAACCACCCTGTACCTCTCCTCTGCCAGTGTCTCCCCTGGGCTCCCCACCCAACTCCAGGGCCCACCCTCCCAGACCCTTAGCTCTTGACCTGGTTTGTCTTTTCCAACCCCAAATAAACATAAACACCAACTCTTTAAAACTATTATGTTTTAATTCCTCCAGCTCCAAGCAGCCTGGTCTATTTTCAACCCACGTATCATTTTGGTTGGAGGAGAAGTGTGGCTATTTTTCCCCCACAAGGGTGTATGGGGGTGTGTGTGTGTGTTTTATGCTAGTAACTTTGCATTTTTTTTTTTTTTTTTTAATAAATCTTGCTTTTGGTGCTACCTCCTGTCCATCAGGATGTTATTCTCTGACAGTCGTACTATTCACAGCCTTAGTAACAGGGCAATGGTGAAAAGAAGAAAAGCAAAGCCAGGAAGGCATTATGCTCTAGTGACAGGGGAGAATCTATGTTTGGGGAAGTATGGAAAGATCTGGATTCCAAACCAGTGTCAACCATTCAATTGCTATATGAACCAGTTACTTAACTTTAGTTAAGGAAGGATTTTCATGGGGTTGGGTTAATCAAGGACAGTTTTATGGAGGAAGTGAATCTTGAGCATGGACTTGAAAGTAGTTTCTGATTTGGATAGCTGGAAAGCAGAGGAGAATGCATCCTTGGGAAGAGGATCAGAATGAGGTCTTGGGTTGGGGAAGTGGGATTTATTCAAGGAGTAGGAGGAGATTGGAAAAAGAGATCTTATACTGGGAAATTCAGGAAGACAATGAGAGGTAAAATGAGGCCAAATTGGAAGTTTAGAACTGGGAACCACTATAAGTTTTCAAACAGGGAATATTATGATTTAAAATAAGCATTTTAGGAAAAGTGGTGTCATAGCTATGTGCAATTGTGGGTTAGACCAGGAAGAACTGCTCTGGTGTTCAGGTGTAAGAGAGTGAGAGCACTTACTTAGAAATAGGGAAATGAAGGACCCTCATGTACATTTAGGAGGTGCTTGTCCAGTGTTTTGAGATCCATAAAGAGTCTTTCTCCACTGTGGGGGAAATGAAGGGTGCCAAGGGGAGAAAAGGCACAGGAGTCCGGTTAGCAAACTCTGCTCCCCCACCTGCCCCTCCCACTCCACCATGGGAGCCATCGGCTAACAGGCAGACACTTAGCAGCAATGCAGCTAGGAGTTCACTAAGGGAAGTGTCCTTTTCCAAAGAATGCTAAGATTGTCTACCTTGTTATGCCAGGAATGTTAGCAGAATTGCAAATGTATTTTTAAATTACACATTCATTAGTTCCCCACTGAATCGGGAAGTAAAGGTTAGCCAGTGGCAACCTTGCAGAGGCTCCCATCTACGCTCTTGGTTATTTCTGGGTAGGTTTCCTGGTGGGAGGATACCTATCTGGAGGTGACACCATTTCCTGTGCAACTCATGACATACTTGAGTCCCCAGACTCTGGGGGAAATCAGTACTACACATCCAGTGATGGTTTTGTGAAGGGCTAATGACCTGAAATCAACCCCTTGTCCCTTGTGGTGGGGTTTTCTTCTCAGGCGCTGCTCTGAGGTATATGTGGAAAGCACAGAGATGCCCCCTTTGAAGAGAGAGTTGCTGAGGTCTCAGTCCTACTTGTGTGGGCTGCTCTCCTTGGTCTCTTAACTCTGGGCTGGATGGACACGGCGGGTGACTGCGTCCTATTGGAGAAAGGAAAAGAGCCTGGAGTTCCTGATTTCAGATATGTGCCCATTTGGCTGCCATGACAAAGTGGGGCAGTGCAGTCTTGGTGAGGAACCTTGGATGTGCCCAGAGGGGTGTTGGATGTGTAGCAGAGTTACACTCCTGCCACTGTCCCTTTTGCACAGAGGTTTGGAGAAGGTGGGCAGGTGGTTCAGAGAGTGGCCTTCCCAAGGACCCTGTGTCATATAAGCCCTCACCCCTTACCATTCTTGGTTCTTGCCCCCTCTTTATTTTCCCTCGTAGTATTCACTGGACCTAACATATTATGTATTTGTTTGTTCACTGTTGTATCTCTGGCACTTAGAGCAGTAACTGGCACATATTAGGCACCCGATACATATTTGATTAATGAATGCATTAAATGAATGAATGAATGAAAGAGTAGAGCAGATGTCTGACCAGCTCATTCTGGCCTGGAAGGGTCCTGATTGAGAATTTTGCAACTTCCCCTCCCCCCAGTCTCCCATTCACTGCTAAAGAATAGAGACCCCATTCCCACATACTTTACTAGTGTTTGGTGTGTTTGAAATGATACTTACCTCTTAGGGAAGGAAAATTTTTAGATCTCTGGGGAAATCTATAGTTATTACAAAGGCAGCAGAAGGAATTCACTTTCCCTGCCTTTGGGTATTTACCAAATCTTTCTTCCTACACAAGAGAGAGCCTCCCCTGGTTGAGTCCTGCTGTAAATCTCACTAGTGACCCACAGATGCGGCTTTCTATGTGTCTTGCTCATTAAGACCAAACCCTCGGTCCCCACACAGCTTCCTGCCTCCCCAGTCAGGTTGAGGCAAAAAGTTTCCATTTTGCCGACGCTAATGAAACCAGTCACCAGCACTTGCCTGTCCAAGGGTCCTTTCTCCTTACTCCCACACAAGAGGGCAAACAGCTGCCTGGCTTCAGTTCTGGGTCCACTGGAGGGGGGTGGCTCATACCTGCCTGACAGGGCAGACAGCATGCCTGGGGGTTGGTGTGTGCATTTGGGGGAAGGAGTTCAATTTCGGGTACCACACATCTGGAAGGCAGAGAAAGAAGCCACTACACATGCTAGAGACTTTTTTTTTTTTTTTTTTGCAATTTCTAAAATACATTTTTTTAATGGGCTGAGAGTTTGAGGGAAGGCACAGGGCCCTGGGAACAGCAGGCATGTGTATTCATAAGGCACTGAAGGGGGGATTAGCAGATCTTGGAAAGCCTGGACCTCGCTGGCCTGTCAGCCTGTCACTGGGGCAGTCAAAGCCACAGTGACCATTAGCAGGCACTGACCCCTGTCCTTGGCTCTGAAACAGTGGCCCCCAATGTGGCCTCGGTTGAACCTAGGCCCTGCAGGGCCAGAGAGACGTCACCGGAGCCTGATGGAAGGCCGGGAAAGAGGTGAGAGACACCAGCTTGAGGAAGACCACGGGGACACGAAGTGTCATCAGCTGGGAGGAAGAACTCTGCTGCCTGGCGGTGGGAACGGGAGAGGATGGCTGTGGCCGCGGAGTAGGTGTGGGCAGGCGCAGGGCGGAGGGACCGGCATGCGGCGGGCGGCAGGTGCAGGGAGAGCAGGCGGCGGGAAGCAGGAGGGCACGGGCAGCCCTGAGTCCTCAGCCGGGAAGGACTGGTAGGTGGAGCTGAGGATGTTTGGACAAGGAAACTCTTTGAAGCTTTTCTCTCGTCCTCGCTCCTCAGGACCTGGTCCCCTCCCCTCCATAAAGCCATTAGCTTCTGGTGCCAGCCCTATCTCTGCTCCATCTCTCTCGGTTCCAGCCGGTGCATTCACAGACCTCCTGCCCCGAGGGACGGGGAGGGTTTATTGGGGGCGGGGGCGGGGGCGTCCTTCGGAGGAGAGGTCCGCCGGGAGAGCCGCGTGGGGAGCAGTTAGCCGGCAGGCTGGAGGCCGATCGTTTCCGAGCTGGCTCTGCATGACAAAGGGGAAGGGGCAAGTTTCTCCTTTGATCTGCTCCCTGCCGCCCCGCACACCTGCATGTTGGTGCCCCCACCCCTGCCGAGACCTCGAGAGGAACAACCAAAAGGGGGTGGGGGAAAGGCCGTGTCCCAGCTCTCCAGGATCCTACTCAGGCCACCTTCCTCTCTTGGTGGCCCCGGGACAAAATCATTTCCTAGGCTGATGACCCAAAGCCCCTGCCGCCCCCTCCCGGAGAGCCCGGAGAGCTTGAAGCGCGGGAGCGGCGCGGTGAGACGGGGCGGGCGCGCGGGGCGGCGGGCGCGCGTGTGCGCGACGCTGCAGGTGCGGGGGCCCGGCGGAGGCCTCGCGGGACCAGTGGGGGCGCGCCCCAGATGGAGGCTAAGGGAGAAACGAGGTGGGGGTGAGTCGGAGGGGGCGTGTTTTGTAGGCCTGCGCTGGGGTCCAGAGCTTGGAGTTTCGGTAGGTGTCGGAGGGCTCAGGCCAAAGTGTTCTTTGGGGACACAGGCACCGGCGTTGGTGAAGAAAGGCCAAGGTGTGGGAGGCTCTGGAGCTATCAGGGAAGGGGGTGGCTTCTGGAAGATGTGTCCTCGGCACAGACATTTGATGCAAGAGATGCCGCCAGGGCGGGGGTTGGCTGGGTCCCCAGCGCTACGCCTCCAGGGCCACCCAGGAAGGCACCACTTCAGCCACCAAAGCTTGCGCGGTGGGCGGTTCGCCGTGTGGCTTTTACATTTGTCAGAGAAGGTGCCTTGAGAAAGTGAAAAGTCCTTGCTCTCTAAGCAAGGGTTGGGATTTGGAAAACTTATTTAGGGCGAGAAGGGTACAGATTGAGAGGGAACCTTCTCTTTGGGTGTAGGTAAATCTAAATCACGAATTTTATTTTAACCTTCACAAAGGAGAGCCTGATGGTCAGCGAAATTAGTCACTGGGCTGGAGTGAGAGGCAAAAGGGAGGCGTGGACGGGATGGTCCCCATTCCCCTGGTGTTCTGCAACAGAGCATGCTCTCTTCTTGAAATGATTCTTCATTTCTCTTTTCCGGTTTCTCAGCTCATTGTTTCCCTGGTAATTAGGCCCCGCATAGGGTTCCCACAGTTTGGGGTAGGAGACATGAAAGTCCTAGGGTGAGAAGATAAGCAGTAGGGGATGGAGGCCGGAAAGAGGCGGAATTTCTTTGCCGGGAGCAGAACTTGACTCTAGGTCCACCCCAGAGCCCCTCCTGTGCTCCCCGCCCCCTCTCCTAGTTCCCTTATCTGTTGCATTTCCACACTGATCCTCCCTTCCCTTCTGTCTTCTCCAGGGAGCCCCATTCTGGAAGCTGCCAGTACCAGGGCACTGGGGAGGGCCGAGGCCGACCATGCCCAGCCTGCTGCTGCTGTTCACGGCCGCTCTGCTCTCCAGCTGGGCTCAGCTTCTGACAGACGCCAGCTCCTGGTGGTGAGTGGGGGGCTCAAGTCCTGCTTCCATAGCCTAACGCCACCTTCCGTAATTGAGCTGTGGAGAAAGGATACCATGTGTCATGACCATGTCTCATCCATAGGAATGCTAAGAACCTCTTTTATCCCATGAAAACTAGGACAGCGTGCCCTCCCCTGCCCCCAGAGGTAAGGGTTCCCTGAGGATAAAGGATCAGCTCAGTTGTTTTTTTCTCTGATCCTGTCCATATTCCCTTTCCCTGGACCTTCCTCCATCCCCATGAATTCTTGCTGTTGGGTCAACAAGAATATTGATACCCAGTAGTTGGATTTTGTGGGGTTTTTTGCCTTTTTTTTTTGCTGGCAGGCACAGGGAGAGTAGAGTTCCTATATTACAAGTCTGAAGACCGGATGAGGGATTTGCAGGACCATGTCTGGCTTTCTTCTTGTGTCTTTAAGGCTATTGTCACTGTTAAGTCAATGGCAATGGCAGGCGATTGCCACCAATCTTGAATGGTCTGTGCCCCACTCACATTTTTACTTAGATGGCAAATCCACAGCCTTCTCATCAGACTGAACACTGTGTATGGCTGGTAGATGATGAGCAAAAGGGAGACCCCCAGACTGCTGCAGGGCAGGGCAGGGGAGGCGTGGCAGTGGAAACAGTAGACTGTATTGCGAGGTCTGTAAACTGGGTCCTGTTTTAAGATCTGAGTGAAGTTCCACTTAAAGGGGCTGATTGTTTCCCAGTACATATCCTGTACTTGGGCTAAACTGAACTAATCCCTCCAACTCCTTGAGTAGGGCAGTGCTCTCCTGCTGAGCGTTGGCTCTCTTTGCCCCCTGCCCTGCCCCTGTCTCCTCTGCCTGTGCCCATCCTTAAGACCCAGTCAAATTCTGGCCGTCCCCTTATAAAGGCTTCTCCTCAGCTGTAAGAGCTCCCTGTCGGATCTCCATGGATCCAGAAGCGCCAGTCTGCCCTAGGTATCTGGCATCTCACGTGTCATTTGTGGTAATGCCTCAGTTTCCCTCAGTTTGTCCTTTGAAGGAGGCACTCTGTTTTACTAATTTTCCTTTCCAAGTCCTTAGTCCAGGGCCTTGTACCCAGGCAAGTGCTGGGTAAATGTGTCAAATGAATGTTGTAATCCTGCACACAGGCCTGCACTCACCCGCTGGCCGCTTTCCCCCTTCCTGCATTGCTGTCCTAGGTCATTAGCTATGAGCCCGGTGCAGAGACCCGAGATGTTTATCATCGGTGCCCAGCCTGTGTGCAGTCAACTTCCTGGGCTCTCCCCTGGCCAGAGAAAGCTGTGCCAGTTGTACCAGGAGCACATGGCCTACATAGGGGAGGGAGCCAAGACGGGCATCAAGGAGTGCCAGTACCAGTTCCGGCAGAGGCGGTGGAACTGCAGCACGGTGGACAACACATCTGTCTTTGGCAAAGTCATGCAGATAGGTAAGAGGCCAGGCCAGTGGGGCCTGGCCAAAGGAACTGTGCCCAGCTTGCTTGGCAGCAGTGCGCAAGACGGGAGAGAGGCACTCGGGAGGCTGGGTCCAAGAGAACCCTTGAATCTCCCTGGGGCAGGCTGTTAGTGATCTCCCTGGGGCAGGCTGTTAGTGACTCTTTCTGGGCGGGGGCAGAACATCTGAGTTGAGTTAGAGAGGATTAGGAGACTGGCCCACCACCACTGCCTGTGTCTCTCTGTGCAACTAGCACCACCTGTTCGAGTTTTTTCATTTGGTTGGTTGGGGTTTGTTTGTTTTAGAGCCTGGGGTAGGGAACCAACAATTGAAGCCCTGAATGTCTGTAGGATTTTTGCCTCTTCTACTTGGTGCCTTGAAAGAGAGATGGAAAACGATGGGCCAAACTGGTGATAGCTGTCAATAACCCGACCAGACCCAGCCCTGGCTTTTTCATTTGAAAGGGGATGTGTGTGAAAGGGGGGGAAGGGTCAAACTAAAGACAAAGATGAGAGGGAGAGGGCTCATCCCCCTGGATTCCTGGCCCTTCTCCTCTCCCAAGCTGGCCGGGGGTTCTTTGGCTGCCCTATTGCTTAGATAGAGGTGTGATCTAAGGTCTAATTGTTGTAGGTCCTTTTGAAATGCAATCCTCCCCTCCCTGGCAAGAAATTGAGAAATCCGGCCCTATTCTACTGGGTCTTATCCCTAGGGCCATAAAAGGAAGGTGTTAGAACACTGTATTGTCCTGTCTCCCAGAACAGTTCCCCTGAAAAGGCCACATTCTGGAGTTACCTGATGCTGGGGTTTTCCCAAAGAATTCCTTTAGCCTGGCAGGGGAGTAGGGGAGTTAGAGATTTGGGGCTCCGCCTTTCTCCCCCTCCCACTTCTTCCAGACCTCTTTCCCTACCTGCTTTGCCCATATTGAGAGGTAAAGCTGGGGGAAGCACACTTTGAACCGCGGTGTGTTGCTTCCTTTGGTATCAGCACAAGGTACATAGAAGCAATGCTCATGTGTTCCTGTGACAGCCTTAGGGGGCACCTTTCCCCAAAGAGTGGGCTTGGGGACTTATTAGGATTTATTCACAATGTATTGATTCTTCTCCTGGAGAAAAGTCTCGTCAGCAGCACTTCCTACCCCGTATTTTGGGTGAGGAAACCAGGATGACCCAGTTGTGGAGAGAGGCTCCCTCTCATCACTCCAAGGGAGCTAATGTTTATGGGGGACCCAATGTATGCTGGACATTGGCTAGATGCTTTTTATGTGTCATTTTGTGTGAGTGAGGCTTTAGGAAAGAAAGGGGTTGGCAGGAATAGAAGCTCTGCTGGGTTCAGATTTGCATAGCGGAAGGACTCATCAAAGCAGGCCCATCAAAGAGAGCACATCTCTCTGCACCCCATTCTGGGCCAGAATGGAACCCTTCTGTTTGCCTAATTTTCCCCAGTCCTTTTTGTAGCTTCCCTGAGGGGCTTATGCTGCCTGGGCATCTTTCCTCCCTTTGGCCCTCTGGGCCCTGAGTAGCTCCTGGCAAATCCTCTTACTTTTTTTTTTTTTTTTTTTTGAGACAGGATCTTGCTCTGTCTCCCCAGCTAGAGTGCTATTCCTGGGCTCAAGGGATCCTCCTCCCGCAGCCTCCCTAGTAGCTGGGACTACAGGTGCTTGCACTGTGCCTGGCTAATTGTTTCTATTTTTAGCAGAGATGGGGCTCGCACGCTCTTGCTCAGGTTGATCTCGAATTCCTGATCCTCCTGCCTCTGCCTCCCAGAGGGCTAGGGCTACAGGCATGAGCCACCGTGCCCGCCGTGGTACTCTTAGGTCTGACTTCCAAAGCTTCCTTTCTTCTTGGAAGCTGCTGCAAAGTCCGTCGCCAGAGGGCAGCAGAGCAGCTCAGAGGAACTTGGGGTGTGTCACCCAGCCTCTGCCTAGGGAGCAGAGTCACCTTCCTGGTAGTTGGGCTACTATGGAACAGAGAGGGCATGATGTTGTTCTGCTGTCTCCTTGTAGGGCGAAGATGCAAGTCTCCCGAGTAGCTCTGTGGCTGCTGGTTTGTTAGCCTTTTACCCTTGAGATGGCTTGAGTTTCAACTCCGGACTGTTGCGCACACAGATAAGCCTCCGCATTGCTTACCCATTGTAAAGCCTGAGGCATCTCTTTCTTGCCGGGTGTAGCAATAGTAATCTGCACTCACAGGTTCACTAGAGGGTCCAAACGCTGCCCCGTGAAGGCAGAGCTACCCACACTAGGCGTCTAATGCAGCTCTGACCGGAAGAGGCAGGCAGAGTGACTGCAAGAGACAGCTAATGCACCTGGGGACAAATCCGGGTCCCAAACCGGAGTACACAATATCTGGTGTATCATGTTTAGCTGCAGGTACATCATTTTAAAAGGCAATTCTGAGAGGGCTGGTTCAACTCTGAAAAGCATGTTTGCTAAAGCATGGTGGAAAGAAATCAGACATATGTAGCTTGGAAAGGAGAAAATGTAAAAGGCTTCTTAGTTGTTTTCAAACACTGAAGAGCTGTCAAATGGAAAAGGGATCACTGTGCAGCTGCAGCGGGAGGGAGCCACAGGGAGGCATATTTCAGCTTCGTCTAAGAAAGAACATTCTGGTGATTAGAGTCATTTGAAAAAGATAGAATGTGTTGCCTTGAAAACCTAGCCGCTTCTCTAGGGTGCTGGGAAAGGAATGCTCCCAGGGGACACAGCCTGGCTCTGGGCTGTCACCTCACAGGCTCCGTCCTCTTCCCAGCTGCCCCGTCAGGGTGGAGGCTATGTTTTAGAAAGATGAGTTCCTCCAAGTGGGGCCCAGCGCTCCTTCCTGAGGGCCCACTTGGCTGTCTTACCATCCAGGGTGCTCGCTGTCACAGCCTCACTGCCCTTGGCTCTGGTGTGGTTCAGCACCGACACAAATGTCAAGCATGTGCTGTTGGCTGAATCACCAGTGTAACCTCCTGCCATCTTTCAGGTTTTTCTTGGGCTGTTCCTGTTTCACAACTGACCAGAAGCCGACCACTGGTTAATTGAGAAAAACTGACTCACCCAGTGTGCTCTGGTTGCAAATCACCCTGTGCTGTGCCTAGATGATCAAGAGGCAGGGCAAGGTGGGAGGTCACTCTAGACCTATAATGGACTGCAGATTGCTTCCCTCTCCACTGCCAGGACAGGCTTGTGGGGTGTCTACCTCTGACCGGGGAGACTTGGGAGAGGAGGAAAGAGAGGGCAGAAGGTTCTGCCTGGTTTGATCTCTGAGATGAGGACTGAATCTGTTTCCTGCCAAGAACCACTCTCTTCTCTCCATATCTGAGTCCTTATGAATATTATTTATTATTTCTTATAACAGCTTTTTTGAGATATATAATTCACATACCATACAATTCACCATTTTAAAGTGTGCAATTCAGTGGCTTTTAGTATACTCACAGGGTTGTGCAACCATCACCACTATTTAATTCCAGAACATTCTCATTACCCCATAGAGAAAGGCACACCCATTAGCTGTCTCGCTCCATCCCCCCAACCTCCAACCCTAGGCAACCGCTAATCTTTCTAAGTATTTTCCTATACTGACATTTCATATAAATGAGATCATACAATATGTGGCCTTGGTGACTGGCTCCTTTAGCATAGTGATTTAAAGGCTCGTCCATGCTGTGGCATATATCAGTACTTTATTCCCTTTGTGGCTGAATAATATTCCATTGCATGGATAATACCACATCTCATTTATCCATTTATCCATTGATGGACAGTAGTGTTGTTTCCACTTTTTGGCTATCATGAATAATGCTGCAGTGAACATTCATGAGGGAGTTTTTGTGTGGACATGTTTTCATTTCTGTCGGGCACACAGGCATCTCTCAGAGATACTGTGGGTTTGGTTCCAGACCACAGCAACAAAGTGAATCTCACAACAAAGCTAGTCGCGTGGATTTTTTTTGGCTTCCCAGTGCATAGAAAGGTTATGTTTACATTATACCATAGTCTATAAAGTGTGCCATAGCATTATATCTAAAAAATAATGTACATACCTTAATTAAAAATACCTTATTGCTAAAAAATGCCAACACAGACACAAAGTGAGCACATGCTGTTGGAAAAATGGCACCAGTAGACATGCTCCACCCAGAATTGCCACAAACTTCATTTTGTGGAAAAAAAAAATAAAAAGCAATATCTGCAAAGCACAATAAAGTGAAGTGCAATAAAACAAGAAGGTGTGCCTATATTTTTAGGAGTGGAATTACTGGGTCATGTGGTAACTATATTTAACCTTTTGAAGAATTGCCAGACTATTTTCCAAAGCAGCTACACCATTTAACGTTCCTGCCAACAGTACAGGAAGGTTCCAGTTTTTCCGTATCTTCACCAACTTATTATTACTGGTTTTTTTTTCTTTTTTTTTTTTTGAGACAGGGTTTCACTCTGTTGCCCAGGCTGGAGCATAGCAGCGTGATCATAGCTCACTGCAGCCTCCAACTCCCGGGCTCTAAAGATCTTCCCACCTCAGGTGCATGCCACCATGCTTGGCTAATTTAAAAAAATTTTTTTTAGAGACAAGGTCTCACTATGTTGTCTGGCTGGTCTTGAACTCCTGGCCTCAAGTGATCCTCCCTCCTCAGACTCCTGAGTAGCTGGGATTACAGGTGTGAGCCACCGCCCCTGGCTATTACCTTTCTTTTTGATTATAGTCATATTAGTAGATGTGAAGTGGTATTTTCTTGTGATTTTGGTTTGCATTTCTCTGGTAGCTGAGTATTTTTTATAGACATTTTATTGAAGTAGAACATACATCATATGAGTTTTTAAGTGGTTCACTAAAGTAATAATGAGGAGCGTAGCTGGGATTTTCTACTGGAAAATGCTTTGGATATCTAGAAGAACTGTGCTGAGTGTCTGAAGTTGCAGGTACCATAGATGTGGTCCTGATGCTCTTGACTTTAGGAGACTGAGTGGATCTTACCGGACAGAGAGGGAGACAGTTTGGATTCTTCTGGACGTTGTCATTCTAGTTGACTTTCGTCTCTTGGTCTGTGCTCTATCTAGTTAGATAATGGCGGCAACAAAAAAAGACAAATGTGTAGCTCATAGGGTGGTGAGAAAGGAATTTTTGCCAGGACACAGAGTCCTGCTATTGATCCCATGATGTCCCCTCCGTTTCCTGTCAGTCTCACGTGTTGTGTGTCTAAATGCCCACTCTCCCCGCCCCCAGGCCTCTCCCTCCTGGGAATCCACAGGCCGGGTAGACCTCTGCAGAGGGTATTAGTGCTGGCCAGGGCTGAGCGATTCTTTTTATTCTGTGTGGTCTTATAGGGTAGAGCTGGGCCAAGGGGCAGAAGCAAAAACCAGGCGAGTTTCAGCCCTTGATGATGAGGCTTGAGCTGTGGCCTCGCAGTGTCACAGCAGCGCTGCAGGGACAGCCAGGAGGAGGTGGGGAGGAGGCCGGGGCTGCCCGGGCGGGAGGCGCCGGCTACCTGTCCGCTGTCCTCCGCAGGCAGCCGCGAGACCGCCTTCACCTACGCCGTGAGCGCCGCAGGCGTGGTCAACGCCATCAGCCGCGCCTGCCGCGAGGGCGAGCTGTCCACCTGCGGCTGCAGCCGCGCCGCGAGGCCCAAGGACCTGCCCCGGGACTGGCTGTGGGGTGGCTGTGGGGACAATGTGGAGTACGGCTACCGCTTTGCTAAGGAGTTTGTGGATGCCCGGGAGCGGGAGAAGAACTTTGCCAAGGGATCGGAGGAGCAGGGCAGAGTGCTCATGAACTTGCAGAACAACGAGGCCGGTCGAAGGGTAAGATGGACCTCCCGCCCCCTCCTTCCTCCCTCCCTGCACATTGTAGATCAACGGGTCAAGGAAGCCAGTTCATGGGACCCTGAAGATTCTTACCTACGGTTGCTGACGTAGATGCTCACGTTATTGAACAAATCCCTTTGAAAATGCCCCATTTCCCAATGGGCACATGTGATTGTCTCTCTTTTTTTTGAGACAGAATCTCACTCTGTTGCAGTGGTGTCACCATAGCTCACTGCAACCTCTGACTCCTGGGCTCAAGTGATCCTCCCACTTCAGCCTCCCGAGTAGCTGGGACTACAGGTGGGCACCACCATGCCTGGATAATTTTTCTGTTTTTAGTTAGAGATGGTCTCGCTGTTGCTCAGGCTGGTCTCGAACTCCTGAGTTCAAGCAATCCTCCCACCTCAGCCTCCCAGAATGCTAGGATTATGGGCATGAGCTACCGCGCCAGGCCTGATTGTCACTTCTTAAACCTTATTTATTACTTCACAGGACATCTGTCCCTATAGGATTTAGATGCATTGTTCAGAATTCCAGCCATGTGTAGAGTTCTTGTCTTGACTGCCCCTCCTTTGCAACTGGAACAGATAAGACGATTGGAAGTTTCAGCCTAGGGTTTATGATTTGTTAAAGACTCAGGTAAAACCAGAACTGACTTTTAAGAGCTGCTATCGTACATATCCAGAAACCCAGCTAAAAACACATTCAGGCATTAATGGCAAGCACATTTCCAGGCTAGGAGTTTTCAAACATGAGTGGAAATGTGAAAAGACAACCATCGTTTTAAGCCTCAAGCAAACAGTCTCACCAATCTCACGTAAGATGTGACCATCTTCTAAGCCTTAATGTCAGTTGAAACTAAAATACAGGTTTTGGGGTGAGCCCGGTTCACCGTATGCACAGAGCTCACCTGGGCAACAGCTTCAGGTTTCCCTGGAAGGCATGCTGCAGATGTGTTCCTTCTCTGCCTGCACCTGGTCCGTGAAGACCCCTCCCCTCTGAGCACATGTATGGCCTCCTCTTTCCTAAGGTCTGCCTCAGCCACATGGAACTTGGAGGGCTAGTCCCACAGGGAGCTCTGCCATTGCCGGTTCAGCATAGCCAGCGTCGGCAGGGGTGGAAGGGCAGTGTGGGTGTGCACCCAGGTTTCCCCGTAGAAAGTTCTGAGGTCTAGGGGGGTGGGAGGAACTTTCTGCTGGCAAAGGACCTCTCAGGAAACAACACAGACTTCCTTCTTGGAGTGTTGTCCCCACTCAGGTCAGTGTCAGGCCACTTGGCCCTGGGTGAAGCCTTCCATGAGGCCAAAGATGAACTAATTAAAAAATGAGAATGGCAATTTCTCAAAAGTTTAATGTTGGTTCACTAGTGATTCAATAACAGGATATGGACATATTTCTAAAAAGGTCTTTTTATATATCAAAATTTTTTAAAACAAAATGATTTAACATTAACTCATGTTTTATAGGAGCACATATCAAAGAAATGTCTTCCTTACGAATCGGGATCTTGGAATATTGGCCTGACAGAGCATGGCACACCCGTGTGAATTAGCCTCATCAGTCCTGGGACATCAAGTAGACATTAGAATTGGTTCTTTGCCTGGTGTCTTCCTTACGTATCCTCTACCAGGGTCTAGTTCTGTTCAGTCAGAAATGGGAGTGTGTAGAGGGTGATGTTAGGAGTTCTGGCCATGGCTCTAATCTGCGGTTACTATGGCATAGACCAGGGCAGAGAGACCAGAGTCATCTCCGAGGATGTTTCTGGGGGCATCTGTGGAGCGGCCCCAGGCTTGCAGGCTGTCCTGTCTTTGGGCAGTCCCTTTGCTTGAACCTTTGGGGGCCTAACCCTGCCAAGTAGAGATCAGTGAAAATCTTCACTTTATGTCTTGAACGCCCACATTCTACTCATTTTTCAAGATTCTAGTTCAAATAAAACCTGCTCCTTAGAATCTTCCCCATTCCCTATGGCTAGTAGTGCCTCTCGCACCTGTACTTGATTAGAGCATTTCTTACCCTGCTTGTACCTTGTTGGCTGTGGGCTCCTGAGGACAGGGATGGCGCTCTCTACCTCTTTGTGCCAACCCTTGCTGCTTCCTGGAGAGAAGGCCCACGTTGCTCCCAGCAGAGGTCAAATGCACGGAGGTGCTTGCTGGCTCTGCTCTTCCTGTGACAAGTGGGGCTCCTGGCCTCGCCCTGGAGGGAGAGGAACAGACACATTAGCTCTTCCTCTTCCCTGGCAGTCTTGACCCCTCCTGCTGGCTCCTGGCTTTATGGCCCCTGACGGTTTGTTTATTTGTGCTGGGCCTTATCTAGGTCTCTCCTCCCCTCCCCCCTAGTTCCTGCTGCACACCTTCCCTCACCGCCTGCAGACCCCATGCCTCTTCTTTCCCCAGCCCTTTATCTCTCTCCCTTTGCCTCCGTCTGCTCCAGGTTGGGAATTCCTGTCCCTCTATTTTTCATACCCTCTCCAAGGAACAGGCCTGGGCTATCAATCACCATCTGAGGCCAAAGGTACTGGGCTGCTGCCTGGTCACACCCACACAAAAGCTCTTCAGGAAGCACTGAATGGCGGGGTGGGGGGTGGGGGGTGGCTGGAAAGTGCCCTGGGCTAGTGTTTCAAAGCACCAGATTTTTTTTTTTTTAAACAGATGATCCAGGATCTGACATCTTGGCCACAGAGTAAGTCTTGGGCATACTTTGCTTGAAGTTTCTCTTGGCCTTTAAGAGTCTCTAGTACCTCCATTTTAGACACTGATGGCAAAGCCAGTGGGTTGATATTGTTTTGTCACTCAAGAGTTTCCGAGCATTTTCCAGATAAAAGCCTGGTGCCTAATCCCAGTGACATTCCTGTCAGTCACCAAGCCCAACACACCATTAGACAGAAGTGGAAGAGGAACTTAAGAGAGGGCTTTGCCAGGGGGCGAGATGTAGAGCTAAAACAATTTTTAAAGCATTTTATTGCTTTTTGAGTTAGCAGGATGGGCCAAAAATTGGGGTTTCCCCCTCCCCTACAAAAGGAGCTTATGTATATAATCAATAGTAATATATGAAAAAATAGAGATATTACACTTTCTACAATGTCTTTGAATTAGAGGAAGGATGGAATGGGTGTCTGAACCACGAGCACAGTGACACTCCTTTTGTTTGTTTTCCTAAAATTCTTGTCTTTGCCCTGTGAAGTCTTGCTCTGACTCCGCCTCCCCAAATCTCCCTGTTTGCTCCCAGGAGATGCTTATCCCTCGGCAGCAAGGTGCACAGTTTTAACGCTTCCCTCTCTACACTAAGGACCATTTCCAGAGGAATGTGGGGCCAGCTCAGACCTGGGGATTTGGGCCAGAAGGGTAATTGCAGGTCCTGTCTTTGAAGTGCCGGTCGGAATAGGGTGTCAATTCCTTTCTGCCTCAGGCCTGGAGCAACCAGGCCAAGTGCTGGTGCCTTTAACCTGGGGGAGGGGCCTTCTTCCTTCTCTGTCCTAAGCTACTTTTAAGCCCCAAGATGTGCAGAAGTGATAGTCATTCTGACTTCCTTATGGGTGGCCTTGAAGATTAGTGAGCCTCTAGAGCTTCAATTTCTCTATCATAAAATAGTAGGAATAATTCTGCACCAGAAAAAAAACTCAGGAAGCATTTTGACAGTAGTCATATGAGCTGATGATGGTTACACTGTTTCTTGCACCTGCAGTGGTCTCTGCTCAGTACTGAATAAAAACACAATCTGTCGACTCTTGAAAAGAAATCTAAGAGAAACCCTTGAAAACTGAGTCCTGACTCAGTTGGTGACAATAGCCATGGCATAAGAAAATGCTGCGCAGCAGGCTTGCATTTTTATTCCGCCATCTGCACTTCTGGGCCTGCTGCCAGGGTTCTTTGCCACAATGCAGCAGTACACCGTCACTGGAAGCACATTGTGAGCAGCTTCCTGCTTTACTCTTGCTTTTCCATTTTGATTTGGGATAGCTCAAGTTCAAATCCACTCCACATTGTTATGGTTCTGCGACTTCTGGGGTGGACTTGTTTCCAGGTGACTCGCCCTGCAGGTAGGCCCTCCACCTTGCTGTTCCACTGCACGTGGCCTCCCCTTCTTCCTCCACACCAGCCTCTCCCAGGGCAGTGTGTGGGGGCCACTGGGGTGAAAGAAAGTGGTCTTTCTTACAAATGTGATGGCTATGGTGAGGCTTTTGATGACTCAAGTTAGTGAGTGAATGGTAACATGGGAAAAGGGACCATTTAATTTTTAGGGCAGAGATCCCCCACCTTTTTGGCACCAGGGACCAATTTCCTGGAAGACAATTTTTCCATGGACTGGTGTAGGGTGGGGGTGGTGGTTTCGGGATGATTCAAGTACATTACATTTATTGTGCAGTCAAACCTCTCTGCTAATGAGAATCTGTATTTGCAGCTGCTCCCCAGTGCCAGCATCACCGCCTCAGCTCTACCTCAGACCATCAGGCATTAGATTCTCATAGGGAGCCACAGACTAGACCCCTCGCATGCGCAGTTTACAGTAGGGTTTGCCATTCTGTGAGACTCTAATGCCTCTGCTGATCTGACAGGAGGTGGTGCTCAGGCAGTGATGGAGCGATGGGGAGGGGCTGTAAATGCTGATGAAGCTTCCTTATGCAGCCACTCACCTCCCGCTGCGTGGCCCGGTTCAAACAGGCCATGGAACAGTACCGGTCCTCAGCCCAAGGGTTGGGGACTGCAGCCTCAGGGGGTTTGACAGGCCCAGGGAGAGCTGTGAGGTAAGCACACAGTCATGCCAGCGGTTTCTGTGATAGCCTTGTGATACAACTGGATTCTTTTTTCCAAGTTGTGCTCCATATTATGCAAAAGCTGGACACATTTTGTTAGTTTTTATTTATTTGTTTGAAACTTTGATCAAGATGGAAATCTCTTTCTTTTCTAACTGTGAAAATGCCACATTTATTGCAACAGAGGTTGAGGAATGGGAAATGAATAAAGTAGAAAGCGAAAGTGATTCAAATGCCACCTTCACAGTGGATTAAGAAGGTGCACATTGGCCTCTCCAGCCTTCTTCTCTGCGTTGCTCCTTTTACTTGCTTTCAGTCTGAGCAGCTGAGGGTACCGGAGAGATCTCTGCACACATGTGACAAGCTCTCTGCCCCCTCTGCACTGTGGCCCCCCTCTGGACCTCTCCCATCAGGGACCCTCCTTCTTACCCCTCCTTTCTCCCCCTACAGGCTGTGTATAAGATGGCAGATGTAGCCTGCAAATGCCACGGTGTCTCAGGCTCCTGCAGCCTCAAGACCTGCTGGCTCCAGCTGGCCGAGTTCCGCAAGGTGGGGGACCAGCTGAAGGAGAAGTACGACAGCGCGGCTGCCATGCGCATCACCCGCAGGGGCAAGCTGGAGCTGGTCAACAGCCGCTTCAACCAGCCCACACCAGAGGACCTGGTCTACGTGGACCCCAGCCCCGACTACTGTCTGCGCAATGAGACCACGGGCTCCCTGGGCACCCAGGGCCGGCTCTGCAACAAGACCTCGGAGGGCATGGACGGCTGCGAGCTCATGTGCTGCGGCCGTGGCTATGACCAGTTCAAGAGCGTCCAGGTAGAGCGCTGCCACTGCAAGTTCCACTGGTGCTGCTTTGTCAAGTGCAAAAAGTGCACTGAGGTTGTCGACCAGTATGTCTGTAAATAGCCGGGAGGCCACTCCCCTGGCCCTTCCTGCACTCTGCCTCACGAGAGTCTATATTCTATAAATCTATATAAATCTATTATATATTTGTATAAATGAATGGATGGACACTAAATAATTAAAAGGTGAAAATGGAAAGGAAAATCTTATTTAAGAAATGCTGGAGATCTTTGAGGATTGGACTTTGCTGGTTCCCTACTCCCAGTGGGTGGGCGACAGGGCTTTTTCTCTCCCTCTGGTGAGGACTCTCAGGACATAGGGACTTGGAAATATTTACTGTCTGTCCACCATGGCCTCAGGGAGAGAGGCTGTGGTTGGCTGGAGGAAATGATTTTGTCTGGAAGTCTGGAGTCTCTGTTGATTGGATGACTGCCTGTAGCCCCGGCCACCAGGCCAGCAGGCCCTGGGGAAGGAAGGTGGCAGGAATTCAGTTCAACCTTGATGTCTCCAGGGTCTCGCCCAGGACACAGACTGGTGCAGTAGGCGCCCGGTGCGTTCCTGCTCTTTGATTCACGTGCGGAATCCAGTCACGAGGATGGCCTCTTCCGCCGTGGGAGGAGAGGTCCGATGTCTCTGACCCGCTGGCACACAGGGATCTGCAACCCCAACTCCTGGGCCGTCTTTCCAGCAAGCAGCCTCCTCTTCCACAGCTGACTGGCTCCTGCCGCAAGTCCCCTGCGTGGAGAGCAAGGGGCCATCGAGCAGCCATGTCGGGAAAGCCACGAACTGAGCCTGTGCACCTGGGCTGCGTGGATGTCGCCCTCCCACAGGGAGAGGACGCTCGTGCTGCTGCTGCTGTCACTCCCCCACCAAGGGGGTTTCCCGGACCACAGGACGTGCCGGCAGGCCAGGCCTGTCGCGCTCTCTTCATCTCTGCCCCAGATGTTAGTTTCTCTCTGACATTAAACCCCCTTCAGTGAGGCTTCTCTCCCTTTCGTTATTTGGACACAAAATTGTCTTTCACGGGCCTCCTTTGATTTTTGACCTGACTTTTAGAAGCCCGCTACATGACATGGAAGAGGGTGAGGAAACTGAGTCTCCTCAGGGCTCTGGTGTGGTGATTAGAGAGGGACAGGAGGATATTATGGGAATTAAGTAAGGTAATGCATTTAAGTGCTCTCTCCAAGGGCTGGTGCAAAGTTAAACAGTAAATGGTAAATTAATATTACTATTAATAATGAACAAAAGAATTCAGAGATTTAAGTTGAAACCTCACACTTACCCGCCCCACTTTCCTTCTTCCATTTTACAGCCAACCAAGTTCACCCTGATTTGTCCCCAGGGTCCTGGGGAAGCACAGGTGATGGGGACGCTCTTTGCAGATGTCTGTGTTGCCGTCTGCGGTTTGGGACTCCAGTGTCGGGGCAGGAGAGAGTAAGGCAGAGCTTGGGGGTCCAGGAGCGGGTTCCCACCCTAGGAAGTGGGGAAGGGGTTATGGAGACAGACACAGAGCCAGGCTGCACTGTAGTGACCAGCCTGCAGGGGGCAGGTAACTACATAAAGACTCAGTTTTACTCTAGAAAACTTCATTTCTGTGGAAATAGTGGAATTGAGTTAGCTTGGGTTGTGACGATCAAATAGCATGGCAAAACTGTTCAAAAGAGCTTCTGCCTGAAGGTGTCACGGCCATATATACTACTTGTGTCTTCAGTACCTAGAGAAGAACCTTTCTACTTAACAATGGGGAACCTCAGACTTAGGGTCATTTTCCCAGTGCCGAGTCCACACTGTTACCCAGCTTCCTTTGGTTGACATTTTCAAGGTAACTTTTCATGACAGACACCGATTGAAGTTAATTGTTTTACAAAAGATGAAAACTATGTCCTTGGCTTATTATTAATAGTTGCCATTTAACCATCTGCACCATATTTAACCGTAACTAAGCAGTCACACAGATCAATCACAATAGCAGAGATCTGAAACACCAGCCGGCACGTTCTTCTTCCCTGATGTTGCTGTTCTAGCGGTCTGGAGAGTTCCTTTGTATCAGGTGCTCAAAGTATTTATAAGCTAAATCTAATCCATCCTTAGAAACTTCCAGAAATTAGTTGAGAGTGACTTGTCCACAATCCCTGAAAGCCCCCACGTTCAGGAAGGGAGACGGGTGATCGGCTGCATCGAGGCGTCGCTGTAGAGTCGCGGCGCGTGCGCGGAGTAACCAGGTTTTCTCTCAGACGTGGGAGCAGGTCCTGTGCTCAAATGCCAGTATGAGTGCTGCATCCACTGACCAATTTTCAAAATAGGTTGGGATGAAGTTATAGTTATTGTCACAGGCTTGGTGACTCTGACGCATTGGCTGCTGTCTGTGAAGTGACTGGCGATGCTGTAGGAATACGGCTGGACAATGCGGAGACCACCCTGAAAAAAACAAGAGCTTCAGCTCAGAACCGTAGAATGCTGAAGCAGGAAGGGAATGAAATCTTGAGTGAATCTCAAACCTTAGTGGGCTTGTCAAAATGCAGAGTCCTAGGTCTCCAACACCAGTTGGTCTGGGGCAGAGCCTGGGACCCAAGGGGCTCCTATGCTGGTGGTCCAAAGACTACACTGGACTACACACATCAAGAGCTAGCTGAGATCCGCATGGAGACAGGAAACTGGGTCCTAATTCCCAGCCCAGTGCTCTCTCGGCAGCCCTGGATAGGGTTCCCTAATACCTGAAACTTAGCACAGTCGCCCTGTACTCTGACCAAAAGATCATCGCGTCAGGTGTGGTGCCTGGACCCAGCAGTCCCAGCCATCCCAGGGAGACTTGCTGAGGAGAGGGAAAGAGCATTCTGGCACAGAGCAGAACTGGCTTGCACTGGGTGTCCCACCTCCCTCTGCCCAGTACTGGCAGGGGCTACTGATCCGACTCCTCTATGAATATAAGGCAGGATTTGCTCATTTTGTCCTCAAGATAAAATTAGGAAAAAGGTGTGCCTGACTGCTTGCTTTTAAAAGACAGGATGGATGCGAGCGGGAAGGCAGACACGGCTAGGTTAAGGTCAGGGCAGGCCCATTCACAACAGCATCCTGGACGAAGTGTCTCCAGAACTCGGGTTTGAAGTCCTAACTTGAAAAGCTCATTTAGTTTTTTGAGGTGAGAAACAAAACTTGCTACTTTTATTAAAACCCCCAAATTGGTTCTGCCCTGCTTCCTGTCTTTAATCTTGAGTGTCTTATTTAAGCTCTGTCATGCCCCGAGTTTTAGGAGCTAGCAAGACACCCCGTGGCTGAGCTTCCTCTGCGAGATAGAGGCCTTACCGCGGCAGCAGCCGTCACGAAAGCCACGCCACCCTGAGAGAGTGGGGAAAACAGTGTTTCTGTCTTAAAACAGGCTCGGATAGAGGCCAGACACCACTGACACTGGGCACGTGTGTTTTGGGAGAACCTCAGAGGGTGTGTGTGTGCGCGTGTGTGCTCGTGTCGGTGCACTTATGCACACGCATGCACACAGGATTGAATGTTTGTCATTAATTTTGAGGCGAGGTGGAGAGACACTGGAAGCGTGGAATATGTAAAAAATTAAAAGCGACACTTCTGGCTCAGAGGCTGCAGAGCACGGATCATCTATCTTTGTTGGAAATCCTTCCTTGTCCTCTGCTTGGCTGGTGATGACAAGCTCCGTATCTCCAGAAGGAATGCTGGGGTTCTGAGAAGGGTCACGAGCCATGATTGCTGTGTTTTACCACTGTTAGTTCTTTAGTACTAAAGAGTTTATACTTATACTACATTGTGTTTATACTAAAACAGTTAAGGATGCTTTAATTCCCGGTTTTACATAAGAAGTGTGTGTACTTTGCCCATATTTCCCTAAAGTAAGAAGATTCAGCCCAGCATCGAGGACAGGACACGAAGTCACATGCAAGGCTGAGCCCCATGCACAGTTAATTTCCTGGGTGGTTGCAGAGTTCAGGCGTTCACCATGCAGATCCATCCAGTCCCTCCCTCCTCCTTCCCACGGCCAACCTGGTCCTCGCTCTGCTCAGCTGCAGCTCCACCGGAGGCGGCAGCAGCAGACAATAGAAACGAATCACTTACTTTAGGCTTCCAAAGTAGTTTTGATAAATTACTGGGTGGGAGAGAGTATGGTTAAAACGAGATTTTAAAAAAATTATCTGTAAATTTAATATGTCACATATGTGTATTATCTGCCACTCCCTGTGAGACATGAAAACAGACTGAAAGCTGCTTACAGCCAAGCCAGGGGGAAACTGTAGTACCGAAGTAGAGACAGAGAGAGAGGAGGCACAGATCCCTATCTCCTGGGGCAGAAGTATCAGCAGTAGCACCAAGAAAAGATGTAAAAGAAAAGACACTACAGAAAGGGGGAAGAAAGCTGGCCACAGTGGCTCACGCCTGTAGCCCTAGCACTCTGGGAGGCCGAGGTGGGCAGATCACTTGAGGTCAGGAGTTCGAGACCAGCCTGAGCAAGAGGGAGACCCATCTCTACTAAAAACAGAAAAAAATTAGCTGGATGTGGTGGCACAGGCCTGTGGTCCCAGCTACTCAAGAGGCTGAGGCAGGAGGATCACTTGAGCCCAGGAGTTTGAGGCTGCTATGAGCGAGGTTACTATGAGCGAGGCTGCTATGAGCTAGACTGATGCTACTACCCTCTACCCAGGGTGACAGAGGGAGACTCTGTCTCCAAAAAGAAAAAGAAAGGGGAAAGAAAGTCTTTTCAGCCAATCTTATTTTAAAGCCAAAAGGAACGTACACTGTTTTCAAGTGACTCTGGGCCTATAGTACATTTTCTAGGACTTGGGATTTGTGCTCTGCCTGTTGGTTCAGCCAGCTCCTTGGGTGGTACTTGATTTGAAAGTTATGTCTTTCAGATATTTACTTAATTTCCAGAGACCTTTTTAGTAAAAGTTAAGTTTCATAAAGGAATTTTTAAAATCTCTTTTGTTCCCTGCTATGTCTCGCAGTCCCTAAAACAGTGCCTAGCATGGAAAAAGCACTCAGTAAATATTTGCTGAGTGAATGAATGAATGATAATTCTTGCTGAACAGATGAGGAAACTGAGGCATAATGAAATTAACTGCCCAGTCCACCGTGTAGTCTGTTCTCTCAAAAATGCAAGTAACAGAAATCAATTTGAGCCCGATTTGAAGGAGAGGGTATGATAAAGGTTCATAGGCATCCCATAGGCTCCAGGGTCTCTAGGAGCTGACCTGGATACTCCCAGATCTCCCTCCTTCCTCCTCTCTCTTCTCTGAGGTCTCCTCTTTCCACCCCACTCCAGCTTCCTCTCCTCCTTATGGTGGGAAGCAGCAGCTGACAGCTTGTGAGTTAGGTTACAGTTCCAGCCACAGGCAGTGACTCTGAATCTGTCCTGGTCCTTGTTCCAAACTCCCAGGGAGGGTTCCTAGATTAGGGCTCTCTCCACCATCCCGTGACTTTGTAGTGGTTCAAGTCAGTGAAGCAGAGGGGTTTGAGATAAGAATTCATGAGGGTGGGAGGAGATACTTAGGTTCTCATTAATTTCTCTGCAGATGGTTAGATCTAGAGAACATGTAATCTGATTGGTGTGAATGGAGACTCCTAAATATTTACTCTGGAAATTCGCATGATGTCTTTACTGAGGAGTCCTTTATCTGTAAGAATGCATAGCTATGGGACAAGTCCTGAGGCTTTTCTAAAATAAGTAAAAACCTGAGCCCACTAGTGTGAGAGGGAGGCTCCTCCTCCCTAAATATTATAACTTAAAGGATGGGACAAACACCCATTCATCTACCTGATAGGGTTCGGAGAGCAAAGTTGCTAAGAAGCAGAGGACTAGACTAGATTCAGTGACAGTGCCTCGCTGTCATTACAGCCTACCGAAACAGTATTTTTTCATCCTAAGCTGTATCTGAAGGCCAGTCATTCCTGTGCATGATTTAAAGCCATTTTCCCTTTGACAGGATAACTCTGCAGTATGTATTGCGTCCTTCCTACTTTTTCCTGTTCTTCAAGGTCTGAGTGTGCCAAAAAGGGACATCTGAGAGGGATGAAGGTTGCTAAGATTTGTCTGTAAGTCTTCCACAGTTCTGGGGGCAACACAAAAAGCATTTGGAAACTGACTTGTGCCCTGTGGCTAGTCTTCTGTCCTTGATTTCAGGCACAAGCCACACAGCTCTTGAGTCTCAGGCTGTGGACAGGAAAGACACGTTTTTAAAGCAGGAAATGATACCACTCCCACGTGTACGGTGCTGTGTTTCCTTCCTCATTTTATTTATTTATTTATTTTTGAGACAGAGTCTCCCTCTGTTGTCTGGGCTAGAGTGAGTGCCGTGGCTTCAGCCTCGCTCACTGCAACCTCAAACTCCTGGGCTCTAGCGATCTTCCTGCCTCAGCCTCCCAGAGTGCTAGGATTACTGGCGTGAGCCACCACACCCAGCCTTCCTTCCTCATTTTATTTTCTAACTTGGAAAAAAAAGTTTTTAAAATGGACCTAACAGAGAACATGGCCCCAGGTCAGAGCTGACACCCGCCTAATACTCACTCTGGACCAGTCTGCACTTCTGCATCTGGCCACACGGTGTCACAGTCCTCGCAGTTCTGGCCAAACAGCTCTGCGCTTCACGCCTTGGCTCAAAAGTTGGGCAGTGGGTCCTTGTGGATTGATAGTGGAGAACAGAACCCGGAAAGCAGCAAAGCTAAGTTCTAGATCTTTCATTTGGATAGACTTGGGAAGAATTAGGTCAGTGTTATTTTACTTATTTTTATAAGATTGAGTGAGGAGGGTGACACAGTTAGGAAGGAAACCATGAGGGGAATGCCTAGTCCTGCTGGGCTGGAGCCCCAAGACAGTGACAACCTCAGTGGCACACTGCCAGGGAAGTGGCTGTGTAAGAGGTACGTGCTTACCCATGAGTAGGGTTGTTCCCTGCTCCTAAGTCGTTTCTGGGCAGCCAAATACTTTGCATGCTTGAAGGTTATCATTAGGGAAGTGAGTAATAATTATAGCTACCATTTATGGAGTTCCTGCTGTATACCAGCTGCTTTACAGATACGACCTGTAATTCTCTGAGGACCTCTGCAATGTAGGTATTATTGTCTAGGTGTTTCACGTGGGAAAACTAAGACTCAGAGAGGTTAAGTAACATCCTTTGCCTCACACAGCTATTAATTGATGCTGACGCCAGAGCTCTTTCTGGGTCCTCAGTGGAGTCTGGGTAAAGAATCTAGTCTCCTGAAATAAGAGGTACCCATTTCCTTCCACGTCTCAAGGTATGTACAATAATCTTGCTCATCTTACCACCAGGAATTCTGAATGAGACGAATGCATAGGGCAATGTCATTTGTTAGGGGCCCACGGCAGAGGGAACTTGGGGATCCCAAACCCACAGCAAACAGACAAGGCATAGAGGAAAATTATGCAAAACATGTATGCTGACGTAGATACTAAAGCAAAGAGAAAACTGGCAGAATGCTGAGCTCAGGCATCACCTGCCTGGGACAGTGGAACTAGAGAGGAACCCACATTCAGTAGGAAATACAGAGCCGCCTCGTGGGGGCTTTATTTGACACGAGGGCCTCGGCATTCTGTGCTGCGCACCTGCTCTGAATCTACACAAAGGGCAACTATGTCTCTACTGCCTTTCCCAGGTATTAGGAGTCAGAGGTTTTGAAAATGATCTTTAAAACTCAGAAGAACTCGGAACATGTTTGATCATCAGCAAACAAGGGCTGTGAACTGAGCATCTGAACTCCCTTTTCCAATCTGCTATTCCTACCTCTTTGTCTCCAAGCCAGGACTTCACTCTCCATCATAAATACAAAATTTCTGTCATAAGAAAAAGGGACAACCTAAAACACTTTAGAATTAAGTGCCATATTTTCAGCCTTTCAAAGGCCCATCCCTAAGGCCCCATCCCACACCAGTCACAGCACTGAACTTGCATGTCACGCTGGAGTGAGGGACACTCACTGAGAGAGGCGCTGCTGGGACAGAGGAAAGAAGTGGAGGCAGGTCTCAGGATTCCCAGTCTTGCTCTGCTTACCAGTATACCCACTGCAGGTGCGAGGGCGGGGACAGCAGCTCCTGTCCACCCGACTCAGCTCCCACCTGGGGCTGCTGGGTTCAGAGCAAGGGGTGTGTGTGTGTAGGTCTTAGATGAGCAGCTCTTGGGACTTCTTCTTCTTCCCCATCCCCCGCCCGCTCAGAGAGAAGTGAGCCCAGGTCAAAAGGAGACGGTGTTCATATGTTTTGAGAGAGGAAGGTTGAAATGGACTTGGAACAGAGCTTGGGTCACAGCTGGCTACTTTGGGTCTGAGTCTGCAGTGCTGCCCTAATGTGTGCAAATGGAGAGCGTGGTGGGTTTCCCCTTGTGGCAGTGCAGGTGGGGTGGGCAGTCGTGCATCCCAGGCACTGGCTCCTAACGGCTTGCCCACCATCGGGCTGAATTAAAATCACCTGGGGAGACTTTAAAAATTCAGACTCTTGAATCAGAATCTGATTGAGCGAAGCCGGGGTGGGGTCTGGGAATCTGTGTTTTAGAAAGATGCCTCGGGTGACTGCTCAGCGGGGAGTTTGGGAATTGCTGATAGGTTATTACAGTTGACTACACCAAGCCTTCCATGCAGTGAGATGGCTCTTGCAGAGACAGCTGGGTTTAGGGGAAGGGCAGCCAGGGCCTTGAGCTGTTAGAGGGCTGAGGATGGGGATTCCGAGGAAATCAGAGTAAATGTCTGCACACTGGAGACTGGACCTCGAGCCAGGTGTGTGTCAGATACCTGTAGTCCCAGCTACTCAGGAGGCTGAGGCGGGAAGATCGCTTGAGCGCAGGAGTTTGAGGCTGCAGTGAGCTATTATTGTGCCTGTGAGTAGCCACTGCACTGCAGCCTGGGGAACAAACATAGTGAGACCTTGTCTCTTAAAAAATAAAAGACTGGACCTAGGAGACGGAATGGTAAGCTGTCCTGGACTAGCATCAACAGAGTCTGCCCCCAAACCCTCCTACATGATAAAATGTGTGGACTTAACTTCCTAGATCTGTTTCCAGTCTCCACTGTGGTCAGCTGGACCAGCATCAAGTGATCAGATGAAGACGGGGCTCTCTCGTGAGGCAAACCCACACCCTAAGCTTGGCCTGCGTCTTTGACCTGGCTTCTCCAGCTCTGGAGAGATGCGCACAGGAACAGTATGCACCGAAGGCAGCAGCGTAAACCAGGCCGTACAAGATCACACAGCTCACGGGTCTGGACAGACCTGAAGGACAGTATCTCAAGAGAAGCCTCTGAATGTTGGTGGTTCCCATCCAGGCCCGAGCAGGGACAAGGCGGCCACTGCACAGTTGCACACACTCCACTGGCTCTGCCCCAGGACTGGCTGGCAGAAGCCAACTGGGGCTTCATGTTCTTGCTTGTGCAAGTCCCTTGGGGCTGCCTTCAGCAGCCCTGAACTTGGGAACTCGGGCTTGGGCACCGAATTGAAAACTCACCCAAATGAAAACCTTATTTTTCTGTAAAATGACTTTTTGATGGGCACAGAGATTTAGCTTTTTAATCCCAGGGTTAGGAGACCAGAATTCTAGCCCTGGCTCTGTTGTTGATTTGTTCACGAGCCTTGGAGGAAGCTTCCAGGCTTCTAGGCTTTAGTTTTCTCCCCAGCTCCTGGTGCTGATGCCAGGAGTGCTACCCACCCCTGAGGGGTGTTATGAAGCTCAGCTGCCACAGGAGAGGAGAAGGCACCTTGGCACATGGAGATGACCCCATTCTTGCATTCGTTATTATTTCAAGTCTGCTATGGACTGTCATGAACTGACTGGGTAACCGCAGTCTAGTTCCTTGTTTTCTAAGCCCCAAATTGCCTTTTTCCAACAAAGTAATGAAACATACTTTCTCTGCCAAACTTTTTTTTGGGGGTGTGGGTAACAAAAAGACCCAAAGTGGAAATAAAGTGTGGCTTTCTCGTGAGAGAGTGGCTATTTGTTACCAGGGCAGGTAACCTGAGAGTACAGATTTCATTCTCTAGAGAAGTTTAAGAAAATAAGAACATTTAGATGTTTTTAGGATAATTTTGTAGAGTGTAGAGCCAGGGAAAAAAACAGTATTCTCTGGAGGTTCATTGCGGCTGTGGGCCTCTGCGCTGGCCTCCCTTAGCGAATGACGCAGCCTCTCAACAGCAGCAGCGAGGGCACAGGACCTGGGGCCAAAGCGGCCCCAGCCTACTAGCAAGTGATCTCAAGTAGTTTCCTTAGCAGTGAAACAGGGATAATACTATCTTACTTCAAATAAAATAATGGATATGAAGGCCTTTTGTAAAATATTAGCTTTTTAAAAATTGAAGTAGCAGTGTGGCTGCATTGAGCTTGTCTTCTGTTGACTGAAGCCACCCACAAGTGCCAGGGGGCTCACCTTGGTGATCTGGGTTTGTCTGGT
>CM052440.1:84986907-85035320 GCA_028533085.1 Varecia variegata | reverse complement strand
CCCGCCCCCCAGACTGTTTACCATTGTTTCACTGGAACAAAGACCTTAGGAAACCTCAAAAGGGCAAAGCAGCAGAGGGAGCAGGCCTGCCCTGGCCTCTGGAGGTGTGGACCGGCCAGATTCTGAGAGGGTTCTAAGGATTGACTCTGCCCCCACGGGGCCTCCCCCACCCCCAAGCTGTTTCTCCTGACTGGCCTCCCCCAGGCCACAGCCCTTCCCCCCATTCACAGAAGGTCTGTGTCCAGGGGAGAAGATTCCCAGGATCTCAGGTTAGAAGTTGGAAGGCATTTTCCAAGGGCCGCATGTTTCCACAGGGTGGGGTTTCAGTTATCACTGTCCAGTTCTTGATTTCAGAGACACAAGTAGTTCTTTCGGGCTGTCCTGAATAACCAAGATCACACAGGCCCCTGTTTGTCTGAGGAAACGCCTTCCAGTTCTAAACAATTGATTTACAAATTCTCTTTCTGAGAACAATATCCATTCATCAATTGGGGACTTTCTGTGATTTCTGTTTGGGCAGTCACAGTTCTCCGGAGGGAGAGGGGAGTGGGGTTTCACCCCTACAAAGTGGGCCTGTGCCTAGACACTCGGGTCCCAATGTTTGCCAGGAACACTCAGCAGGCAGAGGTGCCTGGTCCAAGCCTGCCCCAAGAAACACACCTGTGCACGTGACTGTCACATGTACTGCCAACGTGCCTCCTAACCTTCACCCAGAGCTAAAGAATATTGGGTAACTCTGTCCTCAACTAGGGTCACAGTAACACACCCTCGGATATTGTCCAGGACAAAACATGTTAAGAAAAAAATTCGCTCCCAGCTAGAACACTTATCTTTGTCCCTGCGTAGGGAAATTGTTTGGAAATCAAAACATGGAGCTTCTTTCGTCCCTCAAACTTGTAGAGTTTTAGGCAGGGTCCAATTAAACTTTTGTGGGGCCGAAAGGTTATATAATCAGGGTGGGGACAATTTTAAAAATTACAAATACAAAATTATGAACCGGGCCTTAAAGGCAAGGGAGAGGCCTGAAGCTTAAGGTTCATTCACTTAATGGAAAAATCCAACTCTGGTTCTGGGGAAACAATCTAGAAGATTCCATGAAAACACAATCATACAGAGCATTAAATTACTTCCTTAAAATACTCCCACTACTTCTTGCCTTACGGAATTCTGGATTTTCCCTGACCATGTGTCATTTGGTTCAAAACCCTCTGGGGTACACATGTGTCCTTGAGGGTCTCCACACAGCACCGTGCCAGCCTCTGCCTGGCAGCCCCTCCAGCAAGGCCCTCCTCTGCCGGGGTGGCCGCGGTCCGCCTTCCTCTGGGCCAGCCGCGCACAGCAGGCCCAGCCGGGCCGCAGCCCAGCCGGGCCGCAGCTCGCCATAGCCGTCACTTCCAGACCGTGTCGCGTCCAGGCCCACCCGCCCCGTTCCTGTCCTCCCCGGCCTGGAAGGGGCGTCGGCAGGCGGGTCCTGGAGTGTCCGTCTCCCGCTGAATACACAGGGCTGCACGTGCTTGCAGGAGCCGATGCGGAGCAGGGCCACCCCCTGTCCGGGAAAAGGGCCCGGTAGTCCTTGACCGACCAGGATGAGCTGAAGGAGCAGGGGGCTGGCTGGACAGGATGGCCTTCCGTGTCTCCGCCCAGTTTGCTTCCCGACACCCGCGCTAAACCGCGCGCTCCCAGGGAGCGCCCTCGCCGGGAGGACCTCGGGACCACGCACCTGCGTTCAGTGACACGCGGAGCAAGGCGGTCAGAGCTCTCCGCAGCCCTCTTCTCCGGTGGAGGGAACAGTGTTTTCCTTGAGGGCACAACTTGATGCTGGAGGCTTGAAAGAGGGGCAGTTGGGACTGCTAACTGCCTCTGCGCTGGGAAGAGGGCCTCCCCCGGAAGGAGGGTGCTAGTCATACCTTTTTTTGGTGACTGAGTGGTTGTACTCTGCCTGCTAGGTTGTGTGCTTGCTGGAGGCCGCGCTGGTATCGGTCCCACTGCTCACTACCGAAGGGCCAGCACCAGGCGCAGTGCCCACAGAGTCAGCAGAGCAGCTCACATTTGTGGAAGGAAGGAGGGAGGGAGAAAGGGAAGGGGAAGGTAGGAAGGAAGAAGGTAAGGAAGGAGAGAAGGAGGGGAGGGGGAGGAAGAAGAAAAGGAAAGATGAAAGGAAAAAGGGAAGGAGGGAAGGAGGGAGGGAAGGGAATCAGTTGCTTGTGGCTAACCTGTCTCTAGGGAGGCTGCAACCAGGCTGAGGTCCAGGAGAAGGTGCAGCCTGTCCAACAGCTGAGGCGGATGCTGGCCTGCAAGAAGAATGAAGGATGGTGCTCCATAGTCCTCAACAACAAACAATGATCTCATTTTGTTTTTTCTCTGAGTCTTAATTTTTAATTCACAATGCCTAAATCATGGTATTTTGTGCAGGCCATTTTTTTTAAAATTTTAGAGATGAGGTCTCAGCATGTTGCCCAGGCTGGTCTCTAACTCCTGGCCTCAAGTGATGATCTTCCCACCTCTGCCTCCCAAAGTGCTGGAATTACAGGCATGAGAGCCACCACACCTGGTCACTTTGTGTAGACCTTTGTGTTTGGGTAGCAGAGATGGGGAGAGAATACTGGAAGTGGCCGATCCTGTCCCTGCCGGTACAAGATAGGGGAGAATGACTAAATGAAAAGGATGAACAGGATGTGCATGTAAAACATTTAAAGAACACAGAAAAAGCAGATTCAAAATATTACACACACTTACATCTGTATTTATCTCTGTGTCTTTCTTTATGTATTGGAAGCCATGAGTTCACACTGATAGCCTCCAAGTCCAATCTGACACCTTGAGTCCATCCTTGTTATCTCCCTTTGCTTCTCTGACAATGAGAACCCGGCTTCATAGGGAGTTTTTTTTTTTTTTTTGAGACAGAGTCTCACTCTGTTGCCCGGGCTAGAGTGAGTGCCATGGCGTCAGCATAGCTCACAGCAACCTCAAACTCCTGGGCTCAAGCGATCCTCCTGCCTCAGCCTCCCGAGTAGCTGGGACTACAGGCATGCGCCACCATGCCCGACTAATTTTTTCTATATATTTTTAGTTGGCCAGATCATTTCTTTCTATTTTTAGTAGAGACGGGGTCTCGCTCTTGCTCAGGCTGGTCTCGAACTCCTGAGCTCAAACGATCCGCCCACCTCGGCCTCCCAAGCGCTAGGATTACAGGCGTGAGCCACCACGCCCGGCCCATAGGGAGTTTTTTAAGGAGGTGAAGAGAATGAAAAAGAAGTAGTAGGTTACCACAGTCCCACCTCTATTGTGCCAGCCCCACTGTGTTGCCTCCCAGGGCAAAGGGCCAGTGGACAGAGGTGGTCTAAGAGACCCACTTGAAACCAGAAGCCTCCCCACGGTGAAAGAAACCCCAGAAGTGTCCGTGCTTGGGACAGATGTAGGATACCCTATAAACACAGCAGGGCAAAGTCAAGGGCGCCTGGAGCTTCTGGGGTTACGTGGAACATCCAGGGCTCACCTGGATTGACCCTGGAGTGGCTTCCAGCTGTCAATCTAACCTGAGACCCAGGAATCTGAGGTATGATTTGGGTTAGGATGGTATAGGATTAATTTCCATATTTGGGGGAAATGGGAAGGTAGGAGAGAAACGATGGACGAGAAAGCAGTAAATGTATCGCCACTTAAAAACATTAATATTGATAAAGTTGACTGCATAAAAATTAAAAATTTCCATGTGACAGAAAAACCTAAGGCAAATGAAAATATAAGCAATAAACTGGGAAAATAATTGCGACACATATCGTGACAAAGAGTTCATTTTCTTCACATGCAAAGTACACTTAAAAGTCAATAATAGGCTGGGTGAAGTGGCTCACGCCTGTAATCCTAGCACTCTGGGAGGCCGAGGGGGGAGGATCGCTCAAGGTCAGGAGTTCGAGACCAGCCTGAACAAGAGTGAGACCCCGTCTCTACTAACAATAGAAAGAAACTATCTGGACAACTAAAAATATATATAGAAAAAAAATTAGCCGGGCATGGTGGCACATGCCTGTAGTCCCAGCTACTTGGGAGGCTGAGGCAGGAGGATTGCTTAAGCCCAGGAGTTTGAGGTTGCTGTGAGCTAGACTGACACCACGGCACTCTAGCCTGGGCAACAGAGTGAGACTCTGGCTCAAAAAAAAAAAAAAAAAAAAGTCAATAATATCATCAGCCCAAAAGAAAAATGGCAAAGGACTTTTAAAAAATTGTCAGAAATATGCATGACTTTCAAACACATGAAAAGGTGCTTGACCTCATCTATGATAAAATAAATGTAAATTCAAGCTATAAGAGGTATCATTTTTCACCTATTAGATGAGTACAGATTAAAAATTTCCATAAACTATTGTGTGAGAGAAGATGTGGAGAAATACTCCATGCATTGTTAGCAGGAGTGAAAACTGGTACCACTTCTTTGGAACAATCTATCAAAATAAAAAATGCATTTATCCTATGATCTAGTAAGCCCCCTTCTACAAAGTTATCCTATAGATATGCTCACACATGTGCACAAGGATGTATCCACAAGAAACTTCCTGCAGCATTATTTGGGGAACAAAGTGTGAAAGAACCTAAATGCTTGTCAGTGGGGAGAGGAATATTAAACATGATTATCACGTAAATGCAAAAATCACACAAAATGACATTATACACTGTAGATGTATATATGTATCCATGTGAAACATAAACAATTCCTGAAGGGATATGACACATTTATGATAGTACTCTCTTCTGGGGGTGCGAGGAAGAAAACAGGACTGGCCACATTTCAACTTCATCTCTAACATTTTACTGCTTTTATGTAAAAAAGAAAAAAAAAGAAAGAAAGAAAGCAAGCTATGACTAAATGTCCTTATAAACTCTGGATGGTAGCAACTTCATCTATTATTACACTCTTACTTTTCTGTATTTTTCCAAAAAGCACTATAGAGACAAATGAGTACAAGGTGATATCTTTTGTGTAAAAAAAGGCACTGCGTGCATGTTTATGCGTAAACTGTCCCTAGAAAGATAGTCAAGGAGACAGTGGTTGACTGCTGTGAAGGGGAGCAGGGAGGTGGGGGGAAGGAGGCAGAGTTTTCATTGCTCATTCCTCTGTTGATCTGTATTAATATATAGCCATTCGAATGTACTACTTAAAAATAATAATTTTAAAGAGCAAACAAAAAACATTCCTGAAGAGCCTCCTGTGCCTCCAGGGGAAGGTCAGGGGGAAGAAAGGGCTTCTTTTCCTTGCTGCAGCCTTTGCCTGAGGCCAGTGGATAAATCCTGACGCATGTCAGGGATAAGAGAGAGAGAGACACCCCAAGGTCCACCCGAGGAGCAGTACTGCGGGGCTGGCAGCCATAAGCAGCCGTGAACACACCATTCTGCAGCGGACAGGCAGGAAGAAGCACTGAGAAGTGTCCAGTATGGCCGCGATATGTCTGTTTTAGGGTGATGAGGAGAAGCAAGCCTCTGGGCCAGGCAGACTTTCAGTTTGCTGTCCTGTCTTCAAGGTCTGAGACTATCAGTCCTGAAAAAGAAAACAAAACTCAACATTCTAAACAATGAAAAACAAACTATAAAGAAATAACAACCCACATGGATGAACTTTGAGGCGTTAGGCCAAGTGAAATGAGCTAGTCCCAAAAGGACAACCACTGTACGAGGTACTTCAAGTGATTATTCAGAGACAGAAAGTAGACCGGTGCCCTCAGGGGTTGGGCTGGGGCAGGATGGGAGTCAGTGTTCACCAGGGCAGAGTTGCAGCTGGGAAATAAGATAGTGGTGACGGTGGCACAACAGTGTCAATGCACGTCATGTCACAGAACTGTTCACTTAAAAATGGTTAAAATGGTAAATGTTACATATATTTTACCACAATTAAAAAAAAGTTACTCACCCAGTTGACTGACAATTGTGACAAGCCTAAAACCTTTAACTAGCCATTTAAAGGTGCAATGCCGAACCAATCTTATTATATTAACTCCTCGTGATCTTCCACCACACTCTCCTTTATTTTTTCCTATACATTTCCTGCCAAGAATGTGAAATACAACTTTGACACACTCATATATATGACAAAAGAGCCTAATAACAACAGTGGAACTAAACTAAAAATAACAAACAACTCTTAAGCAATGAAGGCCGTGAGTCTCACGTTTCCTTCCCACAAAGTGGGAAAGTCCAGTAAACCCACTTCTGCTTTCTGTGCTGCCCGAGAGGAGAATAGCTGAAACTATAGACCCCTTTGAGCAGACATAACATTTTACAATATATGTTGAACAAAACAGAATAAATGAAAAACAACCCAACAACTTAAAAACCACAAAGGAAACCTTCACCCAACTGCTTCCACTCAGAGCTACCCCTTGCTAGGGTTCAGGCAGATGGTGTTTACTGAGTTTTGACCTTTGGACCAGTGTCCTTACTGAATTTCTTTCCAAAGACAGGGTCATAATATGTGAGAGCGAGCATATCTCGAGCTCTGGTCTTTGGACTTTGAACAGAACTAGGGCAAAGGACATCTGGTATCTGGAAGAGATACCACTGTTGCCTTACCGGAGCTCAGTACTGGTTTTGTAACTCTCTGTATCAGTGGCCCAATCTTGCCCCAGCCCTGATCAATCCACTTTATTCTATTGTTGTTTCTGAAATAAGTAGCAGTCTGGATGAGAGCCAAAGTGTCGCATGGCCAAGTCACCCTGTATCGCTTCCACCAATGAGAGGATCCCTCCAGTCTGTGCCATCAGAAGATTGTCCTCTGGATCCAGAGCCTCCTGTGTGGCACCATGAGATCAGCACCTGGGGCCCGGCGGCCTGGAAATGTAACTGGCTTCAGACTCAGACAGAGGGGACGTCGAAACTCCTCACATTGATGGGGAAGCCTACCTAGAATATTTCTAATCTGGCATGATCCTTATCTAAAAAGACCTTTTACTTTAGTTGTAGCTTATTTGGCAAACAGGAGCTCTGGTAGAGAGAAGGAATGGGGAGACTGTTGTAATTATTAGGTACAATTAGGTACAATTTGAATGTTTTACATATTTTTTTTATCACCCACAAATGAACACTAAAAAGTTGTCAGAAACGTCACAAACTGTTGCTGGGATATAGTCCTTTCACAGATCAAAGAACCCTTCAACACACGTCTTGTTTTTTTCTGGTATAAAAGGACCCATTCTAGACTCATTCAGAGAAAACATTCTAGACTCATTCTAGAGTTGTACATACCTCTAAAACCTCAGACCAGAAGTGACACTTGGCTTCTTCCATACTCTAATCTGACACTCTTTCTGGAAGAATTTGGAGAGGTGAGTGCTAATACCATGTCACGTTTCAAGGGCCAAGAGTTTGAAGGTTTTCATTGCTTACAATTCAACATTGCCCTTTGGTGGCATTCTCTCCCCTTATGTATTTACATGTCATTTGGAATGGCTTTACCTATCAAGTTTAAGTTTCTCATTTCAATTATAGCACGTTATATATTTTTTTCAATGTGAAGTCATGGATGTGTCACCAGACGACACCTGGGACAGTGTTCTGAGTCATGAGTCTACACAGGCCACTGCACCCTGACGCCTGGTGATGGGTCACCACGTTACCCGCGGTTTGTGATTAGAGCTTGGAAAGTGCAGTGCTCATTTCCCCCTGTGGTCCTGAACTAGCAGTAATCACTGAATCTTGAAATTGGAGATTCAGATATACTTACTTTTTCACTTTTTAAAAAACAACACTTTACCTGTATCAGTACAGCTTAACAGACGTCATTCCTCCTCCTATGGCTTTTTCTAGCTCCTAAGGCTGGATGTTTACAGCCCTCCACAACTCCACGAGCCTTCCCAGGTCCACAGCAGGCATGAGAAGCACGTCAGAAACGTCAACCTAAGCCCCACTGCTGTGACTCAGGTGCCCAGGGCCTGGCATTCGCCCTTGTTGACTCCATGGGCTGGGTTTCGACATGTTTTCCCTGTCCAGGCCTCTGGTTTCCTGTGATGATTAGAGCCTGCAGTGCCTATGTCTGCCCAGCACCGTCCTCCAGGCCCCCCTCAGCAATTTTATGTGATCCTAGTGAGGCTATCAGGGCTGACCCCATCTCCTTCCCAGCCCTCAGATGATAAAGTGTGGAGATGTGACCTGGACTGGATGATCAGAGGCCTTTATCCTCCCTAGTGTGGGGACTGGCTCAGGGATATGGATAGACCCACGCCAGCTTCATCAGAGTCCTTCTTAGACTTTTTCTTTCTTAAACTAAAGTTACCTGGAAAGATGGTCTCTGTCCATTAGAGCTGCCAAGCTTGGAGAAAGTAAGGCAGAGACAACTAACAGGCCTCTGCTTTTGCAAAAGAGCCTGCATGTAGCACGAACAGGCACAGGCATGCAAAGTTCAGACCAGACACTGTGTGATGGATTGGATCATTGCTCTCAGCTCTTTGCTCTTTCCCTGACATTTATGTATAAATGGAATTTGCATCCCTGCTCACTGACTTTGGGCTTGGCCATGTGATTCACTTTGACTAATAGACTGTAGATGGAAATGACCACTGTACCAGTTCTAAGCTGAGGCCTTAATAGTTTCCACAAACCATTTTGGACCTTCTGCTCCCTGCCATGAAAAGAGCATGTCCCAAGTAACTATTCATCCTTCTGCCTTGGTACCAGGATAAAGACATGGAGCAGATCTATAGCCAACCTGACGTCTAAAGTCCAGTTGAGCCCAACCAAGCCCAGCCGATATAGCTTATTAGCGTCATCATAGCCAACTTGTGGCCCTGAGAGCATGAGATAATGTTTGTTGTTGGATGCCACTGAGATTTTGAGGTTACCTGTTACACAGCATTGAGATGTTGGTGCTACTTGTTACACAGCATGATTATACCTGAATAACATAGAGGACAAGTGAAAAAGATTTCTGATTACATCATTTAAATCCCTGGATCTCATTGCATTGGAAGTCAAAGTCACCCAGTTACATGAGGTTGAGTTTCTATTATTAGGAACCACGTAAGTCCTGACCAATTCAAAAACCTTTTCTGGGCTCGGCATGGTGGCTCATGCCTGTAATCCCAGCACTCTGGGAGGCCAACGCAGGAGGATCACTGGAGCTCAGGGGTTCAAGACCAGCCTGAGCAAGAGCGAGACCCCATCTCTACTAAAAATAGAGAAAATTAGCTTGATACAGTGGCACGAGCCTATATTCCCAGCTACTCAGGAGGCTGAGGCATGAGGATCGTTTGAGCCCAGGGGTTTGAAATGACTATTTCTTTGCAAGGTAAAACTAAGTCTATATATAATATGTGGCAAAAAATACAAGCATTTCAAAAAAATCTATCTTTTTTCAAAGCACTTATTCTTCAAAAGGAAATTTTGAATGAACATTTCCCCACTTAGCAAAGGTCATTTATGAGCAGGGTGATATATGTGAATCATCTGAAGAATACGCAGCTGTTATAGACCTATTAATTGGAGAACACAATGAAAGGTTCACTGACTTTGAGAATCATGACATCACACTCAAATTAGCATTTCAGCCTCACCTAGTTGATATCACCAAGGCACCTAAAGAACTACAGATGGAATTGATTGAGCTCTCAGTAGATGACATTTTAAAGTCATTGTGTGATGCTAAGAAAGATCCAATTGAAATATGGAAAAATGCAGAACACCCATGCCTTCGGCAACATGCCCAAAATATGCTTTCTTGCTTTTCAACCACTTATTGCTGAGAATCTACATTCTCCTACCTGACCCAAATCAGGATGCCCTTAAGGTCACAAATAACTGAAACCCATCTAGAGGATCAACTGAAACTGCTGACCTCCATGCTGCAACCAAATATTCAAGTGCTTTCCAGCAGAAAGCAGACACAACAAAGTCATTAAAAGGTTAGTTAACTTCATTTTTAATTTTTTTATTTCCTCCTGAGTAGCTGGGACTACAGCCATGCCCCTTCACACCTGGCTAATTTTTTCTATTTTTAGTAGAGATGGGGTCTTGATCTTGCCCAGACTGGTCTCGAACTCCTGAACTCAATGATCCTCCTGCCTCAGCCTCCCAGAATGCTGGGATTACAGGAGTGAGCCACCTCGTCCGGCCATTATTTAACTGTAAAATTAACAATAGTTTACATTGTTTGAAATTATTAAGTACATAGTAGTTAGATTTTTACAAAATAATGTACTTTTTTTTTTTTTTTTTTTTGAGACAGAGTCTCACTCTGCTGCCCTGGCTAGAATGCCGTGGCGTCAGCCTAGCTCACAGCAACCTCCAACTCCTGGGCTCAAAAAATCCTTCTGCCTCAGCCTCCCGAATAGCTGGGACTACAGGCATGCGCCACCATGCCTGGCTAATTTTCTTTATATTTATGTACTTTTAATTGTCCAAATAATTTCTTTCTATTTTTAGTAGAGACGGAGTCTTGCTCTTGTTTAGGCTGGTCTCGAACTCCTGACCTGGAGCGATCCTCCCGCCTCAGCCTCCCAGAGTGCTGGGATTACAGGCGTGAGCCACTGCACCCAGCCTACATTTTTAAGTATATCTAACTGAAGATTAGGCCTTATTTGATTACCGCTAAATTAATGCAGATTTTTCAAGCTGAAAAGGTTCCCTACCTCTGATGTATATGTATACAATCCTTTGTATATTCATTCCTGTACTGATGCACATTTAGGTTATTTCCAGTTCTCTTGCTATTACAAAGAATGTTCCATAAATATTGTTGTACGTGTTTTCTGATGCACTGTGCAAAAGCCCATCATGTTACCAGGCGTATCTCACCTCCTCCTGAATGATACAAGAATCTAGGGCCCTTCCTTTCTATACACCACCATCCTATCTTACATGTTATTTTGAGGGATACTTTAGATCCACTTTATATATTCATCATCAACATAACATGTGGTTATACAATGCATGCGTGCTTAGATTTATTTAAAGGTTACCAGTTTCTTTGCTCACCATTTCTTTCCCCCTTTCTTTATTTTTTTGGAGGGGTCATTCATTTTTTTCTTTTGTATGTGTATGAAAAATAGATCATACATGTAAAATATATGAAAACATATGTGTAATCCTCCCACCTCAGCCTCCCAAAGTGCTGGGGTTACAGGTGTGAGCCACAGCGCCTGGCTGTTGCTCATTTTTAAAGTGTCTTTAAAATTTTTATTTATCTTTACCATTGTTGAGTTTTAAGAGTTCTTTATATATTCTGGATACAAGACCTTTATCAAATATATGATTTGCAAATATTTTCTCCCATTTTATAAGTTGTCTTTTCACTTTCTTGATACACAAAAGTCTTTAATTTTGATGAAATCTAATTTACCTATTTTTCTTTGGTTGCTTATGTTTTAGGTATCATACCTAAGAAATTATTGCCTATTCTGAGACCATGAGGATTTATATCTATGTTTTCTTCAATAATTTTTATAGCTTTAGCTCTGACATCTAAGTCGTTGATCTATTTAGAGTTCACTTTTGTATATGGTATGAGGTAGGGGTCCAAATTCATTATTTACATACGGATATCTGTTGTGCCAGCACCATTTTTCTTTTTTTTTTCAGACAGGGTATCATTCTGTTGCCTGGGCTAGAGTGCAATGGCAAGATCATAGCTCACTGCAACATCAAACTCCTGGGCTCAAGTGATCCTCCTGCCTCAGCCTCCCAAGTAGCTGGAACTTCAGGCATATGCCACCATACCTGGCTAATTTTTATATTTTTTGTAGAGATGGAGTCTCACTTTTGCTCAGGTGAGTCTCGAATTCCTGGCCTCAAGTGATCCTCCAGCCTTGGCCTTCCAGTGCTAGGATTATAGGTATGAGCCACTGCACCCAGACCCAGCACCACTGTTTGAAAAAATTATTCTTTCCCCATTGAATGGTCTTGGCACACATATCAGAAATCAATTGACCATAGATGTATTGGCTTTTTTTCTGGAATCTCCAACCTATTCCATTGAACATATGTCTGATTTTATGTTAGTACCACACTGTGTTGATTACTGTAGCTTTGAAGTAAGTTTTGAAATTGGGAAGTGTGAGCCCTCTAATTTTGCTCTTTTTCAAGATTGTTTTGGCTATTCTGGGTCCCTTGCTTCTCCATGTGAGTTTTAGGATCAGTTTGTCCATTTCTGCAAAAAATGTAGTTGGAATTTATAAATTTTTAATTCACACCAAAATGTCTTCCATGAGGACTGGCACACTGTCTATCCTGGTCACAGTCATATCTCCAACACCAGCATAGGACTGACCTGGAGTAGGCTTTTAATATTTAATGAATGAATGGGGAAAATGTGCAATTTAGAGAATAGCAATAAAATGTACTGAAGGTAAGAAATGGAACATTACCATACCTCAAAAGCCACCTATGTGCCACATCCTGATCAACCCCTGCCATCATTTCCTTGTTGTGTGTGTGTTTTTTTAATAACCAAATGTGTACATATCCCTAAACAATACATTGGTTAGATTTACCTACTTTTAAATTTTCTAGACTGGGTGCAGTGGCTCACGCCTGTAATCCTAGCACTCTGGGAGGCTGTGGCAGGAGGATCACTTGAGCTCAGGAGTTCGAGGCCAGCCTGAGCAAGAGCAAGACCCAGTCTCTACTAAAAATAGAAGAAATTAGCCAGGTGTGGCACATGCGCCTGTAGTCCCAGCTACTCGGGAGGCTGAGGCAGGAGGATTGCTTGAGCCCAGGAGTTTGAGGTTGCTGTGAGCTACGCTGATGCCACGGCACTATAGCCAGGGCAACAGATTGAGACTGTCCACCGCCCCCCTTCCCCCACTCCCTCCCCCGCCAAAAAAAATTTCTGTGACTTGCTTATTTCAAAAAACATTATGTTTTGAGATTCATTCATGCTAACATGTAGCTGATATTTATTTATTAATTTTCACTGCTTAGTAATCTATTATATAAATATATATCATCTTAACCATTTGGGTTATTCCCAGGCTTTTGCTATAATTGACTATGATGCTGTTAGATATTCCTGTATGTCTTTTAGTCCATATATACAGGAGTGTCTATATCTAGCAGTGGAATTTTGGGGTCATAGGATATGTGAATACTCAACTATACTCGATAATCTAAACTGTTCTCCAAAGTGGTTATACACATTGCACTCCCACTCTAAGTAGGTGAGAATTCTTAACTATTGTCATTCTTACCATTTTATTCTTTCCTTCTGGGTTAATTTTCCTTCTTTCACAGTATATACTTTAGCTATTTTTTCAGAGTTGATATGAATGTTAAACTATCTTGGTCTTTGTTTTTTGAAAATGTCTTTATTTTACCTGTACTCTTGAATGAGAACTTATCTGAATATAGAATTCTAGATTCACCACGTTTTTTTGTTTTTCTCTCAACACGTTGAAATATTGTTCCATTGCCTTTGGGCCTTTATTATTAAATCTAATTGTAGTTCTTCTGTCTTTTGTCTCTGGTGAGTTTTAAGATTTTTGTCTGTGGTGCCTGTAATTTTACCATGATGTGCCCCGGTGTGAATTTCTCTTTGTCTATTGTGCTTGGCACTTGTGATTCCTGAATTGGAAGATATTTTTGTGTGTGTTTTAGGCATATGGGGTTTAAATTTCTGTCTTGAGTGTTGAACTTTATAAGAAAGCTCACTGAGTTTATTCACCAGTTGTAGGTGTTTATAGCCTAGAGGATTTTCTCCAGGATGACCTGGAGAATTTTCAAGTCACCCGGTCTGCCAACTTGCCAAACTTGAAATCTATTAATTAACTTTGTGTTTTCATTAAGAAATTTTAATTGTGGTAAAATATATGTACCAGCTGGGTGCAGTGGCTCACACCTATAATCCTAGCATTCTGAGAGGCCAAAGTGGGAGGTCACTTGAGGTCAGGAGTTCAAGACCAGTCTGAGCAAAATTGAGACCCTGTTTCTACTAAAAATAGAAAAAATTAGACAGGCATGATGGTGTGCACCTGTAGTCCTAGGTACTCAGGAGGCTGAGGCAGGAGGATCACTCGAGCCCAGGAGTTTGAGGTTGCTGTGAGCCAGGCTGACGCCACAGCACTCTAGCCTGGGCAACAGAGTGAAACTGTCTCAAAAAATATATATATACACACACATACCATACAAATTATTAATTAACATTCAATGGTCTAGCACTCTGGGAGGCCGAGGCGGGCAGATTGTTTGAGCTCAGGAGTTGGAGACCAGCCTGAGCAAGAGCGAGACCCCGTCTCTACTAAAAATAGAAAGAAATTATATGGACATCTAAAAATATATATAGAAAAAAATTAGCCGGGCATGGTGGCACATGCCTATAGTCCCAGCTACTTGGGAGGCTGAGGCAGTAGGATCGCTTAAGCCCAGGAGTTTGAGGTTGCTGTGAGCTAGGCTGAAGCCACGGCCCTCTAGCCAGGGCAAAAAGAGCGAGACTCTGTCTCAAAACAAAAACAAACAAAAAAAAAACATTCAATGGTATGGGTACAGTTGCAAAAAGAGAGCCCATTTTTAGTTGTAGTGTTAGGAAGGACTTCTTAACAGGCTCATGGGAAGCAAAGGATTTCCAAGGAATGAAAGACAGAGGCAGAAAGTAAAGGACATATTTTGGGAATGGTAAATAGTTGGTTTGATTGGATCATAGTACACGGTACATGGAGTAATGTGAGTAAATTTCTAGAATAGTAAATTAGGGACAGATTGTGGAGGGTCTTGGATTTCAGCATAAGGGAATTTGAACTTTGAGAGCCTTTGAAGATTTTTGAATTTAACTCATTTTGGAAGCCTTGGCAGCAGTATATGGAATGGATTGGAGGGTGGTGAGATTGATGGCAGGGAGACCAATTAGGAACTTATTGCAGCTGTCCAAGAAGGTACAAAGGCACACAATAGGGGCAAGGTCTGACAAACACTCAGAGCTGTTGGTTGAAATGACCAAAGCATAATTGTAGTTGTTAACCAAATTGGGACTGAGAAAAGATGTCAAAATACATATATGACAGCATTCTCTAGAGCTAAGTTACTTCCCAATGGAGTAGCATTACGAACTCTTAGAGATTTGTTGATGTTGTCTAATGAAGTCACATGATATTTATAAAATGTCTGCTAATTAGCCTGGTGAGCCAGCTAGAGCCCTCCTTTCATCTGAACCCAGGTTGAAAAAGCATGCATCAGTGCAGTTTGAAAACAGTATTAAAATAGGGAAAGTGGAGCAAAACAGATAGGTCCGTAGTTCTACTGAGTATAAACAACTGTTCTCAGCATCAGCCAGAAGAGTTTTAGGTGGTCTCCTTTGTTTGCTTCCACTATTAACAATATATTCTAAAATAATTGCTCTGGATTTTCAATCTCCAAATTTCTTAGCAGGACAATTAATTACCTGTTCAGACTGGGTTCTCTATCTAATTGGCATGGTGGCAACCCAAACTGTCTAGGTTTGCATTTGTTTTCACAGTACTCTGGCATGCCCTAAGGTTATTTTCATACATATCCTGTGTGTGAGTCTTCCTTTACCAAATTATTGTGGATTGTATTATAACTTTTTTCTTAATCAGCTCAATGTAAATGAACACCAGCTGTGTAGAGATGCCACGTTTAGTATTTATTGCCGAATGAATGGATGAAAAGCAATAGGAGTATGAAGCTAAGAAGTTAACTGAAGAAGAACTCGAATTACTTGATTCTGAGAATGCGTGAGCAAGATGTGAGTATGGAGAGATGGAGTTATTTAATATTTATACAAAGGAGTTAAATGATGTTTTGAAACCACATTAAGTCCACCACTAACAGGCATTGCGATACACTTGTCTTCCTTTTCTTCCTTTCCTTCCCTCTGTCTACAATTATTGAGCACTCATTGTGGGCCAGGCACCACATTAATGCTGGAAGTTAACAATGGTTTATTCTTTTATGTTGAAATAATTTGGCAATTGATGAAAACCTTTAAAGTTTGTTATTTAAAAATACTATGTGGAAGGCTGAGGCAGGAGGATCGCTTGAGGCCAGGAGTTTGAGATCAGCTGGGAAACATAGTGAGACCCTGTCTCTGAAACTATTTTAAAAATTAGCCAGGTGCAGTGACACACGCCTGTAGTCCCAGCTACTTAGGGGACTGAGGTGGGAAGATCGCTTGAACCTATGAAGAGTTTGAGGCTGTGGTGAGCTATGATTGCACCTGTGAGTAAGCCTTGCACTCCAGCCTCGGTGACAGAGCAAGACCCCTTTTCCAAAAAAACAGACAAAAAAAAGGGCCAGTTCTTAGATTTTGATGACATGGCCTTACAGTGTCATTAATGCCACACTTCATAAAGTCATTCAATTTTTTAAAATGTTTTTGTCTTTGGTAGTGATAGTTGTTTTATAATTTTAAGCAACTAATGCCTGGAGTAGGCATTCTTAACCAGGAATCACATAATAATGGTAAATATATGGTCTTGGATGAGCAGGCACAGTCCTCTGTGAATTTGCAAATATTTGGTGTATATATTCATTCTTCTGAGGATTATAGGTGCTCCAAGAAGTCTATAACCCAAGAAAAGGTTAGGAACAACTCTGTTTGCCTTGCTTCATTAAGCTCCAAGAATAGTACCTTTTGCTACGTAGACTAGTGATGAAGTGCTTGGGCATTAGAGTCCCGCTTCCTGTGTTTGAAGCCTGGCTCTGCTATTTAATAGCTGTGTGACCTTAAACAAGTCACTTAACACCCCTCTGTGCCTCAGTTTCCTCATCTGTAAAATGGAGATAACAGTAATATTATGTCATGGGGTTGTAGTGAGGATCACATGAGTTAATATATATAAATAACTCAGAAAATGCTCAGCACATAGTAAATGTTCTCTGTGTAATAGCCATTGTTATTATAAATACTACATAGGCATACCATTGATGATGATGCTGGTGAAAATCATGATGACTTATATCCTCCTGAAGCCACTTGAGAGTGAATGAAACACTGAATACCCAGCTGATCACTCCAGGTGGAGCTGACACAGCCTTTCCCTTCTTGTTCTGTCTTATGCGGAGCCAGGCTCCTAAGGCTGGGGTGTCTGACTGCTGAGATGAGTATATTCGAGTTGAATCACAGCGGCAAAAGCAATTTGTTTTTCACATTTAGCCAAAATATATACTGATTCTATTTTTTAGCCTCAGATGGAACTGACTCATTGCCATGGCTGTGTTTTTTTACCTTTACCTCGTGGAACGTGTATTGTTGATGCTCTTCCAGTGATAAACGAGTGGGGAAATGCGCACCCTTCATTAGCCATCCTAAGCTCATCTCTCCCAGTCCTGCAAACACCAGGACCATCTGAGGGACATTTCCTTTCTCTCCATCTCCACCCACTGACCTCCGCTGCTGAAAGGGGTAGGTTAAATAGACTAAATTAGAAGTCATTCCAAAGGTCTTTAGCTTTTTCTAGCTTTTAATGACCAAAGTTTTCTCTAGATAATTGAGTTCCAGGGTTACCTGATCACCTTTGTTGGGCCAGTTTTGGATGGCTACCCGTGGCAGCTGACAGCGCCTACATCACACCACCATCTGCATTTCTTTTCGCTCTCACACTCTTTGTTTTCCTCTCTCCTCTCTTTCCTCTTCTATTCTATGCTTGCCTTGGCCTCCCAGTGACACCCTCGGCATGGTTGAACTTGGCTGATAACACACTAAGCATATGAAATTATCAGCGAGTTCTAGGGAAAGGAGTAAGACTTTTGATAGTCTGGGGTTGTTGGTAGGAATTATGTCTTTTTGGTAGAGCTCCCTTTTCCTATCCAGTTTTGCTTTTGCTTCTAACTAATCTAAACCACAAGAAAAGAAAAAAAAAAAATCAGAGAAACAAGTTATTGAGAGTAGCCTCAATCCCACAGCCCCACCATCAGTGACTGTTTAGTCACAGTCATTGGAATTCAATCCCAGATCAGTTCTGTTTCCTTCATAGTAAATGCCTGCCAGTTCTTGGAACTTATTTCTGTAAATTGTCACTTCACCAAATTGCAACCCCAAGGGCTCAGGAATTCATCCCATGTAACTTGACGAAAGAATCCTTATCAAATTACCCTAAGAAGCTGGTCCTAAGTTCTGAGTTTAGCCACACATCATCAAGATATTGCATCTCTTTATATTACAGATTTTAAATTTTACCACAGCAAATAAAATGCTTTTTTTTGGGTTACAGTTTTTTGTGTGTGGGTGATTGCTTAAGCAGTCACTGAGTGGAACAGATGCTGTCTTGAGTTTTTCCTTAATAAAAAGTTGACAGATTTTTAATTAACAGGTGCTTCTAAGCATTACTTATGAAATGGCTTTTTTCTTTATTAAGTTTCACCTCTATTTTCTGTTTTTCAGTATTTGTAGCTTTTTAATACACATCTTTATTACTCTGTATTTTTAAAATAATGAAAACTTTGTGTTTCCATTTCCATTCTCACAGCAAATGAGAGATTACATGGAAACAACCCTTTATAACTTTGAAATATTACATAATCATAGAGTTCTTTAAAAAATTTTTTGCTTGTTTTTTATTTTGGCAAAAGATTTGTATCTAAGGATATATAAAGAGCTCTTACAATTCAATAACAAGAAGCAAAACAACCCAATTTTTTTAAACAGACAAAATGTTTGAACAGACACATCACAAAAGAAAATATAAGAATAGCCAATAAGCACATGAAAAAGTCTCACCATCATTAGTAATCAGGGAAAGGCAAATTAAAACCACAATGAAATAACACTAACATACCCACTAGAATAGCTAAAATACAAAATCTCAAAATCTTACAATACCAAGTGTTGGTGAGGATGTGGAGCAATTGGAAATCTCATATACTGCTGATAAGAGTGTAAAATGGTACAACCAAGTGGAGAAATAATGTAGCAGTTTTTTTTTGAGACAGGGTCTCACTCTGTTGCCTGGGCTAGAGTTCAGTGTTGTCATCATAGCTCACTACAACCTCAAACTCCTGGCCTCAAGTAATCCTCCTGCCTGAGTCTCCTGAGTAGTTGGGACTACAGGCACGCATCACCATGCTCAGCTAATTTTTTTTTTTTTTTTTTGTAGAGATGGAGGTGTCACTATGTTGCTCAGGCTGGTCTTGAACTCCTGGCCTCAAGAGATCCTCCTGCCTCAGCCTTCCAAAGTGCTGGGATTACAGACATGAGCCACTGTGCCTGGCCCAATTTAGCAGTTTCTTATAAACTTAAACACAAGCTTATTATGTGACCCAGCTATTTCACCTCTAGCTATTTACCCAAAAGAAATAAAAACACATTCTCTTAAAATAAAAACATGTCCTCTTAAAGATTTGTACATGAATGGTCATAGCAGCTTTATTCAAAGAACTAGAAATTACTCAAACTTCATCAGTGGGTGGATGGATAAACAAACTGTGGAACACCCATACGATGGAATACTACTTAGCAATAGAAAATAACAAACTATTGATGTATGCAATAACATGAATGAAACTCAAAAACATTATGCCGAGTGAAAGAAGCCAGACACAAAAGAGTACATACTGCATGATTCCATTGATTTGAAAATCTAGAAGAAGCAAAACTAAACTATAGTGACAGGAAGAATATCAGTGGTTGCCTGGAACCAGGCTTGGGAGGGGGCTATTGACTCCAAATGGGCCTGGGAGAATTTTTGGAGGTATTGGAAACATTCTATATTTTGATCAAGGTGATGATTCCATGGGTGTACACTTGTCAAAACTCATTTGAACTGTACACTTGAAATATGGGCACATTTTATTGTATGTAAAGTATACTTCAAAAAAACTGATTTTTATAAACTACCAAAAAAAGTTCAGAGGTGCCTCTAATATATATTCATGTACACAGCACCCAGGATTAATAAATGTTAAACATTATGTTACTTGCTTTACCTTTTTTCACATAGAAGAAATCAAATATTACAGATAAAGGTGACATCTCTTTAGTTCCCAGACCTATTCTCTACCTTTTCCCACTGGCAAGTACATTCATAAAGTTGTGTATACCTTTCTGTCTATTTCAAACATGTATCCACAGACATCTTCATTTTATTGATGAGGGTATCAAAGCTTAACAAGAGCTAATGCATAAGGCATAGTTAGTTAAACAGTGAGTCAGTCAGCAGCACAGCCAGTGACGATGTTGTTTTCAGTCCTATGCTAATTTCCTGGGGCTATGTTACCTAACCTGTGCTTGAGGAGCTGCTAATGTAATTTATGTAATTATGAGAATGTTTATACTGCTCTTTATCCTCAGTTTTATATATGACTACAACTTGGCATAAATGGGAATTTAGTGTACCATGATGTTTCTTTAAGTTTTAAAATTGTGCTGCTTGTAAACTTTCAAATCCAACATTAATGTGGTTTTACATCATATAGCTATTTGGTATCAGTGATTTGTTTAATTGCAATCAAGACAGAATATAGGTATTTATGTATTTCCCTCTAATTTTGCCATGTAGATTACTAGACTATTTTCAAAGCAGCTAACACCATAAAATCCCAATTAGGTGGCTGAATTTGACTTTTTTATGTACTTTATGAGACAACCACAGGCTGATTTAACATTCCTTTTCTTTTCTTTGGTTTATCTCTTTTATAGTCCATCTTCTATATTGTCCAGATTTTCTCCTCAGTTCTAATGCTTATATTTTAAAAGGGGAGAACATGGGGGAGAAAAGAAGAGTTTAGGCTGATTTTATTTTGTAATAATGAGACTGTTAAATTCCCTTTGTAATTTTTTTTTAACTCATAGACACAGGTCTCTGAAGGAAAACTACTATTTTGGTTTTCACTAGTACAATAATTTGTCTTTTTTCTTCTTAAAAATAGCAATGGTTCTTATTAGAAAAATAATAAACGAGGTAATTTTTCTTTATAGGAGAAGCAACAAAAACCAGTTGCAAACTCAAGTTCAAATTTATAGTAGGATCTGGAGTATTTTTTTTTCCCTGTAGAATTTGAAAGCTGCACCTTCATTTGCTCGCAGCTTTAGATACATATTAAATTCTCATTGGCTACTGCCTTGCATATCACAATGGAGAGCAAGTACAGTGTCATCATGTCAGCAACATACCGTAGTGTCACTGAAGCCACAACTGGGTTGTGAATGTTACTCACCTAGTGATGCGTCCTCCTCATCAATATCTGATAATTGCAGAGATGACTACATCAGACTAGCTGTGCCACGGGGCACTGTTGGGTCACAGGTGACGAGCATGGGGAGTAGGGGTGGAAAGGAATCTTTTTTCGGTTCTGCAGAAGATGAAGGACTCCATCTCCCAGTGGAGCAATGTGACATCGTAAGAATGGCGAGAACAGTGATCCTGAAGATCTTCAGCTGACACTGGAGGATATAGAATTTTACGGAATTCCCTTTGGTTTTCAGACAGCTAAAAAGAAGACAATATATAAATATTAGTAACTGAAGTATGGTCAGGGAGACGACCTGAAAAAGCTGCTTTTGGAACATTTAATGGTGACATTTAGGTAAGGGATAAGTGTGAAGTCAGCCTTATGGACATGGGGCTCAGCGGAGTATCCCTCACAGGTCAGGGACAGTGGCAACATCCTCATTAGCTGAGAAGGTGTGAGCATTTTGAGGATATGATGTGGTTTGTTTCATCATTATATGAGCATCAGGAATTGGCAGTAGTGATCTGTGATTGGGATCAAGGCGACAGAAAACAAGGTGTAAAACCTTGGGGAAATGATGAGGTTCTCTGACACCTGTTTCAGAACACGGTGGACTGTTCCAGAGGTAGCTTCTTAGAGTAAAGCCCTTTGTTTTGTCAAAGCAGAATCTTTAACAGAAAGGGATGCAGGAAAGATTTGAAATCTTTGACAAAAATCTTTTTTTTAAATTGTTTTTTCTCTATAGTTCTGTCACCTTTAGTAGACACTTTATTAAGCCTGGGAATCTTGTTCGTCTCATCTTTGCCCTATTTGAGTTGGTATAATGGGTCAAATTTGCAATCAAAAAACATCTGTTTCTGATCTCCTATGGAAGTGTATAATTGTCTTCCTTGATTTCAATCTCAAAAGCTTTATGTCTTTACCTGGAAACACAGAAATCATTATTGTTATGTCTTTCACGAATTCTGTAAACTTAAAAAAAGTATTTCTATTTTCAATGTAAACTACTCCTTGAAGCGAATTAGTTCCTTTAAATTTAATTTCTATATTTTTATTTATACTAATTTTACCACTTTCAAGCTTAAATGAGTGGGCCTTAGTTCTATATTAAAGCCAGCTTATTCATGTTCTTTGTGACTCAGTAACTTTAATTACCTCTTAAAATTTACATTTCCAGGATGAAGAGTTCTCTATTTTTTTGTTTTTCCTGATATATCAGACTCCAGTGCCTTTGATATGATACCTGTGAAGTTTTTCCCAGCACCCTTTATTATCTCTTGCTGTGGTCCAAGAGGAAGGAAAATAAAATGTGGGCATAGGCTTTCTCTAAAGCTTATGGATTTCCTTTTGTCAACAACAAGAATTTTGATAGTTAAGGCATTTACCCCTTAAAAGTGTGATAAATTCCTCCTACTACTGAATGTGAAGAACTATTTTTCTATGCAGACCAACTTCTATACTTCCTTTTAAGTACGTAACCAAACCTGTTCTTGGTTTCTAAAAAGTTAGAGCTCAATTCAAGGCTCACTTGTAGAAAATTACTCATTCTTGGTTACTCGATACAGATATTTAATGCTTAAGTAGTTTCTGATCTACCATTACATTAAAACTATTTTAAATATCGCTCTGAATTATACGTATTTTAAGAGTGGGCTCATCTTTTTTTTTTCTTAAGTGGTAGGGCATAAATCAAAATAGGTTAATAAGGTTATAAAAGGCAAACGCTATTGTTTTGGGCAAGAGTTGGGTAAGGCTTTCGGATTTATTTCCAAAACCTTCACAGACAACGCCTCCCATGATGTTGGCCGCTGACAGACACACACGCTCCAGTTTAAATCCTCTAAATTTTGGCTGCCGCCCAAGGTGTGTAGCCAGTATCCACAGAGACTGGGGAAAGCGTCCGCAAGCCGGGGCGGCCCCCTCCGCCTCAACTCTTAACTGCTTGCCTTTTCCGTGGGAGGGAAAAACCAAGAGGAGCTGTGTGAGCGCCGATGGACCGCTCTTCCCCTGGTGCCCTGATGCCCAGCACTGTTTTCGTTGAGTTCCTGACTGAACCACAACTCCCAAGATGCACCCACGTTCTAGAGCGGTAGCTTCCGGTTTAGGCCAGCGCGGCTGCGCACGAGCTGTGGGCTTATTGGCTCGAGGCCCCTCGTGCGATGCGCGCCACGGCGTCGTGCGGCCGTGGGGGCGGGGGGACGCGGCGGCGGCAGCGGTGGCGGCTACACCGGGTTGGGCCCCCTCCCTCCTCTGTTCCCCCTCCTCCCCCTCCCCTCAGCCGTGGTTCCCGAGGAGTCCGAGTCGTGCGGAGAGACGGCGGCAAGCTCCAGGTGAGGGTCTCGGGAGTGCGAGCGCCGTTTCCCGGGCGCACAGGGACAGCGCGGGGTCGGGGAGGAGGTGAGGGCTGAGGGGGCGAGCGTCCCCGGCGCGGGCTGGAGAGCGCGCGCTTGTCCCAGTCCCCAGCTTGGCCCCCTAACTCTGACCTGCCGCCCCGCGCTGTGTGCGGTGGCCCGAGGGGCTGACCATGAGGGGCCTGGATCCGCCTTCCTTGCAGCGGGTGTCACTAGAGCTTGGCGCCCACCACCCGCGTCGCCCCTGCCCGTAGGGGCACAAGCCCGCTGCCCTCTGAGCTCGCCTCACCTTCGGGTGCAGTTGCTCTCCCTACTGCCCTCGGGGAGGATCTGCCCGCCGGTCTTCGTTTCCGTCTCTTTTATCACTTCTACGAATTTCTTTGGTGGCAGGCTTCGGATGGGATCTGCTTGGTTCTACTTTTACAGTCCCTGGGGTAGGAAGATTTCCCTCACCTTTTCTTAGGTGGCGCTTCAGCCAACCTACTTGGCATAGTACCTTGGGTCCTGTTCTCCCAAGCCTCGTTTGGCTTTCCGTCAGTGTTAGCTGCTTTTAAAATTGCTGATAATAGGGTTGTAAGTCAGTTTTTAGGGGTCTGTGAGAGAGTTTGGATTGGAGACTGATAGATAACTCCTTTCCTCCTCCTGGCTTTTGACCTTAATGTAAACGTTTGCCTCCGGAATTTGACAACTTCATAAGATGGTCCAAAAGTGAGTTTTGGTAGAAAGATTTAAATGCCCAGCTGGGATTTTATAGGGCACAGTGACTTCATTGGAGGTTGTTGATTTTTTTGTTCTTTTTAGTAGGATGGTCTTTTAATTTTTTATTTTTCTAACTCTGGATTTCTCAGCCTTATGTTATCTCTGTTATATCAGTTCCCAAAAAAGACGTTACACACCCATCCACCAAGAAACCATTAAAACGCCAAGAAATCTGTCATAACATTTAAAATTATGTCATCACAAAACTTTCCCCCAAATAAGATATTAAAAATAAATTCCATCAGAAAAAACAATTCCTTCAACCCATTTTTTGAGGGAGGGGTGGATTATAAACCTTGTCGGTTCTGAAGTTTGGAGTGTCCTCTTATCAAAAGCCAACCTTATGTCTTCTTTCACCACCCTCTGACTCTTAACACTGTTAGAAGGTAATTCCTAGATGTTTTCATTCTTCCTTATAAATTTGTTGTCAGAGTGCTGATTGTGATTATCTGTAAAATTATTTCACTAAAATTATTTCATTAGTAGTTGTGACTTCCACATGTGTTGGCAGCTGCTTGGTGGTGAATTATGAAATTTGAAAAAACTGCAAATAAGTTTAAACGTGAAAGGCATTTTTTTTTTTTTTTTGAGACAGGGTCTTGCTCTGTTGCCCAGGCTAGAGTACATTGGTGCAATCATAGCTCACAGCGACCTAAAACTCCTGGGCTCAAGTGATCCTCCTGCCTCAGCCTCTTGAGTACCTAGGACTACACCAAGCCAGGCTATTTAAAAAAAAAAAATTTTTTTTTTTTTTTTTTGTAGAGGCGGGATCTTGCTATGTTGCTAACGCTAATCTCAAACTGCTGGCTTCAAGCCATCCTTTTGCCTTAGCTTCCCAAAGTGCTAGGATTACAGGCATGAGCCACTGTGCAGGGCTTGAAAAGTCTCATTTCTTTTAGCTTCTGTTTGTAACTGCCTAGCCACCAGTATATGTGCCTATCTAGACTTTGGGCTACTTAGTAGCAGATTTCTTCTTACTGGGGCAGTAGGGATAAGAGTAGAATTTCTAGAACCTGGAAGAGAGTTTATGTTTTTTTATCCCTAGGCTCATTGTATGAATTTATAAATGAATTTTTTTTCTATCGATAGTACCAATGTAGTTGGCGTACTTTCTTTATTATCAATCACATTTTGTTTTCCAAAATGAAAATAATTTTGTTTTATTCTTTATTTTAGGGATTGGCAAACTTTACAGCTTGCAGGCCAAGTCCTGCCAAACACCTGTTTTTGTAATTAAAGTATTTATTGGAACGTAGCCATATGCAGTTGTTTAGGTATTGTCTGTGCTTTCTTTTGTGGTATATCAGCAGAGTTGAGTAGTTGCAACAGAGACCTATATGGCCTGTAACGCCTAAAATATTTACTATCTCTGGCCCTTAATAGAAATTTGCTGATCTCCATTAAAAATGATACACATTCAATGTGGAAAATTAAAGTGAGTTACAAAAGTATAAAGGAGAAAGTAAAAATTATCCGTAATTGTACCATTCAAAGGGAATTTTTTGTGATTATCCTTATGGAATCTGTGATTATTTTTATGTGAATGAGCTCATATTGTTAAATATTGGTTTGTAATCTGCTTTTTAAAAAATGGTATCTCCATTTTTATTTGGCTTTTCATAGGCTTTGTATTTTCTGCATCAAAGATCTTGCTAGAAAGGGACTTGATGAACCAAGTTTTCCTGACTTGTCTTACCAGTCAAGATTTAAAAAGGAAATTTAGGAATGATAGATGCTTCATGATGATGATAATACATGTAAAATATTTTTCCACTACTTTACGTGTATTATTAAATCATTTAATCCCTGGAGCAGCTCTGTGAGTACATACTATTATCATTTCTATTTTACAGGTGAGGTAACGGAGGCACAGAGAAATTAACTGCTGAAGTTTATCAGCTAGTAAATGGAGCTGGGATTTGATCCATGCAGTCTGGTTTGAGAACCCAGGCTCTTATCAGTATGCTACAGAGCCCCTCCTTGTAGTACTGTTCAGTGTGGAAAGTTTAGACAGTCCAAAGATACATGGTCATCCCTTGGTATTTGTGGGGGATTGGTACCATGACCTCCTGTGAATACAAAAATCAATGGCTGCTCAAGTCCCTGATGTAAAATGGTATAGTACTTGCCATATAACCTATGCAGATCCTCCCTAATACTTTAAATCATCTTTAGATTACTGGTAATACCTAATACAGTGTAATGCTATGTAAATAGTTATTGTACTGTATTGTTTAGGGAATATTGACAAAAAAGTCTGTACATGTTCAGTAAAGATGCTTTTTTTTTTTTTTTAATATTTTCAATCTGAGGTTGGTTGAATCGATAGATGTGGAACCTATGGATATGGAGCGCTGACTATATATATAGTGTAAAAATTCCTTCTCATGCACTTTTTTCTAGTTTCATTCTTTGTAGATAATCATGGGAAACTGTTTGCTATAGATCTTTCCAGGTCTCTATGTCTGCATATACAAATATTTATTTGCAAATTTGTCTACATATGCAGAATTTAAAAAATTAATAGACTATTTTTTGAGAAGTTTTAAATTTAGAGAAATTTGAGTTGATAGTACAGAAAGTTCCCACATTCCCTTCCCTCCCCTCATTTCCCCAATTACTAACATCTTGCATTAATTTGACATATTTTGTTCCATTTGATGAACCAGTATCAATATATTATTAATTAGTAGTTTACACTAGGGCTCACTCTTTGTGTTGTGGGATTGTGTTTTTAAAAAATGTGATTAAGCCAACCATTGTTCAGCAGTCTGCTTTTTTTTTTTTTTTTTGTGGTTTTAAAAATACAGTGCTTCTGGACTTAACGGAAACATTCTTGATTTACTAATTTTCAAATTAATGACATAAATTTAGCATTCTCTTTGGAATGGAAAACTTACTTGGATGTTACTTTTTCTCTTTTTTAAAAGTGTATCTCATAGTGCCACCTCCTTTTCTCCGAAGGATTGCTTATTTTTCGACTGTACATTTTGGCTACACTGAATCATCATAAAGTTCTTCTGTTTTTATTCCCTTTATTTCTGGATAGGGAAAATGGATTCATTTTGGTTTTCTTCCTCATAAAATCTTTTCGGCCTGTCTTTCCAGCATTGTAGTTGCTAGTCTTATGTCCTTGTCAGACTTCGGCTTTTTTATGAAGGCCATCTATGTTCCAAGAAGTAACTTGCTCCTCATCACTGTCTTTCAATACATTTTCTCTTTTGGGCTTTTCCTGGGAGCAGCCCTGAATTTTTTTTCTTAGTTGGGCTATGCAGATTTTCTGGAAGTCTTCCTGTAGCTTTGGCTTTCCACTTCTCCATGGGCAAGCTGGAGGAGATTTCTTGCTGTCCTTGATTGAGAGTGGTGCCATCAACACATTTACCATCCTCCCCTTCCTCCTCGCTGAGACTGGTACTTCCCCACCCATCTTTATCGTTTTCAGCCTTGTCTCTTCCTTTCTCAACTTTCAAAACTTCTTTTCCTGGAATGTAATCTTTAGCATCTAATTCTCCATATTCTTGCACTCTGATTTTATTGGGGCCTCTTTTGGCTTGCCCTGGAATTTCTTCTGCAATATCTGAGGATTTGGAAGAACTGAATCTTGGTTTTGGTGGACATCATCATGTTCTTACCCTTGTGTGTTTTATACTGGGCCAAGTCTTAAGGAAGTTCTTCTGTCATGGCTAGAGGATATTGAGCTGTTATTTCTTTTCTAGCATTGATTCTGTCATGACTTCCCCAGAGTTCTTGTCCATAACAAAGTGGTTGGCCATAGGCATGAGCAATGACTGATCTCTGGGACTAACAGGTGATGAGATGCTTGACAAAAGGATTTTTGTTACTTGTTTGGTGCAGCAGCAGAAACTTTTGCCTGAAGGCATAGGAGTTAGAAAGCTCATGAATTCCTACCAATCTGGGGATAAGGTTCATGAGCATGTCACTTCAAACCTCGGTTTGGAGCTCTTTAGCTGCCTGCTTTAGTTTTTGTGTAAAACCGTGGGGAGCATGAATCAAATGAATAGCTGAAAAGTTAAACACCTTGAGTTTTTTCTTCTTTTGTTTCTTGGGCACATTCATAACCTTTTCCATGTTTTTCTTGTGTTTGGAGCCTCTCTTCCCAGTGGCATACTGCAATAGTAGGTCTCTTGCTGTTGGCCCTTTATCATGAGATTCTGAGTTGCTGTCCTGTTTTTCTTCTTCGTCTTACCCTAGGAAGAATGTCAAGGCAGCAACCAGTACCTTGAAGCATGCAATTGTGATAACATTAATGGTTTTGGCATTAGTCCAAATGTTTCTTGTAGAGGTCAGTCATCACATCCAAAGATATCTTGGCTGCAGTTGCGTTACTGTCTCTTAACATGGTATATGTGAAACTGCAAAACTATATTCACTTTATTCTTGTGTTTTGTGCTTATATTCTTTTTCTTTCTTTCTTTTTTTTTTTTTTTTTTTGAGATAGGGTCTCACTCTGTCGCCCTGGCTAGAGTGCAGTGGCCATCATAGCTCACTGCAACCTCAAACACCTGGCTCAAGCAATCCACCTGACTCAGTCTCCCGAGTAGCTGGGACTACAGGAGCGCACCACCACGCACAGCTAATTTTTCTGATTTTTGTAGAGAAGGGGTCTCACTCTTGCTCAGGCTTGTGCTTATATTCTTGATATCAATTACAATGTGAATACATAAAGTCTCAGAAACTTGTGGCAACACAGAAGTTCAAAGAAGAGCTCTAGCAAACTTGATGGATTGATGTGATTCTCCAATGGCTTTTTGGCCTTTTGGCTAAGATCAAGTTTGATGTGATTCTTATTTCTCAGTGACTTCAAAGTCTTGCAAAATGTTATTAGAAGATCTAGATTCAAGACAGTATAATTGTAGGAAAGCAGATGTTTCAGCTCTTGAGGAAAGTTATTTAGCTATTCTGATTAGCAGTGACCAATCTGTGGCATAAATATCACCACTCTGTCATTTCTTTGCTGGGTTTATTTGGTTGTAATTGAAAATCTCCACATTGGATTTGTTATGAACATAGTATTGCTGTAGAAATTCTTCAGTGTCAGCCAGTGAGTCCACTTTATTAGATTCTGTAACTGCTGCAGGTTGCTGGGCAGCTAGTTTTTGTTTCTGCTGGGCATGTTGGTGGTAGATTGGGTCCACAGTGAGCAGTTCTCAGAAAACGCTTATTGCCAACCCATCTTGGTTATGGCATGGAGTTGTGCTTCTGGATTTGACCAGAAACAGCACTTGTGGCACTGTCTTAGCTCATAGTAGTGTGTTTTTAAAAATTAATATTTGTGACTGGCTTTCCATGTCAATAAATCTGCATCTCCTCTATTCTTTTTAATATTTCTTCAGTGTATTATTGAATGGATACGTTATTCTTTAACAGTGCTCCAATTGCTGGATATTTAGATTGTTTAAATGGATTGTATATTGTTCATACATTGTATAATATTTGCATACTAATTCCTCTTGAGGATAATTTTCTAATAGTCGCATGACTGGATTGAAGAAAATACGTATTTTTCATTTTGATATATATTACTAGACTGCCATTCAAAAAGGTCATAGCAGTGTAAACTCTCACCAGAAATGTGAGTGAGGTCTAGCTTCTCCATGCCATCGCCAACATTTTTCTTCTTTAAATCTTTGCTTTATCTGATAGGCAGTTAAACATTTGCAGTATATTCTGTCCATCTAACTGGGAGATTTGTTTTGATAACATTCTTTTAGAGTTGATTGAGAATTACCTTAGGTGGGGCATGCCTCCTGTAGTTCTCCCTAATATTCCCTTGGGTGGAGCTGCTCCACCTGTTTAGGTTCTCTACTTGGCACTTGAAAGCATATGATTTTGCTACCACTGATCAAAAAGAATCTGGGTGACTGCCTAATAGACTATATATTTCTTGAGGGTAAGGAACATACAGCTTTCTTTATATCTACTGGCAGTTCTGGTATATGGTAGGTGATGTGTAAATGGTCTTTTTAAAACCTAAATTAGTTCATGTTCTTTTGGGCTTACTGGTGAATGAAGTGCTTTAACTTTGTTGAAAATAACCTTTTCAAAGTCTTTATGAAATATAAACTTGAAAAACTGCAGTATGAAATTGCCATCATGGTGTATGTTCTCTCTCATTGTTTATCAAATGAGATAGACCTGTTTGTCAGGAATAATTAACCTATTTTATAAGTACAATAGGTTTATTTTTGGTATTTAGAAATTGGAAGTTGAGAAATTGATTAAATAAGAGATTTGTTTCATGTTACCCCTGGTTTTGGATTTTCTGGTTTGAAGTTTACACATGTTAGAGGGGGATGTTTGTTGACTAATGATAATGTAGCTTGGCTTAATTAGACATCATTAAGTGTTTAGATAAAAGGAAAAGGGAAACTAGATTCTGGGAACTGCCACATTATCTTCAGGCATGGGAGAAATACCTGTGGGAAAGGATACTTAAAGTTTTTAGGTGGAAGACTACAGCAAAATAGAATTTTCTTTATAACTGACTTAAATTGTTACACATTCTTACTGGACTTATTGTGTATTTTCCACAATTTCTATGCCCTAGAAAACAAAGCATGCAAAGCAAAATTAATTAGCTTATTACACTTTGGCCATCTAGACTTTTTCTTTTGGATGTGTTTATCATTAGTATATCAGCTAAGTATTTTTCATTGGCAGTATATTTACTTTAATCCTATATGTCCTGAAATTTTAGTTTAGTAACCATGTTTGCATCGTTGTATTTATATACCCAGTTCCTTTTGGTGGGGGCTACATTATGAAAACTTTTTAGCAGAATGGAACAGAAGGTTTTACTTTTCATTTTCTTGAAATTTATTTTGTCATATTTCATTCCAGAAGGAATTTCTGGTAATTTAAAATAAAAGATCCAGAAGTATAATAAAATATATAAAAAAAGGAGAAATCAGGAAAAGGACAAAGCATATATTCTGTTCCCAAGTGGCAGCATAATTCGAAGCCTAAGAATAAAAATTGGGTTTGAATTTGCTTGGCAGCAAGGGTAAAAATGGAAACATGGTAAAATACATAGCACTAAACTAGAAGAAGGAACAAGACCAATTTTTCAGAGGTAAATCTTAACAGATTTTAAGGAATTATTTAAATTGGGCATTACATAAAAGCTGTTCTGTTGTTATTGTTTTAACAGTAGAGGCCCTAAATAAAAAAGGGCTAAGCATTAATGTTTCAAGCCAATAGAAGAAATTTTGTATGGCGGCTGATTTGAATTTAGGTTGCTGATGTATGTTTTATTTGGCCAAGTACAGATTTTTTTTCTTAAACATACAGGAGACTACAGAGACAAATATAATTAACATTCATATATTCACTATACAGCTATAGCAAATCTTACCATGTTCTCATATTTCCCATTTTTTTCAGAAAAAAATTTAACATACAGTTGAAGTACCTTCTTGGATTACATACTACTTTCTTCTCAGAAGTAACCATTATTCTGAATTTGGTGGTAGTTCTTCCTAATGAATGTTTTTATATAATTACTATATAGGCATTCATAAATAAATCATAGTATTGTTTTGCATATTTTCAAACTTCATGTAAGTAATGTTCTACCTATTCTGTAACTTGTCTTTTATGAGACTTTTTCTTATGTTTATAGGAAACTGCTGATATTTTACCATTTTTGACCTACAAAAATGGCGGTTTCACAGGGTTCAAACTAATAACTATAATTATCACTTTTATATACTGTAAAGTTATATTATTCTATTATATGAATACAGCCAGTTTAAATTTCTTTATTCTCTTGTTGGGCATGTAGATTATTTCCAATTTTTCATGCATTAAAAACAATGCTACATTGAACATTCCAGATTAGGAATCCATGTACCTGTATTTAAGGTCTTTAGCAAGTTTTTAAAACTGCATGTTGTAACCCATTAATGTGTTGTGAAATCAACTTAGGGATTAAAATAGAAAAGAAAAGTATCAGGTTGTATTGCAAACAGTAAGGATAAAATGTTTTGTGAAATTTTTATTTCTGTATGTATGTGTTTGTATGTATATGGTTAAATTTGAAATGAAGTCCTCTAGGGTCAATTACCCAGAGGTGCAATTATTGGGCTGAAAGTTTTGGAGGTTATGGAAATTGTTAGCTGTATTGGATGTTGTCTAATTTTTCTCCAAATTTATATCATTTTGCATTTTTAGCACCAGAATGAGAATTTGCTGTCTCCAAATCATTATAATTCATGGCACTGTCATATTTTTTACATGTTTGCAAATCAGATGAAATGGTATCACATTTCTTAATTTTTTTTGATTAATTATGAGATTGAGTATGTTTTCAAATGTTGGATGACTATTCAGGTTTCTGTTTTTTGAATTGTTCTTTTTTTTCCACAGCAAATTGGGTTGTCCTTCAAAATTGATTTTAGGAGTTATTACATGTTCTGATTATGTCTTTTAAATGAATTGCAAATATCTTCTCCCATCTGTATGGCTTATCTGTTCACTTTTTCTATGGTTTGTGTTGTCGAATAGAAATGATTATTAAATCTTTCACTGTTTTCCTTACTGGTTTGTGTCTTTTGTGTTTTATTTAAGAAATATATTTTATGCTCCAGTATCATTAAGATTTTCCCATATTTTTTTCTAGAAGTTTGTTTTTTTAATCTTTAGGTCTTGATTCTGCCTGAAAAAAAAGTTGTTCTTTTTTTATATGATGTCAGCAGAGATTTCATTTAATTTTTTTTGTATGCACACCCAATTTCCACAGCACTGTTAACAGTGTGTTTTAAAATTTTGAATTATAATTCTTTAAGCAGGGCGTGGTTTCTTATTCAGCACAATTACAGCCTTTTTGTCTTTTACTAGGCTGCTTCGCATGTTTAAGTTTGTGACCTCTGGGCCAGAGTAACATGATTGTTGGAGTACTTGATCCAGAAATAGAACCTAGAGGAGTAGATAGATACAGAGCACGTTTTATAGCACTCACTCAAATGTCATTTCTCTTAATCATTGTTAAAATAGAAATTGGATTGCGGACAGTTTTAGGATATTATTTAGTGAGGAAACAGCTGTTTTTTTTGCATTGCTTGTTAATATCCACAGACCTTGGAAACTAGGTAAGCAGGTGGTTGATTGATAATCTTGATCTAAAACTTGAGGATACTCACATGTATTTAGTCATCCAGTTGCTGTTGTGTATATATTCTAAAGTTTAAGATTGTTAATTTTAGGGGAATTATGTAAATAAATTTGTGTCTTAATTTTCTGAGATGTTTGATAGCACTATAAAGCCCTTAGTTTAAAAATGAAAACTATTTTTCTTTCCTCTTAAGAGGGTTTTTATTATACTTTCAGTTTGAGAAGAGTTGCTGCTGGTGTCTACAGGTATATATTCTAGGTCTTTCTTTTTTCTTTTTTTCCTCTTGCTTTTCTTTTCTACTGATGGTCAGAAGAAGGCCTTGTGATTTCGTGGAATTGAGCAATATTGAGAAAGGTCGTAGATACAAGTTTTATTTTTAGGTTTCTTAGACTTATGATATTGAGAAAGGTAACTAACCACTTCTTTGGATTCTCCATAGCATTATTAAAAAAACCAAAAAAACCTTTGTGTTTTGGAAGGTATTATTGAAGATGAGATGGGGCCCTGAATGGTTACTATTCACTAATGGGAAAAAGGTGCTTTACCATTTTCAAAGTAGTGTTTTTTACCTGAAAGGTTGACTCTACAGGCCAAGTATTTTATCTGAACAGATTTTATTTCTGAAATAGTTGAAACAGTTGGTTATGTGGCATTGTAGGACTGTACATAATTGTAATCACTATTAAGAGCATTAAAGTTCTGTGGTTTTTTTAACCAAAGTTTAAGGTGAAAAAGGTGTGATTAGTAATTTTTTTTTCTCTTAGTAGTGACTATTACTCAAAATCTTAGGGGATGAATTCTTTGAAAGGATTATTTAACCAATTTTATTTTAGCGGAAACACTGAAAGAGTGCTCTATATGATTATAGCTAACATTTGATTATCTGGGTTTTGGATTAAATCTTTAGTGTCAATTTGCTGCTAATTAACACCTCTACCAAGAAAGGAAAGCACAGAATGGAAAGGAGTGCAAATTATAATTTTTTAAAAACTTATTTCTCCTTAATTAAAATTTTGGAAGAGAAGCAAGTTGAAACTGTAGGCTGATTATATAAAAATTTGAGTTATCAGATCTCTTATTACCATATATAATACAGATGGTAAGTTTCTGGGCTACTATGACAAATTATGCTTATTATTGAAAACTTGTTTATGTTGCATATATTTGAAAAGACTTATACCATGACAAAAAGACATACATTTTAATATTTTAGATTCCTTTTTTTAATTGTGGGAAAATAAACATAACATACGATTTACTGTTTTAACCATTATAAAGTGTACAATTCATTGGCATTAACTACATTCATAGTGTGGTACAACCATCACTATTGTCTAGTTCCAGAACTTCTTCATCATCACAGACAGAAACTCTATATGTTTTAAACAATAACTCCCCGTTCTTCCTTTCCCCCAGCTCCTGATAACCTGTTACACTTTGTGACTCTATAAATTTGCCTGTTTTAGGCATTATATAAATGGAGTCATACAGTATTTGTCTTTTGGTGTCTGGCTTATTTCATTTAGCATGCATGTCATAGCATGTATCAGAATTTCATTTCTGTTTATGCCTGAATAGTATTCCATTGTATGTGAAGACCAAGTGTGGTCCTTTCTATGGTTGAACACTATTCCATTTTATGGTTATACCACATTTGTCCATTCATCTGTTGATAGACTTTTGGGTTGCTTCCGCCTTTGGGCTATTGCGAATAGTGCTTCTGTGTAGGTTCTTTTTTTAAATGGCATCTAACTTTATATTCTATTATGAGGTTTTTCATGATGTGAGCATGTACATGTTAACCCAGATAATAAAATTTAATATTATTTTGGTCATAAAATGTTCAGAATGATTGGAGATTTGATTTTATATTAAACTCTTATGAAACTGACACATAATTCTTGTCCCTAAAAAAGCAAATTCTTAATTTTGACAGTAGTGTTGGGACAAATCTTTAGCTTTTGAAATATGCAACAGACCCACATTCATCTCCAGCATTGCCTTTTCACTGTAAGTGGTAGTACCTTGTCATCAGTCAGGTTGTAATCTAGTGGATGATTTTGTGTTAATTTTACATTCAGTTATGTGGTATTCAGTAAGAGACCAATAAAAGAAGTGGAGGATACAGCTCATTTCTAAGGTCTTAAAATTCCGAGGCATGTATTTCTACTGTTGACATTGGCCTTTACTTCCTTAACTTTACTTCCTTAGTTAATGGCTGGTGATTTCCAGCTCTAATCAATTAGACTGAACTTACCTGACAATTACATGGATTTCCCCTCCCCTTCTCCCCTAAAATATATGGTGTAATAATTGAAAGTTGCCACCCAACTTCTTTTGTTTTTAAATTAAGGATAATTACAAAAAATCTTGGGTAATGGTCTTCAGTTTTATATAGGTAAAAGTAGGTGCTTTTTTTCCTCTCTGAGGACTAGGCAGCTACTATAGACTCAGTTTTATATAGGTAAAAGTAGGTGCTTTTTTTCCTCTCTGAGGACTAGGCAGCTACTATAGACTTTGCTTAGAATCACATTTCATTTTTTTCTTTATAGGAAACTTTGATTTATTGTTACAAATGTATTAATATAACATCAAAATATAAATTTTAAAAAGAAAAAATTATCCATTAATTCATCGGTCCCCAACCTTTTTGGCACAGGAATGGTTTCTTGGAAGACAAATTTTCCATGGACAGGGTGGCGCGGGAAGCTCTGGCGCTGATGCATGGCTCAGTTCCTAACAGGCCAAGGACCAGTACTGGGCCTCGGTCTTGGAGTTGGGGACTGCAACATTAATCCATTACCTGAACCAAGTGGTTTTCACTTTTTGTATTCCTTTTTTCCATTTTAAAATTTTATTTCCTTTTTAAAAAAATTAATAGACTTTTTGTGAGCATTTTTAGGTTTATAGAAAAATTGAATGGACAATTTCCATATACCCTCCCCCCTCTTAGTACTCCCTGTTAGCACCCCCACCAGTTTCCCCATTAATATCTTGCATTTGTGTGGTACATATGTTACAATTGATGAGCTGATATTGATACATTATTATTAATTAAATTCCATAGTTTGAATTAGGGTTCACTCTTTGTGTTGTACATTCTGTGGGTTTTAACATACATCGGACCGGCCGGGCGCGGTGGCTCACGCCTGTAATCCTAGCACTTGGGAGGCCGAGGCGGGTGGATCGCTCGAGGTCAGGAGTTCGAGACCAGCCTGAGCAAGAGCGAGACCCCGTCTCTATTAAAAAAAAAAAATAGAAAGAAATTATCTGGCCAACTAAAAATATATATAGAGAAAAATTAGCCGGGCATGGTGGCGCATGCCTGTAGTCCCAGCTACTCGGGAGGCTGAGGCAGTAGGATCGCTTAAGCCCAGGAGTTTGAGGTTGCTGTGAGCTAGGCTGACGCCACGGCACTCACTCTAGCAACAAAGCGAGGCTCTGTCTCAAAAAAAAAAAAAAACATGCATCGGACAGATATCCACCATTATAGTATCATACAGAATAGTTTCACTAGCCTAAAAATCCCATGTTCCACCAATTTATCCCTAAACCTTTGCCAACCACTGATCTTTTTACTGTCTCCCAAGTTTTGCCTTTTCCAAAATGTCATATGGTTGGAATTATACAGTATGTAGTCTTTTCAGACTGACTTCTTTACCTTAGCAGTATACATTTAAGGTTTTCCCATGTCTTTTTATGGCTTGATAGCTCATTTCTTTTTATTGCTGAGTAACATGCTATTATATGTATGTACCACAATTTGTTTTATCTGTTCACCTATTAAAGACAATCTTGATTGCTTCCAAGTTTTGGCAATTATGAATAAAGCTGCTATAAACATTCATGTGGAAGTTTTCTTGTAGACCTAAGTTTTCAAGTCATTTGAATAAATTGTATGCCTTTCTAACTTTTGTATTAATGCACATACATTTTTATGTAGTTGTAAAGCTTATTTTTATTTAGTTGTGATAACTTTGTTTTATGTTTTAATTTTAAGATACCATAAATCTTCATGCTTTTTAAAAAATGCTCCCTAGTATTCTAATGAGAAAATGGATGTACTGTATATTTTATCATTCCTCTGTTATTGATTAATTGCTTCCATTTTCCCCCTGTAGTAAATACTTTTGTGTACATAGCTTTTCTCTTGTATTGCTTCAGGATAAAATTCAAGGAGAAATTTCAAAGAGTAGAATTATTGGGATCAAGACCATTTTAGATAATTCTTGATATGCACTAAAGTTTCCCTGTTGGATTTACAGTGGAGATTTGCTGTAGTTTATTTTCTAGTCCTTCCAGATAAAGGTGGCATCTATTATCTGTGCAATTTTAAGGTAACTTTTTTTTTTAAACTTCTTACTTGTTTCCCTTAAAGTGGTAGGTAGTAAGCCTCCTGTTTGTTTTGTTCAAAAATCACTGCTATGTGGATCCTCTGTTCTTGATTACTTCAGAACTTTTGAAGTTCTTACGTAGAGGTAACATGGGTTTAACTTTTTCTTATTATGGTACAAACTATAATATTGTTAAATAAGATTATTTTTCAGAGATGCTTCCTCATATAGGTGAAGAAACTGGGGCTTCACTTGAGATAGCATACTTCTGGATATAGCCACTGTTGGGGCTATATGTGACTCTTGAGGCCCGAGTTAACATCTTTATTTTTTTTAAATACCAATACAATTGGTCAGGATTTTTTCTTTCTTTTGTTAAGTTATTAATTTTTAAAAGGTATCTTTCAAATGTAGAAATGTACAGAATTTAATTACATTTCTAATTAAACCATGTTACCTTATTTTAGATTAGAAAATTTGGTCATCGTTTGTGCACACAGTAGGCCTATTTTCATTTCCACTGCGGCATCATGGCTTAGTGAAAAAGCCTGAAGGACCTGATTTTGAACTCTGTTTTACCATGAATCAGCCATGAGTAACCTGCTCAACCTGTGTGAGCCTTGGATCCCTCAGATACAGACATGAGGTGTTGAATCTTTGAGGTTGTTGTGAGGAACAAATGAGATAATGGGCACCTGGCAACATGTATTAATGAGACATATATATGTAATTATTGCTATTTGAAATTGTAGCCTGGATATGTTAGATTTTCACAGTGCCCAAATACTTGCTCCTCAGCCACAGAGTTTAGATATGTGTCTGTGTACTGTTCATAGTTTAAGTTGTTTTGTTTTGTTTTGTTATAGAGAGGATCCAAGATACTTGGGGATTTTTTTGGAAAGTATTATTAGTTTGTTATGTGGAAAATACACATTTATGGCCGGGCGAGGTGGCTCACGCCTGTAATCCTAGCACTCTGGGAGGCCGAGGCGGGTGGATTGCTCAAGGTCAGGAGTTGGAGAGCAGCCTGAGCAAGAGCGAGACCCTGTCTCTACTAAAAATAGAAAGAAATTATCTGGCCAACTAAAAATATATATAGAAAAAATTAGCCGGGCATGGTGGCGCATGCCTGTGGTCCCAGCTACTCGGGAGGCTGAGGCAGTAGGATCACTTAAGCCCAGGAGTTTGAGGTTGCTGTGAGCTAGGCTGACACCACGGCACTCACTCTAGCCCGGGGAACAGAGCGAGACTCTGTCTCAAAAAAAAAAAAAAGAAAATACACGTTTATTATCAGGCTTTAGATTTTCTGCTGAATTGTGTTTCAAATTCAGTCATTTCTCTCTAGAGTTGGTACCTAGTTATCTTCATGTTGTTATTTGTAATAATTTCCAAAGTTTACCAAATAGAAAGATGAGCCCTTAAATGTTGGAAAGGAGTATACCAGTGAGTTGTTTGCTAATCTTCCTGTAGTATAAGAAACAGTTTGTTATACAAACTGAGTCTTCATAGCATATATACTCTTTTTTTTTTTTTTTTTGAGAGACAGAGTCTCGCTCTGTGCCCTAGCTAGAGTGCCGTGACATCAGCCTAGCTCACAGCAACCTCAAACTCCTGGGCTTAAGCAATCCTTCTGTCTCAGCCTCCCGAGTAGCTGGGACTGCAGGCATGCGCCACCATGCCCGGCTAATTTTTTCTATATATATTTTTAGCTGTCCAAATCATTTCTTTCTATTTTCATAGAGACGGCATCATGGCTTAGTGATGCCGCTCTTGCTCTTGCTCAGGCTGGTCTCGAACTCCTGAGCTCGAATGATCCGCCCAGCATATATACTCTTGCTTCTTACATATTCATACTTCCAATTTAAGGTTTGTCAATTATTATAGTTACCATATGTTCACTTTTTTTGATAATTCCATCTTGTCTACATTTTAAGGCAGGGATGGGAATATTAATAACTATTAGAACATTACCACTAAAATTTAGCGTGTTCTTCCCTTATACTCGCACTTACAAGTTTTGTTAGCTTCTATGTTTTATTTATAAATTTAACTACATATGTTTAGCCAGAAAAGCTCTGACTCTGGGCTATAAGTGAGCTGTAGTGTCACCCTAGGCTACAGAGCAAGACCTGTCTCTTAAAAAAAAAAAAAAAAAAAAAGGCTCCAACTCTGTTATTTCTTATTTTAGAGGGAACCAAACATTCTTTTTTTCTTTCCTCAGGGAGTTTGTATTTCCTTCCTCCTCTTATTTTTTTCTTTAAAGAGAATCTGGCATAATTCCAGAGCCTAGAAGAATAAAATATACTGAATAGGCAATTAAGTGAACTCTCCACCCAGCAGAAACCGTCTTATCTTGAATTGCTGGTGTTTTATGCTGGTCCCCCTTTCTCCTTCTTTCACCTTTTTGGTGTGGATAAACTCTGCCACTCACAACTATTTGGCAGCTTCACACATGTTTATTAATGGAGTGAGCATACTTAAGAGACATTTTCTTTTGTGTTTGATGAAGAAGCCACTTTGGATATTTTTCTCTGTTGTAATCTGGTACTGAATTTTTACATTGATTCATATTTCCTTTGAAGAGCAAAGGAATATTTTTCTCAAAAATGAGAATAATTGCATTAGTAACAAAAAGTTCATCTCTGTTAAAGATATTTGGGGACAGGTCAGTTGTTTTTAAAGAATGACATTTCTTGTGTGAGTCATTCTATTCAGCAAAATTTCCTTTGTAATAATTTTATACTGCCATATAATTTTGGGGGGAACTTTTATTTTAAATAAAAACTCTAAAAGTTTTTATTCTAGAGGGGCAGTAGAACAGTTGAAGGAGGAACTTTAAGTCAACAATAAAACATGAATTCCTTCAGAAGAGTTGAAAATTTTCTGCCAGAAAGTCTACTCTAGGCTCTTAGCCCAGGAATTCCCTTTACACTCTTGAATATTGAGGACCCCCACACCACTGCTTTTCTCTGAGCACATGCACGTGTGTGAGAAAGAGAAAGAGACACGCACACATGCACTTACTGTACTGGAAATTAAAACAAGAAATTAATTCATTTAAAAATAATAAATCCATAACATAGTAACACAAATAACATTTCAATAAAGTAACCATTTTGCAAAAATAAAAAAATAGTTTGAAATTTTGCAGATTTCTTTAATGTCTGGGTTAATTGACAATAACTGAATTGTTGTATCTGTGTCTGCATTAAATCTGTTGTGGTAGCACACATCATGTAGCCTCTGGATTACTCCATTGTTCACTTATGAAAGAATGAGAGTGATAAAGGTAATGTCTTGGTAGTATTAATTTTGACCTGGTAGCCCTCCTGGAAGAGTCTTAGGGATCCCCAGAGATCTTCAGACCACAGTTTGTTTTGTTTTGTTTTGTTTTTTGAGACAGAGTCTTGCTCTGTCACCCAGGTTAGAGTGCTGTGGGTGTCAGCCTAACTCACAGCAACCTCCAACTCCTGGGCTCAAGCAGTCCTCTTGTCTCAGCCTCTCGAGTAGCTGGGACTACAGGCATGTGCCACCATGCCTGTGTAATTTTTCTGTTGTAGTAAAGATGGGGTTTCGCTCTTGCTCAGACTGGTCTCGAACTCCTGACATCAAGCTGTCCTCCTACCTTGGCCTCCCAGTGTGCTAGGATTACAGGCTTGAGCCACCACGCCCAGCCCAGACCACAGTTTGAAAACCAGTATCTTATCCAGGGACTAAACACCTGTCTTACCCTTTACTCTTTAAAGCATAGAAATGTCCATTGCCTTATAATGGTCTTTTCTCAGTCTTGGAGCTGTGTTCTCTTAGTCCTAGGTTAATTTGAACTTTCTGAACTATGCTACTAGAGAAGACTATAGTCATTAATTTTGTTGTTTCAACATTTTAATAAATATTATGTTAGTTCTGTACCGAGTGAAGTTACAGAGTGATTTGAACAGGCAAAATAATATAAAGAAGTATTAACTATAACAGGAGGTTGGGGTTGAGGAATTGCCTAGTAAGAAGCAAAGAGCATGCTAAAGAGTATAGGAGTAGTAGCAGCTATAAGGGGCAGCTGCTACCCCTAAAATTGAGATAGAATACCCAAGGAAGAGACCTTTCCATTCCCACCCCTGCTTAAGATCTAGATCTTGTTGGAGAGGACATGGCTGGGGCTCACTGAATGGCAGAGAAGTTACTCTGGTGCTGAGCTGGCAGAACTTGTTGGAAATATACCCTATAGAATTTTCTGAAAATTCACCTTTTAGGGTGCTGATGAAAGCTGCAGAACCCTGGCAAGTTAGCACACCAAGAAACAAAACATTTTTATCCTGTGCATTTCTTCAGTGCCCTCTGCTGACAAGACTTAACATTATGGCATCTGGCAAAGGAAAAATATTTGAAGGGCCCGGATTATTTTCACAATGCAGGCAAAAAAGAATTTGGAGTGGAGAGACAGTAAGTTGATAAGTGGCCTAGTCTACCCAATAAGTTGATAAGCGGCCTAGTCTACCCAATAAGTTGATAAGCGACCTAGTCTACCCCTTTGATACCTCAACTTCCACTACACTCTGCTACACACATCAAATGACGATTAGGAAGTTCAGATGTGTCAGCTCTTTCAAGGTTGGGAACCTTAGGAGTCAGTGCACTTTGGAGGTATAGTATGAAAGGGATACTCTCATTTCATTTTCTGTTTGAGAATACTGTTTATATGGAGCTTGATAGATTGGAGATATCCTTTCCAGAGTAAAAGCTTGAAACAGATTTTGCAAAGCGATTCTGTATTGGTTCGCTTTAGAGATCTAGGATTTTTCAAACTTCTTTACACTTGGCAGTAAAAATTCACAAATAAGAGCAATTTTTCATGTCTTTAATCACTCCAAGTTTCCAGAAGCACTAAATTGTAAGTCGATGTCGAGAGGTGAGATTAAGCAGACTTTTTTTTATTAGGTGGTTATGGAGAGGATTTAAAAAAAAATTTTTTTTAGTTATTTCAATTTCAAAATTTATGTATTAGTTTTTCTTATTTGGTACAGTAACAAGTTACCACAAACAGTGATTTAAATAAACAGAGGTTTATTATCTTATGGTTCTGCAGGTCAGAGATCTGCTATAGGATTTCATTGGACTAAAATCAAGGTGTCAGCCCGGCCAAGGTCCTTTCTGGGGGCTCCAGGGAAGAATCTGTTCCCTTGCTTTTTCTAGCTTTTAGTGACATCTTCATACAGCAACAGTGCAGCTCTTTGTGTCTGTCTCCCATAGTCATGTTTTTCTTTGCGACTCTAAACTATTCTGCTTCCGTCTTCTACTTTTAAGGTTACATTAGGCCCACTTGATAATCCAGGACAATCTTCCTACTCACTGGATTAGCGACTTTGGTTAGTTTTCCTTTGCCATGTAACATATTTGTAACATAGTCACATGTTCCAGGGATTAACACCTGGACGTTTTTCGGGGACCATTATTTTGCCTACCGCATTTTACTTACCTTACAGTTCTTTTAAAAAGAAGGGAACTTGTAGGTATTACGTTTCAGATCTGACTTTAACAACAGCAATAAAAAATGGAACTCAGCTTTCCTGTTTCTTACCTCTAGGTTGAAATTTTGTTCTGTGGAAGTACCCTTATGTTTAAATTTTTCAAAAGAAGAGACTTTTTCAGTTTTTCCTTATATGCTAACAAGAAGTTTCTTATGGGGGAATGGATGCCTTTTGTGTGAACCTTTGTTTGAAAAGAGCAAAAAATATATGTATGTTTTTAAAAAGAGTTAAAGAAAAGTTACCATGTTTATGGTTATTGTTATATATTAATAATATAAAGAAAGAAGGCACCCGGAAACAGAATTAGAGAAGTGTAGCCTCAGGTGGTGTTAGAGATTTTGTTATGGGATTACTTGTTCCTTTTTAGAAAATCTTTATTAAACCAGGATTTAATGGTCTTGTGTTTCTCTATGTCTGCTTACTAGCCACCCTCAGGTTAGTGGTAGGACATGTCATTTGATCTATCAGTTTAAAAAATTTTTCTTTTGTTAATGTCCTCATGGTGTGAGAAGAAATACAATTTATAGAAGAATGTTAATTTTCTTAGGCTTAAGACAGAACTCTTCAGAACCGACTAAACTTGTGTGACAATTTTTTGTTCTACTACTATTTGCATAGTTTTGTAGACATAGATGCATATACTTCCAGTCTAGACATTGGGGTGCCATGTTAATTGTTGCTATGTAGGGAAGCCTTGAGAATTTCCTTCTCTGTAAAATGGAGGTGGTAAAGTAAAACTGTTGCCTTAGGTCAGAGTTGGCAAGCTGTAGCTAGCCACCAGGTATCCTGCCTATTTTGTATGGCTTATGAGCTAAGATTGGTTTTTACATTTAAAAATAGTTTAAACAAAATAATGTTTTGCAGTATGTGAATGAAAATTATATGAAATGGAAGTATCAGTGTTCATAAATAAAGTTTTATTGGAACATAGCCACACTCATTCATTCACGTGTTGTTTATGGCCACTTTTGTGCTACAGTGGTTGAGTAATTTTGTAGGAGAGACTTTTTGTGGCCTACAAAACCTAAAATATAAACCATCTGGCCTTTTACAGAAAAAGCTTGTTAACCCTTCTTTAGAGTATTAGGAGCACTGACTAGTTATTACCTTAATCACACATGCTCTTTAAGCAGCTTCCTCAAATTGCTTATTAGATGACTAAAAATTAAATTATAATTAGCTATATAAAGAGTTATGGTGATGTCATCTACTGCTGGTGGTAAACTTTGAGATGTAATTTTTCAGTTATTTCTGTAGAAAAATGCTAAAATAATGTGCTATTCTGTTGAAAGCCAAGTATATTAATTTGCTAAGGCTGCCAGTACCAGATTGGATGGCTTCAATGACAGATATTTATTTTGTCAGAGTTCTAGGGGCTAGAATTCTAAGATCAATATGTCAGCAGGTTTGGTTTCTCCTAAGGCCTCTCTCCTTGGTTTACAGATGGCTACCTTCTCTCTGTGTCCTCACAGGGCCTTTCCTCTGGGCATGCATTCCTGGTGTCTCTTTGTCTTCTTAAGAGGACATCAGTCATATTGGATTGAGGCCCCCACCCATGTGATTTCATTTAACCTTAATTACCTCTTTAAAGGCCCTGGGTCTAAATATAGTCATATTGTAAGGTACTGGGGGTTAGGGCTTCAACATATGAATTTTGAGGGGATACAATTCAGTCCATAGCACCAAGGAATTTCTAATAGAAACTTCATTTATCCATTAAGCAGATCTTGAGAGTGTACTGTGTGATGGATAACTATTCTAGGTAAGTATGGTGAATAAGACAGATTAGGTTTAACACTTAAGGGGCTTATGATTTAGTGGGGAAAGACAGGCAATTAAAAGGAAAATAAATAATTTCAGGGAGTGATAAGGACTGTGAAGGAAATTAAACAGTGTAAAGTGTTAAGAGTGACTGGTGTGAAGGGTGAAGTAATGCTGTTTTAGATAAGGGTGGTTAGGTGAGGGCTTCCTGAAAAGGTGACCTTTCACCTGAGAGCTTAAATGGTAAGGGATAGTTAGCTAGTTAAGTGCCCAGGCCTGTTTCCAGGGCCTGCTGCTGATCAAGATTGGTATGGAAAAGGATCAAAATCATGAGCCAATTAGGGAGCTTTGTAAATTGAGATTAGAGAGGTTGGTAGGGATGAAATCATGAAGGACCTCATCGAGATTATAGTAAAGATTTTGGTTTTCTTTTGCACAGGAATAAAATCTACTGGAGGGATTTTAGGAAGGGAGTGACATGATTTTTCTGTCTGGAAGAGTACTTTTACTGTTAAATAAAGAGAGGAGACGGCAAGTATGAGAGTAGTAGATAGGGAGACCAGTTAGGAGATTATCAAAGTATTGTAAATCAGAGATATTAGTGGCTTAGCTTAAGATAGTGGCAGGGCAGAGGAAAAGAAATAGAAAGAATTTGAGAGACATTTTGGAGGTAAAAATCCATGGTATTTGCTAGTGGATTGGGTATAGGGATTTAGGAAGAGGGAGGAATATCTTTGGCAGTAATGTTGTCTAATACTGTCCACTATGGCAAGTAAACCTATAGTGTTAGCAAATCTAGTGATTGTGGCAGCAGCAAGTTGCAGAATATGATTTGGAAAGGTAAAACCTTCAGTCATTAAATAGGAAAACATAAGGTAGGTAAACAGTGCTATGGTTTAATTGTGGTTCAACTGACAGGCTTATAACTACTAGAAAACCCGTGGGAAATTCATAGTTTGTCATAAAGTATGCTGCTGGGACAAATAAGCTGTTTGGAACTAAAAAGCCCTGGAAAGTATTATAAAATAATGAATATCAGGTTTGGTGGAATGACTGTGCATGCCATTAAGTGATTTTCTTTAGAGCTAGAGTTTTTTATTGCAAGGTGAAATTTTTTTTAAATGGACTAGATTTTTGGTGAAAGTGGATATACATAAAATAATGTTAGGTAAAGATGAATGAAGATGAAAGGAATAGATTAAGTCTGTCTTCTTAAAAGTTTGAACTATTTCTGTCAAAAATAATTTTATTCTTGGCTGGACTTTGAAAAGTAAAAAAAAAAAAAAAAAAGAATTTTATGGTTGTTGAACTCTGAATGAGCAATCAGAGAATTGAGATCTGGGTCTGGTTTTTGCCATTTTTTTCCTGTGGTTAGATCTGCCTCTGAACCTCAGGTCCCACATCTATAAGCAGGCACCTAGTAGATGGCTAATTTTAGAAGAGAGAAGGCTTTCAGAGATGCACAGTAATTCTAGATTCTTAATGGAACACATTCATCTCTTGGTATCCATAGAGGATTGGTTCCAGGACCTCCCATAGATACCGAAATCCACGGATGTTCAAATTCGTGGTGTAAAATAGGGTAGTGTTTGCATATAAACTGTGCACATCTTCCTGTATACTTTAAACCATCTCTAAATTACCTTTAATACCTAATACAATGTAAATGCTATGTAAACAGTTATTACACTGTATTGTTTAGGAAAAAAAGGAAACAAGGAAAAAAAGGCTGTACATGTTCAGTACAGATGCATTTTTTTCCCCCAATTTCTATCTGTGGTTGGTTGAATTCACAGATGCAGAACCCACACAGGTGGGGGACTGACTGAATAGAAAGGTAAGGTAAGTGTGATAACAGCCTTTTTTATTTCAGGATTATTGAGTTTTTTGGGTTTTTTTGTGTGTGAAGAATTGGGAATTGATGAGTTTAGTCATGTTACTTTCTTATTAAGGGAGAATATAGCAATCCTAAAGCCATTTGCAAACTATAGCTGTTTGAGAAATATGTTTAAATATTTGCTTGTATAAGAAACTGTATGACAGTCCTAGATTGTATCAAGTGGCTTTGGCAGGCAATAGCTCAAATTCTGTAAAACATATAACTCAAATTTCCAGGTATTGTTATTAGTATGAGTTATCTTGAACTGTTACTTTAGATCTAAGGACATACGTAGGTTGAAAGTGAAAGGATTGAAAAAGTTGTTTCATCCAAAAAAATAGTAACCAAAAGAGAGGTAGGGTAGCTTACTAATAAGAGAAAATAGGTTTTAAAAACTGTTACAAGAGATGAAGGATGTTACATATTGATAAAAGGGTCTATATACACCAAGGAAATATAATAGTTATAAACATATATGCTCCAAATTATATGCAGAGCTCCAAATTATATGCAGCAGATATTGACAGAATTGAAGAGAGAAATAGATAGCTCTAAAATAATAGTTAGAAACTTTAATATCCCACTTTCAAACATGGAAAGAACAACTAGACAGGAGATCTAGTTGTTAGAAATAGAGGACTTGAACATCACAGTAACCATTTGGGCACAAGAGACAAGTACAGAACAATTCACTCAACAATAGGCCATTTTTCTCAAGTGCACATGGATCATTTTCCAGGATAGACCATTTCCTAGGTCATAAAACTAGTCTTAATAAATTTAAAAAGATTGAAATCACACAAAATGTCTTTTCTGATCACAATGGAATGAAAGTAGAAATAAGAGAAGGAAAACTGGAAAATTTACAAACATGGAATTTAACACACTCTTAACCATTTGGTCAAAGAAGAAATCACAAGGGAAATTAGAAAATATCTTGAGACAAATGAAACAAAAACACAACATACCGAAACTTAGGGGATGCAAAATATGTATCATTTTATACAATTGACTAAAAAAAAAAAACAAGAGAAGAAAGGAAAAAACACATTTATACTGTCTTTTATAGTTACATAACTACCTTTACAAGTACTCTTTTTTTGGGGGGTGGGGGGTGATGTGTGGATTTCAATTACTGTTTGAGGTTACTTGCTTTCAGGCTTTAGTATTTCTTTCTTTCTTTCTTTTTTTTTTTTTGAGACAGAGTCTCACTCTGGAGTGCCATGGTATTAGGCTAGCTCACAGCAACCTCAAACTCTTGGGCTCAAGCAATCCTTCTGCCTCAGCCTCCTGAGTAGCTGGGACTACAGGCATGCGCCACCATGCTTGGCTAATTTTTTCTATATGTTTTTAGTTGTCCAGCTAATTTCTTTCTATTTTTAGTAGAGTCGGGGTCTCCCTCTTGCTCAGGCTGGTTTTGAACTCTTGAGCTCAAACAATCCACCCGCCTCAGCCTCCCAGAGTGTTAGGATTACAGGCGTGAGCCACCGCGACCGGCCTGGTTCTTCTCTTTCTAATTTCTGTCTCTTTGTTGATATTCTCTGTCTGAAATGACATTGTCATTATGCTTTCTTTTAC
>CM052440.1:84942149-84986807 GCA_028533085.1 Varecia variegata | reverse complement strand
GGGTCTCACTCTTGCTCAGGCTGGTCTCGAACTCCTGACCTCGAGCGATCCACCCGCCTCGGCCTCCCAGAGTGCTAGGATTACAGGCGTGAGCCACCGCGCCCGGCCTCTTTTACTTCTTTAATCATAGTTTCCTTTAGTTGTATGAACATATAATGGTTACTTTAAAGTCTTCTTCTGATAAATTTGACATCTATTCTCTCACAGGCATTTTTCATTGCTTGCTTTCCCCCCACCCCATTGTATGGGCTGTTCTTTTTCATTAATATTTTTTATATTATATGCCTCATATTTTTTTTTTAAACTGGGCATGTTAAATAATACTCTGTAGCAGCTCTGGGTACTGGTCTCCCTTCTTCCAGAGCTTATTATTATTTGCTCATTTGTTTAGTGACTGACTGGATTATTTTAGTGAACTTTGTTTCCCTCCCTAGTCTTCACCCTCTAACTTGGGATAGGCCTGCAGTCACCCTGAGATGATAGTGTTTTTGGTATGGTCCTCTTCTGTTCATTTCCTGGAACAGACCCAGCTTTAAACTCCATTAATTGCTGGCCGATTGCTCTATTGATTTCAACCAATGCCCTGGAGTAAAAATTGTTCTAAGAATAATCCAAATTCTGGTTCCTTTGAAGGAATGGTTTCTGAGATCAATGTTTAATTTTGTTCTCATCCCTGGTTCTGTCGCTTTGGGAAAAGATTAGGAGCTATATGGGTTTTTTTGTTTATCTTCTCTCCTGAGGGCAAACTCTGAGCTTGTGCTCTAGAGGTGTGGGAGTGGGAACAATGACAAGTTTCTCTCTGAGTGACAACCCATTCTAGGAGATGAGTGTTCAGTGGGAGGGTAGGTAGTAGCCTGGGGTCCTCCTGGTGTGGAAACACCACATGATGAGCAGGGTCAAGAATGGTAAGAGTTTCATTATTCTCAGTGTGACAGGCCCTAGGTAGAGCCTTTGTTCAACAAGTGGGGGCAGGGCAGAAGGGAGTCCCCCCTTCTAAACTATGTTTGTGAAGGACTTAGCCTCAGCAACAGGTAGCTGGGAAAGGATGGATGAGAAACACTGATGTCCTGCTCCTGGGGTTGAGGGAGAAATCCCTTCATCTGGGTGGAAGGGGCAGAGGGAGCTTGCATCAGTCTGGAGTGGAGTCTCTGCTTCTTTGAGCTGGGAGAGGGTGCATAGGAAAAAAGAGGTTCAAATACCACAGACTCTTGTCTTTCTTATTGAATTTTTATAGGTGTCTTTGAACAGATGTTTCTTCGTTTGCTATTTGCCCTTTGGAGTATTTCCAAATGGTTGTTTTTTAATGGTTGTTTTTTCATAGTTTTCATCAGTTTGTCTGGGGAGCAGGCCATTGGAGCTCCTCACACTGTAATGCCAGAAGTCAGTCTCCTAGTTGTTACGGTTTTTTTTTTTTTTCTTTTTAAAAAGTCATTCTGATTAGGTTTGTCATGCTGTCTCTGGTCGTTTTAATTTGCATTTCCTTCATGGCTAATGATGTTGAACATCTTTACATATGACTATTTGCTATCAGTGTATCTATCCTCTTTGGTGAGATGTTCATTCATGTCTTTTTCATTTTCTGGTTGGATTGTTTTTGTGGTGTTTAATTTTGAGAATTCATACTAATGCTATATTGGATGTGTGATGTGCAAATATTTTCTCCCAGTCCTTAACTTGTCTTTTAAACTTCTTAACAGGGTCTCTCAGAAAAGTTAATTTTGATGAGCCCAGTTATCAGTGTTTCCCTTTATGGATTGTACTTTTGGTGTCAAGTTTTAGAACTCTTTGCGTAGCTCTAGATTTTCCCCTGTGTTTTTAATAAAAGTTTTATAGTTTTGCATTTTACATTTAAGTCCATGATCCATTTTGAGTTAATTTTTATATAAGGTGTGAGGTTTAGGTTGAGGTCCTTTTTGTTTGTCTTTTGCCCATGGATGTTCAATTATTTTAGCACCATTTGTTGAAAAGGCTATCCTTCTTTTATTGAATTGCTTTGGCATGTTTATAAAATAACAGGCATACTTGTATCAGTCATTTCTGGGTTCTCTATTCCGTTCCTGTCACTCTTTATATGTATTCCTCTGCCAAAACCACACTGTCTGTGTTACAGCAAAATTGACTGGGAACAGACCGAGAGGCAGACTGAAGTACAGCAAAACAGGTTTATTACGCCAGCAAACTCAGAGGGGACTCGCCACGAAATTCTGAGCCCCGAACAAAGAGTGTAAGGGTCTTTTATACATTTTGTTTTTTAGGGAGGGAACGGGTTGCAGTTGACAGTTGCAATATGGTTATCTTCCGTGTGGCCAGGGTCAGCCACCTTGGTTCCTGGTACGGGAGTTGCTGCAAGCAGCGAGAGAATAATAGCTGTTAGGGGAGACAGCAGGGGTGGGAGCTTGTGAGTGGGTTTTCTGCTTCATCTGGACTACTGTAGCTGTACAGTAGGCCTTCAGTCAGGTAAAGAGATTCTTCCCACTTTTAAAATTGTTTTGGTTATTCTAGAGCTGTGCTTTCCATAGAAATTTTAGAATAAGTTTGTTTATATCTGCAAAAATCTTTGCTGGGATCTTGATAAGAATTACATTAAACCTATAGAACAATTTGGAGAGAATTGATATCTTTACTGTGTTAAGTCTTCTAATCCGTGAACATAGTATATTGCTGTTTGTTTAGATTTTTTATTTCTTTCATCAGTATTTTGTAATTTTTAGCATGCAGATCCAGTGCATATTTTGTTAAGTGTATGAAGTATATAATTTTCTTTGAAACAACTGTAAATAGTATTATCTAAAATTTTAGTTTCCACATGTTTATTGTTAATATATAGAAATGTATTTGATATTTGGTGTTGATCTTGAATCCTGTGACCTTGCTGAACTCATTTATTATTTTTAGAAATATTTTTGTAGATCCTCAGTAACATTTTAAGGTTTGTTTTGCAGTGTTTTATCTCTTTTTCTATTGCAGTGTATTTTTTTCTTCCATGATGACCCAATATTATTGGGTTTTGGTACAAAGGCTGTTGATATCCATAATATTAATTTTATGTCCAATCACATTGATTAATTTTCTTATTTATAATATTTTTTTCAGTTGATTCTCCTGGGTTTTATAGATGAAACAGTCATATAATCTGGAAATAGTTATGGTTTTGCCTTTGTCTTTCCAGTTTTTGTGCACCTCTTTTTTTCCCCATTTAATTGTCTAAAACTCCAAGATGGAGTTAAATAATGTGGGTGATAAAGGATACCTTTCCTTCCGTTAACAGACAAAATCCCAAACTCTGTAAAATAATGTATAGAGGTTTATTTTGGACTGTGTATGTGAGTGCAGCCTGGAGAAACATGCCCTCATGAGGTCTTGAGAAAATCCTCCCAAGGTAGCTGTGTTACATTGTGGTTTTATACATTCATGGAGACAGGAATTACATGTAAAATCATAAATCAATATGTGGAAGGTGTACATTGGTTTAGCCCAAAGAGGCAGCATGTGGGGTGGGGGGAGGCTTAAAGATTCTTTGACTTGTAATTGGTTAAAGAAGTGAACTTGAACTTTGCCTAAAGAATGGGAATGTGCTAAGATAAGGAAGTTTGTTAATCAGAGACAATGCTCTGGATTGAGACTCCAGTGATTTGTTAAGTAGATTAATGGCCACACAAAGGTGTGGTTTAACCTTTGTCTTGCATGGCCTTAGGCCTATTAATGATACACTATCTTACTGTTACAAAGAATAGCTCCAAAAGGTAGGGGGCATGACCAGGTGTGTGTATGACTGCCCTTCCTATTATGGTGGGCAACTCAGCTTTAAGGTTTTTCTGGAGTCCTCTTGGCCAAGAGGGGGTCCATTCTGTTGGCTGGCGGGGGGTAAGATTTTATTTTAGTTCACACTTCTGATTTTACTTTGGGCTGACTTGTTTGTTTTTTATTTCAAGGCATTGCATTCTAGTAGGAATTCAGTTTTTCAGTAGGTAGAATGCAAATAAAGTAAAATATATAGTGAATTTCAGCTCTTTAGGGTATTCTAGGATTGGGGTATTCTGTTTTGTTAATGTTTTTGGAGCCTGAGGGTTCACATAAATACTTTTTCCTTCAGCAGGTCTGTTGTTGAAACTCTATACTGATAGGCTTTCCTGTTTTAGTATATATAGGGTGGGGAATATTATTAAAATTTTTAAAAAATTTTGCAGTGCTTTATTTTCTTGATTCTTATTTTTTGATACTTGTAAATTTAGAAAACATTATTAATAGGAATATATATTGATCTCAGGACTTTCCTGGAAATTTATTTTCTTATTACTTTTTATTTTAAAGAGAAGCTGTAAAAAATTCTTTGGGAACACTTATTTCTTATCATTTGCTTTTCTTTTTCTGAGTTGAGGGTTACAAAACAATTCTAACTAATGGAGTGTGCTGTTTATATTCTCATAAATGAACAACACTGCTCCATATATATAGCTCCTGCTTATGAGAAGTTTGCTGTAGTCATATCTCAGGAATACTTTTAAGATGCTTTATTCTACGTGCTACAGTTTGAGAATGAAGATCCCAAATCTGTAGTTTACTTGTGATGTAAACCAACTAACTTGAAGGTTCAATTTCTTATCTTTTTTTCACCCCAGTCTTAGTTTTCTTGGGCAGTGGAAAGTGCACGAAGTTCATGAGGTCCAGGAAGACCTGGGTATAAATTTCACCTGCTCCTCTTTGTATCATAATGATCTTGAATAAATTACTTAAATCTCTGAGCCTCAGTTTCCACATCTGTTAAATGGAGGATAATAATACCTCAGAGGGCTATATTTAAGGATTATATGAGATACCACGTGTAAATTCTCTGGTACAGAATTTACCTTTGTTAATGCCTCTTGCCTGAAACAAAATGAAATGATGGATGTGAACTAGCTTTGTAAGCTGTAAATAATTAAATATGAACCATTGTTTCCTCTTTTAAAAATGGGGATTGGTAACATAGTTTGTAATCTCAGTAGTAGAATGTCAGGCTTTGAAATGGTTAAGTACATGCCCAGGTTTGGTGATCCTTAAAAGATTTGTGTTTGTTGTTGTTGGTGTTTTGTTTTTTGTTTGTTTGTTTTGAGACAGAGTCTCACTCTGTCGCCCCACGTGGAGTGTAGTGGCCAGGTGGAATGTTATAGTGGCCTCATCATAGCTCACTGCAACTTCAAACTCCTGGTCTCAAGCAATCGTCCTGCCTCAGCCTCCTGAGTAGCTGGGAGCACAGATGTGTGCCATGGCGCCTGGCTAAGTTTTCTATTTTTTGTAGATACAGGGTCTTGCTCTTGCTCTTGCTTAGGCTGGTCTCAAACTCCTGAGCTCAAGCAGTCCTCCTGCCTCGGCCTCCCAGAGTGCTAGGGTACAGGTGTGAGCCACCACACCCAGTCTTGTGTTTGTTGTTACTCCATCAACTTTCAAAGCCCTTAGAGAAATCCTGTAGCAAACTCACATGATTTATGAGACTAACAGTTGGCTAATTCTTAGTCTAATTCTTTGACTAATTCTTAGTCTGTGTATCCATGTATATGAACGCTAAATATACCTATTACCTTCTTTTTATGGAATCTAGGCCCTCCTACTTTGCCTTACTCCTCCTTTCCCCAGTAGGAACTTTGAATCTCATGGGATTTAAGAACTAGCATATACCCTGTTCTCTTCCTGTTTTGGTAATTCTAGTTGGATTGGCTATGATAATCCTTATTTGGATATGCAACTAATTGTCTAAAATAAGCTTGTGTACTATGAGTTAAGAGGTAGAGTGCCAAGGACTTGAAAGGATTGAACTCCTAGGAAATTTACTTGCTCCAGTCCAGTTTGGAGAGAGATTGATGATTTCTGAAAATGTTTTTACTACTCAAGAACATTGAAGTATTTATCAAATATTCATTAAACATTTATGTGCGTAGCACTTTCTGGGAACCCAGGTGGATATAAAAGAAGGAGTATACTTTGGTCCTAAGTTTCTTCCTTCCAGGGTAGTTTAGTTAGAGTTCAAAACAACTAAAAAATGCGGAACTGTCAGACATTAAACCTTTGAATGCAAAACATTACCAGTAATAAGTGCTATATAAACTCAGAGACTTTGTCCTATTTATTTTAATACAAAGAATGGTGAATTTTGGTTTCCTCACCTGTGAAATAGAAATAAAAATAACCTATAGGATCATTGTGATGTTTAAATGAGATTAGATGTGTAAAACCCAGTTATAATATATAAACCTACATATATTCTTCCTAATATATACAATTTGGATTTAGAATTCTAATTTTAAATTAGAATCATATGTATTCTTTCTATATTTTTAATTGAAAAAGTAATATGATATAGGGTAAAAAAATAATGCAGGCAAAACAAAGTGAAAAGTATTCTCCCTTGAAATCCTAGGTTCTTTGTGTATTTCTGTACCCAGAGCATGGTTTTGAATATTTTCCAGTAATTATTCTAGTACATACACACTTACATACAATTATATATTTTTATAACATGTAAGTGGGAAAATATTATACATGTTGTCTTGTATCCTGCTTTTATAATTTAAAAAAGATTTTGGCAGTCTCCCCATCAACAGATGTAGGTTTGTAATACATTATTCTTTTGTTTATTTTTAATGATTGTTGAGTGTTCTATTGTTTGAGTGTGTAATAATATAACTGATGTCTTTTCCCCAGTACTCATTTATTCAAAATATATTTATTCAAAACTTTCCTGTCTTTAGAGTCAACACACTACTCTGAAAGTTCATTCTCCCAAGAAGAAGGGACAGAAAAAAAGACCTCTTTGTAAGAAAGCCTTGGGTATCCCATGAACAAGCCAGCAGAAAACCGATTGGGGTGCAGCAGGACTCCAGAGCCAGATATAAGGCTCAGAAAAGGGCACCAACTTGATGGTACAAGGGGAGGTGATAATGACAACCACCAAGGAGATTTGGAGCCTATTTTAGAGGCATCTGTTCGTTCTTCCCATCGTAAAAAAGTAAGTAATGTTGGAAGGATGGTATACAAAAATTTACGGGGCTATGCTAAGAGGGAGGATATTAAAAAAAAATATGTAGGGCCATTTCTGGAGAGAGGATGGAGTATTGAGAAGGAACCTTGAGCACATTTGTATTTTTTTCTTCAGTATAACTTGAAGTCACTCATTCTTAAATTAGTTCAGATACTATTTGATTCCATAGTTTCGCCTTTCATGCTAATGCCTAAAATCATACTTAATCTGCTTTATCTTCTTTAAGGGAGAAGAAATGGGTTTTGTAGTTACCATATAACCTTTGTAATTTTACCAGGCTTCAGTTATGACGCTATCAGTTATGTTTTTGGAGAAATTCTAATTGCGTGCTGAAATTTTTCCAGAAACTATTTATCTTTAGTGCATACCTTGGGAGTCAGTAGAATTCTGAAAGCAGAAGGCAGATTTTAATCTTTCCTGTTACTTCCCAGAGAAAAGAGCATCTTCAGGCAGCTATACGTAGAAAGCAAAGGCATAAATATTTGTGAACAGCATCGGAAAGTCCTTTTTAAAGACATTTTGCTATGTGCTCTGGAACTTTCCCGTTATGTAGCATGCGTTCAATATGGTGGCACTAGTACAGTGTTTCTGAAACTATGGGTTGTGAATTAATTTTAGTATTATAAAGCATTAAAAAAAATTGAACAGCAAAATAGAATAAAAAAATTGAGGTACATGTATGTAATAAATAATATACATTTAAACTATATTATTTGATGAAATTTTTTAGTTTTATATAGTTATGTATGTAAATGTAAATAATACATGAAATATATTTCTTACTGTGGGTTGTAGTTGTATCTCAAAGGCCTGTCCTTGGACAACACCTTTACTGTCCTAAGCGATGGACATACTGTGTGGATAACACTGTTATTGTATTGAACTCCAGAGAGTTGTCCTTTCAGGTCTTTTATGAGAATTTCACTGGAATGTCTTAGTAATTACAGGCTATTGTGGCAAGAGATTTAAGCCTGCTTCTTCTTTTATTCTTGGTAACACTTTATAAAGCCAGCCTTACACTTTTGGCCAGATAGATTGTGCTACAGTGAAAGATTATGTATGTGCGTGTGTGCATTCATCCATATGGATAGATTAACAGTTTATGGGATTTTAAAAAGCAGTTTACAATAAGTATAATTTGGCCTTTAAACTTGTATTTCTGTTTAAAATGACATTTGACAGATATCTGGAGCAAGAACTTTCTTCTACACTTGAGACTTAATTTTCTTGTTGCTGTTTTATAGTACAGTGTAATGGAGTTTAAGCTTCCCTTACCAGGCAGAGCAAACTGAATTTCACTCAGTTGCTATTAAGGCCTGATCAATTGTTAATGCAATTGCTGTTCAACTGGGAACTATCACTGGGTTTGGATGAGTGACTGGGTATTTTTTGTTCTTAACATGAAATCTACCTTCTTAACAAATTTTTAAGTATATAGTACAGTATTGTTACCTATGTGCACATTATTGTATAGCAGATCTCTAGAACTTTTTCATCATGCATTACTGAAACTCTATATCCATTGACTAGCAACTCCCCATTCCGCCATCCTCCCGCCAACCACCATTCTACTTTCTGCTTTTATGAGTTTGACTGTTTTAGATACCTTGTATAAGTGGAATCATACAGTATTTGTCCTTCTGTGACTGGCTTTTCGTGTAGATAAATGTCTTCAAGGTTTGTCTGTGTTGTAGCATATGACAGGATTCATTGTATGTATATACCACATTTTCTTTATCCATTCATCCATAGGTGGACATTGAGGTTGTTTCAACATTTTGGCTATTGTAAATAATGCTGCTATGAACATGAGCATGCAGATACCTCTTCAGGATCCTGTTTTCAGTATTTTGGATAAATACACAGAAGTGGGATTGCTGGATCACATGATATTTCTATTTTGGATTTTTTGAGGAACCTCTACTGTTTTTCATAGCCATTGTATCATTTCATAATACATTCCCACCAACAGTGCAAAAGGTTCCATTTTCTCTACATCCTGGCCAACGCTTGCTATTTTCTTTTCTTCTTCTTCTTCTTCCTTTTCTTCTTCCTCTTCCTCCTTCCTCTTCTTCCTCCTCTTCCTCTTCTTCCTCCTCTTCCTCCTTCCTCCTCTTCTTCCTTCTTCTTCCTAATGGGCATCCTAACAGAATGGGCATCCTAACAGGTATGAGGTAATATCTCATTATGGTTTTGATTTGCAGTTCCCTGATGGTTAGTGATGTTGAACATCTCTTCACATACTTGTTGGCCAGTTGTATGTCTTATTTGGAGAAATGTCTATGCAAGTTCTTTGCCTATTTAAAAATCAGGTTATGTATTTTTGTTTTTTAGCTTTTGAGTTGTTGGCATTCCTTACATATTTTGGATATTAACCCTGTATTTAACCCCTTATCAGTTATGTGGTTTGCAAGTGTTTTTTTCCATTCCATAGTTTGCCTTTTTACCCTGTTGATTGTTTTCTTTGCTGTGCAGAAGCTTTTTAGTTTAATGTAGTCCCACTTGTCCAATTTTGCTACTGTTGCTTGTGCTTTTGGTACCAATGAAGAAATCATTGCCAAGACCAATGTTGTGAAGGATTTCTCCTATGTTTTCTTCTAGGAGTTGTATAGTTTCAGGTCTTATGTTTAAGTCTTTAATCCACTTTGAGTTGATTTTTGTGTATAGTGTAAGATAAGGGTCCAATTTCATTTTTTTGCATGTGGATATTCAGTTTTTCCAACACCCTTTGTTGAAGTCACTATCCTTTCCCCATTATGTAGTCTGGGCACCACTTGGGTAAGATCGTTTGATTATATATGTGTGGGTTTATTTCTGGGCTCTCTATTCTGTCCCATTGGTCTGTATGGCTGTTTTTATGTTAGTACCATATTGTTTTGATTACTGTAGCTTTGTAATATGTTTTGAAGTCAGAATGTGTAAGGCCTCCGGCCTTGTTTTTCTTCCTCAAGATTGTTTTGGCTATTTGGGTTCCTTTGTGGTTCCATATGAAATTTAGGATTGTCTTTTTCTATGACTAGGATTATCTTAAAGGAAGTGGAAATGTAATAAACACAATTGGAAGAAGGTTCACCAAGAGACCAAGATATTGAACACAGAGTCAGATATTAAACACATGTTCTAGTCTTGTGAAATAGGTGAATTATTTAATTTTATATGTAATATGAGGGCAGTATATGATCTCTGTGTTCCTTTCCAGTTATGGTAGAATTCTACAATTTTATCAATTTCTTGATATTAAGAAATGTTCTCAAGGGTTTTTAGAATGTATACTTTGAGCTATTCTGAAATACACTCATATTCAATTTAAAGAACTGATGGTAATAAAAAAAAGTAGTTCCTCTGGCAGTTTCTAGAGGTGACTGTGTAGCTGAGTGCTTAGTAAAGGCCAATAAGTAGGAAAAGAGGGAGTGTGTGCAGGGCATTTCAAGCAACAGGAATAGTGTGTACCAAGGTCCTGAGTCTGAAAAGAACTTGGTAAATTTGAGGAGTGTGGTGAGTGGGTAGAGGGAGGATGGTAAGAGATCAGGTTAAAAAAATGCAGGGCCCTTGTAGACCATGATGTGGAGAAAGTGCATTGTGGGCCATGGGAAGGTTTTAAGCAAGGAAGTGATAAGACCTCATGCACATCCTGAAAAGATGACCTTTTAACTCTTATGTGAAGATAGTTGATTATGGAGGTAGTTAAGGGAAAGAGAAACTTGGAGATTAGTTAGGAAGCTGCTACAGAAATTCTTGGAAGTTTTTTGGTAGGTTAATCTGGGTCGATGGTGATAGGGAAACTGGCAGGAAGTGGATAAATTTAAGCTGTGCTTTGGAGGTGGAGTTGGCAGGATTTGCTGGTGTATTAGATGTAATGGTTTGAGGGAGAAGGAAGTGATGTGAATGACTTTGAGGTATCATGTGAGTAACTGAATTGATGGGGGTATGATAACCACATTCTGAGAGTGGAAAAACTATGTTCTGAGAGGACGAGTTTGGGTGTGAAGCAGGTTTAGGTGGGAGGATCAAGAGTTTGCTTTTTTTGTCCAAGTTAAATATGAAATGCCTGTGAGCCATCTTAATGGATATGTCAAGAAGGTAGTTGGGTGTGAGTTTGGAATTCCAAAGAGAGGTCTGTGCCGATATTTGAAACTACTGAAATGGTTCAAGGTTACTTCAGAGGGGGAGAGTGAAGAGAGGGAAGAGAGGAGGGCCCTAAGAACCCAGCCTGAAGAACATACCACATTTTAGCTATGAAATAATCAAATATGTTTTTAGAGTCCAGAATTTGCCCACCCAGTCCCTTTTGATCAGGTTCACATTAATTGATTTTGTTTGTGTTATACTGTTTTTTTTTTTTTGTTTGCTATCTTCACTGGATAGAGTAGTATCTTCTAAAGATGATATTTATGTTTTTTATTTCATTAATAAGTGAATGTGATTTTTTTCATCCTTATGAATGAATTCATTATATTGCATAGAAAATCTGTATTTGATTTTCCTTCAATCTTAGACCTAACCCAAAAGTCAGCATTATGAACAAAAGAACCATTTTTTTTCTTCCTGTCTGTTTTAACAGATTTCCTGTGAGGAGTCAAAGAGTGAGAGGATCTGATCCATTGGTTGTGGAATGTTAGAGCTGAAAAGGCCCCCTGAAATCATCTTGTTTGCCTTCTTCAATTTATCAATGAGGAAATTGAGTTTTTTTGTTCCTGATGATAATTTGTCTTTTATGTTGTTTCTCTTTGGAGTTGAAGTTCTTTGCTGAAAAAGAGGTGGTTTATGGAGAGACTGGTACAATTTGTGTGTACTACCTACTTGGGAGATAGTTTCAGTAGAAAATTTATTAATATTATTGATTATTTAAGCAAGGAAAACTTTTCTTCTGTTTTGGTCCTTCCTTGACCCTTTCTCCCCATTTTGCTACTTCTGTTCCCTACTGAAACAATAAACAGTACTGTTCTTGCTACAAATTTCAGGGTTAGTGTATAGTAAGCATGGGAGCTAAGAGAAGAAGGGGAACAGAGTTACAGAAAACTGCAATTTTGACTCTGAAATTAAAGGCAAAATACTAACTAATATCTTTATGACTTGAAGAGTTCCATATACTGATTTTTTTGTGTGTGTCTGGAAAAAAGGATTCATTTCTTATATTATAATTTTCAGTTTTGAAGTTGAACTATCAGAAGTATTAGCAAATATCAGAAATATCAGAAGGATAAAGTGTATCCTTCTCAATAATTCTATTTATAATAATGCCCTAATTTTTATGTAGCACTTTCACAGACGTTATCTCATTTGCTTCTCAAAACTGTACTCTGAAGTCGGAAGAACAGATATGATCTCTTTTTGAAAGTGGATGAAAGTAGGATTTAAAAGGGTTAGTATAGTAATTTGCGCAAGGTCACATGGCTAAATGAGAGCACGTGCTGTAAGTCTTCTGACCGTTCTTTCTGCTGAATAAAGCTGCCTTTATCAGAATTGGCACCAGATTGACTTACTGTTTCTGAATTCCAAACCCTGCCCCTGAGTGTTTATGTTGAACCCAGAGGTTGGATTCAACAGTTGGTCTTGTTTTTTGACAAAATTGTTGCACACCTTGTTTTCTGTGAGGCCAGAGTAATTTTGCATTTTAACTTTTTAATGTTTATTTTGAAAGCAAAGAAAACAAATATAGTGCAGCCTTTCACATTTCTGATGATTTAGCATCATTTTCTTTGAGTGTTTTTTCCCTTCTATTTGAAGATGTAGAATTTAACTAGATTGCTTAGGCTTCTTTGAAAATATGATTGAGAGCCCTTAAATTCTCTTAAGTTGTGTCAAATCCCAATCATGCCTAAAGATAAAAGTGTAATAAAACAGGCAACAAGGTTTTTTTTTTTTTTTTTTATAATTTAAAACAAGTTAAGTGAAATTTTGAACTTATAAAATTAGGTTTAGGGCAGTTTACGTGCATTGTAGAGTGCTATATCTTTTTGTACAAGTGTTTACTTACCACCAGATTCCTTTAAATCAGTGAATCTGTTAGGAGTGGTCATCTGGTCACATATGGCCCTTAAAAGAATATGCAAATGCCGGGATTTCATTCCAGACCTGTAAATTCAGAATCTTTGGGTTCCGGATGTATATATAATTTTAAAAAGTTTCACAAGTGACTAAGATGCTCACTACTATTTAAAAACCAGTGCCTAAAGTTATAGCTTTATTTTATTTAAAATATTTAATGTATTAAAAACTTCTGAGGAACATGCTTTGCAAAGAGACAGATCTTACACTGAGCAATGTTAGGGATATAAAGTTAGATTTATTTGCTGTTTGTTAAAGGAAAACATCACATTTACTCACGACAGTTTTTTAAAAACTCATTTTTTGACAGAGTTTCACTCTGTCTCCCTGGCTAGAGTGGAGTGGCATCATCATAGCTCACAGCAACCTCAAACTCCTGGGCTCTAGCGATCCTCCTCCCTCAACCTCCCGAGTAGCTGGGACTACAGGCGTGTGCGACCATGCCCAGCTAATTTTTCTGTTTTTAGTAGAGATGGAGTCTTGCTCTTGCTTAGGCTGGTCTCGAACTCCTGAGCTCAAGGGATCCTTCCGCCTTGGCCTCAGCCTCCCAGAGTGCTAGCATTACAGGCGTGAGCCACTACACCTAGCCTAAAAAACTGTTTTTATTGAGATAGGTCACATACTATAAAGTTCACTGATTCACCAAAGTGTACAGTTTGATGGTTTTAATATAGTCACAGAGTTGACTGTAGAGTCACTGCAGCTTGGTCCCTAGTAGGCCACAGCCATCACTCCAGTCTAACTTCAGACCATTTTTATCATCTCCAAAAGAAATCACTTACCTGTTTGCTATTTCTCCCCATCCCCATCCCTTAACCCTAGGTAACCTGTAGTCTACTTTCTGTCTCTGTGCCTTTGCCAGTGCTGGACTTTTTTTTTTTTTTTTTTTTTAATAAACGAGATCAGATGATACGTGGTGTTTTGTGTCTGGCTTCTTTTACTTAGCATGTTTCTAAGGTTCATCTGTATCATAGCATGCATTAGTACTTCCTTTCTTTTTATTACTAAAAATATTCCATTGTATGGATGGATGGATATACAGTTGTTCTTCCTTATTTGTGGTTTTGCATTTTGTGGTTTCGCATTCCCTGGTTTCAGTTACCTGTGGTCAGCTGTGGGTCTGAAAATAGTAAATGGAAAATTCCAGAAATAAGCAATTCATAAGGTAGATTTTATGCCATTCTGAGTGGTATGTTGAAATCTCATGCCTTCCTGCTCCATCTGACCCCACCTAGGACGTGAGTCATCCCTTTGTCTATTGTATCCATACTGTAGATGCTACCTGCCCATTAGTCACTTAGTAGCCCCATTGGTTGTAAGATGGATAGATCACAAAAAGAAGGGTGAGTACAGTACAGTAAGATATTTTGAGTGAGAGACCATATTCATATAGCTTTTATTATAGTATAATTGTTCTATTTTTAGTTATTAATCTCTTACTGTGCAGCCCCCCCTTTCCTGAGTTTCATGGAAGATAATTTTTCCATGGACTGGGTGGAGGGAAGCAGAGTGGCAAGGGAGCTCTGCAGCCCACTCTCTAACAGGCCACAGACAGGTACCAGTCTGCGGCCCGGGGTTGGGGACCACAGCTATATTTTATTTATCCAATCAGTTGATGGACACTTGAGTTGTTTCCACTTTTGGTCTGTTATAATGTTGCTATTGTCATTCATGTACAAGTTTTGTGTGGACATATGTTTTCATTTCTCTTGGGCTGCAGTCCCCAACCCCTCACCCCCACCCCTTGGCCGCATTGCAGGAGGTGAGCGGCAGGTGAGCCTGTGAAGCCCCACCTGCACCCACAGCTGTTCTCCATTGCTTGCATCACCACCCGAGCCCCACCCCCCATCACATCAGTGGGGGCATCAAACCCTCAGGAACACAAACCCCACTGCAGACTGTGCACGCAGGGGATCCAGGTTGCGTGCTCCTCATGAATATCCAACGCCTGAAAATCTGAGGTAGAGCCAAGGCAGCAACACCCTCCCCACCCTTTGTCTGTGGAAAAACTGTCTTCCATGAAACCTGTCCCTGGTGTCAAAAAGGTTGTGGACCATGCTGTTGGGTCCCAGGAGGGATTTTTCTGGGTTATATGTTAACTCTATGTTTAATATTTTGAGAAACTGACAAATTGTTTTCCATAGCAGCTGTACCAATTTATGTTCCAGCCAACAATGTATGAGGTTTCTACTTTTTCCACATGTGCACCAACAATTATTACTATATTTTTGAATATAACCATCCTGGTGGGTGTGAAGTGGTATCTCACTGTGGTCACAGTTTACTCTTGAGCTTTTATCAGGAGACCAGACCTGCCTCTGTTAACCTCTTTGGAGAATTTGGAAATAGCAGCTGAATTCAAACCCATTATAAAACTCCAGTTGTTTCAATTCAGCTTCTAATTGTCTACTTCTTTTCATCTATACTGCCACTACTTTAGTCTAAGCAATCATCTCCCATCGGGAATAGATCTGACAGGACTTTGTATTTTGTTTCTTGTTCCTGTCCACTATGTTCCTCACACAGTTGCTAGAGAGAGCTCTTAAAAATTCAAAGTTTATTACACCATTTCCATTTTTAAAATTCTTCATTTTCTTCCCATTGCACTTAGGGCAGTGGTCCCCAACATTTTTGGCACCAAGGACCGGTTTGGTGGAAGACCGTTTTTCCACGGACTATGGGGCGGGGTTTCGGGATGATTCAAGCACATTACATTTATTGTACAGTCAAACCTCTGTATTTACAGCAACTCCCCAGCGCTAGCATCACCACCCCAGCTCTACCTCAGATCAACAGGCATTAGATTCTCATAAGGAGCACACAACCTAGATCCTCGCATGGGCAGTTTACAGTAGGGTTTGCCATCCTGTGAGACTCTAATGCCTCTGCTGATCTGACAGGAGGCGGGGCTTATGTGGTGATGTGAGTGATGGAAAGTGGCTGTAAATACAAATGAAGTTTCATTCACCCAGCCTGCCCAGCCTGGGCTCACCTCCTGCTGTGCAGTCTAGGTTCCTAACAGGGCATGCCAGGTACCATTCGGCGGCCTGAGGGTTGGGGACCACAAACTCAGGGTGCAGTCCCAACTCCTTTCTCTAACCCGTAGGATCTTGCATGATCTCACTGCTGCCCTGTCTCTCCAACTTCATTTCAGGACATTCTCCTTCCATGTTCATTGAGCTGCAACCATGCTGGTCTTATTTCAGTTCTTTAAACAGGCTGGGCTCTTTCCAGCTTCAGAACCTTCAAACAGGGCTCTTGCCTCTGCCTGGGAGTGTTCTTACCCCCACACCTTTGGGTAACTGCTCGTCCTTTAGTATTCAGGTTAAGTTCTCTACCCCTACTTCATTCTGTATCAGGTTTCCCATTGTTATCTTTAATCAGCTTTTATTTTCCATCACAGTATGTATCACGACTTGTGTATTTGTGTGATTATATGTTTAATAATTATTTTTACTTGTAGACTGCTAAGTTCCATGGTGGCAAGAATCTTGCCTTTTTGTTTACCCCTGTATTCTCAGATTCTAACACAGTGTCTGATTGGCCTATAACAAATAGTTATGGAATAAATTTATCAACACTAAATTTAAAGTTCTGTGTCTAAAGGGTCTCAGGTAGTTTCTGTGAAGAGATGTGCAGAAAGAGAACATTGGAGTATATTCTTTGAGTGTTCAGGAAAACTTAACACTTCTTCAGTCTATGATAGAATAAATACATTCTTATTATTTATCACAAGAATGATAGCTTGTTTTTATCGATCCTTTACAATGTATGAGGCAATTTTCTGAGCTCTTTTGCATATATCATCTCATTCATTCCTGAAGAAGCCTTATGGCACAGATTAATTTTGCTTGTTTTTGTGTTTCATCTCATTGTAATCATTCCGTATGTACCCTTTTATCTGGCTTCTTTCACTCAGCATCATGTTTGTGAAATTCATCCGTATTTTCTGGGAGTAGCTGTAGATTGTTCATTTTCATTGCTCTGTAGTATTTCTTTATGTTACTGTACCACATTTTGTTTATTCTATTGTTGAAGGTAGTCAACCCTGGGTTGTTTCCAGTTCAGAGCTGTTATAAATAGTGTTACTGTGAACATTCTAGTACTTGTTTTTGGTGAACATATATATGCATTTCTGTTAGCTACATACCCAGGAGTGGAATTACTGGGTCAGGAAGGTGATCCAATTCCCTCTTTAAAAACATCAGAAATATTTACCAACCTCACTGCACTATAGTCATATTTTTAATATTAGCTTGAAAAAATACACCATAGAAATTAACTATGAATTTTAGTTCATCTTAGTGAATTTGTATTTAGTAAATCACTGTAGTACCTATCTGTATTTGGAAAGTAGTATCGCTTACTACTTTGTTATGAATATGAGACATTTATTCAGTCCACAGACACTATTTAATGTGCATATAGACTTCTATAATTATTGAAGTAATTATCCAAGATAGTGTCATTGGGTTGGGAATCAAGATACTACTTAGAGCTGTGTAACTTCTCTTAGCTTCCTTTCCTTCATTTACCACGCTTGATCTAGATTTCCACTTAATAAAATGGGAATAGAAATCCTCATCTCAGAAAGTTGTTGTGAGGCTTTGATTATTTAATTTGTAAAAAGCATTTAGTACAGTGTCTGGCATGTAGTTAGTGTACAATACATAATAATTCTGTTACCCTGTCCTTCCTTGGTAATAGTACTCTCTTGATTAATTGCAGTAAATCCTAATAAACACATCCCGAGCTTATCCATATACCTCAACCACCCTTGACTTCAATAGTCTTTTCACAAAGATGATTTCTAAATCTGTTGTATTAGTACTGGCCTCTTTATTGGACTTGTAACTGTTAAAATTAACTGTTTCAAATTGAACTAATTTAACCTGTCCTCTTCCCCTGCCAGCTTTTCCTTTCTGACTTACTAATTTCTTCTATTAAATAGAACCAACTTTCTTTCAAATACCCAAATTTGGTTCCTAGATGACAAGAGTGGAAGGGCTCCTGTGTCATTTAGTAGACACATGCATGCTTTTAATCTTTCCACAGATGTTTTTAATTTCTTTACCATGTGTTGACACTTTGGATATGCAAAGAGAAGACATGTTTTCTGCCATCAAACAGCATACCATTTAGTTTTGCGGTCCCCAGCCCGCAGGCCTCAGACTGGTACTGGTCCGTGGCCTGTTAGGAACTAGGCCGCACAGCAGGAGGAGCTGAGCAGTGGGTGGGGAAGCAAGCCAGTAAAGCTTCGTCAGTATTTACAGCCGCTCCCCATTGCTGGCATCACCACATAAGCTCCACCTCCTGTCAGATCAGCTGCTGTATTAGATTCTCACAGGAGTGCGAACCCTACGGTAAGCTGCATATGTGAGGGATCTAGGTTGCACACTTCTTATGAGAATCTAATGCCTAATAGTCTGAGGTGGAGCTGAGGCAGTGATGCTAATGCTGGGCAGTGGCTGCAAATACAGATTATCATTAGCAGAGAGGTTTGACTGCACAGAGACCATAATAAATCAGTTGCTTGCAGACGCATATCAAAGCCCTATCACTGAGTGGCAAGTGACAATGTAATAATAGTAGAAATACTAGAAATAAAGTGCACAATAAATGTCATGTGCTTGAATCATACTGAAACCATCACCCTCCTCCCCCCAAATCCATGGAAAAATTGTCTTCCATGAAACTAGTCTCGGGTGCCAAAAAGGTTGGGAACCGCTGATTTAGTTGGAGAGACAGATAAATCAGTACATTTGTGGTGAGTGCTGTGTGATTGTATGCATAGGGTACTATGGGGGCAACTCCAGCTGCAAGTGGGAATCAGGGCAGGAAAAACTTGAGTTTCAGACTTATCTAAGAGAAAGGACTAAAGAACATTCTAGACAAAGGGAACAGCAGATGTGAAGACTCAGAAGCAAGAAATAATATGATGCTTTTAGGGAATAGTAGTAATAATAATAAACATTTATTGAGTATACACTGGCATATACTGATGTCTGAACCTGAAAAAATGTTCATTCAGCCTAACTGGGTACAGTGAGGTGGAAGATGCAGTAGCAAGTAAGCCTTAGATGGCTAGGGCCTAAACTCTAGATCTTTAGACTCCTGGTCCAATATTCTTCCATCATCCAAAATTCTTTTTGAAATTTGTATCAGATTCAAGTTTTGTGTAATGTTGTATATTGTCGGTTGAAATGGTTAGACCATTGCCTCTAGGCTTCTGACCCTAAATCCTGTGCTCTTTTGACTATATTTGCTGAAGTTTATAGTTTAGCATTTTATAAGCTTTTGGACACATATATAAAAGTGGCATTTCAAACCAGTTTTTCTGGATCTTCAATTTTATGGTTTTTTTCCCCCTGAAGTCTCTGAGGTATTAGGCCAGATAAAGAGATCACCCTTTATGGTTGTCCTACTTTTTCTCTGTTCCAGGTTGTTCTTCATACATTGGGAGATTAGGAGCTAACTTTTATTCATTCAACCTAGAACTTATTCTCTTGAATTGGTTTACTTTAACCAAACTCACCAATGCCAATCTGTATATTAGTTTATTATAAGAAAGCTAACTTGTAAATATGCTCCTGTCTGTCAGTGACTTCATTTTATTTTCATGGGGAAATCTGCTTAGGAAATTCACTTAAGATTAGAGAGAGTTGCTATGTGAGAATTTTTAAAAATTGGATGATTTTAAAGATCTTTTCCATCAAGGTTTGATAGAAAGACCCAGTGAATACAAAGAGTATATATATTTCCAGGCAGGTCAGGATGAATGTTCATATAGACTAGGTATTGTACTTACTGTTTTGGAGGGTACGAGGTATACATCCATCAGTGCTTATTCTTCAGCTGTCATCTTTTTTTAGATACCTTAATTTCCACTAACCCCTGTGTTTTTATTGTTAGCTATATCAGCTTGCTAATGCCTTTACTACACATTTCCAATTTCTAAATTTAAGACTGGTTTCAGTCTGTCAACTTGCCAAAAAGACCATCAGAATAACCTGTGGGTCAAACTAAGCCAAGTTTATTACATACTGCATAAGAGTGAACACCACCCTAAAGCAGCAGTCCTCAACCTTTTTGGCACCAGGGACTGGTTTCATTGAAGACGATTTCTCCATGCACTGGGACGGTACGGGGGGTGGGGGGGTGGGGGGGGCAGGCAGAACTCAGGCGGTGATACGAACACTGGGGAGCTTGGGGAGCTTCGCTAGCCTGCCTGCTCACCTCCTGCTGTGTGGCCCTACCCCCGACTCTGTTCCTAAGTTTCATGGAAGACAGTTTTTCCACGGGATGGGGTGGGGGGGGTGCAGTACAGCTCTGTGGCCCGCTCCCTAACAGGCCACAGACCAGTACTGGTCCACAGCCTGGGGATTGGGGACCACAGCCCTAAAGAGTCCTAGTAGTGTTTTAGAAACGAGAGGTCATAGGTGGATATAGGGTTTTGGGGTTTGGGTTCAAGTGCCAGGTCTTCCAATATGGAGAACTTACTGGAACTGGGCAGAGTTTGTGATAAGATAGATTAGGATTCTTGGACCAACTGTTGATAAGCAAATATTTGATTAGTGAGCACGTTTGCCCAGTTGAGCAATATATTGTTCTAAGGGTCTGGTTGAGCAGTTTATTTTTCATTTAAATGAATTGTTGAGAAGTTCCTAAAGGTAATGATGAAGGTATTTACTGGTTTGCATCTTTGCCTTCCTGGGCAAGAAGTTATGTTAAATAGGCCTCATAATTAAGCTGTGTGAGTGCAGAAGGTCTCACTTTGCAATGACGTCTATAAAGGGAGATAGATTTTCATTTAAGATTTTCTGTTCCCAGCCCTGAGTATTTATACCGTTTTTTGACCTTTCTCTTCTAATTGTGGAGGGTGTTATGATCATGGGTCTCTGTGGCACTTTGTGTACTGACTTCAACTAGCATTTACATGTGTCATTTATGTTTTACTGCTTACCTAAATGTAACTGAAGCTTCAGCTGAACTAAGCTAGTCTCCTTTCCTCAAGATGGTACTTTTGCTTTTCCCACTTGGTTATTTTCTTTTATCTCATCTTTCTAAAATTGTGTTCTTCATGCAGCCTTTCCTGAGCTCCCTAATACCTATCTTTGAACTAGCTATACCTTATTTCCATGATAGTCATTTATGTGGCTAATTCAGCCCCTTGTTAGACTGTATGCCTGCAAAAGAGAGACTATGTTTTATTCATCTTATTTTTAATTATCTTAATATTCGTTAAACTGTATTACTCTGTTGAACTGAGCTGGTCTAATAACCCAAATAGGTTTGTCAATTATTTTCATATTAGACTGACCTTAAGGGCCTTTTATCTTTATCACTGTAGTTCTCTGTCTTTCCAAAGGTAAAATATACTCTAGAAAAATTGTCATTTTAGGTTGCACTTTGGACAGATCGTCAGAGTCAGGTGTCATTGTGTTTTGAAAGACAACCAACTTTAACTCAGTCTTCTCACGGATGAACTTCACTGAATCTAGGAGGGGGAAAATATTTAACAACGTCTTTATACTCATTTCAACGCATTGGCTTTCCAAGTTTAAATATAGTGGTTTATTCATAGAAAACCTTGGAGAATTAAATTTTATGCCTTTGTTCTTGGCAGCTTCAGTTTTAATTGTTTAATCTTTCCCAATGTCTGTTTTTCCTCATAATTGTTTTGATAAGGGTATGGTGAGAGGGATGACAAGAGAAGCAAAACATAGCAAGTATTTAACACTTATGTGATCATCTGAATACAGATAAAATTTATTGTTGAAAGAGAGATCTTTGGGTATTATGGTTTATTTCAGTGCCTGCTGGATAGAAAATTGAAATAGAAATTCCACTCATGAGGGCCGGGCGTGGTGGCTCACACCTATAATCTTAGCACTCTGGGAGGCCGAGGCAGGTGAATCGCTCAAGGTCAGGAGTTCGAGACCAGCCTGAGCAAGAGCGAGACCCCCGTTCTACTAAAAGTAGAAAGAAATTATCTGGCCAACTGAAATATATATAGAAAAAATTAGCCGGGCATGGTGGCACATGCCTGTAGTCCCAGCTACTTGGGAGGCTGAGGCAGTAGGATCGCTTAAGCCCAGGAGTTTGAGGTTGCTGTGAGCTAGGCTGACGCCACGGCACTCACTCTAGCCCGGGCAACAGAGTGAGACTCTGTCTCGGAAAAAAAAAAAAGAAAAAAAAGAAAGAAATTCCACTCATGAGAAGGTGGTTGTTTGGAATTAATATTAGAAGACAGAGACTATTTTAAATATGGTGTCTAGCATAGGCTTTCCAAACCATCAGTGTGTGACATAGCTATAAACTTGCCTGTGTACCCTAGGGAAAGCTTATTTTTTATCCTGTGTTCTAGCCAGTATTTCATTCTACCACCTTATTCCTCTAACCGGGGAACTGCATTTACCAGGACCCATACCATGTGGATACCATGTGGGTCCCTAATTAGCAACTCTATAATGATTAAACACAAAAAGTAGCTAATTGTGGACTAGATTTTTAGGCATTTATTTTTTGAGGACATATTTGTGAATATTCTATGGGAGGGTGAGAATTGGGGATAGTACTTAATAAATCAATAGACTTATTAATACTTCGCACTTCTGAAAAATATTCTTTTATTAAAATTCTGAAATCTTGCTGATATGTTGGGATGGAAAGAAGTATTTATCTTTACTGAAATAAACATTTCTGACCACCAGTTTTTATTCTGCCTCATATCATACACTGGACGGCTAGAAATGGAATTATTACAAGTGGTAGTATCTAGTAGTAAAAATACTGATAAGCTGGATGTAGTTACAAATCTTAGAAATGTAATCTACAGTGAAATTCCTGCCTTACATATAGGCTAGTATTCTGAATTGCGATTAGCATTTTTAGAAGCACCATTTTGGGTAGAAAGGGCAGTTGTAAAAAGACAGAAAGAGAAAATGCATTTAGGTAGTCCTTGCTTTGCAAGGTTCCAATATGCATGAGTTTCAGTTACCATGGTTTAGTTAGATAACACCAGCCCCTCAACAATATGGTTCACGTTTCAGTTATGATATATGTACTGTGAGTAATTACATAAAGTACAAAACTTTTCCGTTAGCTTTCTGTCCACAGGGTACTGTGCAAGTAAGTGCGCATTATGATCAGCCGCCAGTCATGCCACGTCTTTCAAAGACTGTCAGTAATTGCCTGGTTATTGCACATTTGATATTTAGTTAATGTATGGGCAACAAAGTGCATTGTTGTGTGGCTTCCTTGTCTCCTAATAATAAAGTTTTAACTTTTTTACAAAAAGTTATAATCAAAAGAGGGAATTGGCCAACAAAGATAAAAATGAAGCAAAAAAATGAAAATGATAACACTCGAAGTGAAAGTCAAATCAAACAAATGGAGTTATAGAGGAAATAGCTGAGTGGGAATGTTAACACTGCCGTCATCGAAGGGATTCTAGATGTACAGACAGAAGAATTTAGTGAAAGTGAGCTTGTTGACGTAAATGAATTTAGTAAAGTATTTATGACAAAAAGGACGAAGATGTCCAGAGAAAGTAATGCTGGCAAAACAGTCAAATAAAAGAAACTAAGATGTTTTATGACATGAAAAGCACAAAATAAAATGTTGAAATCCGATCCAGACTTAGAAAAGAGTATGACAGTTTACCAGGGCATAGAACAGATGCGCACTTAGTATATCGTAAGTTATATGAAAAGGTAAGCAGTGTTCAAACTATTCTTGATAAATTTTTTTTTGTCTTTTTTATTTTTTACAAATAAACACTTGATTCTCAATGTTTTAAATTATAGCGTACTAAATAAATACTAGTTTTGCTATTATTTTCATTTTCCTATACATTTAAAACTGACAGTTTTTAATGTTTTGACAAAACTTTTTAAGGTCATAGAACAGTCATTTTCCCCATTGATTAAGATTGCTTTGCATGGTTTTGGCTTGCACAGTCATTTTCACTGTCCTGCACTGCTATGCCAAGCAAGGCCTACCTGTATTTGTTCTCATCTTTTGGCCAAATGTCTATTTATTACCCCCTAAATTGGGCAGTTTTATAACTAGAAAACCATGTGAATGTAATGGATGAAACATGAACTTTGGAGCTATATGGACATGAGTTGAACTTCTGATTTTGGCATTTTCTAGGTATGTGACTTTAGACAAATCATTTAATATGGTAACTGCTTAATGAGTGTTTTTTAAATGGTTTGAATGAGTGTTTACTATTTAGTCCTGGCACTAGTAAGCACTTAGTAAGTAGCTCGCTTATTCTTAACATTTTTCACAGTAACGAAATACATTTTTTTCTAATGTGAACACACAATATTGTACGGTGGCATATGTAGTTCGAGGTGTATAGACCCTCTCATCATTTTCTTCTATCAGGGTTTCTCAGCCACTATTTACATTTTGATTAAATAGTTCTTTGTTGTGACTGTGCGTTATGGGATGTTTTAACAGCATCTTGGCCCCTACCCACTAGATGTCAGTAGCACTCCCCCTGCTTGTGACAGGTAAAAATGACTCCAGCTATTGCTAAATGTCTTGGGTAGAGGGTAGAGGGGGGAGCAAAATTGCCCCTAGTTGAGAGCCACTGCTTTAGACTATTAAAGTATTTTCTTAACTAACTTCCCTTCTTTCCTGAAAGTTTCTCTTCTTTAATCTAGCCTTTTCTCTGTTGCCAAAGTAATAATGTTCAGCTTGCCCCAACCTCATATCCTTTAAATGCTCAGCTTTGCCTACAGGGCAAAGGCTTAAGTCCCTTAGTATTGAAAGCCTTTAAAGAGCTGGTTCCTACCTAACTGTACCTCCTCTGCAACCCATTGCTTTTTTAAAAAGCACTTTATTGAGGAATAATCTACACAAACAACATTTTACTACTGAAGGATACTTTAAACACAAATACCCAAATGTCAATTAAATTTATAGTACGATGATAACTTGCATATGAATGACCACCACACAGCGATTCAGATCATTTCCATCACTTTCCAGACTTCTCTCATGCCCTTTTCCAGTTAGTAATCTGCCCCCCACCCCCAGATGTAACCACTCTCTGACTTCTATCACAATAGATTTGTCTGTTTCTGAGCTTAATATAAGTGGAATCATACAGTACACATTCTTTATGTTTGTCTCCTTACACTTGATGTATTTGCTACTCATCCATGTTGTCATGTTGTTTTGTGTATAAGTTGTTTCTTTTTTATTTCTGAGTAAGCATTCCATTATACGAATATACCACATTTGTTTATCCATTCTCTTATTGATAAAAATTAGGTTGTTTCTGGTTTTTGACTGTTATGAATGATGCTGCTATGGACCTTTTGTTTTTCTGTTTTTATTATGGTAAAATGCCTATAACATAAAAGTTGCCTTTTTTTTTTTTTGAGACAGAGTCTCACTTTGTTGCCCGGGCTAGAGTGCCGTGGCGTCAGCCTAGCTCACAGCAACCTCAAACTCCTGGGCTCAAGCAATCCTCCTGCCTCAGCCTCCCGAGTAGCTGGGACTACAGGCATGCGCCCCCATGGCCGGCTAATTTTTTCTATGTATTTTTAGTTGTCCAGCTAATTTCTTTCAATTTTTAGTAGAGACGGGGGTCTTGCTCTTGCTCAAGCTGGTCTCGAACTCCTGAGCTCAAACGATCCACCCGCCTCGGCCGCCCAGAGTGCTAGGATTACAGGCGTAAGCCACCACGCCCAGCCAAAAGTTGCCATTTTAACCACTTTTAAGTGTACAATTTGGTGGCATTAAGTACATTCACGTTGTGTAACCATTACTACTATTTATTTCCAAAATTTTTCATCACCTCAAACAGAAACTCTGAACCTACTAAGAAATAACTCCCCATTCCCTCCTCCCTCTAGCCCCTGGTAACCTCAAATCTATTTTCTGTCTCCAGGAATTTGCCTATTCTAGATATTTCATGAGAGTGGAATGTTACAATATTTGTCCTTTTGAATGTCACAGATTTTACTTAGTATAATGTTTGCAAGGATCATTCATGTGGCAGCATGTATCAGAACTTCATTTTTTTATTGCTATTATTATTCTATTATATGTATAAGCCATACTTTATTTATTCATCTTTTGATGGACATTTGGGTTGTTTTCATATTTTTTAGCATCACATCGCATTTACTTTTTGCTGCAGCCATGCTAAACTGCCATATTCTTTGTGTCATGCTTTTTCTTTCCTCTGTGTTTTTCAATACGTGCTGTTACCTTTCCTGACTTACCTTTCCCCTATCATGTCTGACTTGTGAACTCGTACATTTTCCTGGGCTTGGTTCAGATGTTACCTCTCTAAAAAATTGTGCCAAAATTAATTATTTTGTCTTTATATCAGACCTAGAGTTCTCTAAATTCATTGCTGTAGTTATTTATTTACATATGCATGTGTGTCTTTTCCACTAGGTTGTAATATCTACCTTTAATGTAGTTAGTACCTAGCTCATCATTATAATAATAAAGGGTGTCTTTTATTTATCACTTTCTGAGTCCTAAGCCCTATCATAGTTTCTGCCAGATCTGCAGTGTAAGTACAGTATTGTTAAAGCTATTTTACAGGTAAGGAAACTGATGCTTAGAGAGATTTAATGTAATCTTGTCCAAGGTTACAGAATGTATCAGTAGTCAAGGTTTGTCTGGCTTCAACTCACTCTTAATTCATTATAATAAGCTACCTTTTCCTAAAACATACTTAATAAATGTTTGATGAATGAATAAACAGTGCTATTGACTCCTGGCTGGTGTTCGTCCCAGACCATACATTCTACATATATTTCTGTTTTCTTTTAGGAAACAGATATTAACACTGCTAAGGACAAGAAGCTGTTCCTCCCCCAGCAGCAGTGTCCTTGTTCCTCTTCCCTCCCTATGATTGGTTGAACCATTCATCTCTCTTTCCTGTAGATCCATATAGTAGTGAGTACCTATTGAAAGAGGCACCCTATCCTGATTTTTCCTTATATAAGTCTTTTAACAGATGGTTAGGTGAGTGAAATGCCCTTTTGTCATGAGGCTTCCTAACCTTTTCCTGTCGGTAATCCTCTATGGATCCAACTGCATTTAGCCTCATAACCCAAATTACTGATTGTAAGTAATCCCATTGATTCAGATTGCAGTTTCATCAGGTTTTGCTTATGACAGTACAGAAAACATTTAACCATGGTTCTGTTTTATGTACTTATTTGTAGTTTTGAAACTGCTGACATAATTTATTTGTATGAGAATAAAGATTGAATCCTTGTTTTTGTTTCTCTTTGTAAAGAATCAAATACATGTTGAATATTTATTACTATTTTGAGCTATTTTATATTTTATGTATAATTTTATATTTTAAAATCAATCTGCTGATCATTTCAAGCTGTTGCCTATTTTCAGTTTTCACATAATTCGTGTCTGATGAAACTTTATCATTTTTGTTTTATGCCTAATTAGGCATAGTCCTTTTTAATTTATTATTAAATCTTTTAAAGCATTAATTAATTTAGCCACTGTGTAAGTATATTCTGGGAGCCAAGGGGAAGAGGACAAACAGACACTTAAAATCTAGTTTAGGAAATGATATACTAAAAAAGTAAAATTCTATCAAACATTAAATAAAAGAGCGTAAGTCAAGGAAACAAGAGCAACAGTCAGATACTGTTGTCAAATGAAGGGCTTTAGCATAGACCTAAGTGCTAAAGAAGTTCAGAAGAGGGAGGCAGTTGCTGTGGGTTAGGTAGGATATACATTCTCTGGTGAAAATTGGTTCTTGGTGGTGGGGGACTATTAAATATTCCTGTGGTTTTTGGGCTACAGTAGTTAAAATTTCATGGGGATGAGGGAGGCAACCTAAAAATACTCGTGGGGTGGAGGATGACAATAATGAAAGAAAGGTTGAGAATCTAGTTTGCGGTAGTTATTAGGGAAGGGTTTTAAAGAGGAAATATGATGGGTTAGTCATTGAAGGATAGATAGGCAAGTTTTAGGTAAGCAAAGACTGAGGATATTTTATTGGTAGGAATAGTAGGGAGGCAGATCCAAGGTAGTTTTCCTGGAGAATGTACTTTTTTAAAAATAAATTCAGAGATTGGGTGCGTAACATGTCTCACATTCTGCATCATAGCCTCTGGTTAATATCCTGTAAAGTGAAGAGTAGGAAAATAAAATCTCAAAATTTCTTTTTAAACATGTTCAGGTTCAAAGTATGGCAGATGACTTATCATCTCTGTGTGTTCATTCTTATCGATTAATTTTCTGATTAGAGGTAGAGGATCAGTTCATACCTTTATGCAGTCATATTAGCAGCACTGTTTAGCAGACTCTTGGTTAGGTATGGAATTACAATTTTCTTATGCTGTCATTACTGAGTGACAGAATCACAGAATTTTAGAGATGTAGAAGACTGTAGAGATTGTTTAAATGCCTCCTTTTAGATATAAATGAGAAGATTGACCTGTAGGAAAGATCCATGGATGTTATTGGTATAACTGGTCTTACTATGTGGGCCTCCTGACTCCTAGTCCGTTGCCCTGCTCACAGCATCATTCTGTCTAAACTGGTGTGAAGCTTGGTCTGGAAGCAGAAATCTTAAATTTTAAGACCTTACCAGATTGTCACTTTTTGCTCCATTTCCCTAGACAAATCAATCATTTCCTCAAGAATGTGGAAAGATAATGGGTTTTGGATTTTTGACTTTTCCACTTTAGTAGCTTTAACCTGGGGCAACTTATTTAACCTCTTTGCCTAACGTTCTTACATGTTAAATGGGGATAAGAATATTTATCTAATAAGATGGTTGTCAGTATTAAGTTAGATGAGCTAAATAAAGCCCTTTCCTCTGTGTTGGACATACCTTAAAAATTCAGTAAATGTTTTTCTCCTTCTTTCTTTTGCCACTGGAGTGCTTACCACATTGTATTGCAGTTATTTATTTTATATATACCATATGGGATTCAGTAATTCTCAACTTTATATAATGTTACTATGAGGTCTATGAAAGTAATTCTTAAAACAAATGGCAAACCAGTAAAGCCACTCCAGGAATTTGCTACTAAAACAAATTCAGAAAACAGTTGTAGTAAGACAGTTCATTCATCTGTCAGAGAATGAATTGGGTAACTAGTGTTCATTTTTAATACTGATAATTCTATAATAAACTAACTTTACTTGCTATACTGTTGATAGTTTTCTGAGGCCTTGTTTTGGCCTTATAAGAATTTTATTTATGCTGCAAGGAAAGCATATTGATTATGTCATTTGGCTCCTGGTCTCTGTCCTTGACTGTTTCTGTGATTGCCTTGCAGAGCTCTGAGGAACATGAGTGCAGTGATGAAGCTTCTCAGGAAGATGAGGGGTTTATGGGTATGTCCCCTCTCTTACAAGCCCATCATGCTATGGAAAGAATGGAAGAGTTTGTTTGTAAGGTAAGATTGCAATTTCTTACCATGTGTATGCTATATTATTTAACCTTTCTCAAACAGAAACCTTTAAAGAGAGTGGGAGTACTTTAGCCTTTGGTTTGCTTTGGGGAAGATCTGTGGCAGAATGGTGACAGAGGCAGTCTTATGACTTTAACCGTGTTCAAGACACACTACATTTGTTTGCTTGCAGCAGCTATGATAAAGTTCTGATCAAGCTAGAATATCCAATGGGGAAACAAACCTTCCCTGATATAGGTTAACAGAGTAAATATCTTATTGATAGTTTTGACAAGATAAGATGAAACAAAATTAGAAGAGGTTGATGCCTGGAGATATGAAAATACCACCCCCAAGTCCCTTGAATCTATTCTGCTGTTTGACTGCAATGGAAAGCATGCTATTCTTTCTAGGGATTCTGTGGGTAATCAAAACCACTCTTGAGATAGAAATTTCCCAGTTTTCATGCACATTTGCTATTTTCAGTTCAGCTGGTATATTTTCTGTCTCTAAGGTTTTTCTTCCAATTCATTGTCTGATTCCCTAGGACTCATTGTGGGATTTTTTTTTTTTCCTAAAGTGGTAACTAGAATTGAGTTTGCTTGCTTAGAGAAAAGAGAGACACTGATAAATTTATAGGTATTTGATTAATCAGATCAGTAAGGGCTGTAGCAGGTATGATCTAGTTAACATAAGAGTCTGCCTGTATGTGTATATAAATTCATTTATTAAACATTTCTGGAGAATTCTTGATTATTTAGAGAGGAATTTTTGTGACACTTAGTAGCTTTTTGTGGGTTTTATGAAACCAAAACTTATTATGCACATAGTCTTAGATCCTGAAACCTAAATTTAGGTTTTTCTGCATTCACAATGATGCTGGAAATAATTGGGGTCAGTTGATTTAGAATACAGTACCTTGGACCAGGTGATGAGAAGAGAACATTATGATCTGAACATAGATGTCCCTTCCAAGACTAAGGGCCACTAGGGTTAGGGGTGGTATACACATTAGGTACACACAGTAGGGTTAGGGGTGGTGTATAAACATTTATGGGTCTACAAAGAACCCAGGAAATTTTAATCAGTGCTTGAAAATTGGTGAAGAAAAAGCGAAGCAAAACAATAGATCCATTCTAGTGATTGCTGTCTCAGGAGAATTTGCACAGAGGGATACAAAGGATAGATTTTGGTTTTCAAAAAGCAAATTTGGTGTGAAGAAATCTCTCAAAGTTGCAAATTTAATGTCTGGGCCACTAGGGCATTTTAATACTTATAGATCAGCAGAATACTGTAGCTGACTTAACTGCCTTTTTGTCTTCCCTTTCTGAACTCAGAGCAGAGTAAGGCAAATAAAAATTTCAGTTGAACAGCTAATGGGAGAATAAATAGGGCGAGGCATTTGTTTACTACAAACTATGATTTACTGAAGAAAAACGAGTGTGGCGAATACCCCCTAGCACTTTGCTGTGAGCAACAGCAGCAGCATTCTGTTGCACAGTGTTCTCCAGTGTGGCTCTGCCGCCTGTGGCAGCGCAACTGACTGCTCTTGGAAACCAGCCATGTCCAATGACGCAAGGATTCTGTTTCTTGGATTGGAAGCAAGTAAACAGAGACAATTTAAAATGAGGTGTGTTGTGACCTTGCTGGTGTACCTTCCCTTTTGGAAAAGCTTTACTTACAGGATTAAGGAAAATAATTTAGTCTTTAGAGTTTCCAGGTTTGCTCTCTTGGTCTTTTTTTCCCCCATACTTCAGTTTTTGCTATTTACCAGCATAACCAAGGCTATGTGGGAATAGGAAGTGTGCCCTGGGTAGGTTTTTTTTTTTTTTAATTATTTTTGTGCATTTTATGATCTAATACAAACCCACTAGATCATTGCTAAGATGTTTGATATAGACAGTGTCTTTTTCAAGCTTACAAATAAATATGTCTTTGGCTAAGCTGTGATTCTATTCTTTTATTCCAGGGAGTACAGGATTCCTATTTGTGTTGGCATTTGGCTGACTGTATATGGCTCCAAGTTGAGAATGAGGGTGCAGTGTCTGTTGAATGTGTCACTAATTGCAGTGTAATCAGGAAAGTATAGCTCCATGGCTCAGTATTTAGACCACTAGAATGTTTGTTTAGAAACAATGGGAAAAATCACTGTGATGTTATATGAGTGTATAACTGGTAAGAAACCCAACATATTCTTTCTGAATATAAAAAGGGAGCATTTGAATATTTGCCTATGTGTGGTAAGACAATAGCACTTTTGATACAGTCATAGCAGAGCTGTTTGTACATTGTGAACTGCCTTGAAGATGTAAGGATTGATTTCTACTTCCTCTTCCTCTTAAAAAATAAAATTTTCCCTAATTAAAATAGAGTAGCAACATCTTGTAAGGTTAATCTCAACAATGATGATCTTAACGAATTCAAATTAGACATAAAAAATTCAGTATCTTAGTGTGTCTGTCTCTCTTTCTCTCTCCCCCTCCCTGCCTCCCTCCTCCTCCCCCCTTTCCCTCCTTCCCTCTTCCTCCCTCCATAAAGTCCTAGAGAAGCTCTCATACAGCTACTTTAATAACTGGGTACTATTAGCAGTGGTACTATTAGCAGAAGACACTAAAAATCTAGATTAGTCATTTATTTTATTGTATTGTATGTTAGGAACAAGCATGGAATAACCAACAGTAACCACAGGCCCCAAATATTGAGCTGGAAGAGGAGAGAGAGAGTGAGTTTTGATAGCGTGTTAAGAGGGCTTTTTCTGTTCTTAAATTGTTAGTCCTCACTTCCTTCAGAGGTGGAGGAAGTATTACACGGAGGATCAGTTCTCTATACAAATGTCCATGAGGAAGTAAGAGAGCAGAGAATAGGAAACAGGTTGTGGAGTGAAAGGAATGGGCATAGTAAACTGGTTGAGTAAGTGACAGTTTTTCTGCATAGTAGAGAAGGAGAGTCACATTTCTGTGGCTTAGCCATGTTGTTTGTCACAGGACCCCTGGGGGTAAGGGTGGGGGTCATTGTCTGAAGGTGAATCCTGCTGATTTATAGTCTGGATTCTTGCTTTGAAGGGTAATAGACTGAAAGGACTACTGAGCCTGTATTAGTAGAAAGATAGACCATGTGCCTGGCATTTTTCCTTACATCTTTCTGTCTAGCAGAAGCAAGTTAGTTCAGGATTAAGTGATCCCTGTGGTGTGAGCTCTCCAGGCGAGAGACATTAAAAGAAGCAGAGTGCAAAGTCTGACAAACTTTTTAAGGAGGCAATTCCAAATCCCTGATCCCTTTTGCTCTAGAATCTGATGGGGAAGAGACCACAAGGAAAAGGCAGGAAAGTGGAGGGCTAACGGACTCAAATGGCAGTTAAGGCTGAGCAGCTTTGTCAGCTCCCCGGTGTGAGAAGGAGGGAGGATTAGTCACCAACTCTGACAGGTGACATCCTCTGGGATGGCCAGGATTGTGTATGGTCTTTGCAGTGGATACTCAGGATTGCTAACTCATTTATGAAATGCTTTGTGTCGTTTTGTTTGATCCTGATAATTTCCTTATGAAGTAATTGGAGCACTTTTGATACAGTCATAGCAGAGCTATTATCCTCATTTTTTATGAACAAGGAAACTAAAGCTTGGAGGTTTTATAATTAATTAAAGCTCATACAACTATTTAGTGTCAGAGACCCTAGATTTTCTGACTCCTGTGCTGTTTCTCTTCTACTTCATATATTTGCTGTGGTGGGAAAAGAGAGACTAAGGGAGAGAGAGAGATTTTAGCAAAAGGCACAAAAGTGTGACTCTATATAATTCTTTTTCTACCAACAGGAATATTAAATATAAAAATGGTTATATTTAATACCACAGGGATTTATTAGATGTGCAGTCTGTTGTGGAGGATGAAGGGAAGTCCATATGGATGGGACTTTGGACCCCTCACCCCATCTTTATCCAGACTGAAACAAGTCTTTTAGGACCTGTTTTTTTAGGGCATGTTCTATAAATTTGTTTACTTTCTCCTTTTCCTAAGAAAAGTGCCCCCATTTAAAAAATACCTTTTTCATCAGTCTTCTTTAGGAACTCAGAATATAGGATATTATACATTTTAAATATATTTGCCTTTTTAAAATCAGTTATTTTTCCTCTTGTAAAATAATATGGTAAGAGATAGTTGTTTGGGATCAGTATTGCTAAATTACCAACTAAAATCACAAAGATGTTTGATAATCTTGTATTCCTAGGTAGAGTGAGGACGCTGAGGCAGAAGTATTGCTTGAGCCCAGGAGTTTGAGTCCAGCCTGGGCAAAGTAACAAGACCCTGTCTCTAAAAAATAGAAAAAATTAAAGAAAAACAAGATGTTTGATAATACTCTTCTTCCAGGTCTGGGAAGGTCGGTGGCGAGTAATCCCTCATGATGTACTACCAGACTGGCTCAAGGATAACGACTTCCTTTTACACGGACACCGGCCTCCTATGCCTTCATTCCGAGCCTGTTTTAAGAGCATTTTCAGAATACACACAGAGACAGGCAACATCTGGACACATCTCTTAGGTATATAATATCAATGGTGTAATGAGTTGGTGGTTCATTTTATTCCTTTTTGTTTTCATGTATTACTATTTGAGGATAAGGGTAGAACTTTAAAAATGTTTTGGGATTTGCCATTTTGTTTTCTGAATTTCTAATGATGAATGTTCTCAAAACTGGTTTACTCTGGTTATCCTAGTTTGTGCTGTGATTTAATTATAACTAAGTCATGGTTTACTAGATTTTTCAGACATTGTCTCCTCGAACCAGGCCAACGAAAAGATGCTATACAAAATATGGCATAATATTTTAATGACCATTGAGAATAAGGTATTATTTAATTAGAAGTAAGCTGATTTTTCAGAGTCATTACTTAGAATATTCAGTTAAATTTCAATTTGGCTTGAAGTAGAATGTGAACTGTAATTTTTTACCCTCATCATGATTGTATACAAAAGGAAGAATACAGTAGGGGGAAAGAATAGTCTTTTCAACAAATGGTGCTGGAACAACTGAACCATATGTAAAAGAATGAAGTTGGACGCCATATATAAAAATGAACTCAAAGTGGAACAAATGTGAGAGCTAAATGTAAGACCTAAAACTGTTAATGTAAAACTCTTAGGAAAAAACATAGATATAAATCTTCATGACCTTGCATTAGGGGACAGTTTCTTAGACTTACCTAAAGCACAAGTAACCAAAGAAAAAGTAGATAAATTGGATTTCATCAAAATTAAAAACTTCTGTATATCAAAGGATCTCATCAAAGAGTGAAAAGAGGCTGGAAACGGTGGCTCACACCTGTAATCCCAGCACTTTGGGAGGCTGAGGTGGGAGATAACTTGAGGCCAGGAGTTCAAGACCAGCAATAACCAGACCCTATCTCTACAAAAAATAAAAAAAAATTAGGTGAGCGTGGTGGTATGTGCTTGTAGTCCCAGCTACTCAGGAGGCTGAAACAGGAGCATCACTTGAGCCCAGGAGTTTGAGGTTGCTGTGAGCTATGATGATGCCACCACACTCTAGCCTGCCCAGGCAACAGAGCAAGACCCTGTCTCAAAAAAAAAAAAAAAAAAAAAAAAAAGGTGAAAAAACATCCCATATAGAATGGGAGAGAACATTTACAAATCATATATTTGGTAAGATTATAGTAAATAACTCTTACAACTCAACAATAAAGACAACCCGGTTTAAAAAATGGGCAAAACATCTGAATAGACATTTCTCCAGAGAAGATCTACAAATGGCCAACAAATACATAAAAAGATACTATTTTAGTCATTTAGAAGTCAGCAACAAACTTGATTTGATTCTCTATTCAAATCAAGTGCTTTGAGAAATGCAGTGAGATACCACTTGACACTCACTATGATGGCTATAATCAAGAAAATAGAAAATAACAAGTCTCGGCAAGGATGTGGGGAAATTGGAATCCTCACACATTGGCAGTAGGAGTATAAAATGGGGCATCCCCCATGGAACACGGTTTGGCAATTCCTCTAAAAGTTAAGAGTTACCAGCAATTCCCCTGATGTTTGGAAACATGTTCATACAGAAATGTGTCCGTGAACGTGAATGTTTATAGTGACATTATTCATAATAACTAAAAAGTGGAAACAACCTAGATGTCTACCAGCTAATGCATGGATAAAGAAAATATGGTATAATCCATACCATGGAATATTATTAAGCCACAGAAAGGGATGAAGTACTATTGATACATGCTGCAACATGGGTGAGCCTTGAAAACTTGCTAAGTGAAAGAAACCGGACACAAAGGCCACACATATATGGAGCATATGTATGATTCCATATACATGAACTGTCCAAAATAGGCAAATCCATAGAGACAGAAAGTAGATTAGTGGTTGTCTATTGCTTGGTGAGGTGGGGAATAGGGCAGGACAACAGGTACAGAACTTCTGTTTAGGGTGATAGAAATGTTTTGGAATTAGATAGTGGTGGTGATTGTACAACCTTGAAAATATGCTAAATATTATAGTTTCTGGCCTTATTCCATTTAACTTGCATTTCTGATCACACATTTGATTTCTATGGTACCTACAAGTTCCTGGCTGCTAGTATAGTTAGAGTAGAATAGAGAATCAAATCAAGTTTGTTGCTGACTTCTAATGCAACGGTAATTTTTAAATTAAAATGGTAAAACAGAATCCCTTAGCAAATGTGATTTAACTTCTGAATATCTGTGCCTTCTTTGTGTTATGTGCCCCTTCCCTAAGCAATAGGAACATGGTATCTTACTGTGGAGAAGAATAGTTTAAGAAGTGGTGAGGAAATTGCCTGAATAGGCATTTTACTTTTCTTAACCCTGTAATCTACTGGGCCAGCTGATGAGGACCAGAGAAGCAGCATAATGCTCCTGGACAGCCGTTGGTGGAGGAAAGTTGTACTTCTTGGCAGGGTTTAGGGGTATTGGAATTCATTGCAAAAACAAAAGCACCGTGGACCTTTGACGGCTGGGCTGTAATGTATGTGCCAAAAACTTTATAAATGAAATTTCATGCTAGATGTAGAGATAGAAGTGGACTCACTTAGTCTTCTAAGTAGCAACAGCACTGTCTGGGTTCTTTTTGGATCATGCTCTTAGATGAATAAATTATTATATTCTGTATACTCAGTTTATGAAACTAAAGTATGTATGATACCAACAATGGAACTAAATCAAAATTTTTGATAAGCTTCAGTTATTTGGAAAATTTTTCTCATGGAACTTTTGATTCAGGTATCATTGCAAATGTGAATTGCAATTGATTGAAGACAGAGTCAGTATTTAACACTGTCTCTTCAAAAGGGTGACATTTTGTCTATCTCTTGCACTCTTCCTAGGTTGTGTATTCTTCCTGTGCCTGGGGATCTTTTATATGTTTCGCCCAAACATCTCCTTTGTGGCCCCTCTGCAAGAGAAGGTGGTCTTTGGATTATTTTTCTTGGGAGCCATTCTCTGCCTTTCTTTTTCATGGCTCTTCCATACAGTCTACTGCCACTCAGAAGGGGTTTCCCGGCTCTTCTCTAAGTAAGTATTTGTGAAGTCCATATTTCGATCAGTGAGGTGTAGTGGGTTAGGGAAAAGCATCCAGAGTTGGCAGAATTCTTAATACCATCTGATGGGAACTTTGTTTTCCAATCAAAGAGCAACCCAGTTTGCCTTTTAGCTGTTGTTGATAGCTCATGTCATGGGGGATTAATTGAAATCTGTAATGGTCAGTAATTTATAGCATTAAATGGATTTTTTTTCTATCCTAGACTGGATTACTCTGGTATTGCTCTTCTGATTATGGGAAGTTTTGTTCCTTGGCTTTATTATTCTTTCTACTGTAATCCACAACCTTGCTTCATCTACTTGATTGTCATCTGTGTGCTGGGCATTGCAGCCATTATAGTCTCCCAGTGGGACATGTTTGCCACTCCTCAGTATCGGGGAGTAAGAGCAGGTAAGAGCATGTGGAGGTTCTACAGTGGACGTTTATTTACTCACCGTTTATTAAGGGTCTACCATTTGCCAAGCATTATGCTATGTATTTTTGATGCAAAGATGAATAAATCATAGTTCCTGTGGTTGAGGGGCTTTTAATGTAATGGTGGTGGTGGTGTTCATTAGTTGCCTTTTTTTTTTTTTTTTTAGCCCGGGCAATAGTCTCACTCTGTTGCCTGGGCTAGAGTGCCGTGGCGTCAGCCTAGCTCACAGCAACCTCAAACTCCTGGGCTCAAGCAATCCTTCTGCCTCAGCCTCCCAAGTAGCTGGGACTACAGGCTGGTACTACCATGCCTGGCTAATTTTTTCTAAAACTAAATATGTTTTTAGTTGTCTGGCTAATTTCTTTCTATTTTTTTTAGTAGAGACAGGGTCTCGCTCTTGCTCAGGCTGGTTTCGAAATCCTGACCTCAAGTGATCCTCCCACCTCAGCTTCCTAGAGTGCTAGGATTACAGGCGTGAGCCACCGCACCCAGCCCATTAGTTGTCTTAACGTATTAGTGTTGAGGGGCAGTAATAAGCATGAGGTGATGCATTGTGGGAGTGTTTTTTTACTTGAGTTTATGGCCATACACTGTCTAGAAGGCAGTAGCTCTGTAACCTTTGTAAAATAAACAATAACTTCTCTTACCATTTCAGCTTGAGTGTACTGTTTGTAGTGATTGAGTCTTTTTGTTGTCATTTTTTGTTTTGTTTTACATTTTTATTTTAAAATGTATAATCTGCTTAGATAAATAAGGCTTTACCTTCATACTGATTGTGTTCTTTTAAAGAAGATACCATAAATCTCTTCTGATATAAGGGTAAAGGAGCTTGTTATGTTTAGGATAATGCCTGTTTAGCTGGAGGTCATATGGAAAGCAAAAAGCCTTGTTAAGGCACTGAGAGGTATGGAGTTAGCAGAGATGTTTTTATCTCCCACTAGACTGGGAACTGCTTATAGCCAGGGCCATGTCTTCAATTTTCTGTTCTCAATATCAAACCCAGTGCCTACTGAGAATGAACAAGTGGTACTAAAAGGAGTATTTTTCCTTATATCCTCTTCAGAAAAAACCATTTAGTATTAAAATCCAAGCCTTGGTCCACCTGCAGTTACCTAGAAGGTTAGAAGTATTAATAGAATTAATTTCATGTTAATGACCACTGTCATAACACTCTGTCCTCTTCCTTTTTTTCTAAGTATTCATATGAACAAAAGAGCAGTGGTCAGAGTGGCTTTCAGTAGTACTGTAGTGTTAAGCCTGCTTGAGAACATGAGATAAGAATATCTTTGCTGAGTGGAGCTGAGCATTTTTCTATTTATATACATCCAGAGAACCAAATTTCTGAGCCTTTGACTTAGAGAATGATAGGCAAAACCATTAGCAGCATTTGCTTAGCATGTAGAGGAAAAATAATAAGTGAAGGAACAGGATCATGATGATTTTTCTTTAGAGGAGTAGAGGTGGGAAATAGTTTCTCTTTAGGCCTGCTTGGTTCCTATCTTTTGTGAGATCAACATTGCCATTTTCCTCTTTTAGCTGCCCATTTTATCTGTGAGTGTGCGTCTGTATATGTGTCTACATATATCATTGCACACCACCAGCTTATTTGATAATGTCTAACGCAAGTAGTAGACTCCTTGTCTGTTGAGAAAGCTTACCAAATGACAGCTTGTTTTGCAAGGTTCTTTCTTAACTCTGCGTCAAAATGTAGGAGCAGTTACTGGCTGAGGTGAGGAATTCCTGTGTTGCTGTGGTTGACACATAGGTTTCAAAGTGGTTTTAGATCAGTGGACTTCAGACTTTTTTTGATCGTGACATTTTCTTTTATAACCCTAAACACGTGTATATGCACGTGAGTTCATGTATATATAAATCACAAAACTTTTACAAAATAGTACTTAACCTTCCACTTGTGACACAGTCTGATATTCTTTATTTTATTCTAGTTCATTTAAAAAAATGCTGGTTGAGACTCAATTAGTTGATCGTAGAACCTAGGTCATATCCAGAAGTTTGAAAATCACTGCTTTAGATGATTTTGAAGGCAGTATGGCTGTGGCAGAGTGATTCTGACAGACTTCTGTACTTGATGGCAGTATTCAACTTAGCACTGTATCCCCCGCCCCCCCTACTTAGGCCATTTGTTCAAGGCATTTAAAAAAATTTGTTTTTAAGTGCCCAATTATAGGTCATGGATTTAGATTACTATTAAAAGTATTTTAGCTTTATAGCATCGTCTACCTCCCCAGGTTATCTGATTATTCATTGCCTCCTTCACTCCGGGGATGTCTGTTGCTTCAAAGAGAAGATAAAATATATGAAATTGCTCTGTATTGTAATCTGTATCTGTAAAAGGGCAGCATGTAGGGTGGTTTGGACAAACTCCTGGAGCTGTCCTTTCCTAAAACATGTAGCAACATCATTCTAAACCCCAGGAGGCTTCTGGCTTATTGAGCTAAGTCCCTCTTAGCAGGAGGCTCCTTGCATTTGTGTAATAAATAGATCTTAGGAACATACCTGTCTCGTCTAGTGTGACAGTGTCCCACAGTTTGAAGAGCCTTTTTTTTCCCTTAAAACAAGAAGCTAATTTTGCATCCTACTTTGAAACATTCAGTTTACAGAGGTATTGTAATACTGACTTCTTCCTCCTTGTTTCTCTTCTGCATTTTTACTTTATTCTCTTCTTGTGATTCTTAGGAGTGTTTTTGGGTCTAGGCCTGAGTGGAATCATTCCCACCTTGCACTATGTCATCTCGGAGGGATTCCTGAAGGCTGCCACCATAGGGCAGATTGGCTGGTTGCTGTTGATGGCCAGCCTCTACATCACGGGGGCGGCCCTGTATGCTGCCCGCATCCCTGAACGCTTCTTTCCTGGCAAATGTGACATCTGGGTAAGTGTGACCGGGTGACTGAGTGTGTATACATATGTGCTAGTGGATTATCGGCATACTGCAAAGCGATGCAGTCGAAAAAGTTTTAGACTAAAAAGTTAGGAGACTTGTCTCTACTTAGCTGTGTTTCTCTGGACAGTAAGTATAATAGTAAGTAACATTTATTGAGCTCTTGGTGCTCAGCATAGTACAGAGTGCTTTGCATAGATTACCTCAGTTAATACATTAGCCCTATAAGGGATAATATTAATAATAGTTATTATTGTCTTCATTTTACAGATTAGGAAACTAAGACTTAGGAAGGCTAGGCAACTTGTCCAAAGCACATGGCTAGTAAGTGGTAGAACTGAAATTTGAATCAGGCTAGTTTTAATATCAGAGTCTGTGTTCCTTACACAGTAATGAAAAGTCATTTAGCCATTCTTTATCTCAGTTTCCTCATTTATGAAATGATGATGATGGACCAGAGTTCTACCGAAGTCCTTTTCGATACCAAAATCCAGTGATTGGTAATGAGAGACTGAGTGTATGTGTGTCTGGTGGGAGGAGGAGGCACCGATAACTAGATTGTGGTTAATGGTAAGAGAGAAAGAAGGAGAAGGAGGAAAAGAAAATATAAGAGATTGGCATAGATGCAAAATTGTATAACTAAAGAGGGCCTGAAACACTTCCAACAGTACAGAATTGGAGTGTTATTTAATGTGAAATCTGACCTTTAGGATTCTGTTCTCAGCCTATTGCTAGTGATTATAGACTAAGTTGATCATCTAATCTCTTTGAAGTTTAGTTTAGCTATCAGTAAATGGACAGAATCCCGAACTCAAGCACAAACCTTTTATTAATAGCTTCAAATTAATTTATCTCTCTCTTTTTTTTTTTTTTTGAGACAGTCTCACTCTGTTGCCCCAGGTAGAGTGCAGTGGCATCATCATAGCTCATGGCAACCTCAGACACGGGCTTAAGTGATCCTCCTGCCTCAGCCTCCATAGTAGCTGGGACTGCAGGCATACACCTCCACCACGCCTGGCTAATTTTTCTGTTTTTAGTAGAGACGGGGGTCTCGCTCTTGCTCAGGCTGATCTCGAACTCCTGAGCTCAAGTGATCCTCCTGCCTCAGCCTCCCAGAGTGCTAGGATTACAGGTGTGAGCCACTCCACCTGGCCTAATTTATCTAAGGTTGCCCCATCATAATTTTGAAATTGATATGGAGGGATTTTTACCCTCCCCCGACCTTTGGGGAAAATTAATCCTAGGAAACATCTCATGGGATGTGACTTTTGGTTTCTTCTAGTTTACATTTCTAAAACCATTATCTCTCCTTTGATAAATACTACTTTGCCACTGTACTTTTTCTTTTTGAGACTATAATGAGAGAGTAGTATAATTTTTGAAGTGATGTTTAGTGCACTGAGCAATTGATTACCCTTCTTGAGATGTGAAATAGCATGCAACAGAACAAGTAAAATCAGAAATAATGTCACATGCTTGTAGACCAGTTTCTGAGAAGGGGGTAAAAAGCCCTGTTTGCCTCATCTTTTGATATACTATGTAGTTCATGCAATTCCAGAATCTTAGAGCTGAAGGAAACGTTGGGGACCGTATGCTGTGACCTTACACCTGACCTGGAAGCCTCTTTAGTTTTGCTGACCAAGAGCAACATTTCAATGGCTGTAGCTCTAGCACTCTTGTCCTTCTCAAACCATCAGCAGCAGTGAGTAGGAAAGGCTTCTGTGTCTAACCATAGCCCACTGCTAGGTGTCAAGGGATCCTTGGGACCTTTGTGTTGGCAAGGGGGTCTGCATGTCATTTGCCACTGAGTTCCAGTGTTAAGTGTGCAAATTTTCATGTCTAGAGCTTAGCAACAGCACCTTGATTTCTTTGGGGACAGCTGGCTTTCAACTCAGCAGAATGTGATATGCCTAATGGAGTTCCAGGATGTGTAGACACCTTGAATTTGAGCTGGCACATCCATTCCCTGTCCTCTGCTCAGCATAAACCAGGATTAGATGATCCTAAGTATCTTTAGCAGTCTTAATAATGTATGGATTTCTCCACCCCATCTTCTTTTTTTCCTTCCAGTTTCACTCTCATCAGCTGTTTCATATCTTTGTGGTTGCTGGAGCTTTTGTTCACTTCCATGGTGTCTCAAACCTGCAGGAGTTCCGTTTCATGATCGGCGGGGGCTGCAGTGAGGAGGATGCACTGTGAACACCTACCAGGAGCCAGGGACTTGACCCTGAGCCTGGGCCTGCAGCACCTGCGGGCCTCCCTGCCGGCCACTCATGCCAGTACCAGAGGAGCCCCCAAACTTTGACAGCCTCTTGGGCTTTGTGACAGCCCAGGGTCTCCACGTGGTACACGACTGAGAAGAGAAAAACAAAATAAATCATACCTCAAAGGATGGAGTGCATCAATATGGAGAAAAGGAGAAATGGCCCAAAGCCTGACTTACTCTTGGGATCTCCAGATTGAGGGCTCTGCAAGACCCTTGGCAAACTGGCTTCTGATCCGTATCATATTTATTTGTAGAAGATGGGGAAACAGTTTAGCTGATGGTTTTTTTCTTCTCCCTTTCTCTCTCCGTAAAACAATAATACAAACCAATTTAGGTGAACATTTATATCTAATGGGTGGGAGTGTGATTTTAGATGCTCTTTTGGGAGAACAAAGAAATTGATGTAAATAAGATTTCTAACTTACTGTTTAAATAAGAATTTATATAAATGTTTAAAACATAGGGGTAGGGGAGGGAGGGAGGATTTTTGTATAGAATGAAACATGCAAGTACCACACACTGTTTCAATTTTGCACAAAGTGACTGTAGGAGGATCAGGTGATGGCCCAAGAATGTACAGTATTTTGGTACATCAAGGTGCCTTCTAAAGGCTGACATACCTTGGACCCGAGTGGGGTGGAGAGTAGAGCCCAGCCCGGTGATCACATGACCACTCTCAAGCCTGAGAGCCTTTGGGAGTCCTGAGGGAAATGGTATGTTTTTCCCAGTGGAAGCAGAACATGAGTGGCTTGCAGGATGTGTTAGATAAAGGCCCTAGTTAAGGTCTCTTTTGAGAGACTGACTTGTAGACTGACAGTGACCCTCTCTAAGGAGTAGAGCCACCTGCTTCTACCATCCATGCTGGTAAAGGGGTGGTGGAGACAGTGAAGGAGCTCCGGAAACGTTAGCATGGGCTGATCTGGTTACTTCCTGGCATCCTGCTCAAGTTTGTGGATAATTCTTATTAGAGAAGTGTGACAGTTTTCCATACCCTTGCTATGGTTCTCTGGAACACCCTGTACATTTCCTCTATTCCCTGCCCAACTGCCCTTCCTTCTGGGAATAAAATTGACCTTTCCCTGGCATCCTAATTCCTGGCATGGAGCCAGCCACAAATGAGATTGCGACTTGTCCAGGTGTCTCCTCTTTTGACGTAAGTTGAGAGAACCCTTCTTTAGGATTAGGGAGGATGAGTCTCACCTCTGGGACACTGTCTTGGTAAGCGTAGGTGTGACAGACACCTCAGCTCTCCTTGAACAAGAAAACCAGTGGAACTCTGGGAAAGCAGAGTCCAGTACCCACTGTGGAACTGTCAGCTGTCATTGAGCCCTACCTTGCAGGGATAGCATGTTAGGAAGCTTAAGAGGAAATGGTATGTTATTGCCAGAGAGTCTGGTAGAGTCCTTAAGGCTGTGTCTTTGAATTGCTGCTAGAAGTACAAAATGATTGCTCATGTTCCAGGGCCGCCTTGCTGTGGTGTCAGGGAGAGTGGTGGAGGAAGGATCTGGTTCATAGAATCCTAATCTTGGCTTATAGGTGAACCACCCTTGGGCACTTGAGTCTTAGATTACCATCATCAAAGACTTGGGGTGACTCTGTCACATCCTGGGGATTGTGGGTATTGGAACTAAACATTGAGGCCCTTGGCCTGGGGGCTGGCATCCTCAGTGGGTGTTTGGGAATATGAGAAGGGTCTTCTGTTTATTCAGTAGAGTTTTCTTATTTTTTTCCTTTCTTTCCCCTTTTAATCTCCAGCAAAAGCTGGGATCCAGGAAGAAAGAATCCAGTGTAGAAGTTGGGAAGAATTTAAGAGTATTTTGGTTCTGGATAAGGTCACTGCCCTGGGTGCTAGGTGGTCTGAGAAGAGACTCAGTGGGTAAACTGGGGCAGTGCCTGACGGAATAAAGAGCAGTATTACCCCCTGTGAGAAAGCGTAGTCCAGCAGGACAGTGGCCATCTGGGTGGAAGCTCACTTGGTTTAATGGGAGCAACAGCACAAATCAGAAGCCAGACTTGCTCTT
>CM052440.1:84879259-84941649 GCA_028533085.1 Varecia variegata | reverse complement strand
GGTCATGCACTTTGGGACACAGGGTATGAGATGCAGCCCTGTAGTAACACCAACAGAAGTAGCAGTCTTTGGGCCCAGTCACCCACACCCCAAAGCAGGAAGAATCTGGTTCAACATAGCACAAACCCTTAGAAAAATGAAATTACTATCACCAATGTGGAATCCAGTAAAAATCTCCCTCTTTTGGGTGTGTATGTGGGCATGTGTGTGCCCATTTGTATGTGTGTGTCTATGTGCAACTCACTACCAACAGCCTCAATGTGCACTTGACCTTACAGTGCTCGCTGAGAACTCTCACCAGGTTGGCGCCTGAATGCCTTACTCTCAGCAGTCGGAGGCTTGCTTGCTCTGTGCAGATTTTTAGTTTTCTTTTTTGGCCCTAGGCTTGTTAGGACCTCTACAGCTTCATTCTTTCATCATTAAATAGTGGCCTTTTTCAGTATTTCCTCCCCCCCCTTTATAAATTGCTGAAGCCACAAAGCACATTTTTGGGGATCATAGAAGGTTGGGGTTCCAGAAAGGCATCTGTGTAATGGTTCATTCACTGTGGGATTTCTCTACTTGCTGTATTCTCAATTTCTTCTAATAAAAAGAACCAAATGAAATACGTACTTTTGTTATGTATTTTTTACTGCCTTTTCCAGCTTACCTCCCCTTAGCTTTTGGCACTTATTTGAAGCCCTAAGTTAGACACTGGAATTTAAGAAATGTTCAGAATCTTCCCATTCTCAATGCACAAATCAAAGTGCTTATTCCCAACTCTTTCTTTGCTTTCATTATAACTTGGATCAGGTTTAGGATGGAGGGGAGAGCTAACTCTAAGGGGCAGGTTTTTTTTTCTTTCTTTTTTTGAGACAGTCTCGCTCTGTTGCCATGGCGAGTGCTGTGGCATCAGCCTAGCTCACAGCAACCTCAAACTCCTCAAGCAATTCTGCTTCAGCCTCCCGAATAGCTGGGACTACAGGCACGCGCCACCACACCTGGGTAATTTTTCTATTTTTAGTAAGGATGGGGTCACTCTTGCTCAGGCTGGTCTCGAACTCCTATCCTCAAGCAATCCTCCTGCCTCAGCCTCCCAGAGTGCTAGGATTATAGGCATGAGCCACCGTGCCCGGCCTCAAGAGGCAGTTCATAATTCATTTATTAAAGTTTATAAAAATAATACCTAATATAATGAACACTTTATGCCAAGGGATGCATTAAAGAACTATCGATCTCTGATGTAATTGTAATAACTATGAGCTAGTCTGTTACTTTCATCCTCATTTTATAGATAAGAAATCAAAGCTTAGAAAGTTTGCCTGACTTCTAGTGCCAGCACTCTGTATGGGAGAAGAGAATAAAAAGAAAATTTAAGGAGAAAATTGCTTTCTGTCTGTACTTGAGTTTATATTTCTGATTAAACAGTTTCATACATACTGACTTAAAGGTTTTAGGGTTTGTTAACCTGATCCCTTCTATCTAATTTAAGAGGAGGGAAATCCCAACTCTTTTGCCTTAGGTAAATTGAGTTTTTGCAGGAGAATTTCCAGTATTGGGAAAATATGTCCATTCTGAATTTTCATTTTAAAGTATAGATACAACTTTAGGGAGTCCCATATATTACCCGGATACAGAACACTGGGTCACATCGTGCTTCTGAAAAAAAAAAAATAAGCTGAGGCCTATGAATAAAGCCACTTTTCCCCTCTCTCTTGCTAAAAGCTGTCTGTATGCTTCCTGTCACTCAGGTGATGTCCCATGAATATTGTAGAGGAAATAAGGGCAGTTGGAGGTTTTTTGTTTTCGTTTTTTTAAAGATGGGGTCTCTTGTCTCCTAGGCTGGAGTGCAGTGGCCTGATCACTGCTCACTGCAGCCTCAAATTCCTGGCAGTTTCAGTTTCAATTTTATAGAATGCTAGTGCTCTGGGTGCTCTAGAGAAGCCTCTGGGCAATGTTGCTTTACAATTATCCCGGAAAAAAAGCATCATTTTCTTGAATACTCTGATTCCGTTGTAACACATTCCATTTTGTCCTTCCTCAGTGGGCATGGACCATTTGCTCACCACCCGTGTCCTGTCTAATGTACAAATCTTTTCTGCCTTCAGCTTTTTCACTAGTCACTGAAAACAAGGCCAGTCTGGCTCACGTGTGTCGGGGGTGCTTGTGATGTCATGGCTCAGGGCTGGGGGGAACCAAGGAAGCTGCAGGTTCCCACAGCCTCTTGTTTCTGCTGTGCTACCGTTGCTGCCTTGTTAGGCTGGCCCAGAAACAAAAGGAGGTGGCTCCAAATCCCAGTTCTGCCATTTGCATGTCATAGAGCAATAAGTCGCTTGCTTCTCTGGCCTCCGTGTTCTGGTAAAACGGGGCCAGTAATACATCCTTTGCATCCCTCACTGAGCTGCTGTATCTCTCACAGATAATTTGTCTTAAACTTCCATAGTAATTGGCTAATGATTCTGCCAACGCTTGCTCTAATTTCTTCCTTTTGTGGTCTTCGAGTCACCCCAAACCCTGTATTTACTTTTCTGGCCTTAAGATATGTCCACTCCCTTGTCCTCCTGAACCAAAACTTCAAAACTTCACTTAGCATTGTGAAGTGGTTGTTGAAGCATTACAATACAAAATTATTAGGTGGATTTAGTAGTAATATCCCTGGTACTGAGGAGGGGGTCTGACAACATCCATGAGTTCTTGGTCCTCCAAAGTGTACATTTATAGAAAAGAGATTTCAAATTCTGTACCCCACTTTATTAAATGACAGGTTCCAACTTTGTTCCTCTGAAGTCAAGGTGATGGCTCTTTAGCGTGAGTCAGGTTGCCACCTGCTGTCCTTTAATAAAAGTGTTTGTTAAAAGTAGAGGAAAACGTTCTGACCTTCAAAGGCAAAACTTAGAATATTCTGTTCTCCAAGGCAGAGAGCAGGGTTGGTTTATCAGAAATGGTTTTTGCCTCCACTTGTCCTGAAAGGGATTTCCAGGTCTTTTAGTCCACACCAGGGGCCCTGAAGAAGCAGAAAAACAAGGCCAGGAGTTGCCCAGCACTTCCTAAGCTTGGCTTTTTATGAGTTGATAAATTTGCCTGAAAATGCTCTTCCCACTTGGGTGGGGAGGACTAGCTTCCAAAAGACAACACTGGACTATTGTCCTAGAGAGAGAGACGAGTGGTTGGTGTTTGTGAGTCAGCAGTCGAGGTCAAATGCTGTCGGAGGTCAGGACATTCATTAATGCCAAAGATGCAGGTGGGCCGTGGGCGGGGTAGGGGTGGGGAAGTGCTCGGCTTGCTGGGCTGTCACAAGTGGGTCTCCACGACACATCTTGGGACGCCCTGAGTGATGGCAGCCCAGGGGGCTGGGCAAGTGCTCCCTGCTGCTTTCTTAACTCACCTCAGCCTGCTGGACACCTACAGCCTTTGCTTATTGCTCCCGACACCCACCTCCACGCAACAAGGTAATGGCAGGGAACGTGTTTTGTGCTTACTCTGGGCCAGGCAGTTCCAGGCACATTCGGTCCTTACAATTCTCTCTCAATAATTCAGAGCAATTTTCAACTCTATGCTTCAGTTTCGTCGTCTATGAGACTAATCACAGGACCCACTTCTGGGGGTTACAGTGAGGATTTAATGAGATTCTGCCACTGAAGCTGGCTTCTCCGAGCCTCAGTTTCTTCTGCTGTAAAGGGGGCATTAGCACCTATGGCATAGCATGGTTGTGAGATGTAATGACAGTGAAGGTGACATTGTCTAGTCTATAAGGCACTTTACAAGTACGATAATGAGTGTGTTTTACAGAGTTGGCCTACTCTAGAGGGAAGTTGGGGCTGTTTGCTGGGAAACTTGAACAGCCCGCACTTTGAAGTGTGGGAGCTGAGGGTGGAGAGGTGAATGAAGAAAGGGCCCCCGGGGGCCCACACGTTGTCCATGCCAGTCATCAGAGTTGGTTAAACTGAAAGGGCTGAGGCCACCCCAGAATTTCTGCATACCCTTAATGTTGCTGTCACAGTGGAGAGTGCTATTTCATGGAGTTCAGGTCTTGGGGTTCGAGGGGGAGACGCACCTGTGTGCGCACGGGGGTGGGGGTGAGTTCCCAGCTCCAGCTCCCTTTCCAGTGAACTCTGCAAATCGGAATGTTCTCCAAAGTTCCAACCCCAAGGATTGCACCCCAGGAACAGAGCCAAGTAGTTTCTTTTGTAGGTCAGTGGCCAGAAAAAGACCTCAGTGGGACCTGGATCCCATGGGAGTCTGGAGCTGGTGCTCAGGAGACGCCCTCACCTGTCGTGTGACAGCCTGCTCTTTGCCCTGCGACCTCTGCTAGGCCGCAGCTATTCCTGCCTCCTCCCCTGAGTGCACATCACTTTGCAGCGCAGCTGTTGTGTGTCTCAGCCTCCTGGCTTTTTAGTTGATGCAAAATTTCCTTTAGGTGAGGGCTTTGAAAGTTCTTTAATAGCAACACTTTGGGGACATCACATGCAGTCATGTCCATGTTTCCTGAAAAGATTTAATACCTGTTCCTGTTCTGGGTCTTTCCCATCACTATTGACTCCCTTACCTCCCCCTCCCTCCCTCTCTCCCTTTCTCTTTCACTCACACTCACACACACACACACACACTATTCTCTTCTCTTCCCCCCTTCTTCCTCTCACACTCAACACTTTACTCCCCTACCTCCCCTCCCCCCCACACTCACACTCTCACACACACACACACACACACACACACACTCTCTCAAGACTTTTCCAGGCAGCAGCTAGGGAAGAGAGCCGCCCTCGCTGGGGTGGGTCTCGCACTGGGAGGCTCCGTTGCCATGTCTTAGGCAGGGCTGTTCTTGCCTTAGCCCCATCCTGCTGCTCCTCCTCGGCATCCAGAAGCCCTTGGGTTCTCCTGAAGACCACTGTGGTTCATCAGGAACAGCTGACCCTTTCTTGCCTGGGGCTGCATGTCTAGAACACAGGTAGAACTAAGTTCTTTTTAATTCTTTTGTCTTGGTCCAAGCGGAGCTCATGCTGGCCTCTGAAGAGGAGACAGGAAGGATAGAGGATGCCCATGGGAGACGGGAGTGGATGGCACCAGGCACCCGGGAGCATCTCTGGGAAGTGTCTCTGGGATGCTGGTTTCTTGTTCTGTCCGGCAATCTCCAGAGACAGGGACCGTTAGCCCGGGATTGAGAGGTGCATTGGCCTGGGTGAGAACCCAAATGTAGTGAGCTGGACCCCATGACAGTGCTGACTTTTTAGAATGTCTCCTGAAGGATCACCTTGCCAAAACAGAGGTCAGACTGGTGAGTGTCACTGCAGGAGTTGGGGTGGTAGCCCCCAGGCGCACAGAGGCAGCAGGAGCAGGGGCAGCGAGGCTGAGGTGTCCGAGGCACCACCGCAGTCCTGGGCATTCTCCTGCAAACCCAGAGCAGAGGTGAGAGGGCCACACTCGCAGCGGAGGCCAGGCCAGGGAGGGGGGCTCTGCAGCGAACAAGGCTAAAACCCTGGGAGAGGGGAGTTTCAAAGAGTGGGGGAAGCACTGCCACCTTTCTTAGACCCCCCACCTTTCAGGGCGGGCAGAGGCTGTCTGTCCACTCAGGCTGAGAGCTGGCTCCAGCCCACCCACCTGGGCAGCCCGGGGTGGCTGCGGGGTCATCCTGTCAGAATGGCCTCAGTGTCTTCAGCTCTGGGAGCATCTGATGTGGACTATTCGGGGCAGCCATGCCCAGCAAAGGCTGCACTGTGTGTGAGCACCAGCTCGGGGCCTAACACACGGTCTCAGGTGCTCAGCAAATACCAGACATGACTATTATTACCTGCACGACTTCCTCCCATGTGCTCAGATCATTCAGAGCTCAGTGCAGCAGGAATGAGCACAAGGTGAGAAAGCTGGCTTTTAGTTTACCTAGGCTCAAACATGGATCCTGGATGACTTAGTATTTCAGTGGCATGGGTCTCTGATGTGTTCTTACAATGCTACTTCTGACCACAAATGGGGGGTCGTTTCCCCACCCCAACCAATTCTCCAGCTCTGTGGACATCAACTCAGTGTCCTACAATTCAATTCAATTCTGACACTATCTACCTGGAGTTGGCACCAGATCCCACACGCTAAAGGGCTCAGCCCCACAAGACTGCCTCCACTGTGGACACCAGTCACAACTCCGGGGCCTCCAGTACTTCTGACAGACTAGCTACAAATCAAGGGCTCCCATGGCCCCCGCCGCAGGTTGGAGAATTTGTTAGAATGGCTCAGAGAACTCAGGAAGGCACTAGCCATTACCAGCTTATTATAAAGGATACAACCCAGGAATGGCCAAATGGAAGAGACGCACAGAGCAAGGCATGGCGTATGCGGACCTGCCGTGCCCTCTCTGGGCGCACCACCCTCCCAGCACGCGGGTGTGTCCACCAGCCCCAAAACCCTCCCGACCCCACTGCCCAGGGTTTATGGAGATCTCATTATGTAGGCATGATTGATTAAATCATCGCCCATTGGCGATAAGCTCAATCTCCAGCCCCATCTCCTCCCTTCCCCAGCAGGCAGGGGGTGGGCTGAAGGTCCCAACCTGATCTTTCCAGTGTCCAGCCCCCACCCTGAAGGGCCCCCAGCCACCAGTCATTTAATTAGCACGCAAAAAGACACTCGTATCACTCCAAGGGTCTTAGAGGCACTTGTGTCAGGAACCAGGGACTAAAACCAAATATTAGAAGGAAAGATGCTCCTATCACCCCTATCACTCAGAAAATTACAAGGTTTTAGGAACTCTGTGCCAGGAACGGAAGACAAAAGTCAAATATATACTTCTCACTGTATCACAGTATCATCGGATGGAAGCGGAACGCACGTGCGCGAGGGTCCCGGCCAAGGGCACAGAATTCTGGGACGAAGCCCCAGCCCCGCCCCTCGCCCCGCCCCAGCCCGCACCTCTGCGTGGAAGGCGTGGCAGGAGTCTGGTCGCCGGCGCAGCTTCTGGGAGCGCATCCTGTCGCACTTGACTGAGGCGTTATGTGCAGAGCTCACCGTTAAGGTCAACAGCCCGGAGACTGAGGCCGGGCAGGGCTGCCCTGCTGGGGCCAGCTGCCTTGCCAGCAGTCTGGGGTCAGGACGCGGCCCCCGGGGCTGGGGAGGAGGTGGGAACACGTGACGGCTCTCGGGCCGCGAGCCCCCCAGTGACGTCGACACCCCACCCCCCCGCAGCCCGCACCCCCTGGGGCACGGGAAGGATATATTTGACTTCGGTGGGCTCCTGCAGGACTGGCGGGAAGATGCTGCAGTCGCAGGTGGGGTCTGTCACCAGGAGGAGGAGGTTGCTGCTGGGAATCTGCTGCATCGCAAACGTCCTGCGGGAAGAGAGGCTCAGGTCGCGCGCTTGTGGCGGCACCCCGGAGAGCACTTGCGGAGACGTGTGGCGTGGAGTCGGGTGGCAGGGGAGGAACAGAACCCGGGGGCAGGGCGGGGCCGCCCGGGAACAGTCCAGAGCGACGACTCGGTCCTGCGGCTGCCTTTACCACAGGCCTGTGCCGCTGCGCTCTCCCCTCCCGGCGGGTTGGGGAAGGTGAGGAAGTCCAAACGGGGACGTTTGAAAGAGTTGTTATTAATATACGCAGGGAGCACGGCATAAATCGGGACTGTCCCAGCAAGCGGGATGCGAGGAGCGGGGGCCGCCTCCGGGAGGCCGCGGTGCGGAGGGTGGCCACCAGGTGGCGCAGCGCTCCCGCTCCCGCTCACGGCGCGGGGCGGGGCGGGGAGCGCGGGTCCGGGCCCTGAGGTCCCGCACACTCGGGGGCACTTTCGGGAGCCGGGAGGCCGGGCCGTTCTCCTCCCGCAGCCCTTGCCGTCGGGGCTGCCGGCGCCTGAGCGGGCGGGGCTGTGGAATGGCGGCGGAAGGCCTAGGGCGGGAGGAAACGGCCCTGGTCCGCCGCTGTGCCCTGACTTCGTACCTTGTGTTTCCTCCGCTAAGCAAAGTGGGGGAAGCCCCCTGGGAGTGTGACCTTCCACCAGGAAGCATCCTCCGCTTCCTCCCTTCCGTGGAGCCGGCCGGGCCCAGGCCCCACCTGGCTGCCCCCTCGCCGGGAGGGGAGGGAGCGGCGTGGCCCTGGCCGGGCAGAGCTGCCTGGCGACTTACTTCTGGCAGGCCCCGCACTCGATAATCCCGTTGGTCTCCTGGATGGCCGGCTGGTGTACGAACACGGGGTACTCGGTGTCGCAGGGCTGCAGCATGTCCTGTTTCTTGTGCTTGTGTGCTGTGGGGAGACAGGCAAGGGTGTGAGGAAGACCTCGCACAGCGGAAGGGCCTACACACCACGCCCCGTGGCCATCTCGGCCCCAGCACTCCCAGGGCTGGGCGTTCACCTCCTGCCCCTTTGCAGAAGGCCCCCTTGTTGGACAGTTCTCAGGACAGGGAGAGGAAGCCAGGGGAGTGGGAAGAAGGGAGGGGAAGGAACAGAGAGCAATGGAAGAGAGTGGCATCACGGCAGGGAGGGGTCAAGGGCCCTGGGTCTCAGGGGCATGTGACCCTGGGGAAGCCTCTTCCTCTTTTGGGAAGCCACCTCCTCACTGTGAGCTGGGGGACTGCACCACCACCCGGGCTCCTTCTGCATTGATGTCCCAAGGGTCTGGGCAGAGGGTGGAGCAGTAGGGGTGCTGAGGGGTGGCTTGGGGGATCTCAGCCCTTAATCCCACAGCCCTCCCCGTCATTGCGGATGGACCAAATGCAGTTCCAAGTCCTGGCCCCACTACCCCCAACCCCATGGCCAGGCCCAAGGTCCACCATCCAGGTAGCACCTGAGTGCCCGGGCTGGGAGGGTTGGGCAGGTGAGCTCCAGGGCACAGGTCAGCTGTAGCCTGGGGCTCCTGGGGGTTGTGTGCTCTAGCCCACTAAGGCAAGGGCGAGTCCTAGGAAGTCCTGCTCTGGGGACCCACGTCTGCTCTTGCCAGGGTGGCCCCAAGGTGAGCAGAAGACAGGGCCAACTTCAGGCTGGAGGCCAGTTCGTCCCCCACTCCTATTCCCTCAAAGTCCTGCCATGCCTTCCGCTCTGCCCTGCTGGCCTGTCTGCGACAGAGGCAGGGCAGGAGGTCATGGACCTGGAAGTGGAGGGTCACACAGGGTCCTGTAGGAGAGCCACAGTTCTGCTTAACTCCTAGACCCAGAAACTTCCTACCAGACCTTGAAACCAAGAGGGGACACTTGTTCAGCAGGCAGCAAAACACTTACTGGGGAAAAATCGCCCAGCCGGGCACCATCCGTGGTCAGCAAGGGCTGGGGCCAGGCGCTCCCTGCTCTGGGCCCCTGGGATCAGTGGGTAGGTGCTCCGCCACTGCTACTGGGCCACTGCTCCTTCGAGGGCCCCCTTACACTGGCCTTGTCCCCAGAGGGGGCTGGCTCAGCGCTGGGCCTGCCTCCTGTCCCCTGAGCACCCCTGTGCGGGTGAGTTCACCTCAGAGGCCAACACAACTACAGCAAGGTAGGTCGTGGGGCTTCCCTGAGGTTGCACAGCTGGGAAAGGGCAGCAGTGCCTACACCCCAGCATTGGACTCCAAGTCTAGTGCTCCTTCACTGAGGACACTGGCGCCTGGCCCAGGGTCAGCTGGCCCGAAGAGGAGGAGCTCTGAACCCCCAGGTTGAGGGAATCTTTCTTGGCTTCAGCAAGAGCAGCTGCTGATGGAGAGGGGCTGCGCTCCAACTGGGATGAGGTTAGTCCTTGTTCCCTGCCAGGGGGACGGGCCTGCTTCTAAGTGGGTGTGGCACGTGGCTGGTGGTCTTGCACAGACACCACATGACTGTGAGCTGCCCCCCCAGAAGGAGCCTGGAAACAGGGCGGGGAGCTGGCCCGAGGGGGCAGCAGGACAGAACAGGCCAGGGAGAGGACAGCAGTGGATGTTACTATTTTTTTTATCAAGAAGCCAAACTCTGAGTCAAAGATGGCAGTCCCAGCGTGGGGAACTTCTGGGACCCCACAGAAAAGGCTCTATTAGCAGGAGGAGTTGAGCAGAACTGGCTAATGCCAAGCAGCCCTGGTGGTTACGGGCTCCGAGCTACCCGGGCGTGAGCGCGGGTCTGACACTCAGCCACCTCCCCTGTGCAGCCAAGACGACGCACCTCTTAGCTTTGTGTCAGGACTGTCTCGCCATTCCCTGCCTTGGGGGACTCTGTCCTCAGACACCAGATCCCTGGAGGGGCATCACCCTCAGAACGTGCCGGTGACCCCCCTCTAACCTGAGCCCTGCTGAGGGCCGTGGACACCTGGGCTGGGAGTGCTACTGTTTCTTCTCCAAGGGGTGACCTGGCACTGCTCCCTCACACTGGGCCCTGGCCCCTGGAGCGCACCACTCTTTGCCCTTTGGAAGCAAGGAGAGGAGGCCAGAGTGCTTTGTTTTCCCTGGGGCAGGGCTGTCCCTGTGCAGGATGAGATTTGGGCAGGACTCCCCCGTCCTCTCCCCCAGCAATGGTGCTTTAGACCGGGAGAGGAGCCCAGGGTCCTCTGAGTCAGGGTGTCACAGGATGAAGAGAGCTCTGCCCTTCCTGGGGTCATCTGGCCTGGAGAGTTACGGGCAGGCCCTCTGTGGCCCCAGGTGTGTCCCCACCCCACCGTGCACAGGGCCCTCCTCGCAGATGCTACTCACAGTGATGGAAGACAGCCTTGGCTGCCGGCATGAGTGGACACAGCACAGGAGGGCATGGCGTCGCACAGGGGCAGGATGTCATGGGTGGTGATGATGCCACACAAAGCAGTGGTGTCCGAGGTGATGCGATGTCACACAGAGACGTAGGGGAACCGGGGGGAGCGGATGTGATGAGAGAAGCCACGAGGGATGAGCTATGAGTCATGAGTGGCCTCAGAGTGTCCACCCCCACGGCCACCCACCCCGAGGTGAAGGGTTTCCCTTGCACACGTGGCCCCGCAGTTCCGTGTACTCACCCTCGGCCCCTCGGCCCCGCCAGGAGCCCCAGGCACTCCACTCCGGCAGCAACCTGTCAGACATGGGGCTGACTCCAGGGGCCCACAAGCCCTCCAGCCCTGGAGACCCCTGACGGACCCTGCCCATCCCCTCTCCTCCAGGCCACCCTGCTGCCTACTCGAGGGCCCTGGGGTGAGCAGAGGGGTCCTCCCTAGAAGCAGTAGGCAGGGAGGAGGTGCCATACATGCCCAGGGACCTTGCCCTCCTCCCCTGGGGTGTTGTGGAGACCACAGCAGACTCTTGCTCAAGGACTCCCTCCCAGCCCAGCCTCCCACGCCACTCACAGCAGGAACTCCTGCAGCAGCCACCTGGTCGCTGTCAGGAAGGCAGAGATGGGCTGGAAAGGAGAGCACACCCTTCGCACCGCAGTCCACGTGCCTGGGTGCTCCCCCAGCACCGCCCCGAGAGAGCAGACAGAGGGCTGCCCCCGCCCCGCAGGGTGGCCAGAGAACACGCCACCGCCTCCCACTTTCCCCTGCAGAGGGGGTGTTGCAAAGCTGAGCTATCTGGAAAGTGCCTATTGTAGGTCAGACACCTCTGGCAGGGGCTAGACAGCCCTTCCAGAAGACTGGTCAAGTCTCGTCCTGAGGGCCAAGCCACTGGGGTCCCTGTGATTGTGTGGCATCACTAGGCAGTGAGGCTGGGGACAGCCCCATTTCTTCACAGCTGCCAGAGCAATTCCCCTGAAGCCCAAAGGCAACCGCACAGGCCTGGAGCGGGCACAGGCTGAGTGCTGAGTGCAGCGGGGCGTGGGGCAGAGGTGGGAGAGTGGGGGGTCCTGGGGCCAGACAGCTGAGGCAGGGTGAGAGCAGGGCCTAGGGGACTTCATCCTAGAACAGGGCAGAGGACTTGCTGGTGGGCAGAGGGAGGTGTAGGTGATACTCACGCTGACCAGGGGCTGGGCCGCGCTGTGGTGGTGACCTGGGGGTTTGCACATGGCCTGGTAGTCATACATGGTCACTCTGAAAATCAGAAACAGGGTGTGGTGAGTCCAGTGCCACCCCTATGCCCTGCCCCTGCCTCAGGGGACTTTGCCAGCAGGGCCTCCATTCACCAGGATTCCTGAGGGCCCCTGAGCTGAGACAGCAGGTCAGAGACAGCTCATGCTGAAAATGACATTTCTGCACTTTGAATGGTTGAAAGTAAAGGAGAGCAAAAGGCTTGCTCTTTTTCAGGGTGGTTTTCCCTCTAAGCGCTGAGCTGGGGAGGCCTCCCGGGGGGCCCACACGGCCCTGTGCCCCTCCCCACCTCATGTCCCTGGCTCCAGAGAGGTCGCTTCTGGAGCTCTTTGGGGCTTTCACTGTGGGTTTTGAGATCGGGATCCTGAGATCTGCCTGTCCACTTAGCGTCAGCTCTGCCCTCTGCTGCGGGTGTCAGGTGGAGAGAAGCATATCCCACTTACTGGGTGAACACCCCCATGCCGACCAGCTGGGTCATGACAGCACCATCCACCTCCCCCAGAAATCTTCCTGTCTGCAAGGAGGGAGAGAAGAGAGGAGAGAGAGAGATTGAGTAGGATGAAGACTTCTAAATCTAGCACTATTTAGCCCAGGGCTCATTTCTGAGCTTGAGATTTCTGAGTTTAAGATTGGGAAAGCCCAATCAATAGATGCCCTTGAACATAATAAAAACTGAACCCATTGCACCCATGCCTCGCATGTTGACCCACTCCCGGCGTGTGCTATGTCAGTGCTTTCTACACTCTCAGTGGTAATCTATTAATTGGCTATGAAATTAACCTAGAAGTTGCGATCAGATTTTTAAAAAATGGTACAGAATTCCTTAGAACAATTTAGTATGAATCGCTTGCAGCAAAGTTAAAGAAGTTTTTGTGAAACTTGATTTGTTGTATATGCTTGGGATGTGTGCGTGCGTGTGTGTTGGGTCAGATGTAAAATGCATTTCATTCTGCAGGTCCTGGTCAAAAAGCAGCATGTGCCTCATACACCCTGGTGTCCTCATCACCCAAACAGGCTTGAGCGCACTGGTGTGGGCTTTGAGTCCCCTCCTTCATCATCAGTATGTCCTGTGGGTTTGCTGTGCCCCTCTCCACTCCAAGGACAACCTAATCCCTCGTTCTCTCTCCACTGCTCACTCACCCTCCTAACTGGTCTCTCTCCCAAGTCCCTGTGATTGCTGCCAGGGTAACCTTCCTCGTGCAGCTTGGATTGGGCACTCGCTTCTTTACCTCCAAAAAAAATAAAACAGGACCCTTCCTCCTACCCTCGTCCCTCCTGTCATTATCCATTAAGCAGTATTTGGCGGGCTCCCTCGCCCATGTGCCCAGCAGCATCCTCCAAGCCAGCAGTGTCCTCAGGCCATGGCTCACTTCCAAGCTGGCAGAGAGTGGCCTCAGACCGCCCTCCCTCTCTGCTGCTTATGCTTGCCCTGTACTGGGCAATCTCCTGATTCTGCCATTTTCTCAGCAAGGCAGAATGGAAGAGCTTGGTCTTTGGCATCTGATTTTGACTTGAATGTATGTTGCCTTGAAGATTGGGGTAACGTGCCAAGTGTGTGGCACGCAGTAGATGCTCAGTAGATGGCGGCCATTATTCGAAGAAGATGCCTGTGCTTTGGCTGGCTGTCCTTCCTGCCCTGATTGCCCCTTCTCAGTCCTCACGCCAAGGAGCTTTCCTTCTCATCCTCCTTAAGAAGTCTTTCAGAACGCACCCCTCTTCTCTCTGCACTCTGCTAGCGTATGGCCAGCATGCCTGTTCAGCCCTATTCCCATTCTGCCTGAAAACTAGTTGTCCCTCCATTGTATTGAAAACTGCTCAAGGACAGGGACCATTTCTTACTCATCTCTGAATTCCGCAAAGTGCCTTGCTACCTGGACATAGTCAGTGTGGAATTTTGTCAGGGCAGGGAGGTGGGAGCCGGAGTCGATGGCCATATATCAGGTTCTTTGTAGAGAGATTTCTAGGCTCCTAGGCCTACCATCATGATGTGTGTGATAACGACCTAGAAAGAGAAATGCAGTCCTGACACAGGAGCTGAGGCACATGGGCCTGGCCGACCTCAGGGAGAACCAGGTATTGTCCAGGAGCCAAGGAAATGCCAGTAGCCCTCCTTAAGGAAACAGGGATTTATTCCAGACAAAAGTCAGTTGGACACAGGGCTCCCAACACCTGGTCAACAATCAGAGAAGTTCTCTCCCACATAAGAGGATGGTACCATATTGGGGTCATAGCCCCAGTAACACTCCCATGATTTATAAATCAGCAGGCAGGGGCCACATCTCTTCAGATGGGCCCAACCCTGGAAGCTGGGGTGAGGTCAGAAAATATCTCTTTAGATTGTAATTAATTAAGAAAATATAGTACCTGCCTCCTATGGTATTTCCTATTTGGAAATAGCTCAGTTATAAAATTAAAATGTAAGGATGAGACCACCTAAAAATGAATGGCAAAATTGTAATCTCAAAAATGGACAGGTTAATTATGAAAGTAAACAGGAGGAAAACAAGAGTTGGGGACAAAGAGGTATTCAGACTTGTCTGAGCTCTGCTAGCTCTCTGCCTGGAATGCCCTGACCACCACCAACTGTTTTTTGACAGCTTTTATTCACAAGACTCTTAGTCACAAGGTGAATATGATGCAAAATTGAATGAAATGGACACGAATCCAGAGCTTCAGACCAGTTTGGATAGACAGAGGAGCACATGAGCCCTAACACAGGACAGTCTGAGACCCGGAGTATCCGATCTTGGTAAAAACAAGGAGGGCCCCTGTGTTCTGACTAGGAGGCCTGACAGGCGGCATTGAAGAGGGCAGTGGGCAGAGCAAGGGACAGCAGGGAGGGTCGAGGGCATTCCAGGGACAGAAAAATGTGTGGGGAGGTGAGAAGCATCCAAATCCTGCCTGTTCTTCAAGGTGCTGCCCTAAGCCACCCAAAGCTGCACCTGATTCCTCCAGCTGGAGTGAGCCCACTCAGCTGGGGGTCGCTTTTCTATTTCAGTTACCATGTGTGTGTGCGTGTTGTTGCTCCAGCACCTCCGTCACCAGACAGCGAGGTCCTGGAGGGTAGAAGGCCACCCTGGCCCCGCAAGCCATGCGGCCTCTCGTGCACGGTTATCACTCAGTGCCTATTTGCTGAAGCAATGTGTGACGGAATGAATGAATGACCTGAGTATTTTGCTCCCTAGGAAAGTGCAGCACGGTAGGGAGGAGGCTCCTGGCAGGCTGCCCAAACCCCACACGTCTGTCCTATTCTCCTTCCTGGTTCTAGGCTATGCACCAACAATACTGTTGTTCGAACACTTGACTCTGAGAAGGGAGGTCCCTGAGAATAAGATAAGCGTATCCTGGACATTGGAAAAATGTATCCTCCTCTGTAAATAAGCAACTTGGTTTTCTAGGGTACGTCACTCTGGCAGAAAATACCCATTCTCCCGTCTTCTTTGGTAAGGCAAACTGACCTTCGTCCTGGTGACAGTGTGCTCAGCGAAAAGACTACATTTCCCAGAGGCCCTTGCAGCGAAGGCTGGCCAATGGGGTGCTAGCAGAGCCGCTGGGTAGGACTTCCGGAAGTGGAGTCTCTCCCAGCCTTGGAACTTCCGCCCGCCCACTGCCCTCTCCCTGGCGTGGGGAAAGGGGCCTGGAAGGCCGCAGAACCTGGCTAGGGTCTTGATGATGGGGCCGTGCTGGGCCTGGACTGCCTTCATCCAGTCTTTATGAGAGAATAAACCTTTAATTTGTTTTAGCCACTGTGGCAGAGACTCTTACAGGCACTAGCACACAATTCCTAGCTGATGGAGTTTCCTTGGGACTTTGTCAGAGTGAATCCCTGCCTCAAATTTTGGTCCCTCGCCAATTCAGGACCCCCAGACCGCACGTGGAGCGGCACTCAAAGCGCGGCTGTATGTAGCGCCCTGACTGCCCACGGCGCCCCTCAGGCCGGGGATAAGCCATAAAATAAGCAATGGTCCTGGGCTGCCTGAGCCCTGGGGCTGGACAGAAGGGCCTGGGGCTCCCTGAGTCCAAGTCCGCTGAGATGGACGGCTGGGAGAGAGGCAGATCCTGCGAGGTGGAGCCTGGAGGGGAGGCAGATGGGAGCACAGGCAGAGCTGAGAGGTCGGGCAGTCGCCCCTGGGCATGGGCTAATTTGCATGGCCACTTGAGGTTGCTGCTGCAAACTACCCCTGAAAACGGGTACTCTTGACTGGTAGCAGATGGAGCAGACCTCACACTGCCTCCTCACCTAGGGATAGCTTCAGTTTCTTCTCTAAAAACGGGAACACTCAGCTTCTCAAGGGTGTCAGGGTTCCATGAGTCACAACAGTGAAGTCACGGTGCCTGGCTTCTGGAGGGGATCCGATTTCCTTTCATCCCTTCTTAGTTCCAGCAGCCTGGCCTGGCTCCCTGGCTGCAGAGTTTCTTGACAAATGTCTTTGGCCACACAGAGTGCAGAGGAGTCCGGCCAGCACTGCACTGGGAAAGCCACCTGGAGAGCCTGCCTCTGCAGATGTGGGAGGTCTCAGGGTTCTGATGAGAGGAAGAATTTTACTCCTGGAGGGCCCAGTGGGGCAGGGCCACTTGGGAAGCCAGGAAGGCAGAGGGAGAGCTGCTGCCAGGACTGACACAGGCTGGGGGGAGAGGGGAGGTCAGGAGCAAGTGCCAGGCCAGGCTTGGGGGAGTGGCTTGAGGACAAGAGCAGAGCCGGAGATGGAGGGGGAGCCCAGAGAAACAGGAGCTTAGGCCCAGACAGGCATATCTGACAGCCCCTGATGGCAGAAAGGGTCCCCCTCCTCTGCGGGCCTGCCCAGCCCTGGCTTGCTGGGCTGGGGCGGGTAGTGTAGCGTGTCTCTGAGAGATCCAAGTCCCTCAATAGAAAGGTGCCAGGATGGAACTTCTGATTTTCTCGGCTTTGCTGCCCCATTGAGGTCCATTTTGAAGCTCCCATGGGTGGGTGCTGCCCACAAGCAAATTATAGGAATTGGAGTGCTCAGATCCTGGGTGACAGATTCACTGTAAACATTGCAAAGCTCTGCAGAGCTGTTGTCACTCTCCTGGCCCCAGCTGTCTGCTTCTCTTTCTAGGCCCCAGATTGAGGGCTGTAATGCTGTCGCTCATAGTTCTTCATTGTAAGAATGAGCCCTGAGCTGGAAGAGAGGCCTGGTGGGCCCAAAGTCTCACCAGCAGGCCCTCTGGCAGGCTGCAGTGCGTGCTGTGGGGCTTCTGGCCTCACGCTGTGCAGTGGAGGAGGGGCTGGGTGAGGAAGGGCTTGGAAGGACTTTGGGAAGAATCTTTGCATCTGGAGCTCAACAGGCTTCTCCCTCCAGGCCCCTGAGTGGACCTGGAGGGACAAGGAGTTGCCAGAAGCTTCTGGCACATTTAACCAGTCGGGACAGCAGGAGCAGCCAGCTACAGTGCCTGCAGAGGGACAGCAACTGGCAGTGAGGCCTGGGCAATGGTTCTGAACTATCTGGAGGGCATGTTAACGTGCACATGCCTGGGCCCCACTCCTAGAGTTTCTGGATTGCTAGGTCTGGGTGGGACCTTGGAGACTCTGCATCTCTAACAAGCTCCCAGAGCCCAATGCTCCTGTCTTCCAGTGCACTTGAGGCCCAGGGAGGAGTGGGAGTGGCCAGGTCCAGTGGCCCTGGATGGCACTAGTGTGTGTTGGGGCGAGAGGGGTAGGTTTGGGGGAGTGGGTGGGAGGTAGTGGTGGGCAGGTTCTGAAATGGTTCTCAACGGTCCTGGCCTGTGTAGGCCCCTCCTCCCCCCCCCCCACTTTGAGTGTAGGTTGGACCTAGTAACTTGCTTCTAGATCATGGTAGAAGTGATGGGGTATCTATTCTGAGATCAGGTTTCAAAAGACCCTGACATTGCCTGGGCTTGCTCACCCTGATGACAGGAGCTGAGGTGCTGTGAGCTGCCCTAGGAAAAGCCTACAGGGCAAGGAACTGAGGTGGCTTCAGTATAACAACCCTGGGGAAATGAATGCTGCCAACAACCACGTGAGTGAACCTGGACATGGATCCTTCCCCAGTCAAGCCTTGAAATGCCTGCAGCGCCGCAGACACCACCGCACCTTGTGTGAGACCCTGAGCCAGTGGCACCCGGCTAAGCCATACCCGGATCCCTTATCCACAGAGGCCTGAGACAGTGAATCTTGTGGTTTTCAGCCACTGCTTTTGGGGTAATTGGTTATGCAACAGTAGATAACTGCTACAGAGTTGTTGAATGAATGAGCTTTAGCAAAACAGCAGAAATGGAGGCATGGGCAGATGGACAGACAGCCGGACACACAGCAGCACTGGCTTTCCACCCTCCTCCTGCCGCTCACCCTGCAGATCAGTGCCCGCTACGCCAGGCCTCACTCTTGGGCCAGTTTAGTTCTCCACTTAGTATCCAGGCTACCGTGTGCCGGCATTACGCCGGGTGCCGTCTCTGGCCTGGGATTTGTCTCCCCAGTGCCCTCTCATAATCTGACACAGCTCTTGTCCCAGGGGCAGAGTTGTCCAGAGTGAGGAGAGGGGAGCTGCGCCCTGTCAAGATATAGCCACCCCCAGAGCCTTGACACTAGTCTTGGAGCTTAGCCCAGGGGTCAGGACTCCCGGGCCTTGGCTTTCAGAGTCCTGGAGGCACTGGTCCTAATTCTGCAAGACTCAGCTGGCCGCAGCAAGTGGATGAACTCTGCTCTGAGCAGTGACAGGGTGACCAGGCGGGGCTCAGGGGCAAGTGCATAAAGACCCGGGAGGCAGGGACTTGCAGCCTGTCACACCTGCCATCTCCCCTGGCATCACCAGCCCTGCCCTGCAAATGCCCAAGGCGCATCAAGACCACTGCTCTCTTAGCTCAGTTTCCCTCACCCTGAAGTCTTTTCTAGAACCTCCTTCCCCATCCCCATCACTGCTCTTCATTTGCATTTCTAGGTTTGAAGTCTGGCTTTTCTGTAGATGTGTGTCTTGGGGTTAATAACCTAAACTTGCGGGGCCTCATTTTTCTATGTGCTGTAAAATGAGACATAAAGTCACAGCAGATGAGGGGGGGAGGCCCTCCCCACTTCTCGGCCCCCACTGTGGGGGTGGTAAGGGCAAGCCACATGTGGCAGGAGCTTGGGGCCCTGGCAGGAACCTCAAGAAGGCCAGTTCATTTAGACCCGGCTTCATTTCACAAAGGACTGGGAAATACATGCCATCTGCCCCTTTATGGGAAGGGGTCGCCAACCCTGCTCTAGGGCCCAGTCTCTGGGACTTGGCCGTCCTCTCCCTATATTGTGCCACCCTTCTGGCCCAACATCCAGGCTTCTGTGCTCTGAAACTCCTTAGGCCCAGGGCCTGTCCTCTGGCCCTTGAAAGCCAACACCACAGGGGCCTAGAGACTCGGTTGGTCTCAGTTACCCAGAGCACGGACGATAAGGGCATTGGATAGTCCCAAAGCCTTGTGCCAGCCGCTGGTTTCAACTTCTGTCATCCCAGAGCAATTGAGAAGTACTAAAATGGAAGAGCAGGATGGTCAAAGCGGCATGAAAGGGAGAAGGGGGAAGCAGAGGCCAGCGCCAGGTGGCCTGGCGAGCAGCTGGGTGGCAGTGAGAGTCCTGCCAAGAGTGGCTCATCACCCCTGCCTCTCCCTCCTCTCCTCCCAGGAGGAAAGGTGTGCAGCACACTAGGTGCGTCATTTAAAAGCTGTGCTCGGGGAATTCCTTCCAAGATCCATGCATGTCCCTTCTTCCGCGGTCACGCTGTCTCCCATGTTCCCTTCTGATACTCCGGCTCTGACTTCAGCTCCTGCCATGTTCTGACTTCTTTGGACCCTAAGCCCTGTTCCAGTCGGGCCAGACCACTGCCTTGCAAGGTCGTGACCTCGTCTGCATCGGCCTGTTCCCCACAGGCACGTAGGATCTCAGGTGAGAGCCGACCTAGACACCATGTGGCCCGGCACCCCTCCTTTCAAGAGGAGGAGACTGGGGTGCGGGGGTGGGGTGGGGGGAGTTGCATGCCCAGGTCACATGTCCAGCGAGGGGCACAGTCACACTAAACCAAACACTACGTCCCTCCACTGTGGCACAAGCTTCTGGCTGGTTTCAAGGAAATCATTAAAGTGAATGTATTTGGGTTTGGTTCAGGTGTGAATAGGCTCTTTTTTAGTTTGATTCCTGGCTAAGTAAATAATCAGTTTGGGGGCCCAGTCTGGGGCTCAAAAATATAAAGTTATTATTGGACTTTATCTCTTTCCTGGGCACAGGAACATATCTGGCAGGTCCAGGGACATATCTGTGTGCCAGAGGGGAGATTAGGATGAGCAAGCATTACCCCCTCCCCAGTCTCCCCCAGCACGCCGAGGGGCTGGGCTTGGTGGCTGGAATAGAGCCTTGCATAAGGACGGCCCAGACAGGAGAGACACAAAGGGGGCAGGGCCGGCCCCTGGGCCCAGGCAGCGGTGGGAGGCGGGAGGGCAGGGAGGGCCGGGAGAGAGAAAGGGAGTGGGAGTGGGGCAGTGAGCAGCAGGGGCCCAGGCCCCTGGGAGGACATGGGTGCGGTGTGGTCGGGCAGGCCCTGCAAAGTGGTGTCACCAAGCTGCTCCTCACTCTGTGTGGTGTGGACATGTTACCTACCAACCTCGTGAGAAGGCCAGATTAGTGACAGGTAACATAAATGAGTAATTTTTTTCTCAGACTGACTGAGTTGAAAAGTGCTCCACGATTTGTCATCTTGCTGTGCTGACTTTGGTTTCAAGAAAGCCATTTTCTTCAGATCTTTCACTCGAAGTGGCTCTAAGCCAGGTCCTCCCTGCCCTCCCCAGGGCCCTCAGCCGTCTCTGGCTAAAGCAGCTGCTGCAGGTCTGGTCCCCGCACCCTTGCTCCCGGTTCTGTTTCCCCAGCTGCTTACCTGGTGGGCCCTCTTGGAGATCAGAATGAACCCATTGTTGTCGATGACGAAGCAGTCCAGGTCCTGGGGAAGAGACCCAGAGGGGAGGTCATGCCAGGTCCTGTCACCACCGACCCGTCGTTCCTCCTGCCTGTCCCGACCGTTCCGGAAGGCAGGCCTCTCTGTTGAATGCAGATGCCCTCCAAAAGCCCAGCACCACAGGGAAGGAGGGCAGCTGGCCGTTGAGAGGGCTCGGTCCCTGTCCCACCCTCTTCCCGGGGGAGGAGCTCACGCCGTCCTCACAGGTCCTTGGGCACAGGCTGTCCACAGCGCCACACTGGAAGCAGGAGGAGAAACGGTAAATTGTAGGCCCGTGTGCACGTGTGCACGGTGCATACACATGGTGTGTGTATCTGTAGGTGGAGGGCGTGTGTGGTGTGTGTGAGAGCGCATTGTGTGTGGTACACATGTGTGTTTGCACATGTGGGGTTGCATGTTAGTGGGGTCAGCCTCTTCCCCACAGCCCACGGCCTCCTTTCTTGGAGAGGGGTGTCAGCCGCATCAGGGAGGCCTCATGGGACGGCTCCATGAGCCTCCATGGGGGCTCCTGTTCCTTCTTTGTCATCTGGCTGATGTGGTGGGTGGCCTGGGTGTCCCTTCACCCTTCCTCCCCTCTGCTCCCACTTCAGGGCCCCCCACGCTGCCTGGACACAGCACTGAGCGGATGGGGCAAAGCAGGCAGCACTGCAGGGAGGACTCGGGGCCGGAAGGCCTTGTGGAGGACGGTGGGGACAGCTTGGGGCCCAGAAGAGCCAAGGGGTACAGAGGGGAAGGTCCATGGCCAGGTGGAGACCTCAGTCAAGGGACAGTCCCATGGCAGCCCAGGTGGATGCCGGGGAGGTGGGAGGGATGGGCTGAGAGCAGGCAAGGCCCAGAGGGGACGCGTGCCTGCCCTTGCAGGAGGGCCTGGGCTGGGAGGCCCTGCGTGCTGGGCGGGGTGCCAAGGCAGAGAGGGGGATCCTGGAGGGCAGAGGGTGGCCACTGCCTGGCTGGCTGGGGGTGCAGTGGCAGGGGAGAGGCAGTGGGGTGGCTAGAGGAGCAGGAGGCCCCTGAAGGCCCCCGCCCCTGGCGAGGAGAGTTGGTGAGCCCCAGCCCTGACCGGGCCGGTGTCACACCTACCTGCCGTGTCGCCGCCCAGAACTTGCGCTGGAGGAATTCCAGCTTCATCTGGACGCCCACCGCTACCGGCAGCGGGAGGAGAGAGGGCAAGGCCGGGTGTGTGTTTTGGGGGAGGGAAGAGACAGGCAGAGAAAAAAATAGATTCAAGTTAAAGAGAGGGGGAGCCTCAGTGGGACTGAGGGAGAGATTGCGAGCTGGGGAGGGGGAGGGGGAGGGGAAGAGAAGGGAGCCGCGGCCCCCACCTTCCCAGCTACAGGACAGCCCCAGAAAATGCCCAAGAGAGGTTTGCGAGAACGAGGAGAACCAGATTCATCCTTAGATCCCTGCAGCTCAAGGCAGGGGGACTGGGCAGATCATTCTCCTCTTTCCCAGAGGGGAAAGTAGAGGCCAGAGGAACCCGGCCCTTGTGCAGGATCATGCGACCAACGGTGCCACCCGAGACAGGGCCACTCTCAGGGCTGCTTAGATCTGAACCCCTGTAACACCCTCTCCCACACCAGCGCCTGCTCAGGCTTTCCCTGTGTGAAGAGGCTCTCTCTTTGCTTGAAGTCGTGATCAGATGTGCCCAGGTGTGCAGCCGGCCCCCAAATAGTGCTCTTGACAGCAGCACTTGCAGGGCCACCCCTGCCTCTTTGATTCCCAAACAGGCTGGGAGAACCCAAGCGGGTGCTTACATGCTAAGAGGAATCTGGGACAAAGAGCTCCAGGAAAACTTGGGAGCAATGAATAGAAAGAAAAGGCAGGTTCTGTTGAAAAGAAAAAGAATGTAAAAATGAGGCCAGCCTCCTAGTGTCTGGCATAATAACATAAAAAATGCCTTGGGAGCTTAGGACGTGTCAGGCATCATGACACGCGTGGGTCTATTTGATCCGCGCAGCTGGACAGCACTGCTATTATCCGGACTTTCCCAGTGACGAAGTGGAGGCCTTCAGAGCCACGTGGCTTGGCCAGGTCACCGGCTGGCACATAATGGAATCAGGCTCAGCTGGGTCTGTCTCAGGCATAAGCTCTTGACCTCCCTGCTCTCTGCACCTGGACCTGGTTCCCCGCAGCCAGGACGGAGCAGCGGGGCACAGGCAAGCCACACCCCTCTGGGCTTCACTGTCCTCGTCTGTGAAATGGGAAGAGGTCTGGGGGCCTAAACATCATGCCACGTCCATGAGAAATTCAGGAGCCACCCAGTGAGCACTGGAGAGACTTCCCACCGCAGTCGTCTGACTTCCTGAGTACCGGCCGGCTTTTCTCAGGGGGACTGAAGTTCTAGGCTGACACAGACAGACAGAAGTGTTTCTTTTTTTTTTTTTTTCCATTCTGGAAAGATCCTAGAGAAATTCGATGGGGAAAAGATGAGTCTAGGGAAAAGTCAAGGATTCCAGCCCTGGACTTTCCAGGGTTGTGATCTTTGGGTTTTGTTTCCCGAGTTGCAAAGTGAGTCGTGATCACACTAACCCCAGAAAGGCAGGGTGAGTGCAAGGTCACTGTGGCTCGATGAGACAGCGAGACAGCGCGTGGGACTATCATCCCAGACTAGAGCCGTGGCCTTCACACTTCAGCGTGCACTGGAATCACCTGGAAGGTTTGTCAAAACCCCACCCCCAGAGGTTCTGGGTTAGCGGGTCTGGGCTGGGGCCTGAGGGTCTGCATTTCTGAAGTGTTCCCCAGTGACGCTGGTGCTGCCGGTGCAGGGACCATATTCTGGGGACCCCTGTTCTGGACCCTCACTGTCGGAGCTGTCTAATGGTGGAGACATCCTCTATTTTTGCTGTCCCAGACGGTAGCCACCAGCCACATGTGGCTGCTGAGAACATGCAATGTGGCTGGAGCAACTGAAGACCAGAATTTTAAAAGATGTATTTTATTTTATTATAATTAACTTAAACGTAAATGGCCATGTATGGCTGGTGGCCACCATCTTGAGTCACGTAGTTCTAGAGCTGATCAGAGCTTGCTGATGAAGAAACAGAAGGCCCAGGAGCCCCTTCCCTCCCGCGGAGTCACGTGGCAGCTCTGGGGTGACACTATGGCCCTCTGAGACAGGAACATTTGAACCCTCGAGGGCTTCTTTGTTGCTTCAAGGGCCAGGTGGCTGGAATGAGCAGGTGGGAAGGGGATAAATGGACCCAGTTGTTGGTTCGTGGCGAAGATGGAGCTGCGGACGCAGCACATGTCAGGAGGGGCGTGTGCCGGGGCAGCGTGGCCGCCAGCTCGCTCCTGCTGCCCATGTGCCTCTCTCAGTGTCTTCTCCTTTTTCCTTATAATACCACCTTGATGTTCATTTTAGAGAGGTTTCTTTTACCTGTAGGAAAAGGCTAGATGAAAGAGGATGAACGTTCTAAAAATTGTCAGAGGGGAATCACACTAATGCTTAGAATGATCATATCTTAGGAATTTAAGAAAACGTCTTTAACCCTGTCTTGGCCTCTGTGTCAGAGAGGTCTCAGATCATTCCTGGAGTGAGACTCTGCCCTTCTCCTCGGTGCAAGTGTCCAGTCTCATAGGATCATGAGATTTCCAAGCTGGGAGAAATTCTATGATTCTAACACAGGAGTCTAGAGAGGGTGGGGCTTAATCCCTCTCTAATGAAGCTCGGGTTTTGAGGCTCCTTGGGCAGAGTTGGGGGAGCAGGGCACCAGAGCAGGTTCGACCACCTCTGGGTTCCCACTGGCTCCACCACAAGCTCCTTCAAGGCAAGCTCTGTGTCCTTTGCAGAATTTAGGACCTTCTGGCTGCCTACTAAGGTGCCATCTCCATTTGGGTCCCCCACAGGCACTTTAAACTTGACATGTCTGAGACCAAACTAGGGCCTTTCCTCCCCAAAGCTGACCCTCCTTGAAACTTCCCCATTTGAGGGCACAAGTTCTACCTGGTTGCTAGCGTCTTCCCTCCTCCCATCCAAGTTCTGCAGACCTTAGTTGCAAAACTTTATAAAGCTGCCCACTTCTCTCTACCTCCACTGCTGCCACCCTCGGCCAAGCCCACACCTCTCTCGCTGGGATTAATGCAAGGGATCCCAGGTGATCTTCCTGCCTCCCAGCCTGCCTCTCCGGGATCCAGTCTCCACATGGCCATGAGATTGATCTTTCTGAAGATCAAATCATGCCATTTCCTTGCTTAAAACCTGCCAATGTCTTCTCCCCATTGCCTTTGGAAAAAAATCTAAACTCCTTTGTAAGATGCCACGTGAGCTGGCCCTGCTGGGCCACTGATTCAACCCGAAACACTTTCTCCTTCAAACACGTGGCCCTTGTTCCCACCCCAGGGCACTTGCACCAGCTGTTCTCTCCTGCAGTGCTCCTGCCTAGACCTTCACACGGCCTCGTCCTCATCATCGGTCTCGGCACACACCTGTCTCCTGGAGGCCTTCCCTGACCTGCCGAGACGAAGCCCTCCCGACACCTTTCATGCTCTGTCTCATTGCTTTTTGAAGTGACGCAGTTTGTTTATTTGATTTCTCATTTATTGTCTGTCTTACCCCATTAGAATGGGGTGACTAGCAGGAGAGGGGACTGCGCTTGGATCCCCAGCACCCAGAGCAGTACCTGTCACCCGTGGGGCTCCATAGCTGCTTCTTGAGTGAAATAAATAAATTCAACCTGAGTCAGCAACTTGACTGGGAAGCAGAATCTGCGAGAGCTCACTGTCCTTAGCTGCCAGCTCGAGGACCCCATGCAGCCTGCCCCTCACTGGTGCTGGGGCCTTGAGGGCTCGCAGGCTGAGCTGAGCTCCGAGTCCCTAGGAGACCTTGAAGGCAAGCCACTAAGAAGCACGGAATTCAAGTGAGATACAAGGAGGAACTTCCTCATGGTGAGAACAGTAAGTGCCGGAAACGGGACTTGGTTCCCAGGTGGGAAGGGCGCGAGGAGCACGACGGTGTCTCGATGGTGAGTGAGCTGTGCTCTGTCCACGGCCCTAGTCATTGCCCACCCTTCTGCTCAACTCCTGCCTCCCCACCCAGGCTGTGCTCTGCACCCCAGACACTGAGGGAGCCCAGTCTGCTCTCCCAGGACCCCGGTTCTGCCCAGGTAGTCGGCTATTGTCAAAGGCCTCCCTGGAGGAAGACTGCCTCCCTCCATCCCTTCCTGCCAGGCTGCGGCATGCAGAGGACAATGCCTTGTGACAGTTTGTTTGCAGACAAGCTCACGCTCTCAGTGAGGAGAAACCTAGGCCAAGGGGCCGAGGGACTGTGGGGCACTTGGCCTTTCCGGTTGCCTCTCCTAGTGGGTTGCTAAGAGATCTTCCCTCATGTCTGTTTTAGATGCCAACCTTGGTCCCCAGAGGACCTGGTATGACCTGATAGAGGACACATCTAAGACCCCTTCCTCCTGCCCCAGCCCGGCCTGGGTCCCTCCCTCCCTGCTGTCCCCCTCCCCTGGGCTGTCTCCTGCCTCCCCTCTCTGGCCTGCTCTCCACAAGGGTCTGGTGCCTTCCCCCAAAGCAGCTTTGCTGCAAGGTCTCAGCTCGACTCAGCTTGGCTCACAGACACCCTAACAAAGAGCCTCCACAAGGCCAGGCCGGCAGATGGCTCGTGGAGGTGTACGTCTTCACTCCCATCCTGACTGTCACCTTGGTGCTGCTTTGTCATTACAGATGGCAAAACAAAACAGCTGTGCGTGCACACACACAGCACACACACGCACACATGCACACACACAGCACACACATGCACATACCACACACACACACACATGCACACACACACGCACACACCACACACGTGCACACACATGTTCACACACTCAGAAATGATCCTCGCCGAGCGCCACGGTCCCCAGGAGTCAGAGGCTGCAGCCTGTCCCTCCTTGCCCCAGGTCTGCTTTGTCCTCCCCTCCTCTGCCCTGGTGTCCAGCCTCAGGACCTCATGTTTAACTGGAGCAGGGCAGGGGGGCCTGTATTCTGAAATACAAGCTGGGGACCTGGCCGGCGCACAGGGAATACTCCAGTCATAGAATGCCAGCGCCCGAAGGGAGATTCGAGTCCTCGTCCACGTTCTCAGTCTCCAGGCCAGGCCTTGACAGGAAGGTACTAGGGCGTGCAGAACACAGAGTGAGTGAGGCAGGTCTCTCTCTTGAACAGCTCGCCGTGTCAGGAGATAAACCACACCACAGAAAGCTGCTGTGCAACTGCTGCTGTGACAGGGGCCACAGATTGGCCCAAAGAAAATGCCATAGATCAGAGGAGGAGAAGGTTGTGGCCTTCCGGGGACATTTCATATGGCTGAGGTTTTAGGGAAGGGGGAGTCCCAGGGAGCACATCCCAGGCTCAGGGAAGGCCACACTTCCGTGGAGGGGGGAGTGGGAGGTGTGTCTGGGGGGAAGTGGGAGCCTCATTTGCTTGAAGGGCGGGATGTGTGGGACGTCTGTCTGTCTGTCCGTGCAGGGGGAGAGGCAGGGATTTGTGAGAGGTAAAAGACACTCCCCGCCGCCCCCCCCCCCCAGACAGCAGTCCAAGCCCTGCACTTCCCAGGGACCCAGCAGAGCAGACAGAAAGGAGGGTGCTGAGCAGCCTGTCCTATTAGGGATGTCCTGAGTCAAGGGGGCTCCTCAACCCCCACTGCCTGTCCTGGCTGTGAATCCCACAGAAGGCAGGTGGAATGGGAGAGGGGCACTGGGACACTATGACATAGTGCCAACATGTCACTCCATCTGGTTGTCAGGCAGGCTTTAAAAGATGCAAGGGAAAGGTCATTGAGGGGTCACAGCTCCGAGCTGGGAGCTGGGGCCCTGGCTGCCCTCTGGCTTAGTCCCTGGCCACTGTGCCTTTGTATTAGCCACTTTCCAACGGAGAGAGGTCTCTGAATTCTTGAATGACAGTCTTTTCCCTTGGAATGCCTAACCCATCACAGATAAGAGCAAAGAGCTCTGAAAAGCTGATCTCATCCTCGGCATTGAGAACACCGGGAGCTCCCTGTCCCCAAGGTCCCCCACCCCCACCCCGCCTGCTCTAGCATTTCACTCCCCTAAATAGTCCTGGCCTGGGGTGGTCAGAGCCTGAGGCTCAGTGACCTCTGCATGGCCACGTGGCCACCGGGTGTGTGCTCAGGCCCCTTTCTGCAGGTCTGGCAGGTGGGCACCTGTGCACCCCTGCACAATCCTGTCTTGGAATGAATCTCCCCCAACTGAGAAAGGGGTTCGGTTTTTCCTCCTCCCACTGGCAGGATGGGAGACGCTGCCCTGCCATGTCCCTGAAACAGGACACAGACCCCGCTTCCCAGGGAGGTCTCCATCGGGACCAAAGTCAGCCAGCTGGCTCTGTGGTCTGGTCCTGTCCCTCTGTCCCCAAGTGGAAGCGGAGAGAGGAGAGAGGGACAGAAGACGGGGCAGCCGGCGGGGGAAGATGGAGGCGCGTGGTGAGACCGCCTCCCTCCTCCCCGAGTCAGGAGCGATTAATCCACAGGCGCTTTTTTCCACTGAGACGTGAGCACGGCCAGGGTGAGCGCTGCCCTCGCTGCCGCTGGCGCCTGTGTACTGCCGCCACTGTCATCACAGATGCACCCCAGCTGTCACTCTGCTCCGCGGCGTTCCTGGCGCACACGCGCTCTCCTCCCTCTCCCGTTCTTCCCCCTCTCCTCTGTCGCCCTCTGTCCCTGCCGCTTCCCTTCTCAGTTTGTGGTTGACCCAGCACCCAGACCCCTCGTCCCCTGGCCACCGCGGGCGCTCTACCTCCCGAGCAGTGAGCTGCACGCCAGCCCTGTGCCTGGACAGAGGGGACTCTGGCACCGGCCCTCTGCGCTCTGCCTGCCCGGGGCGCCTGGGTTTCTCCTGGGATTCCAGGAGGGTCTCGCTGGAGGGCCAAGAGTGAGGAACGGTGAGTGAGTGCTGAGCCGAGGGTGGGAAGGAATGCAGGGTAGGGGGGCACGGGGCGGCTGGGCTTGGGAACTGCGGCGGTGCCTTTGCCCTGCATGAATGGGCTGCAGCTGCCTCCTGCCAGGGGCAGTTGCTGGGGCTGGGGAAGCTGCTCGAGGGCGCTTGAGCATCCCAAAGGGACAGAACGCTGGGGACTCTGACCCTGCAGTGCTGGGGACATGAGCTGTGGATTCAGCTGGGGAGGGGGCAGGGAGGGAAGAGGGGGGAGGAGGGCATTGCTGGTGCCAGCTGACAGCCCCGGGTGGCACAGAAGTGGTCCCGGCAGCACGGGGAGAAGCAGCCAAGAGCCCTGTGCTGCTTGCATGCCCGCCCGGCACAGACCGCCCCAGAGGCTGGGTGCCGTGGGGAGGGGTGGCCTGGCTGGAAGAGAGGAAGGAAGGCTGTGGGGCAGGGTGGAGGACCTCACTGTCTGAGGCTTGAGAATAGACCCCAGGTCTGGGCCTCTTTACGGGTTGCCTGGGGTTGGGGCTGCTGGCCTGCAGGTGGCCATCCTTGGACAAGGGTGCAGAGGGGCCCTTCCCCAGCTGGACACAGGTCCACGTAGCTGTGGGCGAAGCCTCGTAGGTGGGAGTGAGGCTGGGAGTGGAGGAAACAGAGCAGCGCTATGGCTCTTCCTCGCGGGCCTGAGGGCACAGGGGCCCTGGGCTTGTGAGGACTCACTGGGGTCCGGCAGCTGGACACGCAGCTCTCCATCCACAAAGGGGTGAGGATGCCTTGGTGGGGCTGTGCACTCAGCTTGGGGTGCACAGCCAGGCCATGCCTACCTGGCCTCCTCGCCCAGGGAGCGTGGCCACCCTGACTGGGAGCCGGGCAGCCACCACCTATACCCAGGCCCACTCCCACCTGCTGCAGAGAGGGCCTGTGGGGCTGGGAGTCTGAAGTTCAAATTCCTGCACCTCCCACAGGTCTGGGGCTGGGTTCCAGTTGGGAGGTGATGTTGGCAGCTGGCTGTCAGGGCTCAGTGGCAGTGCCTCCGTGTGACTCAGATTGGCACCCCTGCAGCTTAGATAACTACATGGGGGGAGGGGTGAGCATGAGAAGCCGGGCAGGGAAGTCCAGCTGGTGGGGAACCCCAACTGTGAGCTGCCAAGAAGAGCCCAGCTCTCCCACCCCCACCGCCACACTGGCAGAAAGGCTCTGGCACTGCCAAAGGAGGGGGCCAGGGAGGCCAGGCCCGGGGCGGGGCAGGAGGGTGGGGACGAGGGGCAGTCTGTCCCCCTGGGTCTCCCTCCTTCTGCCCTCAGTCAGGCCTCCCGTGTGCCCTGCCTGGGCCACTGCCCCGAGCCCAGCTCCAGGGCTCAGTGGACGCCTGGCTCATTCCTGCAGAGGCAGCTCCCACAGGGAGACACTCCCGGGCTTTTCTGCTCTGCTGCCCAGAGGGTCTGTTTGGGATTGGGAATATTTGACAAGGAGACGAGGGTGCAGGAAGTGGGGGTGAGAATGGGGTGTGTGTTTTAAAATGAACCAGGAGGGGATATGTCTGTTCCAAGTACAAATATAGAGATTTTCAAAAATCTGCTTCCTTGCTGCCTGGGCAGTGTGTGTGACGGGGGTGACGGGGGTGGGGGAGAGATCTGGATGCGCAGACCGGTGGCGGCAGGCGCGGGCCAGCCTCAACGGCAGTGGCATCCTCCCTGTGTCCCAGCCACACAGAATCCTGGGGCCTCTTCCACTGGGGGCCTGGGCTCGGACCGCCACAGGCCTGGCCCTGCTTCTCTGCAGCCCTCTGCACAGCGAGGGGGCGACGGTGCAGCTGGGAGGCCCTTTTTGCTCCTGTGTTCTGTGAGTCTTCCATGTTGAGGGGTGCAGAGGCCTTGACCAGAGTCAGGGACATTTGACCCAGGGGAGACAGACACCAGGGGAGGGAGCAGGGGAAGGCCAGCCGAGGGCTAGGAGTCAGGGTCACTGACCTGGGGGGACAGACATGTGGGAGAAGCGCAGAGGAAGGGCGTGGACTCCAGGCCTGTGCTGGAGGCTTATAGCTGGAGTTTGAGCCGGCCGCCTGAGGCCAGGGCTCCCCGTCCTGGTCCTACCCCTGCAGTGAGTCAGGGGGGCTGCCCAGCCCCGCCCCCACCCGGCACCCCCAGTCTCCAGGGGCTCCCTCAGCAGCGCATGCGGCCTCTACTCCCACCCGGCTGCCCAGCCTGGCTTCCCCGCCCTCCAGCCCGCGCCTCGGCGCACACTCCCAGCCAGAAAGGTTCCAGAAAGGCCCCTCCACCCACCCAAGGGATCTTGGCCTCCCAGGGCTCATGTCACTACTGGGAAGAGGGCGGCTGGGGGTGCGGAGGGGACCTGGCCTGCACCGCAGTCCAGCAAGTCCCACAGCTGCTTCCTCATCAGCATGACTCGAGAACAGCGTGGACTGCGGAGCCCCCTCAGGTGCAAGAGCGCAGCTCCTTCTCTTGCCGCTGCCGTTCCTGTGCGGGCAGGTGGCAGCTGGGTTAGTAGCCAGACGGCTGGGGCTCCCAGCTTTGGTCTTCCCTTTGCTGAACCTGAAGCTAGTTAGTTGATTTACAGTGCCTCAGTTTCCCCCACCTGCAAAATGGTGGTTAATAAGAATACTAACTTCAGAGAGCTGTGAGGACTAAGAACACTGTGCAGGTGTTTGTGATGTGGGGACTGCTTCTCCCCCTGCAAAGCCTTCTGGAAGGAGGTTCTACGGGCAGGATGCCCCCCCAGGCAGCTGGCGCCTGGCCCTGGTGGCTGCTTGCCCGGCTGGGAGGGCTCAGCCTGGTACTTCTCAAACATGAACATGCGTGCGGATCGCCTGGGGATGTTGTTAAAATGCAGATTCTGACTCAGTCAGGTGAGACTTGAGCGTCTGCATTTCCAAGGGACTCCGGGCTAGAACCGCACCGGGCTAGAACCGCACCGGCGTGGACCGCACTATGAGCAGCAAGAGCTGGAGTCTGAGCCTGTTCCCGGTTCCGGTCCCCACTCGCCTGCTTTAGCTCCTGGCTTTGTTTTCCAATCCCGGTTCTCTGCTGCCAGGAGGCCCAAGGACCCCATGGGGACCCAGACCCTTGTCTCTGGTCTCCTTGTCTCTGGGACTGGGTCAGGAGCAGGTCCAGCCTCCAGAGCTGGTGAGGCTGTGGGACCTGGGGACAGGAGGTCATTTTGTCCCCCATTCTGCACCCTGGGTAGGGACTTCCCTTCCAGACTGTGTTAATTTATTTCAGCAGTTATCAGTGCCTGCTGCGACAGCCGCTCTGCAAGCTTCCCAATGTAGGTCACCCCTTTTCCTGAGGAGGATCGACTCTACTAGGGGTGGGGAGGGGTATTTTGGTTGGAGGTGCGTTGGGAGACGGAAGGCTAAGGGCCAGGAAATGCCGGCTCCAGCCCGCATCTCCCCAAGGGTCCTTTCGTGGTGCCAAACACATACACACATGTATGATTTGTCCCCTGGTTCCCTACTGGGCATGCTGCCCTCCCCACTGTCAGGAAGGCCCTGGCATCCAGCAGGAAGTCCTAGGGGCTGGTGCAGGCAGGGTCTGCCCAGAAAGCACAGGGCACATCCTCATAAACTGGGGGGCCTTGTTTTTGTCACATTCCTCCAGAAGATACCAGGGTCAGCAGTGTCCTGGCACCTTGCAAGGCAACACCTGTGGGTCTGCACTGTGGGGGCCTGCCTGCCTCGTTCTGCACAGTGACGTCCCATCCAAGCTGGGGGCCGGGGTTTCAGGGCCTGCCAGCAAGGCTGCCTCTCTGCTGATGGCCTGTGTGCTGGTCCATGCCTGGGCTCATTGTGGGGGTGACACTGAGGGCCAGGAAAGGGTGGGGTGGAGGAGAGGAGCCTCGGGTGGAAACAGGCCTCAGCCTGGGCAGGGGTCTTTCCATTGCCTGTCTTTCCATTGCCTTTCCATTGTCTGGTAGGAAGCCAGAAGGAGTGGGGACAGAAGCCTGGTTTAGGGCTCCATGCTCCACATGGCCCGGGCATAGGCCATGTCCTAGGACTGCCCTGAAGGATTCTCTCTAGACCTCACTTCCAGGCTGGAGGTGTCTGCTGTCTGCTAGGGGCATTTGGGAACTTTGAGGCATCTCACTCTGCTGCCCGAGTGTTGGCATTTGAGAAGTGCAGGAGCACGGCCAGCAAGGTGTTGCATGTGCGTGTGTGTGTACCGTGTGCATGTGTGTGCATGTGTTAGCATATGCCCAGCTGCACAGCTCTCTGTGGGTGTGTTTGCATCACGTGCTGTGTACGGAGCTCCCAGCACGTGTCTGGGAGGCCTGTGAGTGCTCACCCCGCCCCATGCACACATAAGCATCTCCCTGCGAGGGCTGCTGCTGGGTGACAGTCGCCGGGGCGTGATGAGCAGCCTGGCTCAGAAGCCTGCAGCCCAGGCTCCGACCGTGACCTTGGGCAAGTCAGTCATTGTCTTTGCCTTGGGTGGTGTTCACCTGCCTATCTCGCAGGCACTGTGAGCTCTTGACATGAGGGCTACGGCCTGAGTAAGAGAGATTGTTCTGAGGGTCAGGGCTGGAGGGACAGCGTGCACCGACGCTGCTCCTGGGCGGGCAGGGCTGTGAGGCGTGCTTGGGGGCAGCAGTAACCAGCCCACAGGCCTGCAACCAGGATGAGAAATAATCCCGTGTGAGGCTGGCGGGGCCAGGGAGCAGACGGTGCAGACCCGCTGCTGACACCCTGTCCCTGGAGGGGCTGCTGCTTCCTCCCACCTCTCGCGGCTCCAGTCCGAGCAGAGAGCAGGAGCCTCCACCTGAATCGCTCTGCCCTGCATCAGCCTGAACCTCGTGGGGAGTCCACCCACTGGGGACTGGTCATCGCTCTCAGACATAAGGAAACTGCGGCCCAGAGAGGTTAAGCAGTTGGTTTAAAGGATTGGCAGATGGGGATTTGAACCCAGTGTCCCGACCCCAGTCCCGGCCATGCGAGAGCAGTTAGGAAGTGACCACGGGGCCGCCCCAAGGGTCTCCTCCACCGCCCGTGACAGGAACTTGAATTCACCTAAAAGGCAGCGTGTGCACCGGGGCTGCCCCCCACTCCCACAACTGCACCCCGTTCTTGTGAGCCCTGTGCCAGCCCCCGCCAGGCCCCGCTCCCAGGGGGAGGAAGAGCCACAGCTCACCCCTGCCAGGCCGCCCTTGTGGGGCCAGAGCCAACTGTCCTGTTCTCACTGACCACCGCTGTGGCCCCTGAGGACTCCAGAGAGGGCAGGGCTGGGGGTGCAGAGGGGAGAAGATGGAGACAACAGCAGGACCCCAACACCTGAGGGACAACCTTGGAAACACTGAGATTTCTGAACCCAACACTGAGCTTCCGGCAGCTCCCTCCACCTCCTGGCCATTAGATTTGTGCTGCCAGGGACTCCTCGGGCTCCCAGGATTAAACAGGCCGGTGGGGGTGCAGGAAGGCTGCAACCAGGACCCACCAGGGAGGTCACACTGTGAGGCCAGCCGGAGGGCCGGGTGTGCATGTCTCTCTCCCTGCCCAGCCAGCTGCCTGGCGGAGGGGGACCCACAGTCCCCTTTCCCATCCCCCTGACAGCGGGCGGCTTGGAGGCTCTCAGTCCCGTCTGGAAGGAAGTGGGAACCCCAGAGCTGGGCCTCTGTCCCACTTAGGAAACACTGGGTGGGGCAGACCCTAGGAGGGGCGAGTGCCCTCTCTGCCCTCCAGAAGAGAAGCCTGTTTTCTACACCCCGCCCCGCAGCCCTCCTGCTCTGTGATCTCACCTCTCCTGTGTCCCCGTTTCTCCCCAGCAGCTGCGGCAGCACGGACCCCTGAACCGAGGAGTCTTATAGCTGGTGGGAGACAGAGTGCCACGATTCAACCTCCACGTTTCACACCCAACCTCCGGCAGACGCCGCCAAGGGCGTGGGGCCATGGTGAGCGGTGGTGGGGCTGGTGGGACTGGGACCTGTGTGAGGGAGGCCTGCGGGACAGGCCAGCTGTGCCCTGGGACCTCACTGTTCACCTCGGAGAGATGTCCCTCAGTTTCCCCACCTGTGACACGGTGTGGGGTGGGAGGTGCTCAGCCAAGGAGACCTTGTTGCTAGGAAAACATTGTAGAGAACAATAGACCAGAGAGGCGACAAGAAGAGCAGGGCGAGGCTGGGTGGGACATCGGAGGGGGCTCCAGCACAGAGCCCACCCTGGGGAAGCCAGGCCTACTCCCGGGCCCCTGCGAGAGGCTGGACTCCTGGCCTCCCTCCTCCTGCCCCCGTGCTCCTCTTCCTCCCCCGCCCGGGGAACGGGAGAGGCTCAAGGAGGGCTGTAACGAGACGCTGGCCCGGCTGGCCCCGCGGCTGCTCGGTGCTCTCTCCCGCAGGACTGACAGGCAGCGCGCCCAGGGCTCCTCGCTCCCCAGAGCGCCCGCCCAGAGCTGAGGGCTTCACTATGCTGGCGCCAGGCAGAGGCCCCCAGCAGAGGACCAGGCCCGCCCTGCAGTGGCGGCAGGTCTCCTGTGAGTATGACCCTGGGCACGGAGGGCACGGTGGGGAAGGGGCCAGGGCAGGTGAGCACAGCAGAGAGTGGGGCTTCTCGCAGGCTGTGGGCAGGTCTGAGACACGTCCTCCTGGGCTGCCCAAGGGGACTTCCCTGGCAGCCAAGGAGCGAGTCACCGCTGGGAGCTTTCGTGGTTAGACCAGGAGCAGGAGACTAACACCGCTGGTTCTGTCTCCCCAGGTGAGTGCCTGTGTCCTTCCCCACGCTTTGGGCTCCCTGCTAGTAAAAATAAGAGAATGGCCTGGCCTCCCGCTAAGTTGAGTGGACGGCACCTGAGCCTGTCGCGTCTGCGTGTAGCCCGCCGACCGCCCGGCCTCTCCCCACCCGCAGCCCCTCCCGGCCCACTGCTCTAGCGGAGCCCCCGCTCGTCTCTTGTGCTCTTTAGCCTCAGTCTTCCGACTCTACGCGCAGGAACCCGGGGCTTGGGACGTGGGGCTGGAAGAGCCCTCAGAGACTGGGCCAGCCCTCCTCCTGCCCACGGGCACTGAGGCCCTCCACTGCTCGTCCACGGGAATAAATGCTGATGAAGGCAGCCAGGGACACTTGTCAGGGTGAAAGAGGCCCTGAGGATTCTGTTTATCTGAGGCAAAGGGACGAGACTGACGAGGGCTGGGTGCCCAGGGCCACGTGGTGGGAGATGAGAAATGTCCCGCAGGGGCAACTCTGCCTGGCCTCTCCCCGGGCCATACCAGCCCTGTGACCTGAATTATTCACCACGTGAGAGTGGCTGATCCCCGAGCAACTCAGATCTCCTTTCAACCTCATTCTAGAACCACGTGACACTTCGCAGTGCAGGATGATGCATTCTTGTCACTAGAGCCCAGTGCCACTCTGAGTTTCTTAGGGTGGGGGGCAGGCAGTTGCTCTTTCCAAAGTGCTCTCTTCCCACCCTGCCACCCACCCCTGCCCCGGGAGGGCAGGTGGCTTCTAGTCATGTGGAGCCTTTTGAGCGGGAAGGTGGATGGACTGGCTTTTGGGGGACAGTAAAGTCTGAAGAATGCTGGCTTTCAATGGCATGGAGCAGGCTGACCTGGCAGCAGGGGCCCTCAGACGTGTGAGAGGGTGAGAGGTGGCAGCAGGTGACCCCAGATGGCTGGAGAGAGCTCCAGTTGGCTTCCGTGACCACACCTGGGCTCATTTCCCTGTCAAGAGCAAAGGGGCTCGGGTGTCAGCCGTGCAGCTGTCATTGAGCCTCCAGGCAGGGGAGGACGAGAGTCTCATTCTACTCTTTCAAGCCCCTCCCTTTGGGACATCAGACATTCAGTCACTTACTGGACAGAGACTCAATACTGTCCATCCAGGCACCCAAGTCGTGTGTGGCCAGCTGGGGCCTTTCCTCTGGGCTCGGTGGAGCTGACCTTGGCTGGGTGGACCTGGTGGGGCTGGACTAGACTGTGTGGGCTCCTCCGGTTTTCCCTCCATAATGAGCAGGCTTCTCCGACACTCAGGAGGACAGCTAGGGAGGGCTTTGAGGTCACTGCTAGAAAGGGTTGCTCCACAATGGAAGGCGCTGCTCTGATGTGACCATTCCCTGAGGGTCACTGCCCCCAGCCCTGCAGATGGGACCTCATGCTTGCTTCTCAGAGGGGTCTTGGGAAAAGACGGGTCCAGGAAAGGATTTCTGTTCATGCAGGAACGCTGCCCTGCAGCCACTAGGAAACAGGAGCCTAGGCTGAGAGCCTGGAGGGCTCTAGGATGAGAAGAAATAGGAGCTCATCCCAGGGCCCCCAACTGCCAGCACCGCTGTGGAATCGTGCACCTTATCCATGTCCTTCCCATGCTGGGACCCTGCGTGCCTCACTGGGTTCCCACTCCTCGCCCGAGGTGGCTGGCCCCATCTTGGGTGTGTGGCACTTGGGGAGTTGCAGGGACAGGGTTAGGAGTGCCCCTTTGTGCTCTCCCCTTTCCACGCTCAGCACATCTAAGCCTAGTGCAGTTTAGGGTGGGGGTGGGTGAAGAGGGGAAGGGGCTAGCAGTGTGGCCGTTTTCTTTTGGAAAGAGAAGGTCTTTCTTCGGGCAGGGACACTGGCAAAGGAACACGGGTGCAGGTTTCTCTGACATCTTTATATCCTTTATTTTATCAACATCCGTGGGGTCAGTGGGACCCAGGCTCCCAGGGAGATCAATGGCAAGAGGCCCTGTGAGCTGGGGTGTCCCTGTGGACAAGCAGTGCTTGTCCTGGGCTTGGGCCTATGAGTCCACAGGGTCATTCTCCACCCAAGTGGTATCTTTGCCAGATGCACGATGGGGCCAGGCACTGTGTGATGTCCATTAACATAGAAGTGGCTTTGGATTTGTTAATTATCTTCTTATGTGGTTAATATATGTGCATTGATTGTGATGGACTATGGCTGGTGCCAAAGGAGAGAAAGCCAGGAGGCCATTATGATATGAATAGAAAGGAGGGAACAGAAGCAGGAGGTGGTAACTCGAGCTGTCTTTTGCTTTCTTTCCACCTGTCCCTGCCCCTGCCCACGCAAGGGATCACCTGCTGGATCGCCCTGTGTGCCGTGGAGGCGCTCCCCGCCTGCCCTTTCTCCTGCAGGTGTGACAGCCGCAGCCTGGAGGTGGATTGCAGTGGCCTGGGCCTCACCTCGGTGCCCCCGGACGTGCCCGCGGCCACCCGGACCCTCTTGCTCTTGAATAATAAGCTGAGTGCCCTGCCAAGCTGGGCTTTCGCCAACTTGTCCAGCCTGCAGCGGTTGGACCTGTCCAACAACTTCCTGGACCAGCTGCCCCGCTCCGTTTTCGGGGACCTGACGAATCTGACTGAGCTGCAGCTGCGCAATAACAGCATCAGGACCCTGGACAGGGACCTGCTGCAGCACTCGCCACTGCTCCGCCACCTGGACCTGTCCATTAATGGCCTGGCCCAGCTGCCCCCCGGCCTCTTTGATGGGCTCCCGGCTCTGCGCTCCCTCTCGCTCCGCTCCAACCGCCTACAGAACCTGGACCGGCTGACATTCGAGCCCCTGGTGAGCCTGCAGCTGCTGCAGGTTGGGGACAACCCCTGGGAGTGTGACTGTAACCTGCGTGAGTTCAAACACTGGATGGAGTGGTTCTCCTACCGAGGTGAGCACGGACCTGCCCAGGCCCGAGGGATTGGGAGGATCACTCTGGGCCCAGCGCCTTTTCCTGGTGTCTGGGCACTGACTCAGGGAACAGGTCAGGGAAGAGGGGGGACCCTACCTCTCTGCCAGCTGGGCTGGAAGAGCCACAAGCCTCACCCCTTATGCTGAGCCAGCAGGAGAGGCCGGGTGCTGCTTCTCTCTCCCTCGTTACCCCTTTGTGTTGGGTGTCCAGCCACGACTTGCTGTCACTCGACCTCCCTCTCCCGTGTGGGTTTAATGAGGGAGCTTAAGGACCCAGTGTGTTTTTTCTGGGATCTGCATCCAGGTATGCCTGCGGGCTTCCCCGGCATCATAGAAGGAGGAAGGAAAAACTGTCTTTCTTCTGAATACTGCAGCCACCTGAAATACCCACCCTGTGGGAGGGTGGGATGCAGTTGTCTCTGCAGATAAACCGAATTTCCCTTTGGTGAGGGTGCCAACTTCCTCCCCCAAGAAGCTTTATTATCAAACTTCTAATAAGAAGGCAAATGGTTTAAGTTTTACTTTCTTTCCTTCCCTTTTTCTGTAACTTGGGAAAGTTCTGTGATGACCTATGCAGTGCTCACGTGACGTGGGGAAGGAGGGTAAATGAGTCCGCTCAGTGCTAGACGTGCCAGGCCTGGGTCTGAACTCTGGCCCTGCCGTGTCCTTGCTGTGTCACCTTGAGAAAGTTGGTTTGCCTCCCTGTGGCAGTGCCTGTCTGTGAAATGGGAAGGAAACAGTGTCTATCTCAGGGTCACTGTGAGGATTACATAAAGTAATGCACATAAAGTGTCTGGAAAGTGCCCAGCATGAAGTAAGTGCTCAGTGAAACCTCCACGTATCTGTTCACTTTGGAGTAGTGGCCGAACGTGGCCTGGGCTTGATCAAGCACAGGGCGGTGCCCAGCACAGCGGATGTTCCACAAACGCTGGATGACTGAGTTAATAGAGAACTCTGAAAATATCGCCAATGCTTCTCACTACGGTCTTACCAATTTTGTTCCATACCCAGCCACCATCTCAGTTATTTCCATGATATTCTCATGGGCTAGTTAACTAAAAACATTTTCCAAACTATAAAGTGCCATGAAATGTTAGTCAATACGATAATTTACCCATTTCTGTGAGTATGGAATGATTAATACCTGTAAGTTTCCAGTTGACAAGTATCTTTTCATGCACACTATCTCTTTTAGTCCTTATGGCAGCTAGTTGAGATAGACATTCTTATTTTACAGCTAAGAAAACTAAGATTCATAAGTAATTAAATAAATTAAATAATTTTCGCAAGATGACACAGCCAGGATTCACCCTCGTGTCTTCTGAGTGGGAAAATCAAGTCGTGTCCCTGTCAGCACCCAGCTCTGCGTGCCGGGCCACGCTGACGTGTCCGCCAGACACGAGGCCGCAGGTCCCCACAGTCAGCGTGTGCCCACACGCAGACAGCATCGCCCGCAGGACACCCCTCTGTCCTTTCACACAGTCAGCGGGAACTGGATTCTCAGCACGAAAAGCTGTGGATGAGAATCTGCGTTTTTCAGATCTTTTCAGTAGTAGCGTTGCTTTCACCCTTGCACTCCCTAAAAACAAAACCCTGGGATGTCTTCCTCAGCATCCCAGGGAGAGACTGGTGTCCACTGCATGAGGAGACGGGCGGCAGGTGGCCTGGGAGAGGCCGCTGGCCGTGACGGGGTGGCTGGAGTGAGTGCACTCGGCAGTGGCTGGCACCTGCATCTAGATTCCATCAGAAGCCGGAAGAGGGCCCAGATCCAACCTTCACTTCCCAGGGGACGTCTGGGCAGATTATTGTCCTTAGCCACCCTCTCTCTAGCCCGCCCCTGTTCTGCGTCCGTGTCTCCCCCGGGGCCGTGCCGGCCGTCACCACCAGCATGAAGACAGCACACAAGCACGGGTGCCCCTGGCACGTGCCCGCCTCCTCCCCTGGCCCTTCCGATGCCTTTGCACTCGGACGCGCTGCCGCGGGGGCACCCATGGGGCCACGGGATTGCTCTGACAGAGGACAAGGAAACCTTCCTGCCCAACTGCTTCCCTCCCTGCTCCGAGACGGGAGTTGGTTGCCTATTCTTAAGCCACCAGAAGGCCCTGCAAGCGAAACGGCAGCGGTGGAAGCAGTGGCTTTTGGCTTTTCTCCTTTTTGTGCAAGGGGAGAGCTGGGAGGGATAAGATGCTGTACTGAGAACAGTCCCGGGCCCACAGAATGGCAAAGAGCAGGCAGGGTCGGCCGAGTCTGGGCCGGGCACTCGGCTCCCTTGGCACCGAAAACCCCTCCCTGAGCACTTCCCCCATGGTGGCATCGTGCTACTGTGACCCTGCAGAGGGCAGGTTGGCTGAAAGGGTGGTGTGCTTCTCTACAGGCAGAGAATGATGATGATAGCCACTTCCCATGGCTTCTGCAGAGACTAAATGGCACGATATACGTAACTCACTGTGGCGCTTGGCTCAGTCAGTGCTGTTTTCCCTCCTCCACTTCCTCTTCTATAGTCGGTGGTTCCAGGATTGACTACATTGCAATAAAAACTATACCTTCTGGGCCTTCCATTTTTGGGAGCTGGGGATGGGGAGAGGAGTCCAGGTTCCGGATGCCTGATCAGCCCCTCTGTTCTTCCTCCCTGCACGCAGGGGGCCGCCTGGACCAGCTTGCCTGCACCCTCCCCAAGGAGCTGAGGGGGAAGGACATGCGCATGGTCCCCATGGAGATGTTCAACTACTGCTCCCAGCTGGAGGACGAGAATAGCTCGGCTGGGCTGGATATTCCCGCGCCGCCCTGCACCAAGGCCAGCCCCGAGCCTGCTAAGCCCAAGCTCGGGGCTGAGCCTGAGCCGGAGCCCAGCACGGCCTGCCCCCAGAAGCAGAGGTACCGGCCGGTGAGCGTGAGGCGCGCCATCGGCACGGTGATCATCGCCGGAGTGGTCTGTGGCGTCGTCTGCATCATGATGGTGGTGGCCGCTGCCTACGGCTGCATCTACGCCTCCCTCATGGCCAAGTACCACCGGGAGCTCAAGAAGCGCCAGCCCCTGATGGGGGACCCCGAGGGTGAGCACGAGGACCAGAAGCAGATCTCTTCTGTGGCCTGAGCACCCACCCGCTGGCCCAGGTAGCAAGGGCGGGTGTGCGTGGGCTTGCCCTGGGGGGGCGGCCCTCCCCTCCTCGCAGCCCCCCTCACCGACAAGGCTGCTGCCTGCCCAGTCCCACTCTCCTCCCCCTCCGGCAAAGGAGCCGCAGCGTGGACCTTGGACCTCCAGGTCTCCCTGGAAGCCGTGTTGTGCTGAAGGCCCTGCTGATGCTCCTCTTTGGGGCACCTGGGGAGCTCCCCAAGCCTCTGGCCCCAGAAGGAAAGGTGGTTGTGCGACAGGAGGGTCTGGATTGAGCACCCCCTCATCCTCGCCACGGGGCAGTCACAGCGGGTGGCTCACCCCATCCCCCACTGTCCCCCACTCATCCCCACCTCATCCACACTTAGCGGGTGGGGAGGGAGCCACTCAGCGGCCGGGGTAGATTTCTGAGACTCTCTCCTAAGCCAGAAAGATATTCTTAAGCCCCTTGCAGTGTGGAAGCTGGGGGTTCAAAGTGCAGACACACCAACCCTGTCCCTGGACCCAGCACTCAGAAGCACAGTGCCGCGGTTCTAGCACACTCCCTGGGCCGCCGCCACCTCCTGACCTGCTCTAGACCGTGCTGACCTGCCCTCCTGGACGCACTGCTTCACTCGCACACACCCCGCATCACCAGCACAGCCGCACGACGAACACTTGGCACACCCCCTCCTAGAGACCGGGGCCTTGAGGACCTGGGCGTAGGGACAGGCTCTTCCCCTGGGTTCTCTGGCCCCGAGGCCACGGACCCTCGAGTGCTTCCTGCAATCTTCTCAAGTCAACACCAATAACACAAGGATCCTCTGAGATCCTCTAAAGTGGGCCAAAGCGGTGCTGCCGGATGAGATTTCCCGTCACCATGGTAACCCACTCACACCTCTGCTGCTGGGTTTTCCGGGGACACCGGCCCAGGGGCTGGGAAGCAGCTGTGTGTGTGGATGCAGCCTCCTGCGAGCCCCGCCACACGCCACAGTGTTGCCCCTGTCCTGCCCAAGCACGCCGCCGCGGCCAGGCCCCGTGGGGACGCCACCGACTGCACGCCTGGGCCCTGCAGCCTGGCACCATTGCTCTCCACCCCTCTCCCCTCCATCCTCAGCGTCTTCTGGCCTGTGTCCTTGGGTTGGGGCTGGACAGTGCTCTGTGGTGGGTGGCACCCCTTGGGAAAGCAGACGGCAGGCAGAGAGCACGGGGGTTCTCTCTGAGGCTCGCTGCCACCCAACATGTCTCAGACTCCAGGAGCAGGGACAGATGGCCACATGCTGTGCAGAGGCTTAACCCATGGGGCCTCCTTTTCCCAGGGTTTGTCTGCCCAGTCTGCTCCCAGACAGTGGGCCAGGGGTCCTGTCTGGAACAGGGACACCTGCCTCCAGGGATGTGCAGGTTTCTCAAGGTCGCTAGTCTCCTGTTCTGGCTCTGCCCCTCTGGGAGAGCCCAATGTTGGGTGGGTACTGAGGTCTCCTCATGCTCAGAGAGGGTCGGGAACCCTGGGCTCATTTCTGGCTACCAGCAGGGGTCTTGGTGGCTTGGGGGAGGCCAGCCAGACTGCCGAAGCCAAGGGCTGCGGAGGGGGGTAGGGAGCCCGGTTCTCCCTGCCCCTCCCTCCCTACCCGCAAGATGGGGTGGGTGGGCTGGGCTGGGGGCCTCTGAGAAGGTCATTCTCCAGCAAGTGGACAGAGGCCGGCGCTGGCTGCTTATCGGGACCACAGGCCTCCCCCAGGCCGGGGCCACAGTCTTCCTTCTTTTGGCTTGTGGGCGGATCCCAGATCTGGGGTTTTCTAAAGGGACTGGGGGGAGGGGAGGGCATCATCAATGGTGGTATCTTTAGCCTGAGACAGAAGATTTTTAAAGGCAAAATTATATTTCTGGTTTGTTGTTTCAGAAGACCAATAAAGACTGTATTTTCCTACGTACTTCCTGGTTTCATTGGGTGGGAAGGGGATGTGGGTGCTGGGAGAATCGCTTCCTGGCCCTCACCTGTCCCGGCAGCTGAACAAGGGGCTGAGGGCCACCACCCGCGCACAGAGCTCCACGAGACAGACAGACGGATGCCTCCCGGCCGGGCCCAGGACCTCAGGGTGCCCTGGGGAGAGGACTGGAGACGGGTTGGGTCAGAATGAGGCTCCGTGGCTGAGGGCAGTGAGTGTGGGGCACGGCAGAGCCAGGATCCTAAATGCACCCACACTCTGGCCTGGCAGGAGGATCTGTGAGCCTCAGGGGTTCCCAGGGCAGTGCGGTGGCTCGTGGAGAGGAGGCGTGAGCTGGAGAGCCTGCCCCAGCCCACGCCCTGTGGTGCTCAGCGCCCTGGCTGGACGGAACCGGCCCTGGCAGCCGGGACAGATGGGCCATGTGGCAGGAAGGCAGCATTTGCCCAGAGGATGCTGCTGCACGACGAGGGGAAGGGCGGCTGAAGGGGCTTCTCTGCTCCTGGGTTTTGGCCGCCTGGCGGGGCTGGTGGGGTCGATGACAGGGAGGAGGAGCCGTGCCACCCAGTGCCATCTCGCCCTGACTGACTGACTCCAGCTCCAGCAAGCCATGCTCTGGGCTCCCGGTATGACCCCTGTGTGGGGCTCGCAGGTGGGCATTGGAATCCCAGAGTGGGGGGATGGGCAGGGGCACGCTGGGGGCGGGGGAGGGAGAGAGCGAGGCCTCTGGCCTGGTCAGCGTATGCCGAGCCTGGGGCAACTGCGGGGCTCGCTGCTTGGAGGGACACCCGCCTCTAGGGCTGGGTGGGCCTCTGGCTGACAGTGTCTGGGCTCTATGGTTCACTAGTCTTCAGAGACTAGGATGGAAGGTTCTCCTTCCCAGGAGCCACAAGCAAACCCCAGCAGGCCATGAACCATCAGAGCCCTGAGGAGTTCAGCCCCACTCCGTGGTGGAGCAGGCTGTCCCCTACCCTGGTGGCGAGACGTGTGGGGACATTGCCTCCTCCAGCCCTAACAGGAACAGCAGGCCAAACACAGGTCTCCAACCCCACTGCAGAGGCCCAGGACCAAGCCCCGCCTCGGCCTGCACATCTGTGTCATTCAGATGCCGGGGTCCCCACAGAGAAGCCCCCAGCAGCCAAGGGCTGGGCGCACGCTGAGGCCCGGAAGGCAGGAAGGGATGGCAGAGTGCTGGGAGGGTGCCCGTCTGCGGAGAGACCCTCTGTGGACCACAACCCACCATCATGATGCTTGACTGTAGGACATGGAGAATTGAAATGGATCCTAATCAAAAAGTTAGATTTCTAGAAATTTTGCATGAGCTGCTGGCAAATCACCTGCCTGGAAATTAAAATGACCCCTCCTCACCCCCTCACTCTTTTTATTTTTGAGACAGGGTCTCACTCTGTCACCTGGGCTAGAGTGCCATGGCGTCATCACAGCTCACTGCAACCTCAAACTCCTGGGCTCAAACAATCCTCCTGCCTCAGCCTCCCGAGTAGCTGGGACTACAGGCATGCGCCACCATGCCCAGCTAATTTTTCTATTTTCAGTAGAGATGGGGTCTCTCTCTTGCTCAGGCTCGTCTCGAACTCCTGAGTGCAAGTCCTCCCGGAGTGCTGGGATTATAGGCGTAAGCCACCACGCCCGGCCCCACCCGCCCTTCTGCATGGCCCTGTGGCGTTATGCACAGTGGTGACACATGGCACGCAGCTGCCCCGCAGCAGGGCCCATCTCCTCCCTGTGCTTCTTGCTGGACACAAATAGCACACACGCAGCCCCACCTCAGACACCACACACTGCCTTAGTCTGGTGTCCACATGCACACAGTGCCGCTGTTTCCAGGCACACAGACAAGCCCCTGCTGCCTCCTTGAGCTACAGGCCCTATCTGGCCCCAGGGTCAGGGCGGCTGAGCCGCAGGCCAGGCAGAGGAAATTGCTAAGGAGGCCAAGAGAAGCAGAATAATAGAAGTATTAGGTCTCCAGTGCCCCATTCTTTTCCCCTCTCATCCAGGCACCCCAGAGCGTAAGAGTGATTGTCTGCAGTGAGTTAAACCGGAGGCACGGGGACACGGTTTCTATGGCAACTCCTCTCAGCTCTAATTCAGCTCCGAGTTAAAAATGATATCAAATAATTGGAGAGTGCAGGAAAGCACAGCCAGCAGCCTCACCCACCCCTGTCCCTTCTCCCTAGACCTTCAGATGTGCAGGCACTGAGAAGGCCCACACCACAGGGCGCAGGACAGTCATGGGGACCCCAGGACATCTGCAGGGAGAGGAGTTGGGGGTCAAAGTTTGGCCTGGAAATGGTCTGGGGCTAGCATGCCTTGGGCTAAGGGACACAAGGCAGCTGGGTTGTCACGGGCCCCTTTTGAATGCTGCCGTCCGCTGTGCCCGCAGACAACTAGTGACACAAATGTCTCTGCACAGGGGATTGAGCAGCATAACACAGAGCCTTTGCCCCGCCCCCTCACCAGGGTGGCCAGCAGCCGACTCAGGTGGCCCTGGGACCCTTTCTGAGGCAGGAGGACAGAGGCCAGCTGGCTCTTTCATCCCCTTTGCCCTGAATTCAGCCTGGGGCGGAGGCGCACTGCCCCTGCCCACCCCACCCCAGCCCAGCTCACCGGGCCAGGGTGCCCGAGAGCCGGGTCCACAGAGCCAGCATGGCTGAGCCTGGGTGCTCCCCGGACCACACAGCTTTTCAGCACAGCTGGGGCCGGGACATGGAAGCCGAAACCAAGGTAAGGAGGGCTTCATTGCAGGGGCCTGACAACTAGGCAGAGACACCAAGGACTTTTTTAGGCACCAAGAAATGACAAAGTCAGGGGAAGCTTATGAGGGTGGTTGGCTGCTCCCATCACGTCAGTCATGGCAAACTGCAGCATGGGGAGGGGGGGAACCTGGGGGTGAGCCGGTCTGCACCCAAATTTTGCCTTTATTAGTCATTAGCTGCGGGACTTCGGGCAAATAACTTTGCTGTGTCTCGGTTTCCTCATCTGTAAAATGGGTTACCCTGAGGACTAAATGAGGAAGCACCCAGGAGGTGGCTTCCATGGTGGCTGGCACACATCGAACATACAGGAGCTCGTACTTCAGGGGTCTCAGCCACAAGCCCAGCTCCCTCTTGAGTGGGATACCAGAGCCCAAGGCAACAGGAGAGGGAAGCTACTTGCAGAGTGGTGAAAGCAGGTCTGGGCCGCAGGCTCCATCCTGTGTGGCCTTGAGCAGATCCCTTGACCTCTCTGGGTTTCATTTTATTTACTTCATGAATTCTTTTAGATCTAAGGTTTTATGAGTTTATAAACAAAATGACTTAGGAAGATTCAATTTCCCCTCATCCCCACATTTCACCTGGGGAAACCCACAGCCAGGGGACCGTGGCCTGGCAGGCCGCGTGCGAGTCCTCCTGCTATGACCACGACGTGCCTGATTCCTGACAGTGACCCACGGTCTCCTGCCCTCAGTGGCACAAAGGGCAGCTCCTACCTGCGGCAATGGCTGTCTTCTTGTCCACCGTCACCGCCACAGCTGTGCTTGCCGTCACCACCACCGGCTCCCCCGCACTTTCTGGGGAAGCAAAGGTCACCGGGTCACTTTCCCAGCCCTGGGGAAGGGCAGTGCCTGGGGTGTCCCTGCCACTGTCTGGGAGCAGGAGCAAATGCACACGGCAGGCGAAGCCGGCCTCGCACGACTGGGGGTGTAGTGGGGGGCTGCAGCTGCAACGGCCGCCTCGCCGGGGGTCTCTGCGGAGACCCCTGGGCATCAGACGCTGCCCACCTGTGTGGACCTGAACTTGCTGGACATATGTGGCCTCTGGCCGCCTGAGCAGTGCGGTGCTGTGGTGTCCCCGTGACGCTGGGGTTTTTGCCTGCTGTGGCCCATCCTCCCAGCACGTGCCCAGAAGGTTCCTTCCAGCAGGAGGGCAGGCTGCACTTCGGGACTGGCAGTGCGTGATCCCTGGCTGGCCTTTGCGAGTAGGCACGAGTCACAGGTGACACTAACAGGCTGAGCCGCACAAAGGCTGCGGGCGTCTGACTTGCCCGTGGCTCTGCGTGAATCCTGGGCGTTGGTGGGGGCTGACCCACCGCGGCCACGCCTCTCCCCCACCCCGGCCTCGCTTGTGCTCACTGCCTTTTGGGGACACTCCACAGGCTTGCGAGGCCACAGGGCTTGCTTTGAGTTGCCCTTTTCACTTCTTTTAGAAGAATCAGCCACCAGAGGTGCAGAATTTAGGGCAGTTTCAGCTGGACATTGAGACGGAGCCGCCTGGCTCTGAGGGGGGCAGGCCACCACATGACTCAGGCTTCCTAATTCTCCTCAGTCCCCGGCCCGAAAGGCAGCTCCTTTGCAAAGCACTTTGGTCTGCAGGCCGAATTCTATCACTAAAACTTCCAAGAAAGGGGCAAAGTTTTACAATGTGCTATCATATTTTGTCAGAAAGTCTTGATATCAAATTCAACATGAAGGAAACAGGTCACGGAGTCTTGTGTGGACACTGTTACCGTGACCGTGTCAGCTGTAATGGGGCTTAACGGCTGGCTTCTCACATCTGCAACGTTGCCAAGATCACCCGCCACACCTGCTGCACGGACATCTAAACCTACCCTTGGATTCTAGGAACTTATAATATATAAGGTTGTCCTTGATTCTAGGAGTTTGCCACAACCAAGTCTAAGGAACACAACAGACACAGAAGTCGGCTTCTCCACCTTCTTCCAGAAACACGTAGAGGACAATGACGTGGCTGAGCCCCGCAGCCTGCTTTCCGGGACAGACTTTCCGTGTGTGTGTGTGTGTGTGTGTGTGTGCGCGCGCGCGCGCGCGCGCATGCACTCTGGCCAGCACCCCACTTGTGGGTGTGGAGGCCCTAATGCTCGAGTCCCTGGGGATATTGGGAATGGCAGCTTCCGGGTCACAGTAGCTACCTGGCCCTGCACCTGGGGTGCGCCAGCAGGGTGCCATGTGCTGGTGGGCAGAGCCCTGGCTGGCCTAGGGAGAGGTGGGCTGCAGAAGGGGGGTGACGGGCCTCGGCGAGACTGCTGCGTGCTGGCAGGTTTCCCGGGTACCAACTGCAAAAGGCGGCTCCATGTGGGCAGGACTCAGCCTACCAGGCCACAGGCAAAGGGTAGCGGCGACAGCCTGGGGACCTACCCTGGCAGTCCCCACCCTGGGCCGGCTGCTCCCTCTTCCTCAGAAGCCGCGGGTCCCTCCCCCACCACATATTAAAATGAAATTATTGTCGTTTTCTTTCTTCTGGGGTGGATGGGAGTGTGCAGAGGTGTCCGCGTGTGTCTAGGTGTGTGCATGCACCCAGCGCGTGTGCAAGCAGGTGAGGCCGAGCTCCCCTTCCTCAGCGGCTCCCTCTCTGGGCTGCCAGCTCCCCTCTCTTCTCTTGGGGCCCAGCTCCCCACCCGCCGGCCCTCCTACCTCGCTGCCACACACAGCTCTTCCAGCAGCTGGCAGCCACGGTCCCTGTGACAATGTGGTATCAAGGGAACCCGGGATCCAGGGCTGCAGGCAGGGGCCAGGGCCTCACTCCAAGGACCCGCCCCAGGGTCCTGGGTACCCTCCTTGGGAGCCCTTTGTGCTACTACACATGGGGGTGGCCAGGGAGGAAGAGCCGCCTCTGTCTGCCTCAGTGTGTGCAGTGAGTCTGGGAAGGGGACCTTCCCTTGGCTTTCAGAACCTTCCCCACGGGCTTGCACTGGGAATAAAAATGTCCGCTTCTCTTTCCCCTTCCTGCCTTACGCTCGGTATGGCAACTGAGCCTGGACTTTGGTGGCACAGACCTTGGTTCTAGCCTGGCTCTCGAGCTCCCTTGCTGTGTGACCCTGGGCAAGTCATGGAACCTCTCTGAGCCTCAGATTCTCCCTAAGTTGAGGAATAAGAACACTTATCTCATGGGGTCGTGCAGACTGAACGAGCTATATGCAGAAAACTTGGAAAGCGTGTTCATTTGGGTACCTGGGTGGGAGGGACAGGCAGAGCCTGGGGAGGCAGGTGTAGCTAGCACAAGGTGAGGAAGGCTTCCGGCGGGCACAGAGGTGGAAGTCCTCCCTGATGTCTGCCTTCCCTGTCCTTGTCAAAGGAGGAGCCCCTGGAGCCTGGCCCAGGGTGTTTCTCCATCTTAGTCTTGAGATGGTTTTGGTGCAGTGGTGGCTGGAGGGCCTTTGGGAGAAGGGTGCCTTGAAGGGGAAGTTCCAAGTTCACCACCAGCCTGCGGCCCTCCTGTCACACATCTCCCCCGCCCTGACCTCCGGTGGCTCACCCCCCGCAGGTGGGTGCTCTCCAGGCCCTGGGTCCACTGGGCTGGGATCAGCTCCCAGTGGTTACTGGTGGAGACCTTGCTCTGCCACAGAAAGCTGGGCCCCTGGACAAACTCCTCAATCTCCTGGGCCAAGGTCTCTTCAAGGGTAAAGCCATGCTGGCAGTAAGGTCCCTCTCAGGTCTAAACATTTTGTGATTTTCCTGGTGCTCTGTTAGAGCCACTTAATTTTTCTTTTTTGGGTCATTTTGCAGAGTGGAGCTGGGGTTGGGTGTTGGGTGCCTGCCAGCTCTGAGAGCGTCCTGGTCCTTGGCCTTGTTGGGGTTTGCTGGCTGATGGTGACGGCCATCCTGGTGCCTCCCACGCACCCGGGAGGCTCCCTCCCACCGGCCGAGAAGCTCCTCAGCGGCTGGCTGGGAGCTCCCTGTGGCTGCTGCTGGGTGACCGCAGGGAGTGGGGACCAGGCTGCTTTCTTTTTGTTTGGGAAGAGCATGGTGATTTACGGAACTTTCACAGACACACAGACTTGTAGAAATAGAAGAATCTTAGAGATCAACTCTTCCGATGCCCTCACATTTGGAGTTCGGGCCAGTACACAGCCCTCCTGACTTGCGGGGCGAATCCCTTTCCTTTGCCCTGTGCGGCGTTGACTGCTGGCTGGGGGCCTCGGGCATGGGGAGGCAGGAAGGAGCCTTCTCAGGAGAACCCTGGTGGTCTGGACATTTGTTCCACATCCCCATCCATTTCCCGCGTACAGCACAACAGGAGGGGACGTTCTGATCCTGGCCCCGGCCCAGGAGCAAGGGCTATGGGTTACCTGTTCCCTCTGCAAAGCGGAGGTTGAAGACAAAGCTGCCAGCGGGCTGCTCGGAGGCCTGGCGGTACCACAGCGGGAAACGGTCCAGCGTGAACACACTGGCCTCGTCTGCAGGCGTCAGGAACTTCCTGCAAGGAGGAAGACTTGGTACCTCCCCCGACACCCGGGAACATAGCCATCCCTTTTTCCTGGTTCCTTACAAGATCACCTTGGCTGGGCCAAGAGAGTATTGCCTCTGCTTTGGCAGAGTTGCTGACAGATGACAGACAGATAGAAACACAAGCCCCAACATTAGTAGCGCCCCAGACAATGGTCCCCAGCAATTCCTGACTCTTCCAGAATCAAAATGGTGTCACACCTGATGGCACATGGGCAGCTGGAAGAGGTGCAGGGTCTGTGTTACGAAGGAGTACTTTCCACTTTCATGCAAACTCTTCTGTCTGCAGGATTTATTTCCTTTGGATGTAGCCTAAACTATTTTTGTCTGGCTCAGTGGCATGTCTGAGCGCGGCAGTTGCACAGTCAGCCCCATCAGGGCTCTAATAGAGGGGCATGGATCCCCCCAAACAGCTCCTTCGGAAGGACTGCGCTGAGGCTTTTGAAGGCATCGTGAGCTCCCTTTGCCCAGCAGCTCTGCCTTGCTAATCATGGTTTTGCGTTCCCTGCACACACGGCAGCCCACGGGAGGAGTGTGCGTCCAGAAGCAGAGTGGGAGGCAGGGGAGGGCGGGGAATTGCAGCGCTGCTGTGGGTGATCCGCACGGTGAGTAACTGAGGTTTGGTTTTGAGAGTGATGGGCTCTCGTGCCTGCAGGTGACCTGCCTTGCTGCAGGATCACTGGGGCTGCCATTCCGAAAGGTCCGGTTGTAGGGAGCCCTCCGGGAGAGCTCGGGGGAGCGGAGGCCCTCTGCCACCTCGGGAGGGGCTGTCTGTGTTGAGATCTCCTTCTTCCATTCTCAGAAGCCTTTTAGAGGGGCTGGGGGAGCACCGAGGATACAGAAGGGTCATCGAGGCAGCAGCGAGCTCTCCTCTCCACCTCTCGAGTGAGCAGAGGGGAGGACGGGCGGGAGGAGGGAGGGAGAGGGAAGAGCAACTTAATTTGTTTTCCTAGAAAGCCTCAGCTTTGCTTAGCAAGTGTGGATTTGTCACAGAGTCCTGGAAGGAGCTCAAAGATGGTGCTCCATGGCTGAGTGTGCTTGGATTTCGTGAGAGGAGCAGCCAGCGGGTGGGAGGCGAGGACAGTGGGGTCAAGGCTGCCCAGCGGCCCTTGGCTGTTCTCCCGGTGCTGGTGGCCTCACCAGTTTTCGACTCCAGGTTGCTCCCCTCCCCTCTGGGCCCTTGGTTCTCCCAGAATCCGGCCTTTGCTTAGGGCAGGGTTTCGTGGCCTGGGCCCCAGTGACGTGGTGGGCCAGAGAGCTGTAGGGCCGCAGCAGCCCTGGACTCTGCCCACTAGATGCCAGTAGCAGCCTCTCCACCTCCCCCAGTATGACAGTCAAAAAGGTCCCCAGGTAGTGCCGAATACCCCCCAGGAGGGGGATATCACCCCATTGGAACCTTTCCGCTTGGACTCTTAAGCCTCCCGTGCCCCCCAGGGAGCCGGAACTGGGATCTCGCCAGAGGAGGTGAGAGTCGGCAGCCCCCCACATGGTGAGGCAGTGGCTGGCGCTGACGCTGCCAGGGGGGCTCGCCACTGGTCGGGCTCCAGTGGCAGCCCCTCGCCCCTCAGGGGTGGGAGAAGTGTCTGCAGAGAAGGGGGCACAGCCAGAAGACAGCCTGTCACATAGAGACAAGTCCCAGAGAGGAAAGCAATTTAGGGTTCCCCTCTTAGAGACCCCCCTAAGTGGAATCTCTGACTGACCCTCAACTTCAAAGCCTCTCTCTTCCCTGACCGCCCACCCACCATCCTCTCCAGGACGCGTGTGGGCCTGGTGGAAGGGCTACTTTTCTCACTCTCCCAACTGCAAATCCCAACCCTCGGCCCCCACTGGGCTCCCAGGGGCCGAGTAAGCCAGAGACCACGTCTCAGTCAGCCCGCTGCCACAGGAACCTGCCTAAAAGTCTGTCCTTCTCCACCCTGCAGCGCTCTCTCGCAGGGTGGCCAGCAGGACTCACCTGTCGGAGACCTTCTCGGAGCCCACGAACAAGCTGCTTCTAAGGAGGCCGGCCCGGGTGCCCAGGAAGGCCGTGTCCACTGCGTGCTCCGTCTCACTGTGGGGCAAAGTGGGAGCAGTCACCGCATGACGCGGCACAGGAGGCACAGGGAGGCCTGCAGGGGTTTCTGGGCCCCTCCCAGCTGGTGCCCAGCCTGGCTCAGGGGAAACTTTCCTGAGGGCTGAGTTCTCGGGGAGTCACTCCCATCTGCTGGCTGCAGTACATGTCACGTCGGGTGCCGGCGTCCGGGCAGCACCCCCCTGGCTGAGTGGACACCCCAGGCCAGCCTCTGCTTTGTCAGGTCTAGCTCCCACTTTGCCCCCCTGGGGTTGGGTCTGGAAGACAGAAGGAACTCAGGAAGGAGATTCTGTCCTGGGACCAAGGAACAGGAACGTACAACCAGCACATACATGGCCCCTCACAGTTTTCAGTCCTTTTCACATGGTGCCCTGATCACTGCGCCCACCTGGGAGACGCCCTGGGGGGCCGCGCACCTTGCCAGTGAGACAAGTCCACCAGCCCCCACAACATGACTGTCTTCCTCCCCGTCTCAAAGCTGTGAAGCCGTGGTGACGGCACCAGGGTGGGACGTCGTCCTTCTAACTTTGGCACTATCTTGTTCCTGGCCCAGAGTTTTGGAGGCTATGCCCTGATTTCTCCCAGTGACTGCGTCTGTGGGCTTGGGGGAGCCGGCAAGGTGGGAGCCCCCGAAGCCCCGGCCGGGCAAAAGGCTGCCTCTTCTCCTGAGGCTCAGAGGGAGGCCATGGGAGTCTCCCTCGGGGGCTGGGAGGCACGAGTGGCACAGCATCCGTGGACAGGGCAGGAACTGGATTACAGCACCCCCAAGGACAAGTGTCTGGAGACTCAGACAGGGTCTCCCCCAGCCCATGCTGTAGACAGGGGGCTCGTACAGGGCGTGACCGGGACCGCTCAGACTCACGCACGGCAGACACCAGAGCCCTCCACAGACCGGGAGTCAGACCCTCTGGGGTGGGCTGGGCACCTGGGCTTCGCTAAAGAGACCCTGGTCCAGTCGTCTGCTCACCAGCCACACCACCCACAGCTCAGCTCCACGACCCCAGCCACGGTCAGGCCTCATTCCCTACGGCCCGCCCAGCCCCTGCAGCTAGATTGTTTTGAAGCAAATCCCAGATATTTCATGGGTAAATATTTTAATTTTAATTTGTGTCATTAAAATATAAGGAATTTTTTAAAAAAACACCTCAATGCCATTATCACACCTTTAACCCCCCTCCATTCCTTACTATCATCAGATAATTCAATTGCCTTATGAATTTTTTAAGTTTGGTTGAATCAGAGTCTGACTAAGGTCCATGCTTTGCAACCGGTTGGTATTAATAACTTTTTTGTCTGTCTCTCTCTATATGTGTGTCTTTATTGATATATAGTTCACCTACCATACAATTCACTCACTTAAAGTCTAAAATTCAATGGTTTTTTTTTTTTTTTTTTTGAGACAGAGTCTCACTCTGTTGCCCAGGCTAGAGTGCCGTGGCATCAGCCTAGCTCACAGCGACCTCAGACTCCTGGGCTTAAGCGATCCTACTGCCTCAGCCTCCCGAGTAGCTGGGACTATAGGCATGCACCACCATGCCCGGCTAATTTTTTCTATATATATGTTTATGGTTGGCCAGATAATTTCTTTCTATTTTCAGTAGAGACAGGTCTCGCTCTTGCTCAGGCTGATCTCAAACTCTTGACCTCAAGGGATCCACCCGCCTCGGCCTCCCAGGATGCCTCCCTCCTAGGATGACAGGCTTGAGCCACCGGCGCGCCCGGCCTTCAATGGTTTTTAGTGTTGTCACAGAGTTGTACAACCATCGCCACTGTGAATTGTAGAACATTTTCACCACCCCCAAAAGAAGTCCCCTGTTAGCAGTCATCTTCCATCTTTTTAACCTGGTTCCCTTTCTCTCCCCACCCTCCCTCTCCCCTTCTCTTTTCCATGCAGCTGACTTCCTGAGCAAACTAGGTCATTTGTGGATTCCGTGTGTCTGGATTTGGCCACTGCGGTGCTGTGGTGTCACCAGACAGGCACTCCCAGCCCCGGGATCTCCGGCTGGCAGCCAGCCCAGGAGTCTGCCCAGGTTCAGTGCTGCGTTTTCACAGACAGTGTGTCCTTCAGGAAGAGTCACATGCTATCGGATCGATTAGAGGTTGCAAAATAGGTTTAGTCCTTTATTTTCACCTGTAATACTTGTATAAATAAAAACCTCCCCTCATCAATATTTGGTTATCCTGAAGTACAACTTGTACAATTGATTCTTTTTGTTTCTTTACCAGTTTTTAGAATAATGCATTGTTTTCTTAACATCTTCCAAAGATGACCAATGAGGTTTTTTTCCCCAGTACCATTATGAACTCAAAGGTTTTTAAAAACATATTTCATGTGTTTTAACCAATTGCAGTTATTATAAATTTTGTTGCTCTGATCGTCCCACCTTTGGCCAGTGAGAGGCTCCTTAAGTTGGCCCTGGGGTGGTCCCTTTGGCACAATCTCATTAGTCTTTGGTAGCTTCTAGCTTTCTGGTAGGACAAGACGTTTCAGGTTCATGATGTGCGTGCCCCACCCGTTATGGAATCAGACATTTCTCCAAGGAGCAGGGCTCATTTGGATGAGCACTAGCATGCAGAGTCCACAGCCCGGGGTTGGGACACTCCCTGAGGTTGGTCCTTTCAGTGGACAGAGCTAGGCTAACCTTTTTATTTCCTTAAGAGAAAATACATCATGACTTGAAATTGATATTTCCAATTCAAACTCAACATTATATCTAAATTTCTTTGATTCTTGAAATTTAAATCTTTTTCTTGAAATTTCTCTTTTGCTGAAAATCTTGGTTCCTAATGACATTAACCTAGTCCTATTTGCTCTACCTATTCAGAATAACAATGCCAGTATTATTTCTAGCAATGTGAGTGCTGAGCACAGTCTGAGGTTGTATTTATTTAATATTTACAGTTCTAAAGGTCCCTAAAGAATTACCCTATGTACGGTTATTTCAGGAATTTGATAAACAGCCAGGCTTATTTGTTTCATTTGCTTTCAATTTTTTAGAGGTTGCTTTTTAAAATTTAATTTTGCTTTATAACTAGATAAGGCATTTACACGGGTTCAAAGTCAATATTAAAAACAAGACATATTCAGAGGAGTCTATCTCTGTATATATCTCCTTGTTCCTTCACTCTTCCTAGAGGTAACCTTATTTTTGGTTTATTGTTCCGTTAAAAAATACATGTGTATATGTGTGCGCACATGTATACATGCATATTTATGTGTATGTATGTATAAGTAATTAAGAAAATACATTAGTATTTCCTTTTTTTAGATAAATAGTGGGGGTATAATTCACACTTTTCCTCATTACTAAAGATTATTTTATAGTAGCAGGATATAGACGTATTTCTAGGCTGCATAAAATTCTATCACGTAGATCCACCACAGTGCAATATGCATGTTGTTTCCAATCTTTTGCTGTTACTAAAGGTGCTATAATGAATGGCTCATATTTTCGCTTTCAAAAATATGTATTTTTGGGATAAGGTCCTAGAAGGGTGATTGCTGGGTCAAAGCATAAATGCACATGTCATTTTGGTAGATGCCATCCACTTCCCTCCACAGGGCTGGAAGCATTTTGTGTTCCCACCACAACACGCGGAATGTCTGACTCCCCACAGCTGGGCCAGCTGTGCATGCCGACAGTTACATGGTTAGCAGTCTCATGCATGGGAAGTCCACTCTGGATACAGTTTTAACTTGCATTTAAAACTAAATGCTCCGTTGAACATTTTTCCAAATATTTAAGGACTATTTGCATTTTTCCTCTGTGAACTGTCTTTATCTTTGGACCACTTTCCCTGTAGAGTGGCTGGTCTTTTATGTCTCTATTTTCTTTACTTATTGTGAATATATAATATATAGAGAGTAAGCCTTTATCTGTTTTTTAAGTTGCAAACATCTCTCCAGTTTGTTGTTTCTCTTTTTACCTTGCTTGTGTTTTTATTGTTGCCATTTGTTAAATTTATCTGTCATTCCTGTGTTGCTTCTGCATTTTGAGTCATTGTTGGGAAAGATTTCCCCACTCCTAGATTTTAGAGCAATTGGCTCATGTTTTCTTTTAGTATTTATATAGTTTCATTTTTTACATTTGCATCGCTGAGTCATTTGGACTTTATCCAGGTGTATGGTGTGAGAAAAGAACACAACTTTATCATTCTCCATATGGCTTTCAAACAAGTTATTTGAAAATCCATCTTTCCTTCATTGATTTGACGTGATGCCTCTGTCATATACTAAATTCCTACATGCGTTTAGACAAATTTCCAGATTTCCTATTCCGTTCCCTTGGCCGGCCCGCCTTTTCACGTGCCAATGCGATGCGCTATGATTCGTGCAGGCTTTGTCACATGCTGTGATGTCGTGGTAGGCCCAGCCTCGCTTCACTGCTTTCTCTGTCAGGCGTTTCCGGGCTATTCTTACTTGTTCTTCCAAATGAACTTGACAATCCATTTATCTGCACACAGAAAAATACTGATGGCATGGCATTTTTATTGGGGTTGCATCAAATTTATAAATTAACTCTGGAAGGATTAATATCTTTATGATGTGGAATCCTCCTATCCAAAAACACTATCTGTCTTTCCATGTGTTGCAGTCTACCTTTGTGTTTTTCAAAAGTGTTTCATAATTTTCCTTATATAGGTTTTTGGCCAGTTCTTATAGTTTATAGAACTATAGAACATGTTCTTATAATATTATAACTTTATCATATTTTGTTTCTTGTCCTTCTAAATAAGCCTTCTCGTATTACACCTTCTACCTGGTTTCTGTTGTCACCTATTACTTTACTAAATTCTCTTATTGCGTATGGCAGTTTCCCCATTAATTCTTTTGGGGTTTCCAGGTATATAATCTTATCATCTTTAAATAGAGGACAGTTTGACTTCTTTCTTCCCAGTTCTCATTTCTCTAAGTGCTTTCTCTCATCTAATTGCACTGGTATCTTTTGACCTTGCTAAACAGCAGGAGGGAAGTGGGCGTGCTGTCGTGGGAGGGCCTCGAGCCCTGTTAAGATGTTGACTTTCAGGTCTAGATGGATCTTAATTTTGTGGAGTGGTTTTTAAAAGCATGAATGGATATGATAACATTTGTTTAAATGCCTTTTCTACATCTAAGGTTATGTAATTTTTCTCCTTAGCTTTATGTTATTTTATATTAATTTCCTAGGGAGTCTTTTCTGATGTACACTCTGACTAAGAATATTGCTTCTCAAGGCTGGGTGCGGTGGCTCATGCCTGTAATCCTAGCACTCTGGGAGGCCGAGGCAGGTGGATCGCTCGAGGTCAGGAGTTCGAGACCAGCCTGAGCAAGAGTGAGACCCCATCTCTACTAAAAAAAATAGAAAGAAATGATCCAGCCAACTAAAAATATATATGGAAAAAATTAGACGGGCATGGTGGCGCATGCCTGTAGTCCCAGCTACTTGGGAGGCTGAGGCAGTAGGATCGCTTGAGCCCAGGAGGTTGAGGTTGCTGTGAGCTAGCCTGATGCCACGGCACTCACTCTAGCCCGGGCAACAAAAGCGAGACTCTGTCTCAAAAAAAAAAAAAAAAAAAGAATATTGCTTCTGAATGTTTCTCCACAATAAAAACATCTGTGGTTACCCTCTGACCTTGGAGAGGTGAAGATTATGCCCCTTCTCTCCAAACCTGGTGGTCCAGCCCTCTGTGGGGGCACAACAGAGGGGTCAGGAGCCTCGGCTCTGGGACCAGTGGCCAGGTTTTGATTCCAGCTCTGCGGCCCACAAGGCAGATGGCCTGGGGTTAACATACCCTAAGTACTTAGAACAGTTCCTGGCCCCCTGGATTCTTTTTCTTTCTCTCTGTTAGTTTTATTTAATTTTATATAGGTCACATTTTACATGGTTCCAAATCACACCAAAAACTATACGGTGAAAAGTGTCCTTTTCATTCCTGTTTCAGTTACCCAAATATGTTTTCTCACCAGAAACAACCAGGGAGGACTGTTTCCTCAGCAGCATTCCCTAGATACTGCGTGTAGAGATACACAGGCATGACACGCACACATGCACACAGACACTCTGTCCGCAGTCTCTCTCACCTGTGTGGAAGCACACCACGCAGAACATTCCACGTTTTGCTTTTTGCAATAGGAGATTGTCCCTATAAAATTTTGTAGATGTTTTTATTAGAATGGCATTAATAAACTAATTTAGGGGAGATCTGACGTCTTCACAATGTTGAATCTTCCTATTCAGGACCAAGGTGCGGCCCAGTGTGACCTTAACCTCATTAGCATCTTACACTGCCCCTCAGCACTCACACGCACACGCACACACGCACTCACACTCACATGCTGTTCATCCGTCCACCTGGTCACTAAACACGATAGCCCCAGTAAAGACCAGCAAAGGGAGTGAGGAGATCTAAGGGGTTGGGAGACACAGAGGTCAAGTTCACTGGTGTCAAGACCTTATCTGCTGGAAACAAGGCTCTCGGCGGGGCACTTTGGCTAATGGGCTGTCACGGCTGGAGCCCAACCCAGGGAGAGGGGCTCTCAGAATGGGGCCGTCCCGGGGTGGGGATTGAGACCTCTGCCTGGGAGACCTGCACCTGGTGCTTCTGCGAAGAAGGCAGCAGCCCTCTACTGCACGTGGAAGCTCTGCCAAGCTGCTCCCCTGGGGCCGTGTGGTCGCTCGCCCCCCACCCACGTCTTCATTTAGGCCAGGAGATATGGGAGGAGTCCTGAGCCACCAGCCAGGTGGCAGCAGGGGCCCTTACTCAGCCGGGGAACCCGTGCATACTTGGAGGCGTTGAGGGCCAGTGCTGTCCAGTAGGCTTCCATGGGGGCTGTCACCACCGCGTCGAACAGCACCTCTCGCACCAGCTCCTCGTCACCTGGGGGCAAAACAAAAGGGGACCAGGCCACGTGCTTCCCCCATGATTAGGAGCACAGCTCACTGCCCTTTGGAGTCCAGGGAACTCGATGTGGGGACAAGTGGTCATGAGGAGGCTGCCTCCCCTCTGCCTGCCTCTGCATCCTCAGCGCCAGGGGCCGTGAGCAGAAATGAACAGCACCTCAGGCTTGTTCCAGTTCTAACGTTCTGTGAGCCTCGGAGATGCCCTTGGGGACATCGGGCCAAGAGCCACTCAGCCTGCTTCTCCCGTCTCCCCACCTCCCGCTGTGCTCTGGGCTGTGGGACAGCCGCTCTCCCCGGGTCTGGGACTCCACCCCACCATGCTCCCACTCGCCTCGAAGCTGCCGCATGCTGTTCCCTTGCCTGAGACGATTTTTCCCTGCTCTTTGCATGGGAGGCTCTTGCTTTTCCCTCTCTCTTTTTTTTTTTTAAAAATTATTTATTTTTATTGAGGTAAAATTCACATAACATAAAACTAACTTAAATATGCCATTCAGTGGCATTTAGTACATTTACAATGTTGTGTAGCCACCACCTCTGTTTAGTTTCCACGTGTTTCCAGCACCCCCAGAGGAGAGCCCACGTGGCTGCTCTTGCATCCTTAGCTACGTGACACCTCTTCGCAGAGGTGGCCTTCCAGGACCAGACATGTCAAGCAGGCCCCATGTCTCTCCCTACAGCGCCCTAGTCAGGGCGCGGTCACGCCGCACACGGGCCCGTCGCGTCTGTGTGTCAGCACTTCCTCCTGTTGTCGCTTTCTGCACTGGGCTGTGAGCTCCGTGCGAGCAGAGGCCTGGTCTGGGTTCTCCCTGCCGTGTCAGCGCCTGCCCTGGGGCCTGGCGCAGGCAGAGGACATACCTCGTGCAGATTCGGCAATGGGATTAATGCCTGAACAACTGAGTGCCCAGTTGGGCCAGGATGGGAGGCAGAGTCCTCTTGAGAGGGGGAGACTTTTGTGAGAGGAGGCGGAAGGAGCATGCCAGGGGTTTGGCCCACCGAGTCACCAATTGCATTAGTGCTCAGAAAACATGCAGACGCAGGCTTCCAGGGGCTGCGGAGAGGAGGGCTTCAGGTGCAGCGTCAGCTGCTTGCCTGGGGGCCTCTTCTAGGGGTAGCAGGGACAGAGCCGATGGCCAGGTGGATCCCCTGGGCCTCAACAGTGCTTGTCAATAGAGGCTGAAAAAGAACTCAGTCCCCAATATGGGGACACATCCGTGTCACCACAATTCCAAGAATGCTTAGACACCAGCTTGGCCTCATAGTAAGGCTGGTTCTGCCTTTTTCTTTGAGGCTCTCCCTGTCCTCTCTAAGCTGTCCTTGTGCTCCAGGGATAGGGCTACGTGGCATCCTCCCTCCTCCCCGCCTCGAAGTCCTGAGCTGCAGGACCCCAGAGGAGAAGCCCACCCCTGCAGGTGGTGGCACTCACATTCCAGGTCTGGGTCCTCCCTGGTCAGGAAGCGGACCATGGCCTCCAGCTGGCTGAGCTTCCGGTGGTCCGGGTCTATGTCCGTGATGCAGTAGATCCTGGAACCCAGAGGAGTCAGTGTCACCTTGAAAAATCCCCCCTGCCTCCTCCCATTCTCTCCTCCTCGCTTACCAGTCTCTGGCCAGGCTCAGGTCCGGGTGGAGCAGGTCGTGCAGACCTGAAACAGAGATCACACTCAGGATGACACGCACCCACAGTGGCGAGGTGGGCGAGGTGGGCACCACCTGTGTGGGAGCCGCCGCCCGGCAGGCTCCTGGTGCAGGGAGGGACAGGCTTCTGTTCTTCCTTGCTCTTAGCTCACAGTAGGAGCCCAACCAACAGCGGTGCAGGGTCTGCACAGGTCCTGCCTGTGTGCACACGTCTCCTGCCTCCGGAAGCGCTTTCTCTTCCCATTGCTTCATGCCCAAGTCCCACCCTCTCTGCAAGGCTCAGGACCAACCCCTCGCCTTCACTGCATGGCCCACCCAGACTGGGGCCACCTCTTCCTCCTCCCCAGCTCTCACGTCTCTCCTTCCTCTCTGGGCTGGATTCTAGTTGTCACGGGCACGTCCTCACACTTCTGCCAGACGGCAGCTCCGCCAGGGAGCCGCGTCCAGTTCCTCTTAGCATCTCGCCCAGAAGGCATGATACTTTGCAACCAGGACGTCAGCTTCATTGGCTTCGTTGTACCCGACTGAGCTAAAGGGGCAGTTGTGGGTGAGCCCCAAGATGAGCCCTGCTGTTCCGTGAGCCTCCGTGGCCCTCGCCTGGCACAGAGCCTGCCCGGACGTGCTCGGCTGGTGCTGTGGATCGAATGCATGAGAAGCAGGTGTCCTGCTGGCACCTCCTCAGAGCTCAGGAGCAAAGAGGTGCTCAGTCGGGGTCTTGCTAAGCTGTAGGGCAAGATGATGGGAAGGCCAGTGGGGCATCTGGGAAGCCTTGAAAGGGCTACTGCTCTGACAACAGCCACAAGGCCGGTGCCTGAAGGGGGAGCTCCTTTCCCCAGACAAGCCCGGGTGACTCTGGGGAGGCATGGCCTTTCTAACACCTGATTTCGGGCTTCTAGCCTTCTGTTGTAAGCCACCAAGTTTGCTGTGTCTTGTTATGGCAGCCCTAGCAAACGAGCTTTGCCCCTCGCTCTGAGTGGCGCTGTCGAGCCGTCCAGGGAGGCTGTCACACCGGCTCCGCCCAGTGTCCCAGGAGAATCCACGTTTCTGCCAAACTGGCACCAGGCAGCGCGACCCACCTTCTTCCACAGACGTGTTTCCCAGGAGGATGTACTCCCCGTGGCCCCGGGACAGCACCACTCCCAGGCTGCGGGTGGGGAGGAGAAAGCACACTCAGGGCACGGCCGCCGGCCCCCTTCCTGCCTGTTGTCAGCTC